>OX451738.1:465402892-466047178 GCA_948472305.1 Vicia faba
AAAGCGTGTCCTATCTGTGAAGATGGAACCGATACGATGCGATTGAAACTTTGTCAGAAGAATGTCTTTCTCGATCATCGTAGATTCTTAAATTCTAAACATCAATATCGTGGATGGAGAAAAGCGTTCAACGGAGATACCGAACAACGTAGAGCTCCGCCTGGATTGACAGGTGATCAATTATTTGAAAAGGTGAAAGATGTGAGTATTCAGTTTGGCAAGCCTTTTGCACATAAAGTTGTTACAGGTGGGTGGAAGAAGAGGTCAATTTTTTTTGAATTGCCATATTGGAAATCTTTGTACGTAAGACATTTTCTTGATGTTATGCATATTGAAAAAAATGTATTTGACAGTGTTATTGGTACGTTACTCAATATAAAAGGGAAGTCTAAGGATGGTCTTAAAGCAAGGGAGGACATGGTAGAGATGGGAATAAGAACTGAATTGGGACCCGTGAAAAAAGGAACACAAACATATCTACCACCTGCTATTTATACTCTATCCAGAAAGGAGAAAAAAATATTGTGTAAGTTCCTAAGTGAGGTTAAAGTTCCAGAAGGCTACTCATCAGATATTAGAAGACTTGTGTCTATGCAAGAACTCAAGTTAAAGAGTTTAAAGACGCATGATTTCCATGTTATAATGGAACATTTTCTACCGATGGGTATACGTTCTATTCTTCCAGAAAAGTAAGAAGCGCAATAACTAAACTGTGTTTTTTCTTCAAGTCAATTTGCAGCAAGGTGATCGATCCTGAGATCTTACCAACATTGCAAAAAGAAATAGTTGTTACTTTGTGTGATCTTGAAATGTATTTCCCTCCCTCGTTTTTTGACATAATGGTTCATCTTGTCGTTCATCTTGTCAAAGAGACACAACTGTAAGGACCAGCTTATATGAGATGGATGTACCCTACTGAACGTTATATGAAAATATTAAAAGGGTATGTGAAAAACCAAAGTCGACCAGAGGGTTGTATTGCTGAACGATATATTGTTGAAGAAGCGATTGAGTTTTGTACTGAATATCTGTCAAATGTTCAATCAATTGGACTCCCCAAATCTCACATTGTTGAAAAAAAAGAAGGTAAGAAGCTAATTGGAAATAAAGTTGTGACAGTATCAATGGTCGAACGGGATCAAGTGCATTTGTATGTTCTGCATAATGAGCTTGAAGTTGAGCCGTATGTTGAAATTCACAAGGGTGTTCTTCGAGGTTTAAATCCGAATAGAAATGAGAATTGGATTGTACGAGAGCATAATCGAAGTTTCATACCATGGTTTAAGGAACATATTTATTCAAAGTATCGTTCAGATCATGCTTCAGTAACAGAAAGATTGAGATGTTTAGCATACGGTCCAAGTTTAATTGTGTTTTCTTATAGCGCATATGCAATTAATGGATACACATTTTATACCAAAGAACAGGATGACAAAAGTACTATGCAAAATAGTGGTGTCACCTTGATCGCTGAAGCAATGCATATATCAAGTGTGAAGGACTTAAACCCAAAATTTGCAAACCTGTCATATTTTGGGGTTATCGAGCGCATTTGGATGTTTGATTACGAGAAGTTTCAGATTCCTATATTTGGTTGCAAGTGGGTTGAAAATAATAATGGCATACGAATGGATAAGTCAGGTTTTTTGCAAGTGGATCTTAATAGGGTGGGGTACAAAGATGAACCTTTCATTCTAGCCTCTCAAGCTAAACAAGTGTTCTATGTCAATGATCCGACAAGTACGAAATGGTCTATAGTGCTATTATCTAACAAAGTAATTGATGAAAGCATTGGAGATCAAAGTGATATTGGTGTTGACATTGAATCTTTAACCATAACTGATCAAAATGATAATGAATCATGTATTATAAACGATCATAATGAGGGTATTTGGATCAATCCAACTGTCCGCGTTGTTAAGAGACGAGTAGAACACATTCCTACCAAGAAAAGAAAGAGACCTTAGTGAAAAGGGTAATAGTATATATAATTTGCCATTTCATTTTTATATTTGTCATTTCATTTTAATTTTCCATTTCATTTTTATTTGTCATTTCATTTTTATATTTGTCATTTCATTTTTATTTGTTATTTCATTTATATTTGTCATTTCATTTTAATTTGCCATTTCATTTTTATTTGTCATTTCATTTTTATATTTGTCATTTCATTTTTATTTGCCATTTCATTTTTATTTGTCATTTCATTTTTATATTTGTCATTTCATTTTTATTTTCTATTTCATTTATATTTGTCATTTCATTTTAATTTGCCATTTCATTTTTATTTGTCATTTAATTTTTATATTTGTCATTTCATTTTTATTTGCCATTTCATTTTTATTTTTTTCATTATTACAGGTCAAATGGCTAGTAATCAAGATAACGCAAAAGATGCAAATGCTCCTGAAAATACTCAAGAAAATACTTCAGAAAAAGATATTACACGAGGTATAACTATTATGAGGGGAATCATACGTGATAGAGATAGAGGAGTAACATATAATGTAGAATGGAATGATAATGACAAATTAATTGGGTCTAATGCTAAAAAGTTGACAAGCTACATTGGTACGCTTGTTCGTATACACATTTCGATCACCACTCCTAGATGGAAAAGAGGAGAGTTGGATGAGGCTAAGGAGAAAGTTTGGACTGAGATAAAGGTACATATATGGTTTTTGTTATTTGCTTTATCTTGACGATAATATGTGTTTAAATTTCTTTTACTAACACACTTTATGCGTATGTTTTTTTGTAGAGGTCTTTTAACATTGAAGATACCCGTAAAAAGTATATAATGGGTTTGGCTGGAAAAAGACACAGAGGGTGGAGAACATTTTTAACAAACAAGTATCTTAAAGATGATGAAGGAAATTTTCTTGAAGAGGATCCGGAACGTCCAAAGAAATATGAGAACTTCATTACACCTGAAGAATGTGTTGGTTTTGTAGGCCAAAGAAGAGACGAGAATTTCAAGAAAGTGAGTGCTATAAATCGCGAGAGAGCGTCAAAACCTGCATATCCATACAAAAAAGGGCGTTTGGGATATGCTCGCTTAGAGGAAAAAATTGTAAGTAAATATAAACTCTACGATCTTATTAATTCTCTCAATGTGTTATATAGTTGATGATCTTAAGATTTCCGTCATTGCGTAGTTAGAACAGACGAAAAGTGACGCAACATCACTACCGGCACATTTGTTGTGGAAGGAAGCCCGTGTGGGCAAGGATCAAGCTGTTAATCCCGATATTCAACATGTGTATGATGAATGTGTAAGTATAAGATTGTGTCTTTAGTTAAATCAATTAATGTTTATTAATATTTAAGTAATTTTTTATCTCCACTAATAATTTTTTATATGTAATTGAATTACAGGAGACCTTGTCCCAATCGGTATCCCCAGGTGAGGATCCTCACGATACCAGGAGCGTACTTAGTCGAGCACTAAATATTGCTGAGTATCCGGGTCGGGTGAGGGGTAAAGGTCATGGTGTGACTCCAACCTCTTTGTATAAGCATCCAAGGAGAAGAAATCCTAGCAATGCAGAAGTGATGCAAACATTGCAGGATTTACAAGCTCAAGTTCGTGAATTGCAGAAGGATAAAGAGAGATATATGGCGGAAAAGAGCAGTTTACAATTGAAAGAAACTAGTGACAAAGCTAGTATCAATTGTCAGCATAAATTTCCCGAGGTAATTTTCAATATATATCCGTTATTACTATAGAATATTTTTAGTCACTTCTAACGGTTATTATTGGTTTAGGGCATTTCATCTTGCCAGCTATACCTATCGTCACCGACTTATCGACTAGTTGGCAAGGGAAAAGTCCATAACAGTTCGGGAGATTTACTTCATAATAGACCGCTTCCGGATGGTCACATGAAAGTATCGGTTGACATTGCTTTAGATATGGATGCATTGCTGCCGGTACCTGACATTGTTGCTGAGACCACATTGCTGCGAGATGCAATTGGATCTTTTGTTGCATGGCCATCCAACCTCATTTTCATAGATGATCAGGTATGTTGAAAACAATTATGAATCTTTAAGTCTTCAACTGTCAGTTCCGACCTCAGTTATTTCCACGGTAATTATAGACTCCTACAACACCCGCATCTAAGGGTAAATGGATTTTGCGGCACGATGAGTCTGACGTATCACCAAAAGAGGTACGTTTAAAGTGTTAATTATATGATCCGAATAAAAAACTGCATAATTTTATAATTTAACCGAGTTTATATGATTTTTAGGTACCTTTTCATGGGTCACAACAAGTGAGCCAGAAAATCGTTAGCGTACCACCCAAGAAAAGAGTGCCTACTAGATTTTTCCCTCGATACCGGCAGTGTCTTGAAACAATAGTGGGAACAACAAATTTGATGGATGGTGGTATTCGTCAAATGGATATGGATCAAGGTATTTTTGGTTTTCCTTGCACCGAAATAATTGGACATGAGGACGTGGAACAGATTTTCCGTCATAAAGAATTGGGCGTCAGTATTATGCACGCATACATCCGGTAACCCCATCTTTATATTATGTAATTAGCTGAAATCTTTTTTAAACATTTTCAATGAATATACTCTAATATTAATTATGTTTTTATTTAAGGCTGTTATATGACAAATTGATGCGCGGGAATCAATTGTCAAACAGATTCCATTTTGTGTCTTCCTCCCGTGTCAGCGGAGCGACAATTGGTAGGGAATCGGATTCAGTAAGAGAGCACTTAGTCGAAAGATTCATGGCAACTGGCAGTACAGAAAGCTTATATCTTTGGGCGTATAATACTATTTCTACAGGGTTAGATATTCATTCTAAGTTCATTTTAATATTTGTAATTTTTGCGTAGAAAAATTTCTTCTAAACTGTTGTTTTAATTTATAGACGTCACTGGTTGTTGGTTGCCATCGATCCTATAAAAGAAGTGGTCTATTATCTGAATTTGGTTGACGGTGATTGGACAAATTATCCGGAAATGAAGTTACTGATTGATACGTAAGTGAGATTATTCTAAATATTTATGTGTATTTATGTATTTAATTATTTCTGTGACATTGTTCTAAATATATATTTTTATTTTGTTAGAGCGATACAAGTATTCCGGTGTCAAAGAGAAGCTCGGGTACGACGGTCTAAATCAAACAACATTAATTGGATCAAAGTGCAGGTATATTAATTTCCATTATTTTGCTTATAATATTTACGCTATTTGATAAAACAATACAACTATATATTCTTATTTGTTTTTCTATGTAGTGTCCGCAACAGCAAAACGGTATAGATTGCGGATACTTCGTTATGCGGTTTATCAAAGAAATCATTCAACTGAATCAAATAGAGATTCCAGTCACAGTATGAATTTATAACTTAGGATTTGTTTTATTATTTCTCAGATATTCCATATAATTTTTTACTTTTAACTAAATCATGCATATTATGTTTTCTTATGTAGTACTTCGATGAGTACAAATGTGCATATTACACGAAACTTCAGTTGGAAGAAACCAAAGAGGAGTTGTGTCAATATTTTATTGAGCAGAGAATAATATAATGACTGGTTTAGTTGTTGTTAGGGTTGATTTTGTAAGACCGATTTTGAGTTACAATACTGATAACAATGGTTTATATATAATTTGAGATACAAATATAATTTATGATTGATTTTGAGCAATGATAGTTTCTTGTTTATGGTTTCTTGTGTTATACTTGTGTACTAAAGTAGTTGATAGAATAAAATGAATTTAGTGAAAAGTATTGAGTATTGGCTTTGTTATATTGAGTATTGGTTTTGACTCAGAAACCGTAAACCATGGATAAGACATGGATGTATTCCAATCGATTGTCGAAAGAGTACGAGAACGGGGTATCGGAATTACAATGCATTACCGCTATTTATGAATTACAGGTTACGGCAACTGGTTTATATAAATAATATGCTGCAAACAATGCAGGTATATGAATTATATAAATAATACCTCTAAAAAAAACACCCTATGAAAGCGCTTTTTGGAGAAAAGCGCTTTCATAGGTAGACATATGACAGCGCTTTTTCACATAAAGTGCTGTCTAAGGTAAACATATGACAGCGCTTTTCCAAGAAAAAGCGCTGCTAAAAGACAACCTATGAAAGCTTTTTTCCAAAAAAAGCGCCACCAATGAAAGCGCTTTTTCATAAAAAAGCGCCGCCAAAAGCCTACTTAAGAGAGCGCTTTTTAGAAAAAGCGCTGCCAAAAGCCTACTTAAGAGAGCGCTTTTTAGAAAAAGCGCTGCCATAAGGGTACTAAAGAGAGCACTTTAAAGAAAAAGCGCTTCCATAAGGGTACTTAAGAGAGCGCTTTTTAGAAAAAGCGATGTCATAAGTAGACCTACGAAAGCGCTTTTCATTAAACAAAAAGCGCTGCTAAAACCTATAGCAGCGCCACCTTAGAAAGCACTTTTAAGCGCTTTTAAAGGCCAAAAAAGCACTTTCATAGGTCTTTTTTGGCGCTGATGGTGAGCATTAGAGCATATAAATAGAAGATACAACTAGAAGTAGAATAATAATCTGACTCAAACCTTGAAGAAGTATTTTCTGACACATCTCTTTCAGATTTATCATATTCTTTATTTGAGATTCTATAAAAACATCAGGAGCTTCAGATAAAATTTAAGGAATTGAAAAGGGTCAACGAATCTGTTTTGGAGGAACACAATAAGCTTAAGGAAGAATTCTTCATTTTAAATGAAGAAAACTTTTTTTCTTAAGGATGAAAACTATACTCTCAAAAGTATGAGTTCTGAACTTGAGAAGGAAATTCCTTCATAAGCTTCTGAAATTACTGATGATGTCATAAACAAATATGACAAGTCTTTCTAGAATTTTCTAGCTAGAAGCCTAGCAAAATGCTTAATGGCTTCAATGATCTATGACATTAGCAGAAACAAGACTAGAGACATTGGTTATGATTCTTATGAAGAATTTGATTTCGAAAAAAGAAGATAAACCTAATACTCTCCATTCCCATTTTGTTTCTGCTGGGTTTTTTCCTAAGGAAAAACCTCCTTCTAAACCCAAGGCAAAACAAATAACTAAACCTTGTCATTTTAATTCTTGTGAATATATTTATTCTGCTCCTATACCCAAAGTTATCGAGAAATCTTAGAACACTAACAAGAAAAGTCCCAAAATGTTATGGGTACCTAAGAAGAAGACAATTTGTGTTACAGATGTCCTTAGAAGCAAAGTTAAGACACCAATCATGGTACCTAGACTATGGTTACTCGCGAAACATGACGGGAAAAAGGCATATGTTCCAAACCCTTGAACTTAAGTCTAGAGGCATCGTAGATTCTGAAGGTGATCAGAAAGGGAAGGTCATTGGCTCGAGAACAATTGGTAATGATTATGTCCCTTCTATTACTTATGTTTTGCTTGTTGATGAATTACTGCATACTTTATTGTCCATAAGTCAATTAAGTGATAATGGTTATGATACATTCTTTAATAAAAACTTCTGTAAAGTTGTTAGTCAGAAGGATGGATCTATCCTTTTCAATGGAAAAAGGAAGAACAACAACTATAAGATTATAATTTTTGATCTTAAAGATAAAAATGTAAAATGTCTTATGTATGTTAATGAAGAACAGTGGACGTGGCATAGACAATTAAGCCATGTTAGCATAAGAAGGATGTCTCAACTAAATAAGCTTAATTTAGTCAAAGGCCTTCCTAATCTTAAGTACTCTTCAGAATCTCTTTGTGAATCATGTCATTACATGCAAGTTTTCAAAAACTTCTTTTAAATCAAAGAATGTTGTATCTGCCTCTAGGCCTTTGAAGCTTCTGCACATTGACTTGTTTGGACCACTGAAAATTGCTTCTATCAATGGTAAGAAGTATTGGATAGTCATTATTGATGACTACAATAGATATACATGGGTTAAATTTCTAAAACACAAGGATGAGTCACATTCTATTTTGCCTACCTTATGTTCTCAAGTGCAAAATGAGAAGGACTCTAAAATTTTTAGAGTCAGAAGCTATCTTAGTGGAGAGTTTGAAAACAAACAGTTTGAGAAGTTGTTTCATGATAATGGAATTTCCCATGATTTCCCATGGAGTTGTAGAAATGAAGAATATTACTTTGTAAGAGATGGTCAGAACCATGATCAATGAGACTAACATGGCAAAGCAATTTTGGGAAGAGGCGGTTAACACAACTTGTTATATTCAAAATAGAGTCTCTGTCAAACATATTATGGGTAAGACTCCTTATGAATTGTGGAAGAATAATAAACACAAAATTTCATATTTTCATCCTTTTAGATGTGATTGTTCTATTCTAAACACTAAGGATAATCTTAATAATTTTTATTCTAAATCACAAAAATGTATCATGTTATGATACTCTGAACACTCAAAAGGCTATAGAGTATACATCATTGAAACACATATTGTTGATGTTAGGTTTTGGTTTGTTGGGTGCATTTTGTTAAAATAACTAGTTCAGCAAGATGTTGGACAAGATGTTGTGACATGTTGGTACCACATCACAACCTATATTGTTTCTATTTTTAGAAGATTTATATCTTTTGCTTCAGAATATTTCTTTGATGTTTCATATGGACCAAGCTGCACATATGAAGATTTGACTTACTGAAGATTTGTTTCAAGCAAGAAATATCTGAAAATTTGGTTCTCAAGATTGGATGTCAAAACATTAATGGGGACATTATATTCTGCACCAGAAGATTTAATTTTAGATGATTTGATTTGTAGATTATTTGATTTGGCCAAATTTAATATCTAAGCCCATGAGCTTCTATGGCTAAAAAAAGAAAGCTTCTAAACCTAAAGGATACACAAAGCTGCATGTGAGAGGATATACTTTAAGGTTTCGTCTGTTCATTTTTTGTGTGAGTCATTCTTGCATCATGTTGATACTTGAATTTGACTGAGATTGAGTTGTAATTGTAAATCACTCATATGCTTTTAAGCAAGAGTGGATTTTGTTTAATTGGAAGTGTGTCTTATTTCTATAATCATTGTTGTTATTATCACTTTTGTATGATTATGGAGAAGCGAGAGGGGTCTCATATCTAGGAGTTATTAGATAGAAATAACACAGGTAGTTATTAGGTGCAAAGTTTGTAAAACGAGAGGTTGTTAAAGAAATTCAAACTAATACTATTATAGTGGATTTCTTTCCTGGCTTGGATGCTCCCATATGTAGATGATGTTGCACTGAACTGGGTTAACAACTGAACTATGTTATTTACTTTCTGCATATTCCTTTAAATTGTTAATTGTTACTTTTGTTGTTACGATGTCTTAACATCGGGCTCGACATTGTGTTGATTATTCTGGTGTCATGACAAGGTATATGACATTTGCCTTGTTATGTCAGAATTTAAATTGGCATTAGATCAGGCACCCTGTTGTGTTTTTGGTTGAGCTCCAAGGAAGATATTTTCTGGTATTATGGAAAAGGAAGGAGGAAATATTAATAGACCACCTATTTTGAATGGCACCAATTATGACTACTGGAAAGCATGTATGGTGGCCTTTCTAAAATCACTGGATATCAAAACTTAGAAAGTTATCATGAAGTGCTGGAAACATCCTGTGTTGATAGACAAAGATATGAAGGACACTATAAATTAAAACCAGAAGAGGACCAATCTAAGGAAGAAGATGAACTTGCTCTAGGTAACTTCAAATCTTTGAATTCCCAATTCAATGGTGTTGATAAAAATATATTCAGGTTGATAAATACTTGTATTGTGGCCAAAGATGCACGGGAAATTCTCAGAACCACTCGTGAAGGCACATCAAAAGTTAAAATATCAAGACTTCAACTTCTCACCACCAAATTTGAGAATCTTAGGATGAATGATAATGAGTGCATTCATGACTTTCACATGATTATTCTTGAAATTGCCAACTCATGTAGTGCTTTGGGAGAGAAGATGTTAGAATATAAGTTGGTTAGAAAAATTCTACGGTCATTGCCTAAGAAGTTTGACATGAAGGTCACAACTATTGAAGAAGCCCGGGATATTTGCAACATGAAAGTGGAAGAGGTGATTGGGTCACTCCAAACTTTTGAACTGCCTATGAATGATATTTCAGAAAAGAAGAACAAAAGCATAACTTTTATCTCCAACAATGATAATAAAGAAGATCAATATGATATGGAGACTGATGAGAGTATTTATAATGCTATTATGCTTCTTGGAAGGCAATTCAATAGGGCTCTGAAGAGAATGGATATGCAGTCAAGACCAAATGTCAAGAACATGTCATTCGACATTAGTAAGAATGGTGAGTTTCAGAGGAAGACAAGAGCAGAGGAGAAGCCTAATCAAGGTAAAGGGATTCAGTGTCATGAATGTGAAGGTTTTGGTCAAATTAGGTCAGAATATCCCACTTACCTCAAGAAACAATAAAAGGGGTTTTTTGTGTCTTATTCTAATGATGATGAATATTGAAATTATGGAACTTGCAATAATGATATCAAGAATGATGTTCTAATACCAACACAATGTCACGACAGATATTATGACATCATTTGTTGATAGAAAAAACTTGCTAAAATAGGAGATTATGCAGAAAGTAAATTACAGAAAATGAACAACACAATCAATTGTTAACCCAGTTTGGTGCAATGTCACCTACTCCGGGGGCTACCTAGCCAGGAAGGAAATTCACTATGATAATATTAGTTCAAAGCCTAAACAACCCTGGTTTATAACTTATCTCGTAATAATTACTTTGTGCAACTTATACCTAGAAACCTTCTAGATATGAGATCTTCCTCTAACTCCTAATCACCTCAATGATAACTATAGTCACAAACATGTGACTAGAACAAAACAACTAAATAGAAGATTACACTTCAAATACAATACTCAAATTTTTCTTAAAAGCTCATGAGAGAGAACAACACTTAGTTTTTCTTAAAAGCTTTAAACTAAGAACAATCAGTTAACCTCGATGTATATGAGATACATGAGTGACATACAAAGAAAACACAAAGACTCTAAAATACTCCCAAAACTCTAACCCCTTATATTACACGCACATTTTTTCTTGTTGTGAATGCTTGCTATTTTAGGTTTAGCAAGTTATTATTTATAGACTCCTTGCATAATAGGCTTGGACTCTTCAAATCAAATCCAATCTTCTAATTTAAATCATCTGCAAGATCTTCAACAAAAATAGGAACCAATCATCAAAGTTTCCTAAAAAGTCTCAAAGATCCTTTTTAATGAAACCAAATCAAATATGCATTATTCCTAATAAAATCTTCTTAACCTGCGAAAATCAATGAGATATATATAATATGATATCATAAAATTAAATTAAATTTGTAAATAAAAAATAATAGTAGGACCTACTGTACAATTGGCCAAGATGTGAAGATATTTGGCTCAACATATATCTGGTATACATGATAGAAAAATCTGTCATGACAGATTATCAAGCTGTTGTGACATCTTGCTCAACATCAGTTAATAACCATATTTTAGCAAAATTTATGCCAATCATAAAACCATGGATCTAACAATCTTCTCCTTTGGTAAATTTTGGCTAAAACAACCTTAGCATAATCAAACTAGAGAGAGGAATAAAACCACAACCATAAACACAAGCTACATGCAAACATGTAAACTTTGTACAAAACTGCAAACATATATCAGAGATTACATGTAGTTATAGATCACCATGTTCAATACTTCAGAAAAAACATATGTCAAGACATGTGGTCTAACATCACACATCACCGCTCCATCACAACATTAGAGCTAGACAAATCAGACATGTCCATTACTCCCTTATCACACATAACTAGTACTCCCCCTCAAGGGAAAAACTAAATCATCAGAAAATCCAATCTACCAAATATGAACTACTCAAGTTCACACATCATAGGCACATGCAGCAGAAGATAAAATAGCCTCACACATCAGGATTTCCATATCAGGCAAGATGTCGGAACATCAAGTAAGACATCAAGCAAACAAATCACCACAGCAACAGTAGCAGCAACAAAAGCACCAAACAAGCATGAAAGATAATCATGCTCCCCCTAAAAAGTTGCATTAAACAAGAAACCACAATAACTAATCTCCCCCTAGCAGTAGTATAGTCCTATCAACATGTTAATCAATATGTCAAGACTTGTGTAATAACATCAGGACAAACAAAAACACTAACAGTTTACTCTCCCCTTTTTAGCCTAAAATTGACAAAAATTAGAGTAAATGTAAAAAACATAACTTTGAAGCATACACATTGCACACAAGCAATAACACATACAGAAATAACACACAAGTGGAAACACACACATTCTTGACCAACTTTAGGTGGTCTTGCACCTTTTCCCCTTTCAAAGATCCTTCTGCACTCCTTGTGGTTGTCACCAGCCATTCTATCAATATCAATTTATATAGGCTTATCATGCCTCAAAACATAGAGGAAAGGCATAATATTATCCGCATTCCTCCAAACCTGTAATTGCTACAACTCCTCAATAGTGAAATTTCCCATCCCACTTCTAATGTTCTCAATTTGATTTACTTTAAACATAATAGTAAATTGTTCCTTGTTGTTTATATGCTACAAAGTAACAACCTTTCCTTCAACAAGAGTCTTAATTAATTGATTATGACTATCAAGGTTCTTGTTACAGCCAAGTTGAATGAGATATCTGATGACATTCATATTTTCACAATGTAATGTCATGACATTATGTTCCTTCAACATCTATTTCATCCATACTAGTTGAGAGCAATATTTCCTTGTTCCTCCATATTCAGCTTCAATAGTATTCCCAGAAGCACATATTTGCTTCTTATTGAAACAGGAAATCATGTTGTTTCTTAGAGATAAACATTTATCAGTACTACTGACCCACTTTTCCTTGCATAATTCTTTCATGCTGAAAGAGTAAGACACACCATAAAAACCAATTCCAATGATACAATTCAAGATCTTCCTTTCTTGAATAGTAGGCCTCATCCTTGGTTCAAGCTTAAAAACAAGACATGAATTTGATGTTTTCTTATTAAATTCAGTGATGTCTTCTTCATTAAGGTAGCTTGACATCAGCTCCTTTGATTGTTCTATCTGACCTGTAGTAGAGAGGCCTTTGTTGGCTTGAGAACTCACTGATTTAGAGCATGTGAATTCACAAATTACCTCCCTTATTATCTCATCAAACTTCACATAGGATGTTCCAACACTGTCTTCAACATCCATCCTTTGTTAAGTAATTGAATCATCAATTTCCACACTGATAGATTCCATTGCCATTCTAGTTCTAGAGTTAAAAACTCTATAAGATCTCGTTCTTGAAGAGTAACCCAGAAATACCCCTTCATCCCTTATGAAATCCTTCTTATCCCTTTGATCTTTGTCAACCAAGACATAACATTTACTTCCAAAGTTATGAAAATATTTGACTGTAGGCTTCCTTCCTTTCCATAACTCATAGAGAGTAGTTGAAGTACCTAATCTCAAGTTAACCCTATTATGAATATAGCATGTTGTATTCATAACTTTATCCTAAAACTCAAATGGAAATTGCTTAGCATGTAGATGACTCTAGCTGACTCCTGTATGGCTTTAGTCTTTTGCTCAACAATTCCATCTTGTAGAGAAGTAATGGAACAAGAGAACTCATGACTAATACCTTCAAAATCACAAAATTTAAAGAACTTTGCATTCTCAAACTCCTTGTCATGGTTACTTCTAACCTTGAAAATCACACTATTATTCTCTTCTTGAATGCTTTGACACAGATCTTTGAAGACTCCAAAAACATCTGATTTTTCTCTAAGAAAGTTCATCCAAGTATACCCAGAAATATCATCTATAACAACATAGATATACCTCTTTTCACCCAGGATTTCTATCTGCATTGGTCCTATTATATCCATATGAAGAAGTTCCAGCACTTTGGAAGTAGTCTGATGTTGCAACATTGGGTGTGACATTATGGTTTACTTTCCAATTTCACACTCATCGCATACTTTCTATTCCTCAACCTTGAGATTTCGAATTCCCTTAATAGCTCCTTCATATAAGATTTCCTTCATTCTTTTTAAATGAATGTATCCAAGCTTTTGGTGCCATAGCTTTACTTCATCTTCATTGGTTATCAAACATGTGGAAGAATAAACAATTATTTAAGATTTCCACATATAACAATTGTCTTTAGACCTAATGCCCTTCACAGAATAACATTTTTCTCATCTTTGACCACACATTGTGATTTTGAGAAGTTGACTAACAGTCCTTGGTCACACAATTGACTAATGCTAATAAGATTAGGAGTTAATCCTTTCACAAGAATAACTTCTTCTAAACTCAGAGAACCAGCACACGTCAACTTTCCAAATCCTTTTATTTCACATTTAAACTCATCACCAAATATAACAGAGTCAGTGGGATGACATTTGACATCCACCAATAACTTTTGAACCCCTGTCATATATCTAGAGCACCCACTGTCAAAGTACCAGTCTTCACTAGTTGAGTCTCTTAAGGAAGTATGAGCAATAAGGTTAACATCCCTATCTTTAACACTTCTCTTTTTGCTCAAATGATTATCCTTGGAATAATTTAAAGATATTTTATCTCCATACAATTTGTAACAAAAAAGGCTTTATATGACCATACTCACTATAACAGTGACATCTCCAAGTTGAAGAATTGAAATTTGTTGGAGTTTCATTAAATCTACCAGGATGTTGTAACATGTGGTTGGAAATGTTGATCATTCTTTTCTTTTTAGAAGGAAATAAATTTTCTTCAATTATTTTACTTTTTTGGTTATCAAATAAATGATTAACCACTGTATCTTCAACTTCTTTCATCATATCAGCTCCATTTTTCATTCTTCTTAAAGAATCTGTCATGTTATTAAGCTTGGAGTTTAAGAGAGTTACCTGACTTTGAAGATGATAAATAGTACATAGAAGCTTCTTCTTTTTATTCTCCAACTCAGATATGATCTTTCTCTAATCTTTCTCTATCTTAAGACTTTCCTCATACTTGTCACAAGTATTCTTGTAAGACACATCAAGATCTTCATATAAGACATTTTCATCAGAAGCTTCTACTTCATCTGGCCATCTGCCAGAGAGAGTCATCACAAGTTTGGCAGCCTCAGTGTTAAATTCATCTTCTAACTCATCATCATCTGACCAAGATACAATAAATACCTTTTTCTGCTTCTTGAGAAAGGTGGTACATTTTGGTCTAATGTGACCATAACCTTCTCACTCATAGAATTGAATACCTTTGCTTTGATTGGACTTCTCCTCAGTTCTGGTATCTTTCTAAATATCATTATTACTGATGTCAGATGAGATGTTCCTGACATATGGTCTTCCTCTTCAGTCCACTCTTTTTAGAATTTTATTTAATTGTTTTCCAAGTAATACAACGGTATTTGACAATCCTTCCTTAGTGTCCAAATCTAACTGACTCTCTTTACATTCAGAATTGGATACATAAGTTATGCTTTTGTTCTATTTATTAGATTTGTCAATAATAAGCCAATTCAAAATTTTGAAGTTACCCAACAAGTTCATCAACCTTCATGTTGCTGATGTCATGCATTTCTTTAATGGTTGTCACCTTCATATCAAATCTCTTAGGTAGAGACCTGAGAATCTTTCTAACAACATTTTCTTCTGACATTTTCTCTCCCAAGGCACTAGATGCATTTTCTATTTCAATAACATTCATGTCACAGTGTTAAATGCTTTCATCATCATTCATCTTTAGGTTCTCAAATCTAGTAGTGAGAAGTTGAAGTATGGACATCTTCACTTTGGATGTACCTTCATGAGTTATTTTGAGAATTTCCCAAGCATTTTTAGCTACAGTACAAAAATTTATTAACCTGAAAACATTCTTGTCAACTCCATTGAATAGATCATTCAAGGCTTTGGAATTTCCAAAAACTAATTCTTCTTCTTCTTTGGACCAATCTTCCTCTGCCTTCAAGGACTCATTCACATCTTTGTCATTCACAACATGATGATTCCATCCTTCCAAAACAGCTTTCCAAGATTTATTGTCGGATTTTAGAAAATCCACCATTCTAACCTTCCAATAGTCATAGTTTGCATCATCTAACAGAGGTGGTCTGTTGTTATATCCTCCTTGTTTATCCATAGTACCAGAAATTATATTCCATAAAGCTCACCCAATAAACAGAACAGGGTGCATGCTCTGATGGCAATTGAAATTTTGGCACTTGCAATACAAATGTCAAGACTAATATCCTACGACCAAAATAATATCAAGACATATGTTATGACATTATCTGCTGACAAAAAGCACTTGCTAAAACAAGAGATTATGTAGAAAGTAAATTACAGAAAAATAAACAACACAATCAATTGTTAACCTAGTTCGGTGCAACGTCACCTACTCTAAGGGCTACCAATCTAGGAAGGAAATTCACTATGATAGTATTAGTTTAAAGCCTAAACAAACCAAGTTTACAACTTGTCTCATAATCACTACCTTGTGCAACATCTACCTAGAAACCTTCGAGATATAAGACCCCCTCTCACTTCCAATCACCTTAATGATAACTACAGTCACAAACCCGTGACTAGAAAAAAACAACCAAATAGAAGATTACACTCCAAATACAATACTCAAATCTTTTCTTAAATGCTCATGAGTGAGAACAACACTTAGTTTTTCTTAAAAGATTTAAACTAAGAACAACCAATCAACCTCAATGTATCAAAGATACATGAGTGACATACAAAGAAAACTCAAAGACTTTAAAAGACTTCAAAAACCCTAAACCCTTATATTACTCCAATGAGTTTTCTTAATGTGAATGCTTGCTATTTTAGGTTTAGCAAGTTTTTATTTATAGGCTCTTGCACAATGGGTTTGGACTCTTCAAATCAAATCCAATCTTTTAATTTAAATCGACTACAAGATCTTCAATAAAAATCGGAACCAATCTTCAAAGTTTCCTGAAAATTCTCAAAGATCCTTTTTAATGAAACAAAATAAAATATGCATTGTTCCTAATAAAATCTTCTCGACCTGCGAAAATCACTGAGATATATCCAATAGGATCTCACAAAATCAAATCAAATATGTCAAGAAAAAATAACAGCAGCACCTGCTGTACAATTGGCCAAGATGTAAATACATCTAGATCAACATCTCTATGGTGAACATGACAGCAGAATCTTTCATGATAGTTGGTCATGATGTTGTGACATCTTGCTCAATATTAGTTCAGAACCATGTTTTAGAAAAATTTATTCCAATCATAAAACCATGGATCTAGAAAATCTAAAGATGAACCTGATGTTGAGACTGGTAAGCATGTTACTGCGCTCACTAGTAGATAGTGATCTGATAAAGAATCTTATGATGAGAATATCCATTCTAAAGAACTGGATGTGTCTTATAAGGAGCCATGTGCAGATGTGAAGAAAGTTGTAAGACAGAAGAAAAATAGAAGAGAATCATATCCCAACTGGAGAATGAAAATGAGAAACTATTATTTACTATCAATGATCTTCAAAATGAGGGAACTTTGTTAAATTCCAAACTTCACAACATGACCAAATCCATAAGAAAGATGAAAAATGGAATTGATATATTAGAAGGGGCTGGAAATTCAACAAATATAGGGTTTAATTACCAATCTCCTAATAAACAAGTCTCTATGGATAGGTTCATCCCCTCTGTAAGGAATAAATTGATCACCATGTCCGACCAAGTGTTACCACATCCTAAAACACATCATGAAACTCAAACTAAAGTGAAGCTCATACCTCGTAAATGTCATTATTGTGGTGAGTATGGTAACATAAATCCTTTATGTTACAGACTGTATGGGATTCAAAAACTTCCAGCTCTTTCTAGGTCTAATCATATGAGGAGGAAAACTAGTAAGAGGAAATCTAAAGGTGGGAATTTTAATCTTATATCCAATACTTCTCTAAGAGCTTCATCTAGAGAAGATTTTTATGTTGATAGTGGATGTTCTAGATTTATGATAGAGGTTCGGAAGTATTTGGTGCATATCAGATCTCATTCACCAGTTTTCTCACATTTGGTGATGGAGCTAAAGGTGAAATTAAGGGATTAGGAAAGTTAGTTTGTACTGAACTTCCTAGTGTGATACGGTGGGAGAACTGACTTGGGGTTTTGCGTTTGTATTCGCAAATGTTTCGGTTGAGCAAGAGTCGCCACCGACTTTTTATTTTATCCTAAGGAAAGGTTAAAAAGCACAGCAAAAACCTTTTGAGATGTTTTCTTGGGTTCAGGGAGTAGATTATAGAAAGGGAAGGTATTAGCACCCTTTCTATCCATGGTTATCCATGGGCTCTTAGTTACTTGCTTAGATCACTTGCCTTGATTTTCGATTGCTTGAAAATGGTGCTTGAGTGTGTGGGTTTGAAAATGTTTTGAAAAGAAGCCAATGTGGTGGCAACCTTTGTAATGATCCATGTGGGGATGTATACAAAGATGTACGTCTTTTGAAAAGGTTTTCATTTGTTTTTGAAAGTTATTTTGAAAGTGTAGTGATGTGTGGTTTTTGAAATAGGCAAGTGTTTTAGTTTGCAAGATTGATCCAAGTAACTAAGAGATTATCTACTCCTAAATTTCTCAAAGATTATTGCTATATCTTAACCCTTTTAACAAGTTTGTTCCACCATTGCATTTGGTGGACAATCTCATGTTAGGATGTGAAAGGGACGGGCGCGGGTCACCGTTTAGACCATAATTGCAATGATGCTAAGTATCTTTGGGCCATTTTCTTGAGGGACTTGATCATTTGATTTGTGTTTGTTTTGCCCAAAGAGACCTAACATGCAATATAGCCCAATTTTGAAAGGCAACAAGTGGAATACCCTAGGGGGTGCAATTGTGATTTAGTGTGTTCATTTTCATGCTTGTTTGTCTTGAGATTAGGTCATAACTATTTTTGTTGTTTTTCGCATACAAACCCTAATTCTAACATGGTATAATTAGAAAGCAATAAAGTGCGAAAATAAATTTACTAAGCTATTACAAAACCAAATATGGGAAGGGGGGTACAAATAATGTTCGAATGGGGATATTGACAAGTAATTTAAACCTAAAACTATTACATCAATTTTGAATATTTGCAATGTAAATAAATTGCATAATTAAATGGAAATTAAATAAATATGCAAAATGCAAAAAGAAAGTTTTTATATGTATGAGAAAAGTATGCTTTATGTAAAATAAAATAAGAAAATAAAAAGGTATTATTTTGAGTATTTTCAACTTTTAGGGCAAAAACCCTAATTTTAATCAAGATGTATATTAATTAATTAATTCACATAATATTCATTATACAAAAATAAAATAAAACATGGTATATTTGTAAAAAAAGGCATTTTTTAGTATTAAATGTTGAAAAATAAAATATGTACATTTTTTGGTATTTTTACTCTAAGTATATTAATATATATATATATATATATATATATATATATATATATATATATATATATATATATATATATATATATATATATATATATATATATATATATATATATATATATATATATATATATATATATATATATATATATATATATATATATATATATATATATATGTATATTTATATTATCCTAAATATGTATTATATATATAAATAATAATAATAATTAATTTTTGGAAAATAGTATTTTTTATATGAAATATTTTCAGAGGGTAATATAAAATAAAAATAAAAATGAAAATATATTCACACTATTTTTTCTATTTATTCTAAATAATAATATGTATTTATTTATGTATAAACAAAAAAAAAACTAAATAAATATGCAATAAATTCAAAAAATGATGGAAAAAATATTTTTAAAATTTTAATGTGCTGAGAAAAAATAAATGAGTCAAATGAAAAAAGAAAATATCAAAAATCAATAAAAATAAAGCAAATGGGCTTAGGGGGTGTAAACCAAAAAAAGGGGTGTGAATAAAAAAAACACAAAGCAAGCCCAGCCCAATGCCACTGTCTTCAACCTCCAGCACAATGTTTGAAAATGCGCGCGCCCTGTTCTTCAATGTCCAACTCTCGATTCCTGGCTTTTTAACAAAAACTCATAACACAACAAATGTTCAGCATGAAGAGACGATTCTAACCATGTATGGAACTTGATCTAACTCTCTAAGATGAGGGAGAATTTCTCCTCCCCCAAATCCTAACCTAGTTTTTCTGCCATTTTCAAACTCCAAATTCTCTCTACTCGGGCAAAAGAAATGAAATGTAAAGATATGTACATGTTCAGGGCTATGAGTAGAACCTTGTTTCTTCACAAACTTAAGACTAAAGATACATAATAAGAGAGATACGAGTTCAAAGTTTTACCTGTGCAGTTGAACTTCTATCTGGAGAATGAGGAACTTCCAGTGCAAGGTGATGATTGGAAAAGCTTCCTTGAGGTCCAGGGATGCTGTTTCAATGCTTACTTTGTCTTGAGAGCTTCTGAATCAAGCTATAGAACTTCACCTGCAAGTCAAAAATGTGAAAATGGTGGAAGCTGTTAGAGGGATTACAGGTCAGGTTTTAGGTCATGGTTAGCTTGCATATATGCTAGGGAATGTGTATGAACTGATTTTAGCAAGAATGCTCGAGAGAAAATGAAGTTGGCACTCAAACTGCAGAGGCAACCCTGTTTTTGCAGTTTGAGGATGATTCTGAGATGGAGGGTGTTTTGGAGGTGCAAGGGTCGTGTCTTAGCTTGGTTATGTTCTTTTGAAGGTGTTTGATCAGTTTGTTCTTGTGTGTCTATGCTGAGATGAGAGTTGTTACAAGTTATGGACTTTTCTTCACACTTAAGCAACAAAATGCAACTTGGCTTTCTAGGTCAGTAGAGGACCCCCTAATGTGCTGCATAAGCTTCTCTTGATCAGTGTGTTATGCACATAATCTTGTGCCAAGCAGATTTGCTATGTACCTTCTTGATTTGCAATTGGACATAAAGCTAATCTTTTCAAAAATGGAAAGTTCACTTTATCTAGTTTAGGGTTAGTTCATCATGTAATGTCCAAATGCTTAGAATAACAACTTGGCACATTGGTTTTGCATTTAATTCTTGAGTGTAACTTGGTTTAAGGACCTGTAATCTAGCCTAAAGAAAGCTGAGTTCAAATTGCAAGATTATGAGCATGTTTTGGTTAAGAACAAAAAGTGAATTTTTGCCAACTTGTGAAATTCAAATCTCTCAAGTTATGAGGTTGTTTGATGAGTTCTTGGACATTTTGGAAAGCTTGGAATGTGTACTACAATCCATCTTTGAAATGCAAATTGAAATTCCAAGTGGAAGGGTATGAAAAATGGCCTTGAAGTGGGGTAGAAAACCTTGTCAAAATAGGTTAAAATTCCACTAAGTTAAAAATGGTTTAGTGCCCTTATTCAAAAAATTGTAACTTGGGATACAAGCTTCAAATGAGAAAACTTTGTGAATCAAAGTTGTAGATTATGCAACAAGCTACAACTC
Organism: Vicia faba; assembly: GCA_948472305.1. Lineage (NCBI taxonomy): Eukaryota > Viridiplantae > Streptophyta > Magnoliopsida > Fabales > Fabaceae > Vicia > Vicia faba. The sequence goes on from OX451738.1 coordinate 465,424,424, forward strand.
TCATGTTTTGACTTTTGTTTGAATCCAAATGGATCTTGGTGAAAAGATGGGGCAAAGTTGGGGAAAAATTAGGGTTTTTCATAACTTAGAAAAATTCTAAGTTATGAAAAATTCCATTTTCTAACCCTAATTTGCATTTTGTGATTTCTTGGTGAACAAGTTTCATGATTTGGCATGTTTTGATGAAAAATGAATCTTGACTCTTGATTTTGACCAAAAAGTCAAAGTTTGACTTTTCAGTATACAGTCAAAATTGATCAATTGACTGGGAAATTCAACTGTCAACCTTGTGTACTTGGGATCTTTTGAGCTTGATGAAGGTGTCAAGACCATTTCATTGAGTCCTTGAGTCCATATGTGAGCTTGATCTGCCATTGGCTAGGTCAAACAGTCAAAAATTGCCTTTGTGCAGTCAAAACCCTAAAAATGACCATTTTGCCCTTTTGGTGATCTGATCAAATTTCTTATGGAAGTGTGATCCAAACTTGATCAAATGGTCCATATGAGTTCAATATGTTGATGTGGGTCAAATTTCATGAGGTTTGACTGTCAATTGGCCACAGTTGACTTTTTCCCCAATACAGCTGATTTCTAGGTCATCTGTCTAATTGACTGGGCAAAACTTGGACTCAAGACTGGAAACTTGGTGAGGATAAACTTGGGAGTCCAATATGAAACATGAAAGTCATCTTAGGCATTCTAGGTCAAAACATCCTTGGGCAAACACAAACCCTAATTTGAGTCCACAGTGCAAGGAGAAGTCTTGAGCAGAGGAAACCCTAACTGGATCTTGATCTTCAAGGGTCTTGTGATGAGAAAATGTTGAGGAAATGGGAGGGAAAATTTTGGGGTACAACACCTAGACTATATGATGTGCTTCTTGTGAAAGGACTGACTATAAATCTTATTCGTATCAGTCAGTTGTGTGATCAAGGCCTAAAAGTTAATTTTAACAAATTAGAATGTTTCGTTAACAATGAGAAGAATGATGTTCTGATGAGGGGAGTTAAGTATAAATACAATTGTTATTTATGGGTACCTCAAGAAACTACCTACTCTTCCACATGTTTAATAACCAAAGAAGATGAAGTCAAGTTGTGGCACCAAAAGCTTGGACATCTAAATCTCAAAGGTATGAAGAAGATTATATCTAGAGAAGCTATTAGAGGCCTATCAAAGCTTAAAATTGAGGAGGGTGGCGAGTGTCAAATTTGGAAGAAAATTAGGATGTCAAACCCAAAGTTACAACATCAGACTACTTCCAAAGTATTAGAACTTATTCACATGGATTTAATGGGACCAGTGCAGGTTGGAAGTCTTGGTGGAAACATATATGTTTATGTGGTTGTTGATGACTTTTCAAGGTTTACTTGGGTGATCTTTATCAAAGAAAATCAGACACTTTTGAGGTTTTCAATGAATTGTGTCAACACATACAAAGAGAGAAGGACAATGTCATTGTTAGAATCAGAAGTGATAATGGAAAGGAATTTGAGAATACCAAATTCTCTTAATTGTTTTCTTCGGAAGGAATCAATCATGTGTTCTCATCTCCCATCATGCATCAGCAAAATGGAGTCGTAGAACGCAAGAATGGAACCTTACAAGAATCAGCTAGAGTCATGCTACATGCTAAAAATATTTATTATTTTTGGGATGAAGCATTGAACACTGCTATATATATATATATATATATATATATATATATATATATATATATATATATATATATATATATATATATATATATATATATATATATATATATATATCCACAATCGTGTTTATATGAGAATTGGTACATTATCTACTCTTTATGAATTGTGGAAAGGAAGGAAACCTACTGTTAAATACTTTCATGTGTTTGGTAGCTAATGTTACATTCTGGATGATTGTGAATAATGGAGAAAGATGGATTCCAAGAGAGATGAAGGGATATTTATTGGTTTTTCTAAAAACAGAAGAGCTTAAAGCGTATTTAACTCCATAACCAAGGTCACGATGGAATCCATTAATATTGTGGTTTATGACTCAACTATTGTGGAATGAACTAATATCAAAGAAGATTTGGAACATCATCTTAGCAAAATGATATTTTAGAAAATATGGAAGACATTGAGTCCAAGTTGATTCAGCAGTCACTGAGCCAGATAACCATCAAGAAAACAAAGGTCCCTCTATTAGAGTTCAGAAAGATCATCTAAAGGAACTAATTATAGGGAATCTTAATGAGGGAGTCACAATTAGTTCCAGAGATATGATATTCAGTTATTGTTTCGCCTCTAAGCTTGAACTTAAAATGTGAAGGAGGCATTGACTGACGAACTCAAATTAATGCTATGCAAGAAGAACTAGGTCAGTTTAAAAGAAATAAAGTATGAGACTTAGTACCTAGGCCTAAAGGAATGAATTATATTGGTACAAAATGGATTTATAAGAACGAATATGATGAAAAATGTATTGTGACCAAAAATAAGGCCAGACTTGTAGATCAATGATACACTCAAGTATAAGGAGTTGATTTTGATGGGAGTTTTGTTCATGTAGCTCGTCTTGAATCAATAAGATTTCTCCTGGGAGTGGTTGCATGCTAAAATTCAATTTATTTCAGATGAATGTGAAAAGTGTCTTATTTAATGGATATTTGAATGAAGAAGTATATGTTGAATAACCCAAAGGGCTCATAGATCTTGGTTTTCTAGATCATGTTTACAAAATGAGGAAAGCTCGGTATGGGTTGAAGCAAGCACCTAGGACATGGTATGAAAGGTTAACCGAGTTTCTTGTCAATAATGTCTGCAAGAAAATTGAAATAGACAAGACCTTGTTTGTTATGGAAGGAGATGGTAAACTCATGATAGCTCAGATATATGTTGATGACATTGTGTTTGGAGGAATGTAAAACCAGATGGTTCAAAATTTTGTCTAACAAATGCAATATGAATTTGTGAGGAGTCTTATTGGTGAACTAACTTATTTTCTTGGTCTTCAAGATAAACAAACGATGATATTATCTTTACATCTCAAAGCAAGTATGCCAAGAATATAATGAAGAAGTTTTGCCTGGTAAACGATGATATTATCTAAAATGAAAAAGGTCTTAATATGGATCAAAATATATACATGAGTATAATAGGTAGTCTATTATACCTTACAACCAGTAGACCTGACATTATTTTACCTATAGGGGTTTGTGCAAGATATCCGGCTGAACCAAAAATGAGCCACATTACTCAAGTGAAAAGGATCTTGAAATACATCAATGGTACTATTGACCATGGTATGTTGTAATCTCATGGTACTAATTCCATGTGTTGTACCCCAAAATTTTCCATCTCACTTATCAAGAATTTTCTCACAAGATCTCATTGGGCTCAAGACTGCACTAGGGTTTAATCAGCTCAAGACACCTCCTTATGCACTGATGACCAAAATTAGGGTTTGAGTTCGCACAAGGATTTTTTAACTATCAATGCTTCATATGACTTTCATGGATCATTATGGACCCCCAAGATTACTCATGTCAAGTTTCAAGCCTTGGATCACACTTTTGATCAGTCAATTGAATAAGTTGACCTAAAAATCAACTATATTGGGGAAAAAGTCAACTATCGCCAATTTACAGTCAAACTTCATAATTTTTTATCCACATCAACATTTTAGACTCATACGTATAATTTGATCAAGTTTGGATCATAATTCCTCAAGAAATTTGATCAAATCTCCAAAAGGGCAAAATGGTCAAAATTAGGATTTTGACTGGGAAAGAGAAATTTATGAGTTTTGACCTAGAAAATGGTCAATTGGTTTAAGTCATGATCTCAAGAGTCCAATTGCATCATTTTAACCTAATGACATGATTCAAAACATTACAAATCCATTGGATTGACAGATGAATTTTGCAGTCAACTGATCAAAGGTCAACTGTATACTAAAAAGTCAAACTTTGACTTTTTGGTCAAATTCAAGTGCCAAAGATCACAATTCATAAAAACATGTCAAAATAGGAAACTTATTCAACAAGAAATCAAGAAATCAAGATTTCATTTTGAGCAATTTTTTATGTGTTGAAAATTTCTTATTTTTTCATAACTTTGAGCAATTTTTTCACCATGATGCAAGATGATTCAAAGGAAACTTCCAACATGAAAGTTGTAGATCTCCATGAAATCTAAAACTTTTCTTCACCCAACTTCTCCTAAAAATTCTTCTATCTCAAGTTATAATTTTGTGAATACATGCTCATGAACTAAAAAAGACTTAGTGAAATTTTGCCCTAGTTAGGCAGATTTTTGACCTAACTTCATGGCAATTTTTAACATAGTTCCAAGGATAATCATCAAAAGAAATTAAAAGATGAGTTGTAGAGCACATTTCAATATTTCCAAAATGTCCAAGAACTCCTTGATATCATTCTTGAGTAGGGAGAATCGAAGATATGAAGTTGGTGTTTTGTCACTTGAATTATGGGTCATTTTCATGATGAACACAAAAGCAAATCAATGTTAGGCAGCATAATCTTTGCTTTGCAGACCTCAAACTTGTTTGTCAGTCCATAATTAATGGATTACACAAACTTTTGAGCTATAGTCCAAGTGATTTAAGCTTTATCCAATTCACATTGCCATTTTGGGAAGAAAGCTAACAATGCCATTCTTGTAAAGCAAGCTTTTTGCATAAAGTCAACTCTTGAGCCTCTAACTTGTTCCCTCTGATCACACTTCATCTACAAAGTCAGAAACAAGTGTGTTTAAAGCATAACCACTCTATCTTAGCAAGTACACAAGCATTGAAACTTGTTTTTCTCAAAAAATTGACATGTTTAGCTTAAGGATGCAAATTCAAATCCTGATCAACAACAAGTCTCCAAACTTGTTGCTTATAAATAGAAGCACTATTTGTGAACTAGGACACGAGCTTGAAGACCCTGAAACTCACTCAAACTCCCTCTAGCCATAAATTGTCTCAAAACACCATTGTTGTGCAAGTTCTGACTTTACATACCAAACTCACATTTCCCTCGTGCGTTTCTTGGCCATTTAGTTTCTAAACCTTCCCTGCATCAAGAGTAACTCATCCTTGTACCTGTTTCATTTCTGTAACACCATTTTCCCTGTCTTCCATAACCAAAAATAGAGCATTACAGTTGGACTTCTCCAGACCATTCCGGCCATCCTCAGCTCAAGCCAGCCATTGCATTAGCTTCCTAGAGGTCCATGGATGCTAACCTGATCATCAGCACTGCCTGAAACAAGCTCATTTGCATTTCACGATTTCCAGTTTTGAGGTATTTTTCTTGAACTTTTATCTCATTAATTAGGCATTGTTAAGCTTGCATTTGTGAAGATAAAATGTAGACCTCATTGCCAGGGAGCTGTATATATCCATTGTTTGCATTTATATGGTCTGAGCTTAGAGAATTTTAGAGTTAAAGTTTCTGAAATTTTTAGGGTTCAAATTAGGGCCAGAGAAATTCTCATTTATCTTTGACTTTTAGCTTTAGTTATTTTACATTGTTAGATTCGTGAGGAAGAATGCCACAACTTTCATTTTGTCATCTTCCATTTTTGTTGAGAAATGAAGAAGTTACAAGTACACCGGCTAGAGGTTGAAGATGAAGTCATCAGGACTTTTTCAAGACAAAAATACAAAAAATACTTTTTCTTTAAACTTATTTTCTTTTAATCAACTAAATATAATTAGGGTTTTATTCAAAAATCTTTTCTTAATTAATTTCTTTTCATAATTAATTTAAGTTAATTTAATTTTGATTTAATTTTTTTCTCTCTAGTTAGGTTTAGGTTAAAACCTCTTCATATAAAAATCCAAACAAAAAAAATCATTTCTTTCCATTTGCATTTGTACTTTATATATTTCTTCAATTATTTGTACATATTCAATTTGGTTGTAATAGATTAATTAGGTTTATATTATTTCAATCCCCATTCATAAATTGTATACCCCTCCCACAAGTATTGTAATATATTAATTAGGTTTATATTATTTCAATCTCATATTCTCAATTTATCGCTTTCATATATACAATGCTAGTAATTAGATTTTGTATGGAAATATTAAAACCAACCAAATAGCAAACCCTAATTCAAGACAAAATCAAGCATGAAAATAATACACTTGCACACAAGCACCCCTAGGGTTATCCCACTTGGTTTCCTTATACAAAATGGCCATATTACGCATGTAAGGTATCTTAGCAAAAACAAACAAATACAAGATCATAGTCCCTCGATGACGCTATCTAAGTTGCCTTACAAATGATCTTAGTCCCTTAAAAAGAATGTTAAAATACCTTGCAACATTTCTAATCATGGTTATACGATGACCCACGCCGGTCCCGTTAACATCCAAAGATAGGGTTGCTTACAAAATCAATGGTAAGACAACAATGTTAAAGGAAAAGAAAATGAACAAGAAAGACTTTTGAGTAGGTAGAATTCTCCTAATTACTTGCTCAATTTCAAACAAACATCCTTGCTATTTTCAAAAACAAACACTTACACTTTCAAAACATCTTACAAAACTTGAAAACATTTTCAAAAGATCAAACAACTTTGTATACATTCTTACGAACAAGAATCATTACAAAGATTGCCTAAACAATGGCCTCTTTACAAAATACTTTCAAAAACCACACAAAGTAAAATTTCAAAAAAAAAAAACAAGTGATCTAACAAGTAACTAAGAGCCCATGGAAAACCATGGATAAAAAGGGTGCTAATACCTTCCCTATTTATAATCTATCCCCCGAACCCAAGAAACAATCTCAAAGGTCTTTCCTGTGCTTTTTCACCTTTCCTTTTGGATAAAAGAAAAGTCGGTGGCGACTCTTGCTAACCGCAACATTTGCGATAAAACACAAAGCCTTCAAGTCAGTTCTCCCACCTTATCACAGATTTGGCGACTCTGCTGGGGAAAACTCTAAAAGTGGGGTTACCTTAGGGATAGATCACATTTATTTGCTTACATTGTTTGACTTGTTTGCTTTACATTATGGTTCTTTGTTTGGGTTTGAATCCTCTACCCGGATTTGGGATACATTATAGGTAAGTAGAAATACATTGTGGAAATTGTGCGGGGTATACTGACATGGTCTAAGCAATAGCTACGTTAGTGCAACATATTTGTGGGTACTGCTGAGTGATGTCATGAAGCACTAATGAAATCTTAGAACCTTTACTTGACCAACTTGGCCTTTAGGATGTAGTGAGATGACCGGCTTTGGTGCAGTCCGAAGTTGGTAGATACTCGATACTACACTCATTGACGTTTGGTTTCTCGGGATATTTCGGTCGCCATTAAAGAGGCTTGTGCTGAAACAATAACCAAGGAAACAAACCAGTGATATTGAGCTCCTTAGAACCAGGTTACTATTAGTAGGACATGTTTAAGCCAACTAAACTTCAAGAGGGTACTTACCTATAAAACTCCATGCAAGCCTAAACCTAAGGATTTTTTTGTTTTGTTTGTATATGTATACTTGTACATAACATCATAAACATCATGAACATCATATACATCTACTAACCATTTCAAGGATTTTTGGATTCATCTTTGTTCTTGTTTTGTAGGATATAGATTCACTTCGCAGGAAAACTATTCAAGTCAACCTTGTAAGGATCCCTCCACAACTTAAGGAGCTAGCTTCAAGGATTCCTGAAAACTCTCCATTTACCGAGAGACATGGTCGCCTACTTAACTTGGTCACCTCCAACACAGATGAGGACATGATAAAGGTTCTTTTTCAGTTCTTTGATCCTTTACACCATTGCTTCAAATTTCCCGACTATCAATTTGTGCCTACTTTGGAAGAATTATCCCAACTCTTGAGGATTCCCATTCTCAATCAACTACCTTTGAATGGTACAGAAAGAGACCCAAAGCCAGAAGAGATTGCTCAACCTCTACACTTGCACTCATCTGATATCACAACTTATTGGGAAACAAGGAGTGGTGTCAAAGGTTTCTTAGCAAAGTTCTTGTTTGAGAAAGCCCAAAGCTGTTGGAACTCCTTGGACTTGCAAGCCTTTGAGGAAATTATGGCTCTCCTCATCTATGGGACGGTTTTGTTTCAAAATCCTGACCAACTCATAGATGTCAATGCCGTCAAAATCTTCATATCCCGAAACCCGGTTCCTACATTTCTAGGAGATATCCTACACTCTTCTCACACTCGTACAATGAGGAAAAGAGGTGTCCTTATGTGTTGCACTCCTATCTTGGCAAGATGGTTTATTTCGCATCTTCCCCAATTTGTATTAAAAAATGATCAAGGTTCAAGGTGATCACAAAGGTTGATGACGCTCAAACATTCGAACAGTCATTGGTGCTCCCGATCCAAAGAGAATGTTATCATCATCGACCGTTGTGGAGAATTCCCTAATGTCCCTTTGCTTGGCATTAGGGGAGGTATCACCTATAACCCATGTTTAGCCTTAAGACAGTTTGGTTACGACCAAAGGGATGGCCCACATGAGATGTTGATTCAAGGTTTGGTATTTGACTACGACAGTGACGATCAAGGTCTTCGCCAGAGATTTATCCGAGATTGGAGGATGTTAAACAAGGTGGATAGCAAGACATTAGGTCACAAGAATTCCATCCCTCTTGAGCCTTACCTCAAATGGGTACGAACTCGTGCTTAGAGTCTTATGATGCCTTACCCCTCCATTCTCTCAGTAATCATTGAGCCTGTCATGGAGGGAGATATTCCATAAACCATCCTACATCCTGACATGCCTACCTCTCTTGAAGACCTACAAAGATATTGGATACAACTCAAGGGAGAGCGAGATACTTTTGAAGCCCAATTCTACGCAAGAGAGAAGAAGGTTTTGGAACTCACTAGGCTACTTCATGAGGAGCAGACTCTCAATGCCTACATTGCACCAAAGAGGATGCAAACTACCTTTTTATCTTAGAACTTTTGTATTTACTTATAAGCCCAAGAGGCATTGATGTACTCAAGCTTTAGCTTATTAATATAACGTGTGTTTCCTTTTTGTATAAAACAAATTTGAATCTTTGAAATCCTTGGAATCATTACATATGCATATACCATTCATCATAACATAAGCAGGTCTTTTGCAACAAGTTTCCTCATCTCTCTACTGTTTATTTCAGTAAGATGGATCTCGAGCAAACAGTGAAGGACCTCCAAGCTCAGAATACACAGTTTCAACAGTTGCTCTTGACCCTAGCCAAAGGACAAGAAGAGTTGAAGACTTTGCTGACTGAGGAGAAGAAAAAAAAGACAAAGAAGGTAACTGGAGTCCTAAACATGGGAAGAAGATTTCATGAGAAGACAAGAAGGACCATAAACTTTGCAACGACATCCGGTGAAAGAGACAATCAAGACGGGAAAGGCAAGGAAACAGTTGTCCCGTCAGAATTAGAAGAGGAAGAGGAAGAAGAAGACTATTCTGAAGAACAATACCCTCCAGCTGATGACAAGTATAGACATCTCGAAAATCGGTTCAGTGCGATGGAAATCCAAAAAGTGCCTGGCTTGGATTTTGAGGAATTGGGTTAGTGTCGGGGATTATTATTCCTACGAAATTCAAAGCATCTGTGTTCGCCAAATATGACTGAGTTTCATGCCCTAAAATGCATCTCTGGTCATATGTGAGAAAAATCCAACCCTATACCGCTGACAAAGACTTATGGGTACATTTCTTCCAAGACAGTCTGTCTGGAACTCAACTTGACTGGTTTTACCAACTAGAAAGAGCCAACATCCACAATTGGGAAGATCTTGCTGCATCCTTCTACAAACAATACCAATACAATACTGATCTGGCGCCTACCCGTACTCAACTATAGAGTATGGCCATGGTTTCCAATGAAGGTTTCAAGGACTATGCACAAAAATGGAGAGACTTAGCTGGAAGAGTTCAACCCCCTCTATCTGAGAGGGAATTGGTAGACATGTTCTTGGGCACCTTGTCTGGTCCCTTATTCAATTATTTAATTGGAAGTTCATCTGCAGGCTTTACTGAACTAATATTGACCGGAGAAAGGGTAGAAGCTGGTATAAAGAGTGGAAAGATTCAAAAAGATACATCTTCTTCTGAGGCTATAAGGAAGCCTTTCATCGGAAAGAAAGAGGTGGTTGGTGTGTATCCGCAAAGAAACTAAGATAGGGCCGAACGCCGACCAATGGTGGGGGCTGTTATGATTCCTAAGCCTGCGCCTGATCAGCAAAGAAACCATCAACCGAGGATGGAAAGACCGGTCAGGCAGTTCACCAGAATTAACATGACCCTATCTCAGGTATTATCGTATCTACTAAGATCCAATTTAGTGACCTTGAAAGAAGCTCCGAAAAACCCCAACACAACATCTTCTCACTATCATCCCAATGCCCATTGTGCATACCACTCTGAAAGTCCCGACCATGACACTAATAACTGTTAGGCTCTAAAGAACAAAATACAAGACCTCATTGAAGCAAAAGAGATTGAATTCGATGCACCCGAAAAGCCAAATTTCATTTCTGCCCCTATGCCCATACATGGCCATAATACCAACGCCATTGAAGAAGGATTATTTGTTACTTCAGTTGATGAACTTATGACCCCACTTCTGACTATTAAAATGAACTTGTTGAATTCCGGTGTGTTCCCGGGCTGTGATGAAGTTTGCCATTTCTGTTTGTCCTCGCCAACCAGCTGTCCTTTGTTGAAAGCAGGAATTCAGTGCCTAATAGATAAAAAAGAAATTTTGTTTGAAAAGACTTATGTTCCACCTATTCCTTTTGAATATGTTTCTACCATTACCATTTCCTCCAATTCTTCCAGGGTCTCCACCAAAATACCCATTAGAATTACATCAGTTCCAAAAGTAAATCCTTTAATAATTACAATGCTTGGACCAGTCCCATATTTGCCAGACAAGACCGTACCATGGAATTATGGAGGGGATGTCTACTACCATGGTATCAAGCAGGACTGGCCAGACGCCGAAGATTCAAGTTCTGAGAAAGTGGATTCTGATGTCTGTAATATTACAGGGACTAGTAAGATTACCCGAAGTGGTAGGATCTTCTCCCAAAGGCTGTTTCTGGACCCGTAATCATTCATGTTGTTGTTACCCCTCCGAAGGTTATTCCCGGTCCTACAATCATCTCCACCAATACTCCAACTGACAAAGCTGTTACAATCCCTGTTATCATTCCTACCGACATTCTTGCTGTCGAGTTAACTGAAACTCGAGGTAAAAATATTCTGATTGAGCCTGTTCGGACGAAGGCTCAGTCATTGGCTATCCCTGAGACCTCCCAGAAAGAGATGGAGGAAATTCTGAAGATCATAAAAAGAAGCGACTACGATGTAGTTGAACAACTGGGGCAAACTCCCTCTAAAATTTCCATGCTGGCATTACTACTATGTTCTGAGGCGTATGCAAAAGCCTTGGTAAATTTCCTGAAAACTGTCCATGTACCCCAAGAGACATCTGTCAATCAGTTTCAAGACTGCTTAGCCAGCTTGACTGCAGATAATGGTCTAGGTTTTTTGGATGCTGATTTAACACCAAGAGAAAGGAAGCATAATGAGGCATTGCATGTCTCAGTTGAATGTAGGGGCACAACCTTGGCCCTTGTTTTGGTGGACACTGGCTCATCTCTGAATGTATTGCCTAAAAAAGCTCTTGATAGGCTTGACTGTAAGGGATTGACATTGAAGCCAAGTAACATAGTAGTAAAGGCTTTTGACGGCTCGAAAAGGATGGTACATGGGGAGGTAGACATTCCCATAAAAGTTGGAACACAAACATTTAATTCAAATTTTTATATAATGGATATCCGTCCCTCATATTCTTACTTGCTAGGCCGACCATGGATTCACAATGCTGGCGCTGTCACTTCTATGTTGCACCAAATGCTGAAATATCTGATTTAAGGGAAGATTATCACCGTTCATGGAGAAGAAGAGTATATGATCAGCCATCTCAATTCCTTCAGATATGTGGAATTAGATGGTGAATTTATTTAAACTCCATTTCAACACTTTGAAGATGTCCTGCAAGATGTGGCAGTAACCAAGGTTGTTCCCAAGATCACAAGGCCTCCGCTCCTGATGTCATCTCTGAAGGATGCCAAAGCAGTGGTAGTAGAAGGTGGGTGAAGTATCTGAGGACAACTCCCAGATATACCATATAAGTCTGACAAGTTTGGCCTGGGTTTCACTTCAAGTGCTCAGAAGGTTGTACGCCGCGCTCGCGCCGGAGGACCACCCCTGAAGATCAGCAGCCGCAAGGTCAACATCGTAGAAGGAGATGAAGATAGTTATGACGTGGAGGATTGGATATTCCCGACTGTCAGTGGAAGGCTCAACAACTGGGAGGCTAGAGATTTTGTCCCGGTCACTTTTATCCCACAATAATTTGTCTTTACATTTTGATTAGATTTGTAATATTAAAATAATTCGCACTCTTAAAACCTTGTGTCTTACCTGAGGCACAATGGTCCATTTGCAAGGGTTATTATCTCATTTTCATATGACATCAATGAATCATGGACGTTTTCGCATACAAACTTTTATGCTCATTGTTCTTCTTCTTACATTTTTATTTCTTTCAAGGATAGCTATACCCTTACACATACTCACACTCACAATGCAGGTATACATCCATTCGGGATCTCATGGGTAATAATACTGCTATGGCCTTTTATGACTCTGAGAATCTAATCTAGCAAGCCGAAGACGAAGGTGAGGAAGATTTTGAAGTACCAGGAGAACTTGCCAAACTACTACAATAAGAAGAGAGAACCATTCAACCTCACGAGGAACCCGTGGATACAATCAACCTAGGTACCGAAGAAGACAAAAAAGAGATTAAGGTGGGTGCCAATCAGGAACCCAGTATCAAGGAGCGTCTAATTCAGTTGTTGCACGATTATGTCAAAGTCTTTGCCTGGTCGTATGAAGACATGCCAGGACTTAATGCAGATATTGTGGTGCATTGTCTTCCTACAAGAGAGGATTATCCGCCAGTAAAGCAAAAGGTTCACCGCATGAGGCCGAATATGTCAAAAAATATTAAAGCAGAAGTCATGAAGCAATTCAACATTGGATTCTTGGCTGTCACCTCTTATCCCCAATGGGTTGCCAATGTTGTTCCCGTGCTCAAAAAGGACGACAATGTGCAAATGTGTGTGGACTACAGAGATTTGAATAGGGCAAGCCCTAAGGATGATTTTCCACTCCCCCACATTGATATTCTAGTTGACAATACGGAACAACACAAAGTGTTTTCCTTCATGGACGGATTCTCAGGTTACAACCAAATCAAAATGGCGCCTGAGGAATGGAGAAAACAACCTTTGTCACGTAGTGGGGAACTTTCTGCTATAAGGTGATGCCATTCAGACTGAAGAATGCTGGGGCAACCTATCAACATACCATGGTAGCTCTATTTCACGACATGATACACCATGAAATAGAGGTCTATGAAGATGATATGATAGGCAGATCTCAAACAGAAGAAGAGCATCTTGATCACAAACAAAAATTGTTTGAGAGACTGAAGAAGTATAAACTGGGGTTGAATCCAAACAAGTGCATATTTGGGGTACGGTCTGGTAAACTCCTAGGCTTTATCATCAGCAACAAAGGTATTGAAGTAGATCCTGCCAAGGTAAAAGCAATACAAGAGATTCCTACTCCTCGTACTGAGAAGGAAGTCAGAGGGTTCTTGGGACGTTTAAACTACATTGCCAGATTCATCTCTCACCTGACAGCTACTTGTGAACCAATCTTCAAATTGTTGAAGAAAGATCAGGTAGTCAAATGGAATGATGAGTGCCAAGTTGCTTTTGAAAAAATCAAAGAATACTTACAAGAGCCTCCTGTGTTGATGCCACCAGTCGAGGGAAGACCGTTGATCATGTATCTGACTGTTTTAGAAAACTCAATGGGGTGTGTATTGGGGCAGCATACCTGAGAAAAAAGTTTACCGACTATAAAACAAGATATTCACTGCTCGAGAAAACTTGATGTGCTCTGGAATGGGCTGCTCGCCGGCTAAGACAGTATATGCTGACTCATACTACTTTGCTGATATCTAAAATGGATCCGATAAAATACATCTTCGAGAAACCTGCTCTCTCCGAGAGAATAACGAGATGGTAGATGATCCTGACAAAATATGACATACATTATACTACCTAGAAAGCGATAAAGGGTACTGTATTAGCTGATCACCTTGCTCACCAAGCTGTATAAGACTAATAATCCATGAAGTTCGAATTTCCAGATGAAGACATCATGACGGTAAATAACTGTGAAGAATTCAGGCCATATGACGGACCTGAACAAGGATCCCGATGGACCCTGTTCTTTGATGGGGCATCCAATTCACTTGGCAATGGTATCAGTGATATACTCATATCTTCAGAAGGTTGTCTGTTGTACCCCAAAATTTTCCCTCTCATTTTACTCAATACATGTCCATTGAGATCTTCAATTTGCTCAAGGTTGCCCAAGAGTGGACTAGACAAACTCTCTCCTAAGGTAGTATACCTCAAATTAGGCTTTCCATTTTCATAAAGATGGGTGAACCACAGAGGCCTCATATGCTCTCCATGGTCTTAATATATTCTCAAGACCCTTCATGTCAAATTTCAAGCCATGTACAAGAAGTTTGCTTAGTCAACTGCTCAGATGCTTGAGAATCGATTGTACTAGGTCAAAAGTCAATTATGGCCCACATACAGTCAAATTTCAAGATTTTTGGTCAACATCAAGATTTTTAAGTTATATCCATCATTTGATAAAGTTTTGATCATGATTCCTCAAGGAATGCCCCAAATTCATCAAAACCCAAAAGTTGCTAAATTAAGGTTTCTCTGGAAAAGTCAACCAAACTTTGACCAAGCATAACTTCCTCATACTTTATGAGAAATTTTCCATCCAAGGCTCATTTTTAAGAGGATGCAATTCCATACAATTCATATTCATCTCTCAAGTTCAAAATATGAACTCATAAAAAGATATAAATTTCTACATTATGGGTCCTTTTGAAAAGTCAACAAAAACACATTTTGAGTCAAAGCTTCTTACATGAGCATGGCAGACTCAATTGAGATGAGACTAAAAGGGTTGCTTAGGGGACATCCTAATATTTCCAAAAAGTCTAAGAACACATCTCTAGGGTTAAAATTGGAGGAGATATGCCTTGTCAAAGTTGACCTTTTTTGCAAAATTGCCAAAAGTCAAATGTGCTCAAAAATGTATTTTTTGCTAAATGGGCCTAACTTTTTATGCTTGCACCTTACTTATAATATGGTCCACGACCCAAATATTCATCCACACATTATTTGCTTCAATTTTCAAATTATTTTGATTTTTTATTAATTAAAAATTGAATTAAATAAAATAAGTGATGAATAATAGCAAAGATATGATTTGATTTGGTTTTTGGACAGGTTGGCAATCAAAATATGCTGAGTTATCAAGGCCAAAATGAATCAAGCATAATTGGTACAAGAAAGGGATGATTTGGCTCAAAATAGAAAGTTTACATGTAGCTTGAAAATTAAATCAAATCTCTCATAATTGCAAAGATTCAATCCAATTTTGTAACCCTAATTCATTCCTAGATATATATTGGACAAGAACAAAGCACGGTACAAGGTTTTGTAGTCGTGAAAGTGAGAGAACAAAAAGCTCAAAATTGGACAAAAGTGGACTCGGTTCTCATTCAACAGGCCATCTCAAAGCCATTTAAAGCCATCAACATCTTCCTGGGTGTGCATTGAAGCCAATTGGATCATTTGCAAGGCCTAAAACACCCAGAATCGCGCGTTACAAGTTCACTCGGTTTGCTTTTTTTTCAAAATCTATTACTGTATTTCTTGCATCATTAGCATGATTAATTGGTATATTTGTGATGTTTGAGATGTTTGCAAGCTAACTGCATGATTCAATTGAATTTTTGACGCCTATATGTGCCTTTGCCATTGTTAGGGTTTGCGTGTGCAGTTTAGGGGTTTGTTCTACAGGTTAAATTGGGCAAAAAGTAGGATACCATGATATTCACAAGATCAAAACGAGTTGATCTATATACTTAGATTTCATTTATCTTGCGTTTTGTGGATTTTTGAATGTTACAGGGCTATGGTTACGAACATTGTCTGTGGGTATAGGTGAACACCTAACACGACGGAGCCTTGAAGAAGACGACTAGGTGGCAGCCCCCTGTTGGAGTTTTTTGCTCTTTGCGCGTTTTGTTTTGTTTGTCAACTAACCACTTTTTTCCATATATTATATATTGTTCTCATTATACTTACAACTAACAACCATAGCTCAGCTGGCAACGCTTCAGTGGTAGCAAGCGTGAGGACCTGGGTTCGATCCCAGGTCCCAACAATTTTCTTTATTTCATTTTCTTTCAACAGACTCAATGCATCCCAATCTCGGGCACCTTCCATACCCCCTTGCATCCAGCCTCTTGATAACTATGGCATCAGATCCAACGCCTCATTAAGGAGAGACCCATGGTAGACCCTCAGGAGAGCGCTATATAGGATCTCACGTAGGTTGGGCCAGCAACCTTAGGCCCAGCAATTTAAGAATCATACCCCCTTTCTACTTTAACACACAGGCCCAATTCTTTCTTTTTTATACTTGTTTAATTTCTTTATTTATTTTCTTTAGTTATTTTCTTTTTTCTTAATTAACACAAAAATCATTTTCTTTTTTTAATCAAAAAAAAATCACAAAAAACTACAAAAATCTTTTTTTATAAAAGTATTTTATTTCTTAATTAATTTAGTTTAATTAACTTAGGGCAATTTAATCTCTTTTTATAATTAAAAATAATTAGACTTAGGATTTGAATTCTACATAATTTAATTAATTTTCTTTAAAAATACACCAAAATCATTTTTTCATTAAAATATATATTTTAATTAATTAGGTTAATTAGGTTAACTTAAATACTTTTTCTTCGTAATTAAAAAGAAATTAGAAATTAGGGTTTTATTTAATTTGCAATTTCATTGTTTTCTCCAATAAAAAAATGTACAAAAATCTTTTTCTTTCAATTAGGGTTTAGGTTATTTTTCAACATCCCTCGTATTTAATTCGCCGCGCATTTAATTATTTCTTTTCCATTATTTTTGTAACTGCCAATGGTTTGTAATAGTTAAGCTAGGGTTTTATTTACTGCTTTAATCCCCGATTCTTTGGTTATGTAATTAATCCCCATCCCCCGAAGCCTTGTAATAGCTAGGTTTATTTTCTCGCACTTTTAATTTTCGCAAATATTTAACTGTTAGATGCATGGTTAATAGGATTGTATGGGAAGAATGCTTGAAAAAATTAAAATGGTAGCTCACTTAATGTGCAAATATTAATTAACTGAAAAGATCACATGCATATATCTCACTCCTAGGGTTTGCCTCACTTCGGTTGCCTTCGGTTAAAACTGTCATTTAAGTATAAGAGATTTTAGTGGTGGCCCTTCTGTCTAAAAGATAAAATGTCCCGTTCGGATGTTGCCTCGTAAAGATCTTAAGACTTTAGGGTTACTACTAAGGTTTCCAACCCATTTCTTTAATGATTGTACTTGTCCCTTTCAAATGTCCCTTACAAACTCCAACAACGGGGCTACCTACTCCTTAATAGTAGGATAGCGCTGTCTAAAGGAAAAAAGAACAAACGACCTTTTTTCGAGTAGGTAGGATCTTGAGTACTTTCTCAATAAAATTCTTTACACTAACACTTTCTCAAAACAAATTTCAAAAAAACAAACTTCGTCACACCCTTGAGGACCGATACAAGGGTTATCACGAAGTGAAACTTTTTCAAAACAAGCACACACACAAGCAATTTTAAAAAGATGAGCAAGTACCTAAGAGCCTATGGAAAACCATGGATAGAAAGGGTGCTAACACCTTCCCTTTCTATAATCTACCCCCCGTACTCAGAAACATCTCGAAAAAGGTTTTTTCTGTTCTTTCTCCTTTTCCTTTGTTGGATGAAATAAAAGTCGGTGGCGACTCTTACTTACCGCGACATTTTGCAAACAAAAAAATGCAAAATGCAAACCAGTAAAAACAGTCAGTTCTGCCACCGTATCACAGAACTGGCGACTCTACTGGGGATTAAAATAAAGTGGGGTTTACCTTAGGATCTAGGTCATGTAAAAAATTATTTTCTTGTTTGTTTGCTTTATCATTAAGGGTTTTGCTTGGGTTACTGTAGATCCTACACCCGGATCTGGGGGCACTTATTAGGTAAACAATAATAGATCGTGGAGACTGTACGACATAGACCGATATGGTTTAAGCGATAGCTGCGTTGGTGTGGCACTTTGGTTGGTACCGGTATCCTTTGTGGGGAAACAAGGAGAATACGGGGCCGCCGCGTGGTGTCCTGAAGCACTAACGGACCTTAGAACCTTAGTTGAACAAACTTGGCCATTATAAAGTAGTGAGATAGTCGGCCTCGGTGTAGAGGTGAGAATTGGTTGATACTCGATACTACACTCATTGAGATTAGACTTTCGGGATATTTCGGCCACAAGAAAAGATTGCTTGAGCTGAGACAATGCCCGATAAAGGATGGTCAGTGATATTGAGATCCTCTAGAACCCGGTTACTTTTTAAGACAGGTTTGAAACCAACTAAACTTCAAGAGGGTACTACCTTTAACCTCATGCAAGCCTTAAACCTAAGGACTTTGTGTGATTTGACTATGTTTGCTATACATGTGTTTTCTATACCTGTGGTTTATCATGACATCATGCATCATAACATAGCATCCATTCTTGTTGCATTAACCATTTCACAGACCAAGGGAATTTATCTTTGTTCTGTTTTGCAGATCATGGCTTCCATTCGCAGAAACACTATCTGAATCAGCTTTGTGAAGATACCTTATCAACTCAAAGAGCTAGCATCAAGGGTTTATGAAACTTCTGCGTTCACTAAGAGACATGGACGACTTCTCAACCTGGTTACTTCAAACTTTGATGAAAAGATGATGAGTGTAATCTTTCAGTTCTTTGATCCCAATCACCACTACTTCACCTTTCCAGATTATCAGTTGGTGCCTACTTTGGAAGATTTCTCTCAGCTGTTAGATATACCCATTCTTGAACAGTTACCCTTCACAAGTCTAGAAGAAGTTCCTAAGCCAGAAGTCATTGCCTCAGCTTTGCATTTGAAACGGGACGACGTGGTATCTAATTGAGAAACAAGAAGCGGAGTCAAGGGTTTTCTAGCTAAGTTTCTGATAGACAAGGCGCAACTGTTTTTGGATGATATGGATTTTCAGGCTTTTGATGTGGTCTTGGCTCTTCTAATCTATGGGTTAGTCCTATTCCCTAATCCGAACTCATTCATAGATGTGAATGCTATCAAGATCTTCCTCTCTCACAACCCTGTGCCTACCTTGCTCGGAGATATTTTGCACACTCTCCATACTCGCACCGTGAAGAGAAGAGGGATTCTTATGTGCTGCATGCCATTGCTGTCGAGGTGGTTTATCTCTCAACTCCCTAAGTCCATACTGAAGAATGAAGAAGGTTTGGGTTGGTTGCAAAGGATAATGTCACTCGCTCACACGAATATTCTTTGGTGTTCTCGAGTAATGGAAAACACTGCTATTATTAACCGCTGCGGGGAGTACCCTAATGTCCTATTACTTGGTATTAGAGGGGGTATAACCTACAATCCTTGTTTAGCTCTGCGACAATTTGGTTACACTCGAAGGGATGGTCCCCATGAGTTACTTATCGAGTGCATTGCATTCAACTATGCGGATGATGTTCACGAGTATCATCGGAGGCTCATACGAGCTTGGGGCATGGTAAACAGGTCTGGCACCAAGGCTTTGGGGCCAACAACTTCCATTCCTATGCAACCTTACCTCCAATAGGTACGAGCTCGTGCCCAGAAGCTTATGATGCCCTATGTGGCTGTTTTGCCAGTGATTGTGGAACCCACTACAGAAGAGGATATTCCTTACACGGTTCTCTTTCCTTACATGCCCACTGATCTTGGAGAATTACAAAGGTCTTGGATTCAGTTGATGAAGGAGCGGGATACTTACAAGGATTAGTTCCATGCTCAAGAGAGGAAGGTTTTAGAGCTCACAAATCAACTGCATGAAGAAAGAGGACTCAATGACTATCTCAGCACAAAGAGGAAGCATCCATGGGAATTTTGATGTCTTTTATAGTTTTAGATTTATTTTTAATTGTAACGCCTAAAAGGCATTTGAACTTCAAATTCAGCTAATAAAATCTTTGTTTATTTTGGTATGCAAATTTAAATTTCCCAAAGTCTTTGAAATCATTGCATGAGCATCCCATTCATACCATTGCATGTACATGTACCATTATAGGTTTCTCATCTTCGCTGTTTATTTCAGCATGAAATGTCTTTCGAACAAACCATCAAGGACCTTCAGGCACAGAATGCCCAGTTCCAACAAATGTTCATACGTCTGGCAAAAGGGCAGGAGGATCTGAAAGCCCTCATCCCGAAAGAAAAGAAGAAAAAGAAGAAGGCTGCTGGTATTCTGAATATGGGCAGAAGGTTTGGAGAGCGGTTGAAGCGATAAGTCGATCTGACCTCTTCATCTAAGGAAGGGGAGAATCAAGAAGAAGAGAAGGATCCCAGTCCTGCAGTTTTTGACAATGATACTGATTACAATGAGGAGTAATATTCTCCTACTAAGGATAGATACATGCAATTGGAAGATCGTCTGAGTGCCATGGAAGTTCAGAGGATACCTGGACTGGATTTCGAAGAATTGGGATTGGTGTCGGGGGTGGTCATTCCGCATAAGTTCAAAGCTCCAGTTTTTGCTAAGTATGATGGGGTGTCCTGCCCAAAGCTCCATCTCCGTTCCTATGTCAGGAAAATTCAGCTCCACACTGCTGATAGAAATATGTGGGTTCATTTCTTTCAAGATAGTCTGTCAGGGACTCAGCTTGAATGGTTCTACCAGCTGAAGGGAGCCAATGTCCGAAATTGGAAAGATCTGGCTGCTGCTTTCTATAAGCAGTACCAATAAAATGTCGGCCTTGCTCCTACTCGTACTCAACTCTAGAGTATATCCATGGGTGCAAGTGAAGGCTTTAAAGATTATGCGCAGAAATGGAGAGACTTGGCTGGGAGAGTTCAACCCCGATTGTCTGATAGGGAGTTGGTTGATATGTTTCTGAGGATGTTATCTGGTCCATTTTTCAATCATTTGATTGGCAGCTCGTCAGCTGGTTTCACCGAGCTGATTCTAACGGGAGAAAGGGTAGAAGCTGGGATTCAAAGCGGAAAAATACAGAAGGACGCCTCTTCAAGTTCAGTAAAGAAGCCCTTTTCTGGTAAGAAGGAAGCCAGTGCCATCTATAGCCCGAGGGGCCAAAACAGGGTTGAACATCGTCAGACAGTAAGTGTTGTGACGATACCTAAACCTGTAGTTACTCCACAACGCAACAATCAACAAAGGGTGGAAAGACCAAAACGACAGTTTACCCGTATCAACATGACATTGGCTAAAGTGCTACCTCATCTGTTGAGATCCAACTTGGCAACCCTGAAAGAGGCTCCCTAGAATCCAAATATTACATCTCCTCGATATAACTTGAATGCTCGGTGTGCCTATCATTATGAGAGTCCTGGCCACGATACAAATGACTGTTGAGTTCTGAGGAACAAAGTACAAGACTTGATTGAAGCCAAGGAAATAGATTTTGATGCTCCGGAAAAGCCAAATGTCATAACTGCTCCCATGCCCAAGCACAGTCGTGGAGTTAATGTTGTTGACACTGATTTGTTTGTTACCTCTGTTGATGACGTCTCTACTCCTCTCATAACTATAAAGAAGAATTTGTTGTTGGCCAGTTTATTTCCAGGTTGTGGTGAAGGTTGCCACGTGTGTTCATTTCTACCTTCTGGTTGCTGTTTGCTGAAGTTAGGTGTTCAACGCCTGATAGATGGCAAAGAAATTTTGTTTAAGAAAACTTTGGTTCCCGTTGTTCCATTTGAAGACATTGCCATTATAACCATTTCCTCCAATCCTTCCAAGGTTTCCTCGAGAAGACTTGTTAGGATTACATCTTCTCCAAGAATTGCTCCGTTGATAATCATTGTTCCTGGTACTGTCATGTATGTCTCGGAAAAAGCTATCCCATGGTATTATGGTGCTGACGTGTACTATCATGGCATCAAACAAGATTGGAAAGATGAAGAGGTTGATCCTGATATTGGTAACATTGTCGGAACCAGCAAAGTTACCCGAAGTGGAAGGGTCTTCTCTCCCGAGATTTCCCCTAAGACTGTCAACAAGCCTATTATCATTCCATCTGTAGTTCCTGCTAGTACATCCACTACAGTTCTTGTTCTTACTCCAGTTATTACCACTTTCAATGAGTCGTTTGATACCCGCGGCAAGGAAATTAGAGGTGAGCCTGCCCCGACGGAGGCACCTAGGAAAATTGTTGTGGAAGCCTCTAAGCAATAAATGGAGGAAATACTGAAAATCATTATGAAGAGAGACTACAATGTGGTCGAGCAGCTGGGGCAGACCCCATCAAAGATATCCATGTTATCCATACTGTTGTGCTCCGAGGACCATGAGAAGGCTTTGATTGCATTCCTCAAAACTGCGCATATTCCGCAAGATACTTCAGCTGATCAGTTCAAAGATTGTGTGGCCAGCCTGACTGCTGATAATGGGCTGGGTTTTTCAGATGTGGATTTGACACCAAAGGGAAGGAAGCACAATGATGCTCTGCATGTCTCGATTGAATGCAGGGGAACCACTATGGCTCATGTGCTGGTAGATACTGGGTCTTCGCTGAATGTTTTTCCTAAGAAGGCGTTGGATCGGTTAGATTGCGAGGGTTTAACTCTAAAGCCTAGTAACATTGTGGTAAGGGCTTTTGACGGATCACAGAGAATGGTGCACAGGGAGGTGGACATCCCTGTCAAGGTGGGTTCTCATACTTTTGGGTCCACTTTATATGTGATGGATATCAGACCGTCGTATTCTTGCTTGTTGGGTCGTCCTTGGGTCCACGAGGCTGGGGCAGTCACTTCCACACTCCACCAAATACTGAAGTATCCAGTGAAAGGAAAGATTGTCACAGTGCGGGGTGAAGAAGAATATATGGTGATCCACCTCAATTCCTTCTGGTACATACAAATGGACGGGGAATTCATAGAAACTCCTTGTCAGAACTTCGAAGAGGTCCCTCGGATCTTGGCATCAACTAAAACTACTACC
Source organism: Vicia faba (assembly GCA_948472305.1). NCBI lineage: Eukaryota > Viridiplantae > Streptophyta > Magnoliopsida > Fabales > Fabaceae > Vicia > Vicia faba. Next base: position 465,447,682 of record OX451738.1, read on the forward strand.
AACAAACCTCCTTTGAAGATGGCTTCTCTCAAGGACGCCAGGGTTGTGGTTGAAGAAGGTGGGTGTGCCAATTGAGGTCAGCTCCCTGATTTCACTCAGAAAAATGACAAATTTGGTTTGGGCTTTACTACAAGGGCTCAAAGGTTCATTCGACGCGCTCGGGCTGGAAGACCTCCCCTACACATCAGTAATCGGGGAATTAACGCCATTAAAGACAGCGAGGAAGAGTTAGACATTGATAGCTGGATCTACCCAACTACCAACGGTGGACCGAGTAACTGGACGGCTAGGGACTTTATACCTATTTCTTTTATTCCGCAGTAATTGACTTACTTGTTTTGAGATTTGTAATAAACAATTTGAAACTTTATGGCCTGGTGCCTTGCCCGAGGCACCTTGGCTTCGCTTGTGAGGGCTATTATTTGTCATTTCATATATCATTAATAAAGCATTGGACGTGTCTTGCATACCAATTTTGCGCTCTCTATTTTTCATTTTTGTTTTTCACTTTATCGAAACAGTTATTCTCTTACACACACTCACGTATCATAATGCAGATCCATATCCACTCTGGATCCCATTGATAACATCTCTGCTATTGCCAGTTATGACTTCAAAAATCTGATCAACCAAGTCGAGGACGAAGGTGAGGATGATTGTGAGGTGCCTGGAGAACTTGCTAGACTATTACAGCAGGAAGAAAGGGCCATACAGTCTCATGAAGAGCCGGTTGAGACTGTGAACTTGGGTACTGAGGAAGACAGAAAAGAGGTCAAATAGGTGCAAATCTGGAGCCTAGCGTCAAACAGAGTTTGGTACAGATGCTGCACGACTACGTTGAGATCTTCGCCTGGTCCTATGAAGAAATTCCTGGTTTGGACACTGATATTGTGGTTCATCGCCTGCCGACTAATGAAGAATGTCCTCCGGTTAAACAGAAGGTTCGTCGTATGCAGCCTGAAATGTCAGAGAAAATCAAGGTAGAGGTCATGAAACAGTTCGACGCAGGGTTCTTAGATATCACTTCTTATCCACAGTGGGTTGCTAACGTTGTTCCGGTACCTAAGAAGGATGGTAAGGTACGAATATGTGTTGATTACAGAGATTTGAACAGGGCAAGCCCCAAGGATGATTTCCCTCTTCCTCACATTGATGTTCTGGTCGACAACACCGCGCAGCACAAAATCTTCTCCTTCATGGATGGTTTCTCTGGCTACAACCAGATCAAGATGGCTCCTGAAGACATGGAGAAGACAACCTTCGTTATACAATAGGGCACCTTCTGCTACAAGGTGTTGCCTTTTGGGTTGAAGAATGCTGGGGAAACTTATCAGCACGCCATGGTCGCTTTGTTCCACGATATGATTCACCACGAGATCGAATTCTATGATGATGACATGATAGCCAGGTCTCAGATTGAGGAAGAGCACCTTGATCATCTCCAAAATTTGTTCGACAGGTTGAAGACATACAAGTTGAGGTTAAATCCGAACAAGTGCACCTTCGGGGTAAGGTCTGGTAAGCTTCTGGGTTTCATTGTCAGCGACAAAGGCATCCAAGTAGATCCTACAAAGGTGAAGTCCATACAAGAGATGCCGGCTCCCCGTACAGAGAAGGAAGTTAGAGGTTTTTTGGGATGCCTAAATTACATTTACCGGTTCATTTCACATCTAACTGCTACTTGTGAGCTAATCTTCAAGCTTCTGAAGAAAGATCAAGTGGTAAAGTAGAATGACGAATGCCAAGTAGCCTTTGACAGAATCAAACAATACCTTCAAGAACCACCAATTTTGATGCCTCCAGTTGAAGGAAGACCTTTGATATTATACTTGACAGTTCTAGACAATTCAATGGGGTGTGTGCTGGGGTAGCATGACGAGTCTGGTAGAAAAGAGCATGCAATATACTACCTTAGCAAAAAGTTTACCGACTGTGAGACACGGTACTCATTGCTCGAGAAAACTTGATGCGCTTTGGCATGGGCTGCTCGCCGACTGAGACAGTATATGCTGACTCACACTACCTTGTTGATATCAAATATGGATTCGATCAAGTACATTTTGAAGAAGCCCGCTCTCTCCGGAAGGATAGCAAGGTGGCAAATGATCTTAACTGAGTATGACATACAATATACAACCCAAAAGGCAATAAAGGGGAGTGTATTGGCTGACCATTTAGCTCATCAGGCCGTGGTTGATTACCAGTCCATGAATTTCGAGTTCCCGAATGAGAATATTATGTTGGTGACTGACTACAAAGAACCTGGACCAGATGAAGGACCTGAGGATGGATCCCGATGGTCTATGTATTTTGGTGGAGCCTCCAACGCACTTGGTAACGACATTGGCACTGTAATCATATCTCACAGGGGCTGTCATACTCCGTTCACTTCCCGATTATATTTCAACTGCACCAATAACATGGCGGAGTATGAAGCGTGCATCATGGGCCTTTGAGCTGCTATTGACCTAAGGATCAAGTTCTTAAGTGTATTCAGGGATTACGCTCTGGTGATAAGTCAGATCAAAGGTGAGTGGGATAAGAAGCACCCGAACCTTATTCCTTACAAAGAGTATGTACTGACATTGCTCCCACACTTTGAGGAGGTAACCTTCTAACATTTCCCACGAGAGGAGAACCAGTTAGCGGACGCGCTAGCTACCATATCTTCTATGTTCAAGGTTAGGTGGGACAATGAAGCTCCCCAAATCACCATTGAGAGGTTGGATGAACCAGCATACTGTTGTGAAATCGATACCGAAGAGGTGGAAGACAAACCCTGGTTTCACGAAGTTAAAAGGTATCTTGAGGCTCAAGAGTATCCCGAAGGGGAATCTGTCAACGATAAGAAGTTTCTGAGAAGGTTCGCTGCAAAGTTCTTCCTAGGTATTGGAATCTTCTATAAACGCAACCATGAATCCATATTACTACGGTGTGTAGACAAGAGCGAGGCAGAGAGGATCATGACAGATCTACGTGGAGGAACCTTCGGAACCCATTCCAGTGGACACACCATGGCTAAGAAGATCCTACGGGTAGGATACTACTGGTCCACTATGGAAGCCGATTTCTATCAGTACTCTCGAACTTTTCATAAGTTCCAAATCTACGCTGATAAGGTTCATGTACCTCCGGTCCCCTTAAACGTCTTGACAGCTTCGTGGCCCTTTGCAATGTGGGGCATTGACATGATCGGAGAAATCAGGCCCACCGCTTCTAACGGACATTGCTTCATCCTAGTAGCCATTGATTACTTTACGAAGTGGGTTGAGGTAGCCTCTTTTGCTACAGTAACCAAGAACGTCATTGCGCGGTTTATCCGACACAATCTGATCTATCGATATGGTGTGCCAGAGAGAATTATCACTGACAATGGTACGAATCTCAACAACACAATGATCACCGAGCTCTGTAAACAGTTCAAGATACAGCATCATAACTCTTCTCCCTACTGAACGAAGATGAATGGCGTTGTTGAAGCAGCTAACAGGAACATCAAGAAGATTGTGCAGAAGATGACGATGACATATAAAGACTGGCATGAGATGTTACCATTCGCTCTTCATGGGTATCGTACCTCAGCACGGACGTCGACAGAGGAAACACCCTACTCTCTGGTATATGTCATGGAGGCGGTCCTACCCATAGAAGTCCAGATACCCTCTCTCAGGATTATGAAGGATGCGGGTTTGAAAGAAGATGATTGGATCTAAACCTGACTTGATCAGCTAAATCTAATCGATGAAAAGAGACTTACTGCTATCTGCCATGGTCAGACGTATCAAAAGTGAATGATCAAAGCTTTTAACAAGAAAGTAAGGAGTCAAGAATATCAAGTCGGGGATCTAGTAATCAAACGCATCATACTGCCGCAAGGTGATCCCAGGGGCAAATGGACCCCAACATACGAAGGGCCATTTATGGTTAAGAACATTTTCTTGGGAGGAGCTATGATTCTAACCACCATGGATGGTGACGACCTTCCTCACCCTGTCAATGCAGACATAGTGAAAAGGTACTACGCATAATCAAAGACCCGCTAGGTCGAATGGCCTAGGCAAAAACAAGGTAAAATCTGTACACCCGGCAAGTCGAAAACCCGAAAGGGAGGCTTGGGCAAAAAAGGGTATCCCGGTGGATTGAAAACCCGAAAGGGCAATCAAGGAAAAAGTTAGGGATTGAAGTGTATCACTATGTCTCACTGGATCATCTTGCGACCATACTTCGGTATCGACTATCAAGCTCGGACGGCGCCAACCAATTTGATCAACCTTCGGCCAAGTAGTAAAGTGATGAGACGCTTGAAGATATAAAGGCAATAGTAGAGTTGGAACCCAATGGGGTTGTTTCACATAGCTGTTTTTCTTGCTTTTTCACAAATTGTATAAATTCTATTTTTCGGCGGCGTTCTCTTACTAGGGCGTTAGCCTCTTTGTACAAAATGCCTATTACTGGCCAACTTCAAAAATTAATACAAATCATTTTTGTAAGAAACTTCAAATCGTTTTACTTTTCCTGTTTTGTTTTGCGAGAACGTCCAATGATTTATTTTTTATATATGCATTTGAAAATGATTGCTGCTCATAAATATTTGCATAAGAGTAAAAGTATTGCTACATACACTTCCCCACAGAGTAAAAGTATCCAAAGGAATTGATGTCAGCTTCTCTGAAACAGGACATAACTATCCCCATCCAAGGATCATAATCGCGGGCGAGTCAGTAAATTTCATCCCCCAAGCGGAGTTTATTTCTCCAACCGAGCTCAACATCTCCAGCAACGGAATTTCATCCCCAACCGAGTTTATTCCTCCAGATCAGCAGGTCTACTAACAGAGTATCGCTTCCCCCTAAGTTTGGTCCCCGCAGAGTTATTCTCCAGCATCTCTTCCTGATAAAATAGTTACAAATCTCCAGCAATTGTCAGGGATTTATTTTCCCAGACATAAGCGTACCCCGATAGTATTTCATAAACATACATCATGACATACACATACATATCATAAGCAGTATAATCTCATTTATTTTGAGAACATCATCTCACCCTGCTTTTTATGCATCGCATATAATAATCCTGATATCTTTTCAGGAAAAGACAATTAGCTTCGACAAATCTAGTAGTTATACATATCACATCTACAGACGACTAATGGAAACTCAGTTCCAAAAATCAAAAGGGTCAACTAATCTATACTACCGCTTTGAAGTAACCCTACTATCCAGGTTTCTTCCCACAACCCTATTATCCAGGCTTTCATATCGAAGTAACCCTACTATCCAGGTTCCTTCTCACAAGCCCTACTATCCAGGCTTTCATATCGAAGTAACCCTACTATCCAGGTTCCTTATCACAAGCCCTACTATCCAGGCTTTCATATCGAAGTAACCCTACTATCCAGGTTCCTTATCACAAGCCCTACTATCCAGGCTTTCATATCGAAGTAACCCTACTATCCAGGTTCCTTCTCACAAGTCCTATTATCCAGGCTTTCATATCAAAGTAACCCTACCATCCAGGTTCCTTCTTACAGCCCTACTATCCAGGATTTCATATCGAAGTAACCCTACTATCTAGGTTCCTTCTCACAAGCCCTATTATCCAGGCTTTCATATTGAAGAAACCCTACCATCCAGGTTCCTTCTCACATCCCTACTATCCAGGATTTCATATCGAAGTAACCCTACTATCCAGGTTCCTTCTCACATCCCTACTATTCAGGCTTTCATATTGAAGTAACCCTACTATCCAGGTTCCTTCTCACAGCCCTACTATTCAGGCTTTCATATCGAAGTAACCCTACTATCCAAGTTCCTTCTCCCATCCCTACTATCCAGGCTTTCATATCAAAGTAAACCTTATATCCAGGTTCCTTCTCATAGTCCTACTAACCAGGCTTTCAAATCAAAGTAACCCTACTACCCAGGTTCCTTCTCACATCCCTACTATCCAGGCTTTCATATCGAAGTAACCCTACTATCCAGGTTCCTTCTGACAGCCCTGCTATCCAGGCTTTCATATCGAAGTAACCCTACCATCCAGGTTCCTTCTCACATCCTTACTATCCAGGCTTTCATATCGAAGTAACCCTACTATCCATGTTCCTTCTCACAACCCTACTATCCAGGTTCCTTCTCACAACCCTACTATCCAGGCTTTCATTTCGAAGTAACCCTACTATCCAGGATCCTTCTCACAGCCCTACTATCCAGGCTTTCATATCGAAGTAACCCTACCATCCAGGTTCCTTCTCACAACCCTACTATCCAGGATTTCATATCAAAGTAACCCTACTATCCATGTTCCTTCTCACAACCCTACTATCCAGGTTCCTTCTCAATGCCCTACTATCCAGGCTTTCACATCGAAGTAACCCTACCATCCAGGTTCCTTTTCACAGCCCTACTATCCAGACTTTCATATCGAAGTAACCCTACTATCCAGGTTCCTTATCACAGCCCTACTATCCAGGATTTCATATCGAAGTAACCCTACTATCCAGGTTCCTTCTCACAGCCCTATTATCCAGGCTTTCATATCGATGTAACCCTACTATCCAGGTTCTTTCTCACAGCCCTACTATCCAGACTTACATATCGAAGTAACCCTACTATCCAGGTTCCTTATCACAGCCCTACTATCCAGGATTTCATATCAAAGTAACCCTACCATCCAGGTTCCTTCTCACATCCCTACTATCTAGGCTTTCATATCGAAGTAACCCTACTATCCAGGTTCCTTCTCACAGCCCTACTATCCAGGCTTTCATATTGAAGTAACCCTACTATCCAGGTTCCTTCTCACAAGCCCTATTATCCAGGATTTCATATCAAAGTAACCCTACCATCCAGGTTCCTTCTCACAGCCCTACTATCCATGATTTCATATTGAAGTAACCCTACTATCCAGGTTCCTTCTCACAACCCTACTATCCAGGCTTTCATGTCGAAGTAACCCTACTATCCAGGTTCCTTCTGACAGCCCTGCTATCCAGGCTTTCATATCGAAGTAACCCTACCATCCAGGTTCCTTCTCACATCCTTACTATCCAGGCTTTCATATCGAAGTAACCCTACTATCCATGTTCCTTCTCACAACCCTACTATCCAGGTTCCTTCTCAAAGCCCTACTATCCAGGCTTTCATATCGAAGTAACCCTATCATCCAGGTTCCTTCTCACAGCCCTACTATCCATGCTTTCATATCGATGTAACCCTACTATCCAGGTTCCTTATCACAGCCCTACTACCCAGGCTTTCATATCGAAGTAACCCTACTATCCAGGTTCCTTCTCAAAGTCCTATTATCCAGGCTTTCATATCGAAGTAACCCTACTATCCAGGTTCCTTCTCACAGTCCTACTATGCAGGCTTTCATATCGAAGTAACCCTACCATCCAGGTTCCTTCTCACAGTTCTACTATCCAGGATTTTATATCGAAGTAACCCTACTATCCAGGTTCCTTATCACAGCCCTACTATCCAGGCTTTCATATCGAAGTAACCCTACTATTCAGGTTCCTTCTCACAAGCCCTATTATCCAGGCTTTCATATCGAAGTAACCCTACCATCCAGGTTCCTTCTCACATCCCTACTATCCAAGTTCCTTCTTACAGCCCTACTATCCAGGCTTTCATATCGAAGTAACCCTACAATCCAGGTTCCTTCTCACAGCCCTACTATCCATACTTTCATATCGAAGTAACCCTATTATCCAAGTTCCTTCTTACAACCCTACTATCCAGGCTTTCATATCGAAGTAACCCTACTATCCAGGTTCCTTCTCACAGCCCTACTATCCAGACTTTCATATCGAAGTAAACCTGCTATCCAGGTTCCTTCTCACAGCCCTACTATCCAGGCTTTTATATCGAAGTAACCCTACTATCCAGGTTCCTTCTCAAAGCCCTACTATTCAGGCTTTCATATTGAAGTAACCCTATTATCCAGGTTCCTTCTCATAGCCCTACTATCCAGGCTTTCATATCGAAGCAACCCTACTATCCAGGTTCCTTCTCAAAACCTTACTATCCAGGTTCCTTCTCTCTTATCTCCAGACAGCAGTCTACAACACTGTAGGACTTAGACTTGATCAAACACGATTGATTTCGCATTTCCCCAGTAAGTTGCGATGCAACATATACCCTGACCAGATATGCAGTTCACTTCTGCTTCCTCAAGTCGGAGTGATTTCCCCAGTAGAGTAACAGACAACTGAAGCTCCTAAAATTCTATTTCTCCCAAGACAGATAGCAACGTACCTCAGCAGATTCCTCATCAACAACAGCAACAGGGACTCTCGTCAAAGGAATATCTCAGGAAATCAACATTCTCTAGATGGCATCTTTAAGCCCATCTCCGACAATTCTCCGTCTCATCCAGGATGGCATCTTTAAGCCCATCTCCGACAATCTTCCATTATCAACCTCCAAATGGTATCTGTAAGCCCATTCCCGATATCACAAATCAAGTTCCACTTCATGCGAGTGCAAATTTCTGGGCACTCTAGTGTTCAATCATCTTCCACCTTCAGATCACGAAAGGCATGCTAGTCAATCTACATCCTCAGGTTTAAGAAGATTGAACAGGGGCAGCTGTTGTACCCCAAAATTTTCCCTCTCATTTTACTCAATACATGTCCATTGAGATCTTCAATTTGCTCAAGGTTGCCCAAGAGTGGACCATACAAACTCTCTTCTAAGGCAGTATACCTCAAATTAGGGTTTCCATTTTCATCAATATGGGTGAACCACAAAGGCCTCATATTCTCTCCATGATCTTGATATGTTCTCAAGACCCTCCATGTCAAATTTCAAGCCCTGCACAAGAAGTTTGCTCAGTCAACTGCTCAGATGCTTGAGAATTGACTATACTAGGTCAAAAGTCAACTATGGCCCACATATAGTCAAATTTCAAGATTTTTGGTCAACATCAACATTTTGAAGTTATATCTATCATTTGATCAAGGGTTGATCATGATTCCTCAAGGAATGCCCCAAATTCATCAAAACCCAAAAGTTGCTAAATTAGGGTTTCTCTAGAAAAGTCAACCAAACTTTGACCAAGCATAACTTCCTCATACTTTATCATAAATTTTCCATACAAGGCTAATTTTGAAGAGAATTCAATTCCCTCCAATTCATATTCATCCCTCAAGTTCAAAATATGAACTCATAAAAAGATATGAATTTCTACATTATGGGTCCTTTTGAAAAGTCAACAAAAACACCTTTTGGGTCAAATCTTCTTACATGAACATGGAAGAATCAATTGAGATGAGACCAAAAGGGTTGCTTAGGGAACATCCTAAGCTTTCCAAAAAGTCCAAGCACACATATCTAGGGTTAAAATTGGAGATATGCCTTATAAAAGTTGACCTTTTTTGCAAAATTGCCAAAAGTCAAATGTGCTCAAAAATGCATTTTTTGCTAAATAGGCCTAACTTTTTATGCTTGCACCTTACTTATAATATGGTCCATGACCCAAATATTCATCCACACATTATTTTATTCATTTTTCAAATTATTTTGATTTTTTAATAATTAAAAATTGAATTAAATCAAATAATTGATGAATAATAGCAAAGATATGATTTGATTTGGTTTTTGGATAGGTTGGCAATCAAAATATGCTGAGTTATCAAGGCCAAAACGAATCAAGCATAATTGGTACAAGAAAGGGATGATTTGGCTTAAAATATAAAGTTTACATGTAGCTTGAAAATCAAATCAAATCTCTCATAATTGCAAAGATTCAATCCAAGTTTGTAACCCTAATTCATTCCTATATATATATATATATATATATATATATATATATATATATATATATATATATATATATATATATATATATATATATATATATATATATATTAGACAAGAAAAAAGCACGACACAAGGTTTTGCAGTCGTGAAAGTGAGAGAACAAAAAGCTCAAAATTGGACAAAAGTGGACTCGGTTCTCATTCAACAGGCCATCTCAAAGGCATTTAAAGCCAGCAACCTCTTACTGGGTGTGCATTGAAGCCAATTGGATCGTTTGCAAGGCTTGAAACACCCAGAATCGCGCGTTACAAGTTCACTTGGTTCGATTTTTTTTTTCAAAATCTATTACTGTATTTCTTGCACCATTAGCATGATTAATTGGTATATTTGTGATGTTTGAGATGTTTGCAAGCTAACTGCATGATTCAATTGAAGTTTTGACGCCTATATGTGCCTTTGTCATTGTTAGGGTTTGCGTGTGCAGTTTAGGGGTTTGTTCTACAGGTTAAATTGGGCAAAAAGAAGGATACCATGATGTTCACAAGATCAAAACGAGTTGATCTATATAGTTAGATTTCATTTATCTTGTGTTTTATGTATTTTTAAATGTTACAGGGCTATGGTTACGAACATTGTCCGTGGGTATAGATGAACACCTAACACGACGGAGCCTTGAAGAAGAAGACTAGGTGGCAGCTCCCCATTGGAGTTTTTGAATCTTCGCGTGTTTTGTTTTGTTTGTCAACTAACCACTTTTTTTCATATATTATATATTCTTCTCATTATACTTACAACTAACAACCATAGCTCAGCTGGCAACGCTTCAGTGGTAGCAAGCGTGAGGACCTGGGTTCGATCCCAGGTCCCAACAATTTTCTTTATTTCATTTTCTTTCAACAGATTCAATGCATCCCAATCTCGGGCGCCTTCGATACACCCTTGCATCTAGCCTCTTGATCACCATGGCATCAGATCCAATGCCTCATCAAGGAGAGACCCATGGTAGACCCTCAGGAGAACGCTATATAGGATCTCACGTAGGCTGGGCCAGCAACCTTAGGCCCAGCAATTTCAGAATCATACCCCCTTTCTACTTCAACACACAGGCCTAATTCTTTCTTTTTTATACATGTTTAATTTCTTTATTTATTTTCTTTTTTCTTAATTAACACAAAAATCATTTTCTTTTTTTAATAAAAAAAAATTCACAACAAACTACAAAAATATTTTTTTATAAAAAAATTTTATTTCTTAATTAATTTACTTTAATTAACTTAGGGTAATTTAATCTCTTTTTATAATTAAAAATAATTAGACTTAGAATTTGAATTGTACATAATTTAATTAATTTTCTTTAAAAATATACCAAAATCATATTTTCATTAAAATATTTATTTTAATTAATTAGGTTAATTAGGTTAACTTAAATACTTTTTCTTCGTAATTAAAAAGCAATTAGAAATTAGGGTTTTATTTAATTTGCAATTTCATTGTTTTCTCCAATAAAAAAATGTACAAAAATCTTTTTATTTCAATTAGGGTTTAGGTTATTTTTCAAAATCCCTCGTATTTAATTCGCCGCGCATTTAATTATTTCTTTTCCATTATTTTTGTAACTGCCAATGGTTTGTAATAGTTAAGCTAGGGTTTTATTTACTGCTTTAATCCCTGATTCTTTGGTTATGTAATTAATCCCCATCCCCCGAAGCCTTGTAATAGCTAGGTTTATTTTCTCGCACTTTTAATTTCCACAAATATTTAACTGTTAGATGCATGGTTAATAGGATTGTATGGGAAGAATGCTTAAAAAAATTAAAACGGTAGCTCACTTAATGTGCAAAGATTAATTAACTGAAAAGATCACATGCACATATCTCACTCCTAGGGTTTTCCTCACTTCGATTGCCTTCGGTTAAAACTGTCATTTAAGTATAGGAGATTTTAGTGGTGACCCTCCTATATAAAAGATCAAATGTCCCATTCAGATGTTGCCTCGGAAATGTTTCCTCAGAAAGATCTTAAGACTTTAGGGTTATTATTAAGGTTTCCAACCCATTGCTTTAATGATTGTACTTGTCCCTTTCAAATGTCCCTTTCAAACTCCAACGACGGGGATACCTACTCCTTAATAGTAGGATAACGCTGTCTAAAGGAAAAGAGAACAAACGACCTTTTTTCGAGTAGGTAGGATCTTGAGTACTTGCTCAATAAAATTCTTTACACCAACACTTTCTCAAAACAAATTTCAAAAAAACAAACTTTGTCACACCCTTGAGGACCGATACAAGGGTTATCACGAAGTAAAACTTTTTCAAAACAAGCACACACACAAGATATTTTAAAAAGATGAGCAAGTACTTAAGAACCCATGGAAAACCATGGATATAAAGGATGCTAACACCTTCCCTTTCTATAATCTACCCCCGTACTCAGAAACATCTCGAAAAAGGTTTTTTCTGTTCTTTTTCCTTTTCCTTTGTTGGATGAAATAAAACTCGGTGGCGACTCTTGCTTACCGCGACATTTTGCAAACAAAAAAATGCAAAACGCAAACCAGTAAAAACAGTCAGTTCTGGCACCGCATCACAGTGTCATACTCCCTTTACCGCAAGACTCTGCTTCAATTGTACAAACAACATGGCGGAATACGAAGCATGCATCTTTGGCCTCAGAGATGCCATAGACCAAGGGATCAAATCTTTGAGTGTGTTTGGAGATTCAGCTTTGGTCATCAGTCAAATAAAAGGGGAATGGGACACCAAACACCCTAACCTGATCCCTTACAAAGAACATGTTTTGACATTGCTACCACATTTTGAGAAGATTACCTTCGAGCATTTCCCGCGAGAAGAAAATCAGCTAGCAGATGCTCTAGCCACAATGTCATCTATGTTTAAACTTAATTGGGATAATGAGGCTCCCCAGATCACCATTGAACAAATGGAAGAACCAACACACTATCATGAGATTAATACTGAAGAAGTAGTGGACCAACCTTGGTTTCACGAAGTCAAGAAGTATCTCGAGGCCCGAGAATATCCAAAAGGAGCTTCAATCAATGATAATAAGTTCTTAAGGAGATTCTCTGCTAAATTCTTCCTTAGTAATGACATTCTGTACAAATGCAATCATGACTCTGTGTTACTTCGGTGCGTAGATAAGGTTGAAGCTGAAAGGATCATGGCTGAATTGCATGAAGGCACTTTTGGCACCCATTCCAGTGGGCATACAATGGCAAAGAAAATCCTACGGGAAGGCTATTACTGGTCTACCATGTAAGTAGATTGCTATCAACACTCTCGAACCTGTCATAAATGCCAGATTTATGCTGACAAGGTGCACGTACCTCTGGTTCCTCTGAATGTCTTGACAGCTCCTTGGCCCTTTGATATGTGGGGAATTGATATGATTGGGGAAATCAAGCCGACGACCTCTAATGGACACCGCTTCATCTTAGTGGCCATTGATTATTTTACAAAGTGGGTGGAGGCACCTTCCTTCGCTTCCGTTACCAAGAATGTTGTTGCCCATTTCATCAAGCAAAATCTCATTTTTCGGTACGGTATCCCGGAAAGGATCATCACTGACAATGGTACAAATATCAACAACACTATGATCACCGCCTTGTACGAGCAATTCAAGATCCAGCATCACAATTCTTCTCCTTATCGGCCGAAAATGAATGGTGTTGTTGAAGCTGCAAATAAGAACGTTAAAAAGATCATACAGAAAATGACAGTCACATACAAATACTGGCATGAGATACTACCATTCTCTCTCCACGGGTATTGTACCACAGCTTGCACTTCAACCGGGGCAACACCCTATTCTCTGGTTTAAGGCATGGAAGTCATCTTGCCTATTGAGGTTCAGATCCCCTCTCTAAGAATTACGAAGGATGCAGGGCTGAACGAAGACGATTGGATCCAGACTCGACTTGATCAACTGAACTTGATTGATGAGAAGAGGCTTACTATTGTTTGCCATGGTCAAATGTATCAAAAACGGATGATCAAGGCTTTCAACAAGAAGGTCAGATGCCAAGTGTATCAAGTTGGGGATCTGGTAATCAAATGCATCATACTGCCACAAGGTGATCCTATGGGCAAATGGACTCCTACCTATGAAGGACCATTTATAATCAAAAACATTTTTTCTGGTGGGGCAATGATCTTAACCACCATGGATGGTGACGACCTGCCACATCCTGCAAACGCGGACATAGTCAAAAGATACTACGCATAAGAGACCCACTAGGTTGACATACCTAGGAAAAACAAGGGCATCCCGGCGAACCAAAAAGGTTCGGGAAAAAATTAGGGATAAAACAAAAAATCTGTACACCCGGCAAGTTAAAAACCCGAAAGGGAGACTTGGGCAAAAAAGGGTTTCCCGGTGGATTGAAAACCCGAAAGGGCGGTCCAGGCAAAAGTTAGGGAATTAAAAGCGTATGACTATGTCCCGTTGGATCATCTTACGGACAACCGTTGACTTCAACTGACAAACTCAGAGGTTCTGATCAATTCAATCATCTTTGGACGAGGCAACAAATAGACAAGATGCTCATAAATACAAAGGCTATAGCAAAATGGGAACCCCGTGGGATTTTTACACATAGCTATCTTTTCTTTGTATCAAAATTTTCATTTTTTTTACGACGGCGTTCTCCTCCTAGAATGTTCGTCTCATTGTACAAAAATACTTACTCAAAGCCAATACAAAGATATTCCTTTGAAAGTGCAAAACTATCTGTTTTTATTTACTCTTGTGTTTTGTTTACAAAAGCGTCCAATAATTCATTGTTGAACATATGCACTTGAACATAATTACTATTTACAAATAAACAAAATAAAAGACAATTACTAATGGCTTTAAGAGGTAGGGAGATCTCTCTAATCTATTTCCATAAATCCCCCACAGTTTGCAGTTTAATTTCCAGCAGAACGAGCTTCCAATTATCAATCCCCGGTAGAAGTCGTTCATTTTCTCAGGATTTCACAACAGGATTTTACAAGCAGTACATGGCATTTCCCTTACAACAGAGTTTATTTCTCTAAGAAGAAATCCATCAACACTTAGACTTCACAACATGAAGACTTATATCCTCAGCAGTAGTCAGGGATTTATTTTCCCCAACCCAACAGTAGTGCTGCAAACTAGCTCACATACACATACATTGCATCCATATATCATAAACATTGATAACACTAATGGATTATACTATGAATTTTATATAACATAAACATTGAATTTTAGATAACATTTTACCCTTTTCAGGATAAGGTTAACATCCACCATTAACAATATTCAAAGTTCTCAGATACAGTTCAGATACGCTCTAGATACGGACGTCATTCTGATACACATTCAGATTCAACTTTCAGATACAGTTCAAATACGCTCCAGATATGGACGTCATTCTGATACTCATCCAGATTCAACTTTCAGATACATTTCATATATGCTCAATACACGGATGCCATTTTGATACTCGTTCAAGTGCAACTTTCAGATACAGTTCAGATACGCTCTAGACACGAATGCCATTCTGATACTCATTTAGTTTCAACTCTCAGATACAGTTCAGATAGGCTCCCGACACGGATGCCATTCTGACACTCATTCAAAACTAGTTTTCAGATACAGTTCAGATATGCTCCAGACACAGATGCCATTATGATAATCAGCTCCCAGATACATTTCAGATACGCTCCAGACACGGATGTTATTCTGATACCCATTTAGTTTCAACTCTCAGATACAGTTCAGATACGCTCCAGACACGAATGCCATTCTGACACTCATTCAAAACTAGCTTTCAGATACAGTTCAGATATGCTCCAGACACGGATTCCATTTTGATAATCAGCTCCCAGATACATTTCAGATATGCTCCAGACACGGACGCCGTCCTAATACTCATTCTTCCAGCTTACAAAATACAATACCAACAATGACATTTGGATGGAATATTTAAGCCCATCTCCTACAACTTTCTATCACCTCTCCAAATGGCATCTTTAAGCCCATTCCCTCAACCATCATATCAGCGAGTAAAAATTTCTGGGCACTCTAGTGTCCAATCATCTTCCTCCTTCGAGTCACGACTTGCAAAACACGCCAATCTAACTCTTCAGGCTTAAGAAGATTGAACAGGGGTAGCTGTTGTACCCCAAATTTTTTCCTCTCACTTATCAAGAATTTTCTCACAAGATCTCATTGGGCTCAAGACTGCACTAGGGTTTGATCAGCTCAAGACACCTCCATATGCACTGATGACCAAAATTAGGGTTTGAGTTTCACAAGGATTTTTGAACTATCAATGCTTCATATGACTTTCATGGATCATTATGTACCTCCAAGATTACTCATGTCAAGTTTCAAGCCTTGGATCACACTTTTGATCAGTCAATTGAACAAGTTGACCTAAAAATCAACTGTATTAGGGAAAAATCAACTATGGCCAATTTACAGTCAAACTTCATAATTTTTTATCCAAATCAACATTTTAGACTCATATGTATCATTTGATCAAGTTTGGACCATAATTCCTCAAGAAATTTGATCAAATCTCCAAAAGGGCAAAATGGTCAAAATTAGGGTTTTGACTAGGAAAGGGCAATTTCTGATTTTTGACCTAGAAAATGGTCAATTGGTTTAAGGCATGATCTCAAGGGTCTAATTGCATCATTTTTACCTAATGACATTGATTCAAAACATTACAAATCCAATGGACTGACGATGAATTTTGCAGTCAATTGATCAAAGGTCAACTGTATACTGAAAAGTCAAACTTTGACTTTTTGGTCAAATTCAAGTGCCAAAGATCACAATTCATCAAAGCATGTAAAAATAGGAAACTTATTCATCAAGAAATTAAGAAATCAAGATTTCATTTTGAAAAGTCAAAATTTCTAAACTTAGAAATT
Source organism: Vicia faba (assembly GCA_948472305.1). Taxonomy (NCBI): domain Eukaryota; kingdom Viridiplantae; phylum Streptophyta; class Magnoliopsida; order Fabales; family Fabaceae; genus Vicia; species Vicia faba. The sequence continues at coordinate 465,464,375 of OX451738.1, forward strand.
TTTCTAAGTGTTGAAAATTTCTTATTTTTTCATAACTTTGAGCAATTTTTTCACCATGATGCAAGATGATTCAAAGGAAACTTCCAACATGAAAGTTGTAGATCTCCATGAAATATACAACTTTGCTTCACACAACTTCTCCTAAAAATGCTTGGATATCAAGTTATAATTTTGTGAATACAAGCTCATGAACTAAAAAAGACATAGTGAAATTTTGCCCTAGTTAGGCAGATTTTTTACCTAACTTCATGGAAATATTTCACATAGTTCCATGAAGAATCTTCAAAATAAATTCAAAGATGAGTTGTAGAGAACATTTCAAGCTTTACAAAATGTCCAAGAACTTTCTGAGATCATTCTTGAGTAGGGAGAATCGAAGAGATGAAGTTGGTGTTTTGTCACACGAATTATGGGTCATTTCATGATGAACACAAATGCAAATCAATGATAGGCTGCATAATCTTCGCTTTACAGGCCTCAAATTGTTTTTCACTCCATAATTAATGGATTACACAAACTTTTGAGCTATAATCCAAGTGATTTAAGCTTTATCCAATTCACATTGCCATTTTGGGAAGAAAGCTAACAATGTCATTCTTGTAAAGCAAGCTTTTTGCATAAAGTCTACTCTTGAGCCTCTAACTTGTTCCCTCTAATCAAACTTCATCTACAAAGTCAAAAACAAGTGTGTTTAAAGCATAACCACTCTATCTTAGCAAGTACACAAGCATTGAAACTTGTTTTTCTCAAAAAATCACATGTTTAGCTTAAGGATGCAAATTCAAATTCTGATCAACAACAAGTCTCCAAACTTGTTGCTTATAAATAGAAGCACTATTTGTGAACTAGGACACGAGCTTGAAGACCCTGAAACTCACTCAAACTCCCTCTAGCCAGAAATTGTCTCAAAACACCATTGTTGTGCAAGTTCTGACTTTACATACCAAACTCACATTTCCCTCGTGCGTTTCTTGGCCTTTTAGTTTCTAAAGCTTCCCTGCATCAAGAGTAACTCATCCTTGTACCTGTTTCATTTATGTAACACCATTTTCCCTATCTTCCATAACCAAAAAAAGAGAATCACAGTTGGACTTCTCCAGACCATTCCAGCCATCCTCAGCTCAAGCCAGCCATTAATTAGCTTCCTAGATGTCCAAGGAAGCTAACCTGATCATCAGCACTGCCTAAATCAAGCTCATTTGCATTTCATGATGTCCAGTTTTGAGGTACTTTTCTTGAACTTCTATCTTATTACTTAGGCATTGTTAGGCTTGCATTTGTGAAGATAAAATGTAGACCTCATTGCCACGAGGTTGTACATATCCATAGTTTGCATTTATATGGCCTGAGCTTAGAGAATTTTAGAGTTGAAGTTTCTGAAATTTTTAGGGTTCAAATTAGGGCCAGAGAAATTCTCATTTATCTTTGACTTTTAGCTTTATTTATTTACATGGTTATATTCGTGAGGAAGAATGCCACAACTTTCATTTTGTCATCTTCCAATTTTGTTGAGAAATGAAGAAGTTACAGGTACACCGACTGGAGGTTGAAGATGAAGTCATCAGGACTTGATTTGCCTTACATATTTATGGTTTTGTTTATATAAACAGATGTATAGCCACCTCAGTGGTAAAGCGCGCGCTTGTTCACCCCATGGTCCTGGGTTCAAGCCCCAGCGTGACCATTTTTACATTTTTACATTTTTTTGACATTTTTTTAATCTGTTTGCAGGCGCTGGACCCTTTGGGCCTGGCTTTGTTTTTTTGCTAGCTAACCCTCCCTGCCTGCATTTGGCACCCCCTAGCCCATTTGTTTTTATTTATTTATTTATTTCATTTTTTCTTTTAAATATATTTTCTAAAATACTAAAAAAATCATAAAAAATATAAAAATAGTAGATTTATGTTTTGACATAATTTAAATATTTTTCTCACACAAAAAATTATTTTTATTCATCATACTTTATTTTCTTTATTAATTATCTTGTAAATTAAATTAAAACTAGGTTATTATTTATTTTCTTTTATACTTATTTAAATATATTTATTTTAATATATAAAAAGAACAAAAATATTTTACAACACCATATATTATTTTCAAGACAAAAATACAAAAAATACTTTTTCTTTAAACTTATTTTCTTTTAATCAACTAAATAGAATTAGGGTTTTATTAAAAAAATATTTTCTTAATTAATTACTTTTCTTAATTAATTTAAGTTTATTTAATTTTTATTTAATTTTTTTTTTCTCTAGTTAGTTTTAGGTTAAAACCTCTTTCATATAAAAATCCAAACAAAAAAAATCATTTCTTTCCATTTGCATTTGTACTTTATATATTTCTTCAATTATTTTTACATATTCAATTTGGTTGTAATAGATTAATTAGGTTTATATTATTGCAATCCCCATTCATAAATTGTATACCCCCTCCCACAAATATTGTAATAGCGTAGTAATTTTAAATTTAGCAATTTATCGCTTTCATATATACAATGCTAGTAATTAGGTTTTGTATGGAAAGATTAAAACCAACCAAATAACAAACTCTAATTCAAGATAAAATCAAGCATGAAAATAATACACTTGCACACAAGCACCCCTAGGGTTATCCCACTTGGTTGCCTTATACAAAATGGCCATATTACGCATGTAAGGTATCTTAGCAAAAACAAACAAATACAAGATCACAGTCCCTCGATGACGCTATCTAAGTTGCCTTATAAATGATCTTAGTCCCTCAAAAAGAATGCTAAGATACCTTGCAACATTGCTAATCATGGTCATACGATGACCCACGCCCGTCCCGTTAACATCCAAAGATAGGGTTGCTTACCAAATCAATGGTAAAACAACAATGTCAAAGGAAAAGAAAATGAACAAGAAAGACTTTTGAGTAGGTATAATACTCCTAATTACTTGCTCAATTTCAAACAAACATCCTTGCTATTTTCAAAAACAAACACTTACACTTTCAAAATATCTTACAAAACTTGAAAACATTTTCAAAAGATCAAACATCTTTGTATACATTCTTACGAAAAAGAATCATTACAAAGATTGCCTAAACAATGACCTCTTTACAAAATACTTTCAAAAACCACACAAAGCATAATTGCAAACAAAAGCAAGTGATCTAGCAAGTAACTAAGAGCCCATGGAAAACCATGGATAAAAATGGTGCTAATACCTTCCTTTTTTATAATCTACCCCCCGAACCCAAGAAACAATATCAAAGGTCTTTCCTGTGCTTTTTCACCTTTCCTTTTGGATAAAATAAAAGTCGGTGGTGACTCTTTCTAACTGCAACATTTGCGATAAAACGCAATACCTTCAAGTCAGTTCTCCCACCGTATCACACCATGCTTGTAGGATATTGTGATGCAGACTGGGTAAGTAGTGTTGATGACAAAAAGTACTTTTAGAGGATATTTCTTCTTAGGAAATAATATTATATCTTGGTTTAGTAAGAAGCAAAATTATGTTTCGTTGTATACTGTTGAGGCTGAGTATATTGCAACAGGAAGCAATTGCTCTACATTGGTTTGGATTAAACAAATTCTAAAGGAATATAAGGCTGATTAAGATATCATGACATTATATTGTGACAATTTGAGTGCTATCAACATATCCAAGAGTCTCATCCAACATAGAAGGACAAAGAATATTGACATTCATCCTCATTTTATTAGGGATCTTGTTGAAGACAAAATTATGTCTCTTGAGCACGTGGCCACTGAGAAACGACTTGCAGATATATTTATAAGGCTTTGGATGCAAACCAGTTTGAGAAATTAAAGGGTGTTTTGGGTATCTTCAGTTTTGAGGAGTTATAGAAATTACAGATGCAAAGGAGTGAAATAGATACTTCCTATTTGATTGTATTTTGGTATGGTTGTTTTTGGAGGAGTAACACTTAAGGGGGAGTAGTAAATTTTTGTTTGTAAATTGTTTAGGGGGTGCATGATGTTCTACTTAATGTCATATCTTTTTGTTTTTTACTGTTATGGGCTTTAAGGGAGAAATGTGTGCTTGATTTTGTTCCTGTTGTTTTGACATCATGTCTTGTATTTTGGTTGTAGAAGTTTTTTTGAGAGTTTATTTCTCTCTGAAAATGTTGTTGTGAGGCTGTGTTCAAATCGGTTTTCTGCTTCGTATGCCTTTAATGTTTGTGAACTAGTATAGTTCATATTTTATTTTGTGTATGTGCAATATTGTCCTTTAAAAGTAATGCTACTTGTTTTATCTCTCCATTTTTTAGTTGCTTTTGGATGTTTTGTACAAAAGTCTTTTTAGCCAAAATATTGCCAAAGGGGGAGATTGTTAGGTTTTGGTTTGTTGGCTGCATTTTGTTAAAATAAGTAGTTCAGCAAGATGTTGGATAAGATGTTATAACATGTTGGTACGACATCTCAACATGTATTGTTTCTATTTCTAGAATATTTGTATCTTATGCTTCTGAAGATTTGTTTGATGTTTCATTTGTACCAAGTTGCGCATATGGAGATTTGATTCACTGAAGATTTTTTTCAAGCAAGAAATATCTGAAGATTTGGTTCTCAAGATTGGATGCCAAAACATTATTGGGAATATTATATTCTGCATCAGAAGATTTAATTTTATATGATTTTATTTGTAGATTATTTCATTTTTCCAGATTTAATATCCAAGTCCAGACGCTTATATGGCTATAAAAAGAAAGCCTCTAAACCTAAAGCATACATGAAGCTACACGTGAGAGAATATACTTTAGTGTTTCGTCTTTTCATTGTTTTTTGTGAGCTATTCTTGCATCATGTTGATGCTTGAATTAGACTTACTTTGAGTTGTAATTTGTGAATCACTCATAAGCTTTTAAGCAAGAGTGGACTATGTTTAATTGAAAGTGTGTCTTTTGTCTATTGTCATTATTTTTATTATCATTGTTGTGCGATTGAGGGGAAGTGAGAGGGGTATCATATCTATAAGTTCATAGATAGAAATAGAACGGATAGTGATTAGGTAAGAAGTTTGTAAAACAAGAGGTTGTTGAAGAAATTCAAACTAATATTATTATAGTGGATTTCCTTCCTGGCTTTGATGCCCCCAGATGCAGGTGACGTTGCACCAAGCTGGGTTAACAACTAAAATGTGTTATTTACTTTTTGCATCTTTCTTTAAATTGTTAATTGTTACTTTTGTTGTTACAATCTCTTAACATTGCATTCGGCATTGTGTTGATCATTTTGGTGTTGTGACATTGTATATGACATATGTCTTATTGTGCTAGAATTTTAGTTGAGGAATCAACTCAAGTTAGATTCGATGATAAGCTTGACTCTGAGAAGTCAAATCTAGTTGAAACGTTTGCAGATGTGGAGATTACCTATTCAGGTTCTGGAGATAATGAAGTTGCTGCAAAAGAAAAAGAGATAAAGGATTCTGAAGATATTTAACTAGAAGTTGTTGAAGCTCAGACTCCTCTGAAGAAGCAAAAACAAAGAACTTCACATATTGAAGAATTGATTCTCGGTGACAAAACTGAACCAGTCAAAACCATATCCTCTTTCAAACCTTCTAAGGAGGCGCTTCTGGGTTTGGTGTCTCTCATAGAACCTACATCTATTGATGAATAGCTTATGGATACATAGTGGATTCTGAAAATGCAATAAGAACTCAATCAATTTTTATTAATTATGTGTGGGATCTTATGCCTAAACCCAAAGGAAAACATGTGATTGGAACCAAGTGGACCACATATATAAGCTCAACAAAAAATGAGAAGCGGTAAGAAACAAGGCTTGATTGGTTGCAGAAGGCTATAACCAGTAAGAAGGGTTGACTATACAGAAACCTTTGCATCGGTTGCCAGGTTAGAGATTATTTGTCTATTAATTTAATTTGTTGTTAATCATAACATCATCTTGTATAAAATTCATGTTAATAGTGCATTTCTGAATGACTACATAACAGAGGAAGTGTATGTACACCAACCTCCAAGTTTTGAAAATCATAAAAATTCAGATTTCATTTTTAAACTCAAGAAATCATTGTATGGAATGAAACAAGCTCCCAGAGCTTGGTATGAAAGATTAAGAAATTTTATTTTAGAAAATTATTTCACCAAAGGAAAGGTTGATACCACCTTGTTCTATAAGTCCTTCAAAAATGACATTCTGGTAGTTCAAATATATGTTAATGATATTATAGTTGGTTCAGCTAATTCCACTTTATGCAAGGAATTCAATAAATCTATGCATGCTAAATTCGAGATGAGTCTGATGGGAGAACTCAAGTTCTTTCTAGGAATCCAAATCAATCAAGGCTCAGAAGAGACTTTCATTCTCTAGAGCAAGCACACCAAGGAACTTCTGAAGAAGTTTTACTTGTTTGAATGTAATATGGAAAAGACCCCTCTGCACCCTACTTTCATTTTAAAGAAAGACAAGGTAAGTAGAAAAGTAGATCATAAGCTATACAGAGGTATGATAGGTTCTCTATTATATTTGACTGCTTCTAGACCTGACATTTTATTCAGTGTCTGCTTGTATGCTCGCTTCTAATCAGATCCTTGAGAATCTACCTTAACAGTTGTTAAGAGGATTTTTAGGTATCTGAAATGTACTACTAACCTTGGTTTATGTTATAGAAAATCAAGTGAATACAAGTTGGTAGGTTATTATAATGTTGATTATGTTGGAGACAGACTAGAGAGAAAAAACACTTTTGGAAGCTGTCAATTTTGGCAGATAATTTGATATCATGGTCCAGCAAGTTGGGTACATTTCTACTTCTGGATGCAACACTTAGATCTGGTGGATGAAAAGTCAGCTAGAAGACTTCCAGATATATTAGAGTAACATTCTATCTTCTGTGATAACACCTATGTTATTTGTTTATCTAAGAATTCCATTTCATATTCTAGGGCTAAAAATATTGAGATTAAACATCATTTTATACGAGACTATGTTCATAAGGGAATCTTATCTTTAAATTTTTTAGATACAGACCAACATTAGGCTGATATCTTTACAAAACCCCTTGCTGAAGATAGATTCGTTTTCATTCTGAAGGGCCTGAAGATGATGACTTGTCTAGAATGAGAAAGATGTAATATCATAATGTTTACCTTCTCAGAATGAGAAAATGAGACTTTGAAGTATTTTATCTTATTCACTTATGGAATATGAGGCTTATGAGGCGAGAAGTTGTCATGTATCAGAAACGTCTAGGTCAAAATCTTTTCTTTTGAAAAACTTTTGTCCTATGGAAACTGAAGAGTTTACTTCTTTAGTAAGTTGTCAAGATAGTGAAAGGTTAGTGATTCAAATAAAGATAGATGTCTTTTCTTAAAACATGCATAGCCCTTGATGTGACACATTGAGAGAAGATATTTTATTAGGATTTGGTTAAAATATTTTTGCTTTACCCCTTGTCTGAACTTTTTGTACTATTCAATTTATTTTCATCATTGAAAAAACATTATTTAAAACTCATTCACTCCCACTTTACTCAATTTCGATACCACTATACTCCACTTTCTCTCTTTCAAACCCTAAAAGTTATCAAGAAACCAAAACCCTTGTTCGTGTTCTTGTTCATTTAAACAACTGGTTGAACTGCCAACTGATAATGAAATCAATGAATTCGTCATCGAATTTATTTTATACCATGGGAAGGGAAAGGAAAACATCGAAAAAAACCTAAGAACGGTGAAATCAAGGTCGAACGACCAAGAGATACAGGTAAGGGAGTATGTTACGCGAGGGGAAGGTATTAGCACCCCACATGTCTGTAGTACTCTACGGTATCCACTCTTGTTATTCTAATCTAATGGGTGTAGTCTAAGTCTATGTATAAGGTTTAAAGTGAAAAGAAAGAGGGAGTGCATGCAAAATAAAAGGAAAATAAAGTGTGGCGAAAAGAAAGATATTTTTACAAAGATATGCTCGATTAGGCCCCACAAAAAGCCTCTGCCTACGTATCCCTTTTAAGGAATCAGAGTAGCCATAGTTTGGCTCATTTGTTTTGGTGGATTTGTGTTTTTTAGTTGAACAATGTTAAAACCATTCCACCGCTGTCCAACCTTTGGAGACTTACGACCGTAGTGGAAAGGAACTAACATGCTCTTAGAAGAGAAAAGTTGATTGGAAAAGAGAAGAGGGGTTGGTTAGTGTTTTTTACCTTAAAAAAAGGGTTTAAGTTATTAGAGAGTGCTTTATTAGTTTAAGGAAAAAGAAAGTTTCACTTTTAAATGCAAGGGTTAAAAAAGAAAGAAAACATCTAAGGGAGACTAACTAGAATCTAGTCCCTAATGTTATCATACAATGATGGTCCTATGTCAGGGATAAAGGGGACATATCTATATTTGTTAGCATGAATGGATTACTATCCTAAGGTCTAACTTGAATCGGGAAAGAAACAAGCACGTCCTAAGGGAGCATGGTATGTAAAAACAAGTGCTTTGTCAAAAGCACACAATCGGGGTGTACTGACTCAGGGGACGGGGCGTATGAAGAGAAAATGCTTTAGCTAAGGGGAGCGAATCACCTGAAGAAAACAAGCGGGATATTGAGATGAAATAAAAAAGAAAAACATTACTTTAGCTAAGGGGGCGGGTCACTTGAAGTAAACAAGAGGGTAGCAAAGTGTCATCAATGGCCATTGAAAACTCCTAGCAAATGGTGCGGGTTGAGACCAAACCCTTTTCCACATGAACGACTCGATACACATGATATGTATAAATCCAGATCGTTGACGTATAACGTGAGCTAAGAATGACACAGACAAAATGCAGGGATCAATTGTGAACCCTTTCTTCTCTCCTTATTTTGAGGACTTATTGGGGTGGAGGGATATGCGAGCACAAATGTAAACATACCTATAGAATACCTACTTCAAATGTAGGATTTTAAACAAGCACAAGCAGCACATATAATCCATATAATGCAGAATTTCCCTAAATGGGTCTTTAAATAAACCATAGGGATTCCTGACATGCTCAGCAACGAAGATCCCCTCATACATCTCTATTCTTACTTCTCATGGCAAGGAAAACAGTAAAATCCCTACTTGACATGATCTCTAGAAAGCAATAAGATGCAAAAAGAAGATAGAAAGGAAATGTACCAAACAGTTAACAATCTGTAGATGCTAAGCAGAAACAAAGAAACTCAGAAAACTTCGCGAGTTGTTAGCACTAATAAGGAAAATATCATCAGCATAAGCGTCAAGGCATCAACAAATCAAGACCGGAATGTGTAGCAGACACATCCGAATGTCAAAATACACTTGCATGAAACATAGTCCATACAGTATACAAAATAACAATCACACGGCGGAATATGTAACGGAAACATCCGTGTGATGCCAGGGTACCTGCACGAAATACATTCCATACAGTATACAAAATAACAATCACTCGGTGGAATGTGTAGCAGACACATCCATGTGATGCCAAAGTACCTTGATGAAAACAGGATTTATGCAAGACTGATATCATTTACGCATAATACGCAAACTTCCACTAACAAGTGATCGCATAAAGCGCCTTTCAACCAATAATCTTGTGCTAATTAAAGGTTTAAGGCCTAATAATGTACCTTGCAAAGCATTCATAAAAGGAGTTAGAGGTAACAAAGCAATATGTGCAAACATGTATTAAAACAAAACAAAAATTGATATCTCTGTTTAGGTAACCAGTTACCATAACTGGGTAACCGGTTACCATAACTCAAAAAAAGTGAGAAAATCGCTACTATCTTAAGGTGACTATTTACCATAACTTGGTAATCGGTTACCGCATGCAGATTTTTTAAATTTCAGTTATTGGAAAGGATGGTAATCGGTTACCATAACTGGGTAACCGGTTACCCGCAAGCAGAAAGTAGATTTTTCAAATTTTTGAGGTTTGGCTCATGGCTTGCGCATTTGATCAAACACAAAATCTCTATACATTCAATACATGATTTTCATAATTCAAGGTCTATATTCAAGCTTCACATGCTTGATTAATATCAACAATTAAACCTCATGCAACATCATCAATTCGTTTCATCAATTAAGCATTTCATGATAATTAACTTAATTCAATAAGCACTTAATTCAACTATCCAACTCCAAATTTACACATGATGAACTTACGATGTAAAGAGACCAGTCGAAGGTGGATTTAAGGGTAAAGAAACCAGCCGAAGGGGAATCTTTAACAAGAAATACTATGCCTAAGGTAGATGCCTCGGGGAAGAACATTGATCAAAGGCAAACTTACAATAAAAAGAGACCAACCGAAGGGGACTCTTAACAAAAAGGTACCATCCAAAAGTGGATTTAAGGGTAAAGAAACCAGTCGAAGGGGAATCTTTAACAAGGAATAATGTGTCAAAGGTAGATTCCTAGGGAAAGAACGTCAATCAAAGGCGAATTTACAATGAAAAGAGACCAGTCGAAGGGGACTCTTACCAAAAAGGTATCAGCCGAAGGTGGATTTAAGGGTAAAGGAACAAACTGAAGGGAAATCTTTAACAAGGAATACTATGCCAAAGGTAGATTCCTCGGGGAAGAACATCGATCTAAGGCGAACTTACAATAAAAAGAGACCATCCGAATATGACTCTTAACAAAAAGGTACCAGCCGAAAGTGGATTTAAGGGTAAAGAAACCAGTCGAATGGGGGATCTTTAACAAGGAATATTATGTCAAAGGTAGATTCCTAGGGAAATAACGCCAATCAAAGGAGAACTTACAATGAAAAGATACCAGCCGAAGGGGACTCTTAACAAAAAGGTATCAACCGAAGGTGGATTTATGGGTAAAGAAACCAGCCGAAGGGGAATCTTTAACAAGGAATACTATGCCGAAGGTATATTCCTAGGGAAATAACACCAATAAAAGGTGAACTTACAATGAAAACAGACCATCCGAAGGGGACTCTTAACAAAAAGGTACCAGCCGGAGGTGGATTTAAGGGTAAAGAAATCAGTCGAAGGGGGATCTTTAACAAGGAATACTATGCCGAAGGTAGATTCCTAGGGAACGAACGTCAATCAAAGGAAAACTCAAAAGGGATAAAGATGTGCATGTTTGGTCATAGTTAGACACACAAAAGTGAAACGAGCCTGAAGAAATAAATGTTTGGAGTTGGTAGCGAACACAAGAAAACCGAATAACCGAAGAAATCCTCAACAAGAAAGGATGTATTCACCTAACTTGGGATTCCAAACAACTGGACTTTATAGAGAAACTGAAGGACTCTGAATAAGGAATGCTAGCTAAACTAATAGAAGGAGAACCCGACTAGTGTGGATACCAAAGGCAAGGAACCGACTAAGCAGGACCTTTAGAGAGCATCGATTAAAGATGAACTCTACAAGAGAAAGAGACCAGCCGAAGGGGACTCCAATAAGGATTTCCAAAACACGTTGGGCTTTTGATATGTTACAAATGCGCAAGAACTACAAAATCCCTCGGGCCAAAGGCGGGGTGTAATTCTTAAAGAGTGGCAACTATCTAAATTACCACACACCAAGTATGATACTCAAATACTTGAGAAATAAGAAAGGTTGTACATCGACTCTTACTTGCACTATGACGGTAAAGCAAACACGGGTAAAGATAACCAAGGGCTTGCAACGTCAAGGGAAACCCACAAATTACCATGTGTGATCGGTGGATCTGGAACTGACTGTTTAACGCTGGTTCGCGAAATGTCGCGGAAGCAAGAGTCGCCACCGTCTTTTATTTTCTCCAAATGGAAAGGACAAAAGCACAGAAAAATTCCTTAAAGAGATTGCTCTCGGTTCGGGAGGTAGGTTATAGAAAGGGAAGGTGTTAGCACCCTTTCTATCCATGGTTATCCATGGGCTCTTAGATACTTGCTCAATGTGTTTTCAAAATGGCTTGTTTGCTTTTCAATTGTGGGTTTTAAAAAGTTTCTTTGAAAAATTTCAGTTCGACTCGTACGTCAGAGTGTTTGAAAAATTTGCTTTGAAAGCTTTTGAAAAGTGTTGGTGTGAAAAGATTTCAGTTTGTTTTGAAGAGAGCAAGTATCCATGAGTCGTCTACCTACCCTAAGGAATTCGTCTGGGTAAATGTCCTTTAAAGTAATGCCATCCCACCATTGAGAGGTAGGTAGCACCACCGTTGGAGGTGTTCGGGTCAATTCGAGTTTGTAGGGACATGGTGATCACCAGAGCAATGGGAAGACACCTTAGAAGCTACCCTCATGCCAGGTTCCCGGATCATGAGGACTTACTAAGACATCCTCTACTCGACGATCACCTTTCGAGGCAAGGCAACAGTGAGGCGTACCCTAGGGGTGGTGTGTGCGATTCGTGTGTCGTTTTCATTGGCATTTGTCTTGTCATGTTAAAGTGATCTACGCTTGATTTTATTATGTCCATTCATTCTTGCATGCTTTGTTTATAGTTAAAAGTTGCGAGGAAAATAAATCTAAAGCTATTACAAAAGGCGCAGGTCCACATCGCCAAAATTAAACCGGACCCGATTTGACAGAAAATAATTAAAGCAATTAAAGAAAAGTGCGAGAAGTAAATGTTACAAGGCTTTGGGGGAGATACATAATTATTTAAACGAAAGAAAATAAATACGCGAATTAAATAAATTACGAACGAGGGCGTTGGACCCTTTTGCAAAAAATTAAAGTTAATGAATTTAATTAACAAAAAAAAGATTAAATTAATGAGGAATTAAAATTAAAAATTAAAAGAAATTATTTTTGGGTATTTTTATGTTTTTTAAGATTTAATAGAAAAAAGAATTAATTAAAATTAACTAACCCTAATTCTAATGGTTTTTAAGTTTGTTATGAAAATATTAAAATATAACCTAAATTAAACCTAAATTCTTTTATGTACAATTTAATTATGAAAATAAAATGAGTAATATTATTATTATAAAAAAAGAAAAATTGAGAGGAATAAAATTAACAATTAAACCTAATTCTATGTTTTTTGTATTTTTGTTATTAAAAGAAATTAAAATCACAACCTAATTTAAAACTAAATAACTACATATTAATTTATTTATGAAAATATTGGAATAAAATAATTTATTATGTTTTTATCTTTTTCTGATTTTTTAGGCATTTTTTGTATTTTGTAAAAAAAAATATTTAATTAAATCAAAGCAGTAAAATGAATAAAACAATAATTGAAAACAAAATATAAAAATAATAAAAAAATGGCAAACCAGGGGGGTGGAAGTCCCCAAAGTGGAGGTTTTATTGTGAAATTCTGGCCCAGCAAGCTTTGATCCATTGACTTTTTCCAGATGCAATATGGCACGTTGACTGGGGTTTAGGATGTCCCTTCAATCTCAACCTTTAGATTGATCTCTAAGTGGACGTGGCAAGTTGGATTGGAGAGACGCATGGTGGTCGCTAGCGCTGAATCTGCATGGGATGACATATAGAAAAACAATATTGAAAGATGCAAGACCTGGGACTTGAACCCAGGTCATGAGGGTTAATAACAATCACACCTTGCCAGCTGAGCCACTAAGTTCTTTTGATATATTAATAACAAAGAAATAATATGAAAGAAAAACAAAGCGTTAGTGGGTCCGCGCGCCACTTTTTTAAACGGACCAACCACTTGATGCCACGACTCCATCTTCTCCATGCGTTCCTGAAAACAAAAACATATGGCAACGGTTTCTTAAGCGTGGTTTTAAGGATGTTTTGAGAAAATAGCGACTAGCCCCTCAACGCTCATAAATTGAGCGCGAGGGTAGATTCCTCTTCGTCTCCATGTGCTGAGTCTAATGGTCATGGTTTCGAGGCTTAATTTTTCCTCTTTGCAAAAGCCCTAAATCCAAGCTCTGAAGACCCTAGAAAACTAACATGGTGAAATCGCGTTGGGAGCACAAAAACACAATCAAATGGTACAGTTAGCATCAGAAATCATCAATGAGTAATAATCCATAAAAAAAATGCAATGATTATGCTTCAAAATTAAAACACGATTAAGCAATTTTCTTGATGCAGTTTGCGTTTAATCTACCAATTCTTGGAGTTTGAGTTGATGTTTTGGATTGGAACGTGTTCAGGGAGACTTGAGGAAGCCAATGGAATGAATATTAGGGCTTGAATCGACCTAGAACACTGATTTCAGTTTTGAGTTTTATGGAGTTTTTCCAAGTTTGTCAATGAGGTTTCTTGCGCAGCTTTCAGTCCATTGTGATTAGGGTTCTCATCTAGCATATGTAGTGAGGCTATTAGGTTAACAAAAGTGCTCAAAATCTCTTGATTTAATGAATTGAAGATTTGATTTTCTTTCATTATGTTTCATATCTTTTTCACATGGTTTTTGTATCAATTATGCTCAAATCAACCAAATCTTTCCTAATTAGCCTATGCACGAAATCTTGATGGCAAAACATGCATGAAAAGATTTTTTAGGTCAAGTTTTATATTTTCTACATATTTAAATGATTTAAATGAATTAATATAAATAATAATTCAAATAAATAAATAAAAAATGAGAAAATACTTCCCTTTGGGCCAAGTGGTCGTGCATATGCTTGGAATGATGGATCATGGAGGAAAAATGGGCCCATTAGCAATTTTAAACCATTTGAATCAATGTTGACTTTTCAAAATATCCAAAAATTTCCCAACTTCTACAAGGCATAACTTGCTCAATTTTTAATCTTTTCTCATGTTCTTGGACATTTTGGAAAGTTCTTTGAGTCCTCTAACCAATGCCTTTGGTCCCATGTCATTTTGATTTACCAATCTCAAGTTATGGCCTTTGACTTAAAGTCCCTTTTTGTTGACTTTTGAAAATGACCTATAATGTTGAAATTGATAACTTTTTGTGAGAGCATTTCTTGGACTTGAAGTATGAAGATGAGTTGTAGGAAATGTCTTTCTCTTCAAACTGAGCTTTGGATGGAATTTTTCTGATAATCCATGTGAAAGTTATGCCCTGGTCAATTTCAGTTGACTTTTTCAGCTGTCCAAATATAGTAACTTTTGCATCTTGATGATTTTCTGAGCCAAATTTTGAGAATCATGATCAAGCATTGATCAAATGATGTTTGTGGCTTCAAAATTATATGTTGATCAAAAATTTGAACTTTTGACTGTCAAATGACCATTTTGCCCCTACAGTTGATTGTAGTGCAATTTAGGGTTTTGACTGTGCAATTTTGAGCTGAATGCCTTGAAACTTGATATGAGGATGCTTGACCATCTTTGTAAGCATATGAGACTTGATTGGGCCTTTGAAAACTTCATTTTCTTGATCAGAAACCAAACCCTAGTTTTGACTGTATAGGAGACCTTTGCACTGTGCAACCCTTGGGGAATTTTGTGACTTGGCTTGGCAATTTCTTGAAGAATATGGGAGGGCAAATTTTGGGGTACAACAGTTGCCCCTGTTCAATCTTCTTAGACCTGAGGATGCAGATTGGCTGACGTGCCTTTCGTGATCCGAGGGTAGAAGATGATTGAACACTAGAGTGCCCAGAAATTTGCGCTCACATGTTGGCAGTGTGATGGGGGAATGGGCTTATAGATGCCATTTAGAGATTGCTGGATAGGATGATGGGCTTATAGATGCCACCTGGATGTTGATCGCGTAGGAGATTCCTTGGCGAGAACTTGCATACCTGCAAAACAGAAAAATGAGTACCTGACACGTTGCAGGAGCTGATTTTAGATGCTTGGTATAGATGCGTCCTGACTGGTTACAGGAGCTGAGTCTGGAGCTTCACAAGATGATGAATGAACCAGGGATGGTTACTACCTTAGCATGAATGGTCAGAGAACCTTGAGTGACTTTAACTTCAACAACGCTCGTTGAGAAAATCTTGGTGGGAATTACCATCTTCGTAGTATCGGGAAGAGAACCAAAGGACATTATAATCTCAAAGGGAGTCACCTCACTCACCGTCGGAGAGGGAACTATAGGAAATTATAATCTGAAAGGAATTATCACCTCACTCACCGTCGGAGAGGGAAACATCTTGAAAGGGAATTGTCACCTCACTCGCCGTCGGAGAGGGAACCATAGGAGATTATCACCTCACGCTCACTGTCGGAGAGGGAAACATCTGAAAAGGACTTACCACCTCACACACCGTCGGAGAGGGAACCATAGGAGACTATCACCTCACACTCATCGTCGGAGAGGGAAACATCTGAAAAGGACTTACCACCTCACACACCGTCGGAGAGGGAACCATAGGAGACTATCACCTCACACTCATCGTCGGAGAGGGAAACATCTTGAAAAGGAATTACCACCTCACTCGCCGTTGGAGAGGGAACCATAGGAGACTATCACCTCACACTCATCGTCGGAGAGGGAAACATCTGAAAAGGAATTACCACCTCACGCACTTGTCGGAGAGGGGACCATAGGAAAGGAATTACCACCTCACTCACCGTCGGAGAGGGAACCAATAGGAAAGGGATTACCACCTCACTCACCATCGGAGAGGGAACCATCTGAAAAGGAATTATCACCTCACTCACCGTCGGAGAGGGAACCATAGGAAAAGGAATTATCACCTCACTCACCGTCGGAGAGGGGACCATCTGAAAAGGAATTATCACCTCACTCACCGTCGGAGAGGGAACTAATAGGAAAGGAATTACCACCTCACTCACCGTCTGAGAGGGAACCATAGGAAAAGGAATTATCACCTCACTCACCGTCGGAGAGGGAACCATAGGAGACTATCACCTCACACTCATCGTCGGAGAGGGGAACATCTGAAAAAGGAATTACCACCTCACGCACTTGTCGGAGAGGGAACCATCTGGGATAACTTCTACTGAGCCTTCATCAGAAAAATCTGTTGGGAGTCGATTTAGCTGGACTAGAGAAGGCTTTGAAATATGTTTGAGCGTTTTAACTGCGTCTTTCCTGAAAGGTAGAGGTCAGTCATATGCAATGCATGATATGGATCAAGCAATGATGTTCTCAACATAAATGAGATTTGTATGACATAATGCGTCTATGCATGCTATAACGATGTATGTGATGTTTTATGAATGTATGTTTTTGTCTAGGAAAGTAAATCCTTGACGGGTGCCGGGAAGTCATATCCTGGGCTGATGTTGAAGAATAAGCTTTTACTTCCGCTGGGGATGATAGTTGCAAGAATACCGGTAGGAGAAGATGACTCCGTTGCGGAATAAACTTGGCAAATGGAACATTCTGCGGGGAGAAAAGATACTCTAGCGACCATGCTGGGAAGCAATACTCTGTGGGAAGAGGGATGCCTTGCTGAGTGTTGAGAGTAACTTGCTGAGGATGTCTTGCTGTATTGGAAGTGTTGATAGACTTCGCTGGGGATAGGAAGACTATGTCGACGACGCTCTTTCCGTGGCTTTTGGCTGAGGATAACCCAGTTATATCCTGTTAAGGAAATAACTCTTTAAATCAAGCCGGACGACGCGTTCGTGCTCTGCGAGGATAAGCTTCCAGAATCTACTGGGGATAAGCTTACTGCTTGGGGGATATGAATTCCAAATTTCCGGGGAACTGGTCTGGACTTTCCTGGGGAAGTTTTGATATGCTGCAATTTTATAAGTTGAAGGAGGGAACCTATGTAGGGTCGCCTGCTGATGAGCTCGTGTAAAACCGCATCTGAAATGGAGAAGGAATCTGTGTAGGATTACTTTGATGATGAGTTCGTGTAAAACTTCGTTCTTGGAAAGGGAGATCCTGTGTAGGGTTTCTGGGTGGCGAGTCCATGTAAAACTGCATCTGGAGGAGGAGAACCTGTGTAGGGTTGCTTGATGTCGAGTCCATGTAAAACTACGTCTAGAGGAGGAGAACCTGTGTAGGGTTGCCTGGTGACGTAAGTTCATGTAAAACTTCTTGATGAACCGGGGTGAGGTTATCTTGAGGTAAATCCATGTAAGATTTATGGAGGAACCGGGGTTAAGTTACGGCAGGATAAGTTTGTGTAAAAACTTCTTGATGAACCGGGGTTAGGTCATCTTGAGATAAATCCTTGTAAGATTTCTGGAGGAACCGGGGTTAGGTTACCTGGATAAGTTTGTGTAAAAACTTCTTGATGAACCGGGGTTAGGTCATCTTGAGATAAATCCATGTAAGATTTCTGGAGGAACCGGGGTTAGGTTACTTGGATAAGTTCGTGTAAAAACTTCTTGATGAACCGGGGTTAGGTCATCTTGAGATAAATCCTTGTAAGATTTCTGGAGGAACCGGGGTTAGGTTACCTGGATAAGTTCGTGTAAAAACTTCTGGGGGAACCGGGGTTAGGTTACCTTGGATAAGTTCGTGTAAAAACTTCTGGGGGAACCGGGGTTAGGTTACCTTGGATAAGTTCGTATAAAAACTTCTGGATGAACCGGGGTAAGGTTACTTGCGGAGAATGAGTCTGTGTATGACTTTGTCTGAAAATTGAGAAGGAACCGGTGTAGGGTTACATGATTTGGATTAAGTGGATGATTGTCCTGTTTGGTTTCGGATGTTAACCCATGATCTGGAATTTGTAAAGGTAGATGGTAATCATCCTTATGTTGATCTTTCCTTTGTATTTTGGTTGACAGAGCAATTAGATCGCCTGGATAACTCATCATTGCCCCTGTTTCAGAGGTGAGGGAAGAGGATACCTGTGTGGGTGATTGACAAATCTTCGGGTAGACAAGTGACGAGATGTCGGGACATAGTCATACGCTTTGATCCCTAACTTTTTCCTGGACCGCCCTTTCGGGTTTTCAGTCCACCGGGATACCCATTTTTGCCCATGCCGCCTTTTCAGGTTTTTGACTTGCCGGGTGTACGGTTTTTTTCATTTCATCCCTTGTTTTTGCCCGAACCCTTTTGGTTCGCCGGGAAGCCCTTATTTTTGCCTAGGTGTGTCAACCTAGCGGGTCTTTGATTATGCGCAGTATTTTTTCGACTATGTCCACGCTCTCAGAATGTAGGGAGTTGCCCCTGTTGGAAGTATTTTGCCATGCCCCAGATAATGGGCAATGCTCCTACTGTGCCCCTTGATTGGAGGTACTTCTGTTCACAAGGTATTCATCGTGCGAATTTCCCTGTTGTTCAAACAAATAGTCATATGCAAACAAGGTTATTTTAAGAATGCAAGAGCCTATGTCTGTCTTGAATTTTGCATCTTTTGTAATATAGTGCGGTGTAAACTCAAGATTTTATAGCAAACCTTCAGGAGTCAGGATACCTTCGTAACAGTATGCTTTCGAACTAACCCATGCTTCGGCTAGGACTTTTAAGGGTTATATCGTGGCCTGGTTCACGGTTTAAGAAACAAAGGATAAAGACTCAAATTATTTGTACCCACCCGCTCTTCGTGATGTTCTCCAAACCTAAACTCAGTTGATCATACGTTAGACCTTGTTCGAGTCTTTGCTTTGATTTTCCGGTGATGGTTCAAACATTGATGATTTATTCTGACTAGGCAGTCATTTTTTTGTTGAGGGTTTGTGAGACCTCTTTCTTGATTTTTGTTATCCCTTTCTTTTTTTGCCTGAACTGTTTCCTTTTTGGAATTACAGTCAGCGGGATGCCCCAGTTTCGTAAGTCCCCTTTATAGGTTTTGACTTTTTGGGCTTTTCATTTATGATTTTTTTTTTGATAATGACTGCCTGTCCTTATGATTGTTCTGAACCATCACTGTCTTTCTTTGTTTTGTAAGGACCTCTTTGGTGCCATTCGTTATGCACTTGGATCAACTGAGAAGACTACCCTGCCCCAGGTTTTAATTACGGGTTTTAAATTTCGAAAAGAAAAACTCCTACTTCTTTGGCTCAGAGGGGTTGACGAGGGATTATCTTCCTTATAACTCCAGTGTTTAGGGATTGAAACAATGCCTGTACCTCATCAGCGGGGTCTGTTCAAAAGCATACTGTAGATCGTGGTATCGTTTTCGTCATCCTCCCTCAAGAGGTTTAGAATTTTCAGTCAAGAGTTGATCGTCACAAAAATATGAAAGCAGTTTTAAGCATAGTAACCATAATTAAATCAAGACAGACATGTGTAATGCATTCATGAAATAAAAGAGTTTAACATGATAATTGTTTATCTGAACAAGAAAAGAAAAATACAACTTGAATTCAAATGAGCAAAAATCTCTCGACCCTAGCCATGTTTTGGTAATGGAGCAGTGATCACGTTGGGAGTCTCAGCAGGCTCGAACTCGATCTCTTTGGCATCGATCATGTTCTGAATCTTGTACTTCAGTGCCCAACAGTCCTCAGTATCGTGCCCCGGGCTATCAGAATGATAAGCACACCGAGCTTCTGGGTTGTAGCTTGGAGACGAGGTCTTGGGATTTGCAGGAGGGTTGATCACCGCAATCAGGTTCATCTTCAACATGTGCTGCAATGCTTGTGACCATGGCATGTTAATGTTGGTGAATTGTCTTCTAGGCTCGTCCGGCCTCCGCTGATTTCCCTTTTGTGGTTGGCGGCGTGGTGCAGAACCAGAAATCATGACTGCCCCTGTATGTTGGTCACGACGACTCTTTTGGCTGTATGCAGAATTAGATTCTTTCCTTCCCGTGTAAGGCTTTTTGTGAGTATCAGAAGGTGTGGCCTCTTGGATCTTCCCACTCTTGATACCAGCTTCGATTCTTTCCCCAGTCAGAATGAGGTCGGTAAACCCTGCAGATGAATTACCAATGAGATGATTGAAGAACGGCCCGGATAGGGTCCCCAAGAACATATCAACGAGTTCCCTGTCAGTTAATGGAGGCTGTACCCTTCCAGCAAGGTCTCTCCATTTCTGTGCATATTCCTTGAAACCTTCATTTGACCCTATCGACATACCCTGGAGTTGGGTACGTGTGGGAGCAAGGTCGGCATTGTACTGGTAATGCTTGTAAAATGCAGTGGCTAAGTCTTCCCAGGTACGGATGTTGGCTCCATTCAGTTGATAGAACCACTCGAGCTGAGTCCCCGAAAGACTCTCTTGGAAGAAATGGATCCATAAGTTTTTGTCAGCTGTATAGGGCTGGATCCTCCTTGTATAAGCCCTGAGATGCAACTTAGGACAGGATGCCCCATCGTATTTAGCAAAGGCAGGTACCTTGAATTTGCGCGGGATCACTACCCCAGAAGACAGACCTAGGTCCTCGAAGTCCAGGCCAGGCACCTTTTGTATCTCCATAGCACTGAGTCGGTCTTCCAACTGTTTGTACCTGTCCTCAGCCGGAGGGTACTGTTCATCGTTGAAATCTGTCTCATTGTCGGAGACCACTGGGCTGGGAATCCTTTCTTCTTGATGACTACTTTTCCCCACAGATGGAGTTGTCCTCTCAGCTTGGTCCTGCAGGGTGTTCCCAGATCTGCGTCTAGGGCTGAACAAGACAGTCCTCTTCTTCTTCTTTTCCTTCTTCAAGAGCAGAGCCTTCAGATCTTGCTGCCTCTGGGTCAAGTTCATGATTAGCCCTTGGAATTGGGCATTCTGAGCCTGGAGGGCCTTGATAGACAGCTCAGCTGATGATTCAGGATTCATGACGATCGGCTGAAATAAACAGCGAAGAAGGTAAGTAACCTGCAGAGAAAGGGTACCTGTTATGCAATGATATGTATGACATGCATGCAATGATTTCAAGGATCTCGCGGGGTAAACAGAGAAACTTGTTAGAGTTGAAAACCGGTAACTTGATTGAAGGTACTTCATGTTATTGAGAGTCCTTCTTCAAGGGTCAAAGGCTCACCATATCCAGTGGGTCATAGCCCCTGACAACCTCGGCTAGAGGAAAATAAATCCTCTCTGCCCCTTGCTGGGATAGTTGATTCACCATGACCTGCATCACAAGCCCTTGAGATCCTTAAAATGGGTTAGGATGTATGCAATGGTATGATGTTATGGTATGCATGAGGTAATGTGAGTAACCCTGTTATGAGCCCCGATTAAGGACTGCAAACCAAAACCTACAAGAAACTCGGTGAAACCTATCATGAGTCCCTATTAAGGACTAAAACAAACCCTGCAAGAAACTTGGTAAACCTTGTTATGAGTCCTAATTAAGGACTGCAAACCAAAATCTGTAAGAAACTTAGTATACCCTGTTATGAGTCCCTATTAAGGACTATAAACAAAACCTGCAAGGGAAACTCAAGTGTCAGATAACAAGCATGCAAATAGTCAAGTTGGAAGGCACACAAGTCACACAAGAGGAGCCCTTAGAGTTTAGGCCAGCCTGGGGTCTGGGTAGTACCCTCTTTCAGTTCGTTGGTTCATACCTGTCCTAATCAAAAGTAACCGGGTTCTTAGAGGATCCCAATATCATTGACTAACCTCAATCGGTCATAACTCCAGCATCGCAATCTTTTCTTGCGGCCAGAACCATCACGAGAGTTTAGCCTCAATGGGCGTAGCATACTGCTACTGTTCTAATGGCCAAGTTGTGTCATTTAAGGTTCTAAGGTCTGTTGGTGCTTAATGACTCCTTGGAAGACCCATATTCTCCCCGTTTCAACACGAGGGATATCGGTACAGACCAAGGCGCCACACCAACGTAGCCACTGCTTCACCCATGTCGGTATACGCCGGACAGGTCCCTCACAGCTTATGCTACCTAAACAGGGTATCCCCAGATCCGGGTTAGGATCTATGTAACTCCGATACAACCCACAAATTTAAAGCAGACAAGTCAATACAATTGAAAACACAGTTATGAACTAACCCTAAGATACACCTCACTTTATAAAGGTATCCCCAGCAGAGTCGCCAGTTCTGTGATCGGTGGATCTGGAACTGACTGTTTAACGCTGGTTCGCGAAATGTCGCGGAAGCAAGAGTCGCCACCGTCTTTTATTTTCTCCAAATGGAAAGGACAAAAGCACAGAAAAATTCCTTAAAGAGATTGCTCTCGGTTCGAGAGGTAGGTTATAGAAAGGGAAGGTGTTAGCACCCTTTCTATCCATGGTTATCCATGGGCTCTTAGATACTTGCTCAATGTGTTTTCAAAATGGCTTGTTTGCTTTTCAATTGTGGGTTTTAAAAAGTTTCTTTGAAAAATTTCAGTTCGACTCGTACGTCAGAGTGTTTGAAAAATTTGCTTTGAAAGCTTTTGAAAAGTGTTGGTGTGAAAAGATTTCAGTTTGTTTTGAAGAGAGCAAGTATCCATGAGTCGTCTACCTACCCTAAGTAATTCGTCTGGGTAAATGTCCTTTAAAGTAATGCCATCCCACCATTGAGAGGTAGGTAGCACCACCGTTGGAGGTGTTCGGGTCAATTCGAGTTTGTAGGGACATGGTGATCACCAGAGCAATGGGAAGACACCTTAGAAGCTACCCTCATGCCAGGTTCCCGGATCATGAGGACTTACTAAGACATCCTCTACTCGACGATCACCTTTCGAGGCAAGGCAACAGTGAGGCGTACCCTAGGGGTGGTGTGTGCGATTCGTGTGTCGTTTTCATTGGCATTTGTCTTGTCATGTTAAAGTGATCTACGCTTGATTTTATTATGTCCATTCATTCTTGCATGCTTTGTTTATAGTTAAAAGTTGCGAGGAAAATAAATCTAAAGCTATTACAAAAGGCGCAGGTCCACATCGCCAAAATTAAACCGGACCCGATTTGACAGAAAATAATTAAAGCAATTAAAGAAAAGTGCGAGAAGTAAATGTTACAAGGCTTTGGGGGAGATACATAATTATTTAAACGAAAGAAAATAAATACGCGAATTAAATAAATTACGAACGAGGGCGTTGGACCCTTTTGCAAAAAATTAAAGTTAATGAATTTAATTAACAAAAAAAAGATTAAATTAATGAGGAATTAAAATTAAAAATTAAAAGAAATTATTTTTGGGTATTTTTATGTTTTTTAAGATTTAATAGAAAAAAGAATTAATTAAAATTAACTAACCCTAATTCTAATGGTTTTTAAGTTTGTTATGAAAATATTAAAATATAACCTAAATTAAACCTAAATTCTTTTATGTACAATTTAATTATGAAAATAAAATGAGTAATATTATTATTATAAAAAAAGAAAAATTGAGAGGAATAAAATTAACAATTAAACCTAATTCTATGTTTTTTGTATTTTTGTTATTAAAAGAAATTAAAATCACAACCTAATTTAAAACTAAATAACTACATATTAATTTATTTATGAAAATATTGGAATAAAATAATTTATTATGTTTTTATCTTTTTCTGATTTTTTAGGCATTTTTTGTATTTTGTAAAAAAAAAATATTTAATTAAATCAAAGCAGTAAAATGAATAAAACAATAATTGAAAACAAAATATAAAAATAATAAAAAAATGGCAAACCAGGGGGGTGGAAGTCCCCATAGTGGAGATTTTATTGTGAAATTCTGGCCCAGCAAGCTTTGATCCATTGACTTTTTCCAGATGCAATATGGCACGTTGACTGGGGTTTAGGATGTCCCTTCAATCTCAGCCTTTAGATTGATCTCTAAGTGGACGTGGCAAGTTGGATTGGAGAGACGCATGGTGGTCGCTAGCGCTGAATCTGCATGGGATGACATATAGAAAAACAATATTGAAAGATGCAAGACCTGGGACTTGAACCCAGGTCATGAGGGTTAATAACAATCACACCTTGCCAGCTGAGCCACTAAGTTCTTTTGATATATTAATAACAAAGAAATAATATGAAAGAAAAACAAAGCGTTAGTGGGTCCGCGCGCCACTTTTTTAAACGGACCAACCACTTGATGCCACGACTCCATCTTCTCCATGCGTTCCTGAAAACAAAAACATATGGCAACGGTTTCTTAAGCGTGGTTTTAAGGACGTTTTGAGAAAATAGCGACTAGCCCCTCAACGCTCATAAATTGAGCGCGAGGGTAGATTCCTCTTCGTCTCCATGTGCTGAGTCTAATGGTCATGGTTTCGAGGCTTAATTTTTCCTCTTTGCAAAAGCCCTAAATCCAAGCTCTGAAGACCCTAGAAAACTAACATGGTGAAATCGCGTTGGGAGCACAAAAACACAATCAAATGGTACAGTTAGCATCAGAAATCATCAATGAGTAATAATCCATAAAAAATGCAATGATTATGCTTCAAAATTAAAACACGATTAAGCAATTTTCTTGATGCAGTTTGCGTTCAATCTACCAATTCTTGGAGTTTGAGTTGATGTTTTGGATTGGAACGTGTTCAGGGAGACTTGAGGAAGCCAATGGAATGAATATTAGGGCTTGAATCGACCTAGAACACTGATTTCAGTTTTGAGTTTTATGGAGTTTTTCCAAGTTTGTCAATGAGGTTTCTTGCGCAGCTTTCAGTCCATTGTGATTAGGGTTCTCATCTAGCATATGTAGTGAGGCTATTAGGTTAACAAAAGTGCTCAAAATCTCTTGATTTAATGAATTGAAGATTTGATTTTCTTTCATTATGTTTCATATCTTTTTCACATGGTTTTTGTATCAATTATGCTCAAATCAACCAAATCTTTCCTAATTAGCCTATGCACGAAATCTTGATGGCAAAACATGCATGAAAAGATTTTTTAGGTCAAGTTTTATATTTTCTACATATTTAAATGATTTAAATGAATTAATATAAATAATAATTCAAATAAATAAATAAAAAATGAGAAAATACTTCCCTTTGGGCCAAGTGGTCGTGCATATGCTTGGAATGATGGATCATGGAGGAAAAATGGGCCCATTAGCAATTTTAAACCATTTGAATCAATGTTGACTTTTCAAAATATCCAAAAATTTCCCAACTTCTACAAGGCATAACTTGCTCAATTTTTAATCTTTTCTCATGTTCTTGGACATTTTGGAAAGTTCTTTGAGTCCTCTAACCAATGCCTTTGGTCCCATGTCATTTTGATTTACCAATCTCAAGTTATGGCCTTTGACTTAAAGTCCCTTTTTGTTGACTTTTGAAAATGACCTATAATGTTGAAATTGATAACTTTTTGTGAGAGCATTTCTTGGACTTGAAGTATGAAGATGAGTTGTAGGAAATGTCTTTCTCTTCAAACTGAGCTTTGGATGGAATTTTTCTGATAATCCATGTGAAAGTTATGCCCTGGTCAATTTCAGTTGACTTTTTCAGCTGTCCAAATATAGTAACTTTTGCATCTTGATGATTTTCTGAGCCAAATTTTGAGAATCATGATCAAGCATTGATCAAATGATGTTTGTGGCTTCAAAATTATATGTTGACCAAAAATTTGAACTTTTGACTGTCAAATGACCATTTTGCCCCTACAGTTGATTGTAGTGCAATTTAGGGTTTTGACTGTGCAATTTTGAGCTGAATGCCTTGAAACTTGATATGAGGATGCTTGACCATCTTTGTAAGCATATGAGACTTGATTGGGCCTTTGAAAACTTCATTTTCTTGATCAGAACCCAAACCCTAGTTTTGACTGTATAGGAGACCTTTGCACTGTGCAACCCTTGGGGAATTTTGTGACTTGGCTTGGCAATTTCTTGAAGAATATGGGAGGGCAAATTTTGGGGTACAACACCATGGAAATGGGAAGTACCAAAGACCCAACGAGTGGTAAATCAAAACAGACTCCGTCGGGGAAACAAAATAGGATCACCCTAAGCTTACTATGGAAATAATTCAAATCTGAGCGCACAATAATTTGGTAATCATAGGTGAACATAATTTCATTTTGGTAGATGCAATGTAATGATGCGTTTTGGTAGATGCAATGTAATGATGCATGTTTAGCAATGCACTAGGGAAAGCACATCAATAGTCGGTTGCTGAGAAGACCATGAACTTCCGAACAATTATTCTTTACACATTCGAACTTCTGTAGAGAAAAAATCCCTCTGAACTTCAAATGGGGAAATGAGATTCGGAACCACTGACCCCTGAAGATTGATATCACTAGGGAAGTAATCTTCCTGGGGAAAATACTACAAAAAATACATTGCAGTTTAGAGAAAATCTTGAACTCTGATCCAACTCTTAACTTCTTGGGGAACAAATCCAACATCTATTTCCAGAGATAAAGAGAACCTTGCTGGGAATTGGGACCTTCTGATGTAAGTCCTCAATGAAAGTGACTTCGATTGGGGAATCATAGAAATTCTTAAATAAAAGAATTTTATCCCGACCACACTGGGGATACTACCACTAAGGGGCAACAAATTCTTCACTTGGGGAAGAAACAAACATACTAGGACAAAAACTCCATTGGGGATATCTAAATAAAATCTTCTATCATCGGAGACGAAAACTCCACTCCCATGTACACCACACTTGAGAGAAAGGACACTTGCTCCACTAGGGAATGAAAACTCGCTCCACTGGGGAATAATAGATAAGTTACTACGACAGGTCCTCGAAATTCTACTTCGACTAGGGAATCATAGAAATTCTTAAATAAAATAATTCTACCCATATCACACTGGGGATACTACCGCTGGTGGGGGGGTAACAAACTTTACTTGGGGAAGAAGAGGACATCTTTGAACCATAAGCATGAGGTTCAGAACTCCACTGAGGAAATATTTTAGCAATACTCTATCGCTGGGGATAAAAGATCCCTAAACGTTATTCCTCTATGGACACCGCTTCCAGGAAAACAGGAGACTTGCTCCATTGGGGCATAAAAAGCATGTTGATCAAACATCTCTTCAAGACAACCAGACAGGGGCGAAATTCCCTGGGGAGAAAAGATACAAACTTCATGAGGACGATGAATGACAACCTCACTGAGGAGATAAATACAAACCACATAGAAGCAAAGTATCAACTTCAAGGGGATATAGCAGAGGCATCCATTCCAATGAAATGATCCTTCCCAGATTCTTCGAAAAAAAGTAGATTGCACGGAAGGAGAAGATTATATAAAATCCTGATGAAATGCACTTCTTTGGAGATCAGCCCTCTGGAAGGACAAACTCTTAAACAAACTCTCATCAAGAGTACCATCTTCAATAGGGATTATGCAAGGTGTAATACGGTGGGAGAACTGACTTATTTTGCGTTTTATCGCAAATATTGCAGATAGCAAGATTCACCGCCGACTTTTCTTTTATCCAATAAGGAAAGGGTGAAAAGAACAGGAAATACCTTAAATATTTTGAGTTCGGGGGGTAAGTTATGAAAATAGAATGTGTTAGCACCCTTTTCATCCGTAGTTATATACGGGCTCTTAATTGCTTAGCTCACTTTTTTTAAATATTTCTTTCTGTTGTGTATTTGAAAATATTTTGAAATGTCAATGTAAGGCAGACTTTGTAATCATTCTTGTATCAGTCCTCAAGAATGCATACAAAGTGTTTTTGAAAATATTTGTTTAAAAGTGTAGTATGAGAAATGTTTTGAGAAACGTTTGTGAACAAGCGATTAGGAGTTCTACCCTACTCATGGTTGTTCTTGTATTTTCCTCCTCCTTTAATAGTGCTATCCAAATTATAAGTTAGTAGGAAGCCCTCTCGTTGGATGTGAAGGGATAGGCGAGGGTCATCGTACAGTCATCGAAGGCAACTGGTAAGGAGGCTTTAGCAATTTTTTGTAAGGGAATAGATTATTTACCGAAAGGCAACATCGAAGGGTCATCGAGGGACTATGATCTTTTTGATCGAGGGACTTTGCTAAAGCGCCCCGACTTTCGAGGGACATGACTGTTTATTTTCCGAAGGCAATAAGGGAGGTTACCCTAGAGGTGTGGGTGTGCGAATGATTTATATTTAATTATTTTATCTTGGAAAAATACTCATTTTGGTCCCTTAAATATACCCTTGGGTTCACGTTGGTCCCTTAACTTTTTTTCGTGTCATTTTGGTCCTTTAACTTTCAAAAAGTTTTATTTCAGTCTTTTTTGTCTAATTAGCGACGGAAAAACTTTGAAATTTGTCGCTAAATCTGTCGCTAATTAGACAGAAAGGACAAAAATGAAACGTTTTTAAAGTTAAGGGACCAAAATGACACGAAAAAAATTTAAGGGACCAATATGAACCCAAGGGTATAGTTAAAGGAACAAAATGAGTATTTTGCCTTTTATCTTTGAGATTAGGATTTTCTATTGATTCGTTTTAATCTTTCCATACAACCCTAATTACTAAGCAATAGCAGCAAATATAGAATACAAAAAAAATGTAAAGTGCGGAAAGTAAATGACGAAAGTAAACTCTAAACTATTACATCGCTTCGCGGTAATTACAAAATATAAAAGCGGTAAGTAAAAAAACCCTAAGCTATTACAAACCGTAAACAGTTACATAATCAAGAAAAATGCGGGAAGGATAAGCTACACAAAAAAAGAATGTAAGAATAAGAGAAAGGAAAACGAAAAATGTTTTTGGTGATTTTTGAAGAAAAATGTATTTGACAATTAATAAAATAAGCCTAAAAACTCTAATTAATTTTAATGAAAAAGGAGTTAATTGAAATAATTTTAATTAATTGAAAAAAATTTAATGATGACAACCTAAAACCTAATTATTTTTAGGGTTTGTAAAAGAAAAGATTTTATGGTTTATGGTTAAATGAATTTAGGGTTTTAAAGGGAAAAATTGATGAAAATAGAAGAAAAAAACCATAGAATGCCAAGGTGGGTGTTGAACCCACACCCTTAACATTTCCTCCTACAAGCCTTGCCAC
This sequence comes from Vicia faba, assembly GCA_948472305.1. NCBI lineage: Eukaryota > Viridiplantae > Streptophyta > Magnoliopsida > Fabales > Fabaceae > Vicia > Vicia faba. Next base: position 465,493,894 of record OX451738.1, read on the forward strand.
TATGCCAAGCACACTTTGGTGTCAAAGGAATGGAATCAGCGCGCTTTGTATGTTAACAATCTGCAAAACATGAAAAATGTAAGAAAAACCCCAAAATACCAAAAGGTAGGGATTAAACCCACGTCGTGGCATAGTAAGGTCTTATCGCACGCGCTTCTACCACTGGAGTGGTGATACATCCATTATTATCAGCAAAACAAAATAAATATAAAATAAAAAAGATTACCTGGACCGGAGAAGCGTCGAAGCCCTAGCTCCGGTCGTCTTCTCCGATGACCCTTTTCTTTGTTTCTGCAAAATAAACATTGTTAATGATTGAAGGGTACCCTACCCCCCTAAATCAAGCCCTGCAAGTTCAATGGGACCATTATTTTTAGATAATTCTTGCTGGTTCATGAGGTATAAATAAAATATCATGGAACAGCAAGAACATGGTATTTCATGATTCAGCCGTCATGGGACTCCCACAATGGGTGATTCTCGGATGTTAGTACTTTAGAAACAAGTTAGTAGGGTTAGCACACGTTAAAACTCGAAGAAAAAAGAAATATAAAAATTCATGCAATGATGGAAAATGATAGTGCATGTATGTTGTTTTCGTGTGCTTTGGATCTTCAAGGATGATCCATTCTTACTTTATAGCTCTTCTGGAAGTAAATGGGGTGGCTAGAATGCTTTGAATGTGATTGCAACTAGGTTTTGAGTTGCCCTAGTTTTGAGATTTTTTGGAAAATTTTGGAAAGATATCTTGCTGTCAAGGATTCCTTCTATTTGATGTTTGAATGAATGAGATATATAGAGGATAATTAGATTAAAATATAGTGGGCTTGGACTTTGTAAGAAAAAAACTTAATTTTATCTAATTTATTTTGACTTTAAAATAAATAAAACCAAAATAAATAGAATAAAAAAGCCAAGGGGTGTATGAGTAAGCTCATAGGTTCATATTGAGGTATAAAACACGTAGGGACTTTGAATCACAAGCCCAATAGCCCAAAATTCCATGTTTAATCACTTTTGGTTTCATGTATTTGCTCAAAATTTCTCAACTTGCACCAATCATAACTCTCTCAATTTTTATCATTTGAAGGTGATCTTGGACTTTTTGGAAAGCTAAAGATGTCCTATACAATATATATGATTATCATTTTTACATTTAAATATTTATCTTGATGTAAGTTTCCTCGACAAAAAGTATCTTTTTGTTGACTTTTGAAATGACCTATAATGTTTTGGCCCATATATCTCAAATGAAGCATTTTTTGGGCTTGAGCTTACAGAGACAAAGTTGTAGAGAATTAAATTTCCTTTATAATGAGCTTTAGTTGAGAAAATTTTGATGAAGCATGTGAAATTTATGCTTGGTCAAAGTTCAATTGACTTCTCCTTAAGAAAACCCTAATTGGCAACTTTTGACTTTTGATGAATTGAGAGTTTTCTTGATGAATCATGGTCAACCCTTGATCAAATGATGAATATGAATTAAAAATCTTGATTTTGACCAATAATCTTGAAGTTTGACTATTTGTTGACCAGAGTTGACTGTTTGTCCAATATAGTTGATTTTCAGTCATCTGAGCAGTTGACTGAGAAAACTTATGATGCAAGGCTTCAAACTTGATATGAGCATTCCTTGAGACATATGAGGAACCATGAAATCCAGTTGAGGCCTTAGAAACAAAATATTCCTTGAGAAAAGTGAAACCCTAGTTGTAGTTCAATTGCTTAGGAGGAGAATTTGTCTGATCAATTCTTGAGCAACCTTGAGCAAATAAAAACCCTTGAAGCATGAGAAGATATCTTGAATAAAAATGGGAGGGCAAAGTTTTTGGGTACAACACAATGGTATTCTTCCACTAGAGATAAAGGATTATGTCTGGACGAGGGTACGCCTTCACCGCGGATATGGGATTCTGTTCCAATAAGGAACTCATGTTGGTCGCAACCAGGCATTCCTATGCCCATTTATTTGTACCATCCTCATAGCAAAAGACTAACAGTACCTGCAAAAGTGGAAGCCACAATAACATGCCCCGGGTATGGGATGATTACCTTAGCCGTCACCTCAAACACCTGAAACTTTAGGAAATTTCAGTTATTAATATCACATGTTGTAAAGCTTTAATGTTTTAAACACCAAGTTTATTAAAAAATGTTGGACGTATTTTCACAAACAAAACAACAAAAATGAAAACAAATTGGTATAATTTGAAAGAAGAATTTTATTAATTTAAGGCATGTAAATAGGCATTTACATCAAGAATCAATTCTTAAAATAGGTAATTTCATACAAAGCATACAGAGGAGAAAACAAAGGTGGCAATGTGAGTGCGAATTCATCGGGTGCCAACTCTACTACGACTTTTATGACCTCAAAGCTCCTTAGTATCTTGCTTTCTGAACAAACTGATTGGATTGATTCCTTATCCTTCCAAGCTAACCAACAGTATTATAGGATAATATCACAGATACCATGCAGACCGTAGTATTCACTTTAATCCCTAACTTTTTCCTGGATCGCCCTTTTGGGTTTTCAATCCACCGAGATACCCTTTTTTTTTTGCCTAAATCGCCCTTTTGGGTTTTCAACTTAGCGGGTGTATATCATTTTCTTTTTCATTATTTTGTTCATATATCCATAATTTTTTCGCGAACCTTATTGATCATTTTTTGGTTCACCGTGATTCCCTTTTTTCCTAAGCTAGTAAACTCAGCGGGTCTGCTTATGCGGAGTACTTTTTCACTATGTCAGCATTGACGGGGTGAGGGAAATCTTCTCCATCCATAGTCGTAAGCATCATGGAACCTCCAGAGAAGACTTTCTTCATGATGTATGTGTTGTACCCTAATTTTTCCCCTAATATTCCTCTATCATCTCATACCATCACAATGCAACAAGATCACACATTAGGGTTTTGAGTACTTCTACTACTTCATCCTATCTTTAGCTTTGTCCATGAGGGATCATCAAGCACCTTGAATTGTGTATCCTGTATATATATATATATATATATATATATATATATATATATATATATCCTTTTGACTAACATCAAAATATGTGCATATGTCTCTTTGAATGTCATCTTGTAGGTAATGGCACAACTGTATGTATCTTACCATCTCCTAGCACAGAGGACCAAAACTAGGGTTTGGAATTTAATCAGGAATTCTCCGAATTTTTGAGAAATACTTGATTCCATGTTTCACTACATGTTCATGAGCATCTATGATTGGAAATTTGATCATAAATTTGGGTTTGGAATGGCTCAATTAGCAAAAGGGGGTAAATTGGTCATTTTGTCAGAAGTTAACCAAAGTTAACTGTTGACCAAGGGAACTTTTGGTCAACTATCAATTCAATGTCCCTATTTTCACATTTCATGGTCAATGGTGGCATAAAATCAAGAGGAAGAGTTGAATTTGAGATAACTTGTCAAAGAAAGTATTTGAAGATTTAAATATTTCTAAGTGTTTAACTTTGATTGGTCATAACTTTCTCAATTTTTATTGAAAATGTAAAAACTTTACATGCCTGGAAAGAGGATACGAAATTCTTCAACTTTGCATTAGAGGCCTCAATTACAAAAAAATAAATGAGAAAAAGTTATCGAGCTTGGATGTTTTTGGACACTTAGTGAAATTTCCAAAATATGCACAAAAAGCTGACTTCTTCATGGTTAATTTTGAATGTCCATTTAAGCTCAAATCAAAAAGTTAGAAACATGAAAGTTGGAGTTTGAAGTTTTCTCTTCATTTTTGGTTCAATAATCACCTCAATAGGTCAAGTGTAGAAAGAGATATGATGTTTGGATTTGGAGCTTCAAGTTGTCATCTTGCCAAGCACAAGGCATGTCACGCGCGCGCCAGGCCATGCATTTTGACAACCAGTTCATGGGCACACACTCATCATCACTTTTCTATTTGAAATTTTCATTTTTTGGAAAATGTTCAACATCAAAGATCAAGCCCTAAATGTGAGGAACAAATTTGCTTCAGGAAGTTTCTCAAAATAAATCCTACATTTTGAGATATAATCATGGGAAGAAGGTACCATGCAAATTGAATTTTTGCCCAGCACAAGGCATGTAGCGGGCGTAAAATGCCCAGTAAGACTTGATATTTCATCAAACAGTTCACGAGAATGCATTTATAGCCAATTATCTCATTGAATCAAGCTTCATTTCAAAAAAATTGAACATAAAAGTTGGAGTATGTAATGCCCTCTCCATTTTTTATTCAAATTTTATCTCGTTTCATGCACTATGGAGGGAGATATAAGGAGATAAAGACATAATTATGAATTTTCCAAACCTACATGGAAATGCATGCGTTTTTCATCAGCCAAGGCAATAGCTTGCCAGCTCACACACCCATGCGTTCCTCACTTACTCAAAACACGCACCTTGTACCATTAATTCAATACAAAACACAAAACCACTTACCACCTTATTTCCTTACCTATTTTTCCCTCACTCTCTTTCCCTTACTCTATAAAAAGAAGCCGCCTTCAGCATAGAAGAAGGTAGGAAGAAATTTGAAAATTATTTCCTCTCTCCCTCACGAAACATCTCTCTCTCTCTCTCCACAACTCAGTTTTTTTTGCATTTTGCTCTCAGGAGAACCTTGTTAAGCCTGCTCCTCTCACACAATCTACTCTATTGAAGCTTGAAGAAGGAAAAGAAGCAGCATTCTCTTCTAAAACAGAGGCACCAAGTGGATTTATTTTCCACTCACCAAGGTAGAATTTCAAATCTGAATCACTTCATGCTAGCTCCAATCTTGCATTAAATTGTGTTCACATTGGATTTAGCTGGCCAGATCTTACATCTGAGTATAATCATGCATGCATTTGTTGCTTGATGTTGTTTCATAAAGTTGCTCAAAATTCAGTTTGTTTTGCTTCCTTCGCACTCAATTCACGTTTAGAACTTGCATTGATTGTTGAATTCATGAGCATTTTGTTGTTCTACGCATTGAGGTGATGAATTTTGGTGTTTGAATCAAAGGAAATGATTGAGAATTGAATGAGAAAATAAAGTCATAAATTTACTTGTTAAAATGCTCAACTCATAATCGTGTTCATGCAGCAATATTTGCATGGCATTTTCTCCATGATCCATGCATCATTCCATGAAATTTTTTATAATCTCGTGTTCAACACATTCTAATCTTGAACTTTGATGTTTACACTTTTGATTTTCATCAAGAAACACGTGAGTTATTATGATTTCAAAACCTGGTTTTAAAACAGGAAAATGAGAAAGAGTTTGGTATTTTGGTAGGGGTGACGGTGAGGTTGTTCCCTATTGAACATGTTCTAAAAACCTTCCACAGCGCTTTCTGTTGAAAACATGTGTAATACACCTTAATTATATTTTAACTTTCTTTGATTCTCTAATTTTTGTTTAATTACTTTTATTAATTCAATGTTTACCCCAAAAATATTTTACACTCTATTTTCCATATATTTTCATATTTTAATTTTTATTTCATTTTTTTAATCATTTTCTTGATTAAATAAATTCAAGTAGTTTAATTAGGTTTTTAATCTTTGTTTTATTTTAGCATTTTATTTTTCTATTTCTACTAAATAAAAAAACCCCAAAAAAATGTTTTTAAATGTCCTTCCAAGTTTTCGTCTTAAAAATAATTTTTGTCCAATTTTATAAAATTCTTGCGTTACAAATTAAATCATATGTTTGGATATATCACTTTTTCTTTGTTTTTTTTACGAATCGCATAAATAATTTTTATTTAATTCTTTATTTTGGGATAAAATTCAAGAAAAATATACTTACTAATCCTTAGAATTTTCTTAGGAAGCCTTACACCAAATTTATTTGAACTTTAGATCAAATTGATTAATTTTAAACTTAATTTCCTTTTTTAGGGTTTTGTTTGATCATTCAAACTAATTGATTGAAATTTCTAACTTCCCATGCCTATAAAATCATAGATGAAGTTTTTTAGAGTGCTTGAACAAGTTGATGTCATAAATATCATTTTTCTTGAATTTTAAAATGTGATTTCATATTTTTCACAAATTTTTTTCCAAAACATCTCTAGTTTAAGCATTTTGCTAGCTAGTTTCAAAGTTTTCATTTCTAAATCAAATTTCCACCTCAATCCAAGAAATCTAAATTCTATTTATGATTTTTATAGAACTTTAGGAAATTAGGTTTTAATTTCATAATTCTACAAGTTCTTTTCCTATTTTAAATCTAATTTTTTACTTAGGTTTGTATTTAGGGTTTTACTTTTGATTAAGGTTTGTAATTGAGAACTTTTGTACATAATTCTTGATTAATTCTTGGTATGGCATATGATACTTACTTGAGGTTTATTTTAGGAAACATTCTTAAACATCATTGGATCCTGGGTGTTGATAGGTTGAAATACCAAATCCATCAAGATGAATGAATGATGTTGATGATATTTGAAACTAAATTTCATCTAACACATCCCCTCCTCTTTCATATTATCCCATTCATACTTGTGCTAAATGTTATTGGAGACTTATTTACATATCATTTCTCAAAACATACGGTACATAGATTGCTATTGACCGGTCTCAAAATAGGTGTGACTTCTATATAAGTCCACTTACGATTGTTTAACATAGCTCCCATTTTGTCCCAATTCGAGAAATAACCATTCATGGCCCAAACCCATGTTTGTAGGCCCAAGTATGTTAATTTGAATCATTTGATCTAATAACCTTGAGATTCATTCTTATGAGGCTTTGGTCTTATAAATCCTCTAATGAATCTTCATAAGCTTTGGTCAAAGTTAATCACTTAAACATCATTAATCATTTATTGTTGCCTTGAGAATTTTAAATGAATGATATACTTGACAAAAAGAAAATGAAACTTGTTATTGAGAGGCTTTGTTTTTATTAATCTTCTAATGAGTTTTAAGTGCCAGTTTCAAGATGGTCATTCAGCTAATCTCTAACTTTTAACAATTGACTTTACTTTATGCCTTTACTTCATATTCTTTACTTTAAACACATTTATTTTAGCATTTACATTTCATGATATTTTCATTTTTTCTCACTTGAGCATTTACTTTTATGTCATTTTTATTTTTGCTCACTTGAGCTTTTCATTTCTTTTTGAAGATACCTAATAATCAACTTGAACTATAAAATCTTCAATGTTACTTGGACTACATGGTTATTATCCTTGGCATAATGGAGATGTGGACTTCTTGGACTTAGGATTAGAAGAATTGATCTACCTTGAGACTTTGTGACCTCAACTGTTATTTTTTCTGGAGATCTTGGGGTTTACCCAAAGACATTGGGTTGTTTGTTTGCTTTGTGTACATGTTATTGTGATTACATGCTTTGTGTGTGATCGAGAATTCATCTGTATACAACCGTTACTCTGTCCAATTTTTTAAAGACTTAATGCAATTGAAGCTTGGAACTCTTAAGAGGTTTATTATCTTTGCTTGTTTAGTTTTAATCCAAAGGATGAGAATTCTACATTGACTCAATATGTCAAGTTTCAGCTTCTTGTTGGTTTGATGGTTCTATTCCCTAGCTTTTACGTTATGCTTTAGTATAGTCCTTTCATCTCCTCCCATCTTCTTTAATTTCAAAAGATCTTTTCCCTCCTTTTGAAAACTCTTCTTGTTTTTAAACATGAACCGCTTTCGTAATAATCTTGGACTTAGGTCCATGCATTTTCAAAAAAAAATTCGTAATCAAACTTTAATCAATTTAATAATAATTTGACATATTTTTGTGAGAAGACTAAAAGTCCATCAACTTATTCAAACCATATTGCCACTTTTGCTTTTTTACTTTAAAATTTTCTTAAAAGATTAGACTTTTGTCAATCCTTGTAGTGATGCGAGCTACTATACTTCTACGATATGCATTGAAGTGAGATATTTTCCACTTGGGTGTTGAGCGAGGCTTTGTTGATTTTAAAATCTAAAGACCATATCCTCCACTTTGAAATGACGCAAATTCTCCTTTCTCATAATTATGGGTAGCAAGTATGTTCTTCCACTTGGATAAGACGATGATGTCTCGTCTCTTAAAATTAACCAACACACTTGTGTTTTAAAATTTTTAAAGGTGAACTACGAGTACCCTGATCCCCTATTGCACGGAAGGTGGTACGTAGGCACTAGAGGTTCGCAACCGCGGTGGGTGCAAAAATCATAAAAAAAATACTTCTTTTCTCATCTCTACAATCTATTTTTTATAAAACATTTATAGCCAAAATACACAGATTTTCAAAGAGGTTCCTGCAGAGTACCGTAGATGTTTAGGGTGCTAATACCTATAACCAACCCCCGAACTTAGATTCTCTCCCCCTCTTTTTGGGTTATTCGCTCTTTTCCCATTCCTTTGGAAACAATAAAGCATGGTGGCGATTTTTGTTTGATCTGTGTGAGTTAAGTCAATCCAATGGCTTAGTCTTAACATTTCTACTGCTACAGAAAAATGGCGACTTCACTGGGGAAAGATAGACGTATTGCTGGTCCATCCTTAAGTGGGTTGAGCCTATCTTTGTTTATTTGTGTATGTGCTATTATTTGTTGTATATTATGTGTTGTATATATGTTTGTCTGGATTTTCCTGGTTTTCGGGGTGCATGGTAATTTCTCATAAATCCTCTATCCAGACTTGGGAAAACTTAAGATAGAAGGTACGATATAGTCATGTTAACTTTGAGGGAGTAATCCCATAAAAGGAGGCATGATATCCCCCACTCAGTGGAGGCCCCTTTGATTGTAGTGTCGTTTACCGAGTTATCGGGAAGACGTACTGCTTTCAACCTAGGAGCCTGCTGAAACTGAGAATTGTAGAACCTTTAACCCGTCTTGGCCTTTTAGGTGTAGTGTAGAAGCTATGATGGAGTAATCTGAAAATGGTTGTCACGTGATACTATGCTCGGGCGAGTTTTTCTTGAGAATATTGCTAATTACCGAGTCAATCGGGACGCTGGTAATATCTGAAATAAGGATGTAGACTCTGGGAATCTCTTAAAACCTTGTTCGGAAGGTGATAAACTTTTAGACCATACCTTGTGGGTAGTACCTTCGACCTCATGATCGTGACGTCAAACCTATGAACCATATGTTTGTGATCGTGTGTGTGATTGTTGCATCATGCATTGATGCACCCATGGGCATCCTTTAAAACATTTTGTTTCAAGGGACTTAAAAGTTTAGTCTTTGTGAATATCTCAGGTACTTTTTGACTATGGATTTTGGAAAAAGAATGACTAAGAAGTACAGTTTCAAAGATCCCAAGATAGATGAGTTGATGAGTCTGGCTTCCGAGATTGAGAGTTCTACATATTTTTAGAGGAAGTATGGGTTCATCATCTCTCTTATGAAGCTCAAGATGAAGGGAGTATTCTTTCAAGTTTGGTCCAATTCTATGATACAATGTATTAATGCTTTACTTTCCCTGATTATCAGTTGATGCCTACATTAGAATAGTATTCTTATCTATTGGGTTTACCTATTAGCAATCGTGTTCCTTTTACTGGTTTGGAGGGAGAGTCAAAATCTCATGATATTTCTGCTTTGATCCATTTGGGGAAGTCTGAGGTTGAAGCCCACATGACTACCAAAGGAGGGATTAGAGGATTACCCGCTCAGTTGTTGTTTGAGAAAGCCTGTTACTTTGCTAGGATGAAGAGTATGGTTGCTTTTGATGCTATCTTTGCTCTACTTGCTTATGGGTTGTTCTTATTTCCTAATGTCGACAAATTTGTGGATATCAATGCTATCAAGATCTTTTTGATAAGGAATCCAGATCCTACATTATTAGGTGATGCTTATTACTCTATTCATATTTAGGATTCTTACCATGGAGGGATGATCATATGATGCACGCCTTTGTTGTATCAGTGGTTTATTTCTCACTTGCCTCTGTCTGATGCTTTCTGGGATGTCAGGAAGGAACCTCGTTGGGCTCCAAAGATTATGGCCCTCACTCATTCCGATATTTTTTGGTATCATCAGGCTTCTATGATGTGGAGATTGTCGATAGTTGTGGTGGTTTCCCCAATGTACTTGTTCTTGGTACAAAAGGAGGAATTAACTACAATCATGTTCTTGCACAATGACAGCTTGGATATCCGATGAGGGATAAGCCAAATAGTATTCATCTGAGTGGTTTCTTCCTTAAAGAGGGATAGGTCCATAAGGAAACTAAAGATGAGATTGCAAAGGCTTGGCGTCATATTCACAGAAAGAGTAAGAAGGACTTGGGACCGAGAGGGGCTGTTTCTCTAGAGCCTTATCTTCAGTGGGTACAAGCAAGAGCCACACAGTTGAAGATGCCATATTCCCATGAAGCACCTATACCTGATATGTTTTTGAAGACCACTCCTCCCCTATTAGATGATGTGGAAGAGCTCCAGCTTGCCCTAGTCAAGATGCAACAGGAGAAGGAAGCTTGGAAGAATAAGTGTCAGACTTTAGAGGTGTCTTATCGAACAGACCTGAAGGAGAAAGATGACCTGATTGAGATTATTGATAGTCGTGTTGTAGAGATGATGGAGAGACAAGAGAATTTATTTTCCTCTAGAGCTCAATCAGGGCCTACTTGCTCACTTCCTGACTCTGGTGATTGGAAATAGGTCGTCGACAGGTATGCAGAAGAGAGCAAGCAGTTGAAAGCTCAGATTGCAAGACTCACAAGGAAGCGTCAGTGTGTAGAGTAATCTTCATCAGCTTTGCTTTCTTATGATCTTAGATTTTTATCTTATCTTGTACTTGGGATTATTGGAACTTATACTAAAAAGTTGTAATCCGTTTTGAAATTATTATAATGAGATTTTCAGTATTTCAAAGGTGTTAGTACTTTAATTATTGCAAATTGTCTATAAATATTTAAGTTCCTTGAAATATTACATAAATATATCATGTGCATTTCATATCATGCATCATACTGTACATACTTCTTGTATTTCGGTTCATACCCATGTGTCTTACTGTGCTTCTTTACTTTATTCAACAAGTTGTCTCACCAGTACAATACTCAGGCTAATTCCAGAAGGAAGATAGAGAATCTAGAACAAGAGAATCGTGAGTTACGCGAAAAAGTTACTGCTCTGAAGGCCGGTATGGAAAATCTCACTACTTCGATGGAATCGTTGGTGGCATCTCAGAATCAGCCACCACTTGCTCAGCCTCAATAGACAACGGTCACTTCCGAAGCTCCGACAGTTCCTATTTCTGTTACTCCAGTTACTGTTGTTTAGAATCGTATGCCTCGGGGTTATCCGTGGGGAATACCAGAGAACTTCATTCCAGAAGGTTATAATCATGATACTCAAGTTGCCCCATTTGCTCATACTGTTGTTGTTTCTGCACCTTCTTTGGTGCATATTACTCTTATGGCTAGAAAAGAGATCCATTATTATGCACCTCCTTCGGTGAATGCTCTGCCATTTATGAATGATGAAGTTTATTATCCTGCTCCTCCTCCGAGTGAAATTATGGATTTCTATGACCATTTAGATGATTTTCAAGACCAATTCAATGAGATGCCGAAAGAAGTGAAGGCCCTTTGTGGAAAAGAATTGTTTGGGCAGAACATTAGTGAACTCTTCCTAGTTCCTAATGTGAAGGTCCCAGAAAAGTTTAAAGTACCTGAATTTAAGAAGTACAAGGGAAACTCTTTCCCTCGTGACCACCTTGTGATGTATATCCGAAAAATGTCTACCCATACGAATGATCAGCGTTTGCCCATTCATTTCTTCCAACATAGTTTAACTGGTGTTTCTCTGAAGTGGTATATAAGTCTTGACAGTATTAGTATTTGTACCTTCAATAATCTAGGAGAAGCCTTCATAAAACAATACAAGTATAATATGTTTATGGCACCTGACTGTGACCAGCTAAGGGCAATGGCTCAGAGACACAAGGAGTCATTCAAAGAATATACACAGAGATGGCGCGAGATAGCTGCCCAGGTAGTTCCACCTATGGGTGAACAAGAAATGACCAAGGTTTTCCTGAAAACCCTTGGATCATTTTATTATGAAAGAATGGTCGACAACGTGCCGAGTGATTTTACCGAAATGGTAAGCATGAGAGTTCGTTTGGAAGAGGCTGTTAGGGAAGGGCGCTTGACTAAAGATGAAGGGACAGAGAAGTCATCATACGAGTTATACCGAAAGAAAGAAATTGAGGCTAATGTTGTTATTGGGGAGAGAAAGATCAGACCATCTAGAAGACATCAACAATATCAACAATATGTTGCTTCTGTGACTCATGTTATCAACGTAGCTCCAACCACTATTGCCTATGAAAGACCACCTCCTCAGGGGAATCAAGGGCAGAATCAGAGGAGAGAGAGGCTTTTTACTCTATCCCCATGACCTATGCGGAGTTACTTACAACATTGATTCAGAAAAAGTTGGTTCAGACCAGGCCACCCCCTACTATACCATCACCTTTTCCTTGGTATTATAAGGCAGATCAGACGTGTGCTTTTCATCAGGGAGCACCAGAGCACAATGTGGAAAATTGTTATCCTCTGAAATCTGAGGTACAAAAGATGGTGAGATCTGGCCTTTTGTCCTTTAAAGATGTCGGCCCTAACGTAAAAGATAATCCTTTTCCAAAACATGGAGGAGTCAATGTTGTCAACATGGTTGCCTGTTGTCCAGGGGACTTCCGGATTTTTTATATAAACTTGGTTAGAGGAGATTTGGTAAAAATGCAGGCTGACCTCTGCGATTTTAGTTACTATATGCATGACCATGCTGGTTGTGGTATTTGTTGTATAGATATACAGGGGTGTGATAAGATAAAGGTTGATCTTCAGGAAATGATGGACGAAGGCCTCATTCATATAATCATACCTAGGGCAGAATACGAGGAAGATGTGAACATGGTCTTTGGATGTCTTGGAGAATTTTGGATCTTTAACGTGAACCATATGAATGATGATTTGGTGCAATTACACGCTACCTTCTGTCACATGGATAGTCAAGTAGAACACCATTATGGATCTTGCCAGATTGGTTGTAGAGATTCTTGTGGTTGTTCCATTTTGAGAAGGGGTATTTATTTGTTATTGGATAATTGTACTATTAAGGTTTCAAGAAATAATGATGATTACAATGAGATAATGTGATTGAAGATTGTTCGATTGAGATTGTATCAGATGATAAGTATGCTTCTGCAGATGAATTATTTTCCTCTGATGAAGATATGTTCTCCAGCAGTGATTCTATGTTGTCAAAGTATTCTGAAGAAGAGGTGAGTGTTATCGTGTCGTGTTTCAATGATCCTACCCCTATAGAGATTGAGTACTGTAGAAAGCCAATTTTTTCTCTAGTGGTGATTTTCTTGCCGGGTCATGTTCCTTATGAATCAGACAAAGTCGTATCATACAAATACAATGCTACAATTTTAGAGGATGGTGTGGAAGTTCCCATCCAACCTTTGTCTGATGTCAAGAATATTGCTGAGGCCAGTAGAGTAACCTAAGAGAGGGAATGTTGTTGCACCTGTCATTCGAGGGAATGTTAATACTGATAAGAAGGTTGTTGGAAACGTTGAATCTAAGAGAGAAGTAGGAGAATCCATTGTGCTACTCTAGAGAAAGATATGAATGACATATTGAAGATTATCAAGATGAGCGACTACAGGATCGTAGATCAATTGTTTCATACACCACCAAAGATATATATTCTAGCCTTGCTAATGAATTCTTCTGCCCACAGAGAATCTTTGATGAGAGTGTTGGATCAAGCCTTCGTGGAAAGTGATATGTCGTTGGATCAATTCAACAATGTGGTAGGAAATATTACATCCTGTAATAACCTATGTTTCTGTGATGACGAATTGCCTGAAAAAGGAAGGAATCATAATTTGGTTGTCCATATCTCTATGAACTATAAGAATGATTCATTGTCAAATGTGTTGATTGATAATGGGTATGCCTTAAATGTCATACCGAGGAGTACGCTTATGAAGTTAAAGTATCAAGGAGCTCCCATGCGCCCGAGTGGCATAATTGTGAAAGCTTTCGATGGATCAAGGAAGTCTGTTATTGGGGAAGTGGATCTGTCTATTCACATAGGCCCACACTTGCTTCAGATTACTTTCCAAGTTATGGATATTGTGCCCGCTTACAGCTGTTTAATAGGACGACCATGGATACAGGAGGCAAGGGCTTTCACTTCGAATTTGCACCAAAAGTTGAAGTCCGTGCGTGAAATAAAGGTGGTCATCATAAATGGAGAACATGCATTGTTAATATCTCATTTATCCTCTTTCAGTGTTGTGGAAGCAGATGAAGTTGTCGTTGGAACTCAGTTCCAAGCTTTATCTGTTGATAATGTAAGGGCGAATGAGAATTATATGGCTTCATTTAAAGATGCTCAGCAGGTTGTGCGTAATGGCCCTAGTAAAGCATGGGGGAAGATTGTTGATCCGCCGGTGAACAAGAATGGAGTTGGTTTGGGATTTTCTGCGAAGAATGATAAAGGTGAGAATATGAAGCCGAAGACTATTTTGGGCAAGTATCAGAATATCTTTCATAGCGGAGGTTACCTTCATCCCACTGTTCCTAGGATTAATTCTATTATGGAGGATGGAGAAGTGCAAGAAATGTCGAACTACGTGACGCAAGGAGTCAGAGTCCAGAACTGTGTCACTATTGATGTTCCCTCTTGCATTCATATCTCAAAGTAATTTGTTTTTATTAATCTTTTCAAAAAGCTTTCACTTTGCCCAAGGTGAAATTTGATATTGTATGGGCTTATCTGTTTGCTTTGATCATTAAAATCATTAATAAAAGTTGTCTTTGATTCTCAGATTGTGTCTTTATTTTCTGATTTTTCTTGGAAAAACGGTAATCTGGAAAAAAACCCATTTGGAATAAATAATAATTGTAAATAAATATGCATAATCACTTGCTATATGTGTCAGTTTCTAAAAGAAATCATAAGTCATATGTGCAGATTAATTAAAAACCCTGTTGAATATAATGACCCTGCACCCTCTCCCAACTTTGATTATCCTGTGTATGGGGCCGGAGAAGAATAATATGATGAAATTACAGAATAGGTTTCATGGTTGCTTGAGCGCGAGGAAAGTACTATTCAACTGTATAAAGAGTCATTGGAGACAATCAATTTGGGTTCAGAGGAAGATCCAAGAGAAGTCAAAATTAGAGCATTGTTGCATCCTGACGTGAAGAGCAGGTTGATTGAACTATTTAAGGAGTATGTGGACATCTTTGCTTGGTCATACCAAGACATGCCTGGTTTGGATACTGATATTGTGGAACATCATTTGCCACTAAAGCCAGAGTGCCCGCCAATCAAGAAGAAATTGCGAAGAACTCACCCTGATATGGAAGTGTAAATTAAAGAAGTTTTAAAGCAGATTAATGTCGGTTTTCTTGTGACACCAGTGTACCCTCAGTGGATTGCTAATATTGTCCCAGTACCAAAGAAAGACGTAAAAGTTCGCATGTGCGTAGATTATAGACATTTAAATAAAGCAAGTCCAAAAGATGATTTTCCATTGCCACATATTAATATGTTGGTTGATAGTACAGAAAAATTCAAAGTATTCTCATTCATAGACGGATTTTTCGGATATAATCAAATTAGAATGGCTCCTGAGGACATGGAAAAAACAATGTTTATCACACCCTGGGGAACATTCTATTACAGAGTGATGCCCTTCGGGTTGAAGAATGTTGGTGAAACGTACCAGAGGGCTGTGACAACCCTATTCCATGATCTGATGCACAAGGAAATTGAGGTATATGCTGATGATATGATTTCCAAGTCCCATACTGAAGAAGGGCATATAGAAGATTTATTGAAATTGTTTCAGCATTTGAGGAAGTATCATCTCTGCTTGAATCCAAATAAATGCACCTTCGATGTTCGATCAGGGAAGTTATTAGGTTTCATTGTCATCCAAAAGGGAATTGAAGTTGATCCTAATAAAGTCAAATAAATTCAAGAAATGGCAGCACCAAGAACTGAAAATCAAGTTAGATGCTTCCTTGGACGATTGAATTACATTTCCAGATTTATCTCCCATATGACTGCAACGTGTGAGCTGGTCTTTAAGTTGTTAAAGAAAGATCAAGGTTGTGTATGGATAGATGATTACCAAAGGGAATTTTAAAGTATTAAAGAGTATTTGCTTGAATCCCTTATCTTGCTCCCGCCTATTGAAGGAAGACCATTGATTATGTATCTGACAGTGTTTGATAATTCTATGGGCTATATTTTGAGAGAATAATATGAAACAGGAAAGAAGGAATATGCCATTTATCATCTCAACAAGAAGTTTACTGACTGTGATTCACGGTATTCTATGCTGGAAAGGACATGTTCTGCTCTGTCCTGGGCGGCAAAGCGGTTGCGGCAATATATGTTTGAAAAGCCTGCTCTAACTGGGAGAACTGCCCATTGGTCGATGTTGTTGTCTGAATATGATATTGAATACCATACTCAGAAGGCTATAAAAAGCAGTGTGTTGGAGGATTATCTTGCTCACCAACCGGTTGATGATTATCAGTCTGTTAAATATGATTTCCCTGATGAGGATGTTATGTTTTTGAAAATAAAATATTGTGATGAACCTTTTCCTGGGGAAGGTCCTAATCTTGAATCTCGGTGGGGTATGGTATTTGATGGAGCTATGAATTCTTACGGGAAAGGAATTGGTGTTGTGATCATCACTCCTCATGGATCACATATTCCTTTTACTTCAAGGCTGACATTTGATTGTATCAATAATATGGCAGAGTATGAAGCTTGTATCATGGGTTTCGAGGAGGTCATTTATCTCAGAATCAAAGTTCTAGATGTGTATGGCGGTTCAGCTTTGGTAATAAATAATATTAAAGGAGAATGGGATACTCGTCACCGTGGCTTGATCCCTTACAAAGACTATGCTAGAAGATTATTACCCTTCTTTAATAAAGTTAAATTCCATCATATTCCCAGAGATGGAAATCAGATGGTGGATGCTTTAGCAACTTTGGCTTCTATGTATCAAGTAAATACTTGGAATTATGTGCCTCGTATCACAGTGTGACGTCTAGATAGGCCAACTCATGTGTTTGCAGTAGAGGGAATGTCAGATGAGAAACCTTGGTATTATGATATCAAGCATTTTCTCTAGACTCAGGAATACTTGGCTGGTGCATCAAATAAAGATAGAAAAAAATTGAGAAGGTTGGCAGGCAGCTTTTTCCTCAAAGAAGATGTGTTATACAAAAGAAATTATGACATGGTCTTGCTCAGATGCGTGGATAGACATGAAGAAGACATGTTAATACATGAGATCCATGAAGGTTCCTTTGGTACCCGTGCCAATGGACATTCGATGGAAAAGAAGATGCTTATGGCATGTTACTATTGGTTGACATTGTAATCTGACTGTTATAAATTTGCAAAGAAGTGCCATAAATGCTAGATTTATGCTGACAAAATTCATGTGCCTCTGACACTTCTCAATTTTATTTCTTCCCCGTGGCCTTTCTCTATGTGGGGTATTGACATGATTGGGATGTTTGAACCCAAGGCATCAAATGTATATCATTTTATCTTGGTGTAAATTGACTACTTCACAAATGGGTGGAAGCAGTTTCATATGCTAATGTTACTAAGCAGGTGGTAGTACGCTTTATTAAGAATAATCTTATATGTCGGTATGGTGTGCCAAGCAGGATTATCACCGACAATGGCTCGAATCTGAATAACAAAATGATGACATAACTTTGTGAAGAGTTAAAAATTTTCCATCACAATTCATCTCCTTACAGAACAAAGATGAATGGGGTTGTTGAAGCTGCCAATAAAAACATCAAGAAGATCATCCAGAAGATGGTTATTACCTATAAATATTGGCATGAGATGCTCACTTTTTCTTTGCATGGGTATTGTACATCCTTCTTCACTTCAACAGGGGCAACACTGATTTCTCTTGTGTATGGTATAGAAGCAGTGCTCCCCGTTGAGGTTGAAATTCCCTCTCTACGAGTGATAATGGAAACCAAACTGTCAGAGGCTGAATGGGTCCACAATAGGTTTGACCAATTAAATTTGATTGAAGAAAAGAGAATGACGGTTTTATGTCACGGTCAGTTGTACCAAAAGAGAATGAAGAAAGCTTTTGATAAAAAGGATAAGCCTCGAGAATTCAGAGAAGGCGACCTCGTGCTCAGGAAGATCATGTCTTTCAACACTGATTCTAGGGGCAAGTTGACTCCCAATTTTGAAGGCCCATATGTTGTCAAGAAAGCCTTCTATGGTGGTGCGTTCATTCTTGAAACTATGGATGGCGAGGAGTTCCCAGGTCACATGAATGCTGATGCAGTCAAGTAATACTTCGTCTAAAGAAATAAAAGAACAGCTCGCTAAGTCGAAAACCCGAAAGGGCGGCTTAGGCAAAAAGGAGCGTCTCAGTAGACCGTAAACCCGAAAGGGAGGTCTAGGAAAAAATTAGAGACTTAAACAGAATTATTTCTCCCTCTAGGTTGAAAACCCGCAAGGCAACTTAGGAAAAAGTTAGGGATTTCTTGGAAAATAACTGCATCAGACAAAACTTGATCATTGAAGCAACAATCTTCTTGGACTCTCACCATGCTTCAACAGAGGTCACTGCTCAGGAATTCAAAGTTGTTAGGGAGAATAGTGGTCATTTTATTTCAATGTATATTTTCCAATATATATTACCATTTTCCAAACTTTGTAATCATCTATGGAGTCTCTCCATTCGCAGACTACCATCATATTAATGAAGTTTGAGCTTTTATCCAATTCTTGGCAATTCTTATCTTATTCTGCTTACAAAGACTTCATTTATTATTAATAGTAATTTTAAAAGAACTTACAAATTACTTCTTGCTTTAGATTTTGTGACTCAAAGAGAACAAAAATAGTGACTCCAAGGATGGACGAACTCTAAAATTTTGGAAGTATGTATTCCCCAGGAAGGCTCTCCCTGGTCATTTTTGCTGGAATAAGTATGATCTTCTTATGCTTCTCATATAGTTGAAGATGTTACCAATTGATGTATGGTGCGGTGTTGGGTCTATGATCCCATTTTCCTCGGTCACGTGTTGGTTCATTTTAATTTCGGGTTTGCATGGTCTGAGATCTCTATCCCAGGTTCCCCAGCAACGTCTTTGCTCTTATGACGAAAGTCCCTTTTTTCCTTTGTGTGCTAAGGTAGAATCATTTGAAAAACATCTCCCTTTACAGTGTTGGCATTTTTGTTGTTGTTTGTTTCACAGGCAACCAGACAAGGGCAATATTTGTTCTAAGAAGTGTTGAAACAATTGTCAACTATTTGGGTTTTATCCCGCCAAGTGTTGGGTTTAATTTAAAATCCCCATAATTTTTATCTCTTACTGTATTATTTGACTTCTTAAACCCCCAAGTAAAGCTGAGATAACGTATCTCTCTGAAAATTGCTATCCCCATGAGGTTTCATAATTTCTCCCCAGAGAAGTTGATGCAATAATCACTCTCAGTATTGAAGATGTATTTTGGGCTCCCCTCGATGATGTTGTGTTGCGCTACCCAATGAAGTAGGTACGAGATCCCCAGTTGATATCTCGATGATGTGGTTTTCATCTATCCTATTAAAATTAGTATTGCAATCCCCAGTAGAAGTGCAGACGTTGAAACCTTTGTTCTCCCCATTGAAGTATGTGTGATGTTCTCTAGTGAAGCTGGGAGGAGGATGTTATATCCTTGTATCTGTACTGATTTATTATTATGATTTGATTATTTTTGGATTATGTTCCTTCCCGGTGGAGTTAAGCCATAAAATGGGAATTTGTTTCCTCAGTTGGTGCTTACTTTTTTATGAAATTTTCATCCTGGATGTGATTTAGCCGAGTGTTACGTTACCCAAGTTGGTTTTGTCTGGTTATCCCCAGTGTTGTGTGTCTATTTTGACTGCATACACATGATAACATCCATACATTCATACATACATCATGCATAGCTGGATTTAGCAAATCATTGCTCATTTGCATTCATTTTTTGTTGTCATATTATCCTGTTTTGTAGAGTTGTGTTATCCTCTCTCTAATAGAGTGTCAACCTTAAGCAGAAAGTGTATATCCTTTCAATTTCCCCACTGAGTTACCCCTCGTGAAAGAATTTTTCTTCATCCTTCTTGTCCAGCTCTTTGATTGGATAAAATGTGGTTCCCTCTTGAGTTTATTTTTCATAAGGTGTTATTTTGGTTGAACGTTTCACTCCGATTTATTCCTGGTTTGAATTTGTCGTCCCCATCAACATTAATATTTTGATTTCTACAAGCTTTAAGCCCTAGTCTGAGGATGTGCATTTATTTTGCATGTGAAGACTCTAGTGCCTCAGTAGGAATATTTTTCTTTCCCTAGGAATCCATAGTTCTTTCCCTAGGAAGTCATTATTACAATTCCTTCTCATAACAGCAAGTGGTGGTATCTTTATTTGAGCAACCTGTGTTTCCCCAGTAAGTCTGTTAGTTCCAAGAGAAGATTCATGATTTGTTACTCTAATGAATGGTAGCCTCGTCATTATGGGAGGTAGTTTGTAGTTGAGATTTGCTACTCCAATGAATGATAGCCTCGTCATTATGAGAGGTAGTTTGTTGTTGATATTTTTTACTCTAATGAATGGTAGCCTCGTCATTAGGGGAGTTAGTTCGTTGTTGAGATTTTTTACTTCAATGAATGGTATCCTCTTTATTAGGGGAGATAGTTTCGTTGTTGAGATTTGTTACTCCAATGAATGGTAGCCTCGTCATTATAGGAGGTAGGTTGTTGTTGAGATTTGCTACTCCAATGAATGGTAGCCTCATCATTATGGGAGGTAGTTTGTTGTTGATATTTGTTACTCCAATGAATTGTAACCTCGTCATTATGGGAGGTAGTTTTTTGTTGATATTTTTTACTCCAATGAATGGTAGCCTCATTATTTTGGGAGGTAGTTCGTTGTTGAGATTTGTTACTTCGATGAATGGTAGCCTCGTCATTATGGGAGGTAGTTTGTTGTTGAGATTTGCTACTCCAATGAATGGTAGCCTCGTCATTATGGGAGGTAGTTTGTTGTTGATATTTGTTACTCCAATGAATGGTAACCTCGTCATTATGGGAGGTAGTTTGTTGTTGAGATTTTTTATTCTAATGAATGGTAGCCTCGTCATTATGGTAGGTAGTTTGTTGTTGAGATTTGTTACTCCAATAAATGGTAGCCTCGTCATTATGGGAGGTAGTTCGTTGTTGAGATTTGTTACTTCAATGAATGGTAGCCTAGTGATTATGGGAGGTAGTTTGTTGTTGAGATTTTTTACTCTAATGAATGGTAGTCTCATCATTATGGGAGATAGTTCGTTGTTAAGATCTTTTTCTGATGAATGGTAGTCTCGTCATTATGGGAGATAGTTCGTCGTTGAGATCTTTTTTCGATGTATGGTAGTCTCTTCATTGTGGAAGATAGTTCGTCATTGGGATTCACTTTTCTCTGAAGAAGCTTGTTTGTTTCCAGTCATAAGAACTAATTCCAATCAATTGTTACCACCCTTATGTTGCTATTTACCGATATAATCTTACCACTTCCTTCCCCGGTGGGTCGATGTTACTTTTTTTCTATCTCCTCAGTGAGTAGATAGTTCGCAGTTGTAGCGGTAGAAATGTTCAAGACTAAGCCATTGGATTGACTAGACTTTATACAAATCAAAATAAAAATCGCCACTGCACTTTATTATTTCCAAAGGAATGGGAAAAGAGCGAATAACCCAAAAAGAGGGGGAAAGATTCAAGGTAAGGGGCTTGGTTATGCAAGGGGAAGTTATTATCACCCAAAACATCTACGATACTCTGCAGGAGCCTCTTTGTAAAATCTGTATATTTTGGCAATAAAAAATGTTGTATATATAAAAAAAATGGATGGTGGAGGTGAGGAAAGAAATATATTTATTTTATAATTTTTGCACCCACCGCGGTTGCAAACCTTTAGTGCCTACGTACCACCTTTTCGTGCAATAGGGGATCAGGGTACACGTAGTTCCTCTTTTAAAAATTTAAAACACAAATGTGTTGGTTAATTTTATGAGATAAAACATCATCGTCATTGTCCGTGTGGAAAACATACTTACTACCCACAATCATGAGAAAGGAGAATTTGCATCATCTCAAAGTGAAGGATATGGCTTGGATTTTAAAATCAATAATGCCTCACTCAACACCCAAGTGGAAAATATCTCTCTTCACTTCATATTGTAGAAGTATAGTTGTTTGCATCACTACAAGGATTGACAAGGGTTCACCTTTTTTGAGAAAAAGTTTTAAAGATAAAAGCCAAAGTGGCAAAATGGTTTGAAATGAGATCGATTGACTTTTAGTCTTCTCACAAAAATGTCAAGGTATTATTAAGTTTATTTGAGTTTATTTATAAAAAAATTTGAAGATGCATGGACATAAGTCCAAGTTTATTATGAAAGTGGTTCAAAAAAAACAAGAAGAGTTTTCAAAAGGGGGAAGAAGATTTTTGAAATTAAAGAAGATGGGAGGAGAAGAAGGGACTATCCTAAAGCATAAGGTAAAAAGCTAGGGATAAGAACCATCTAACCAACAAGAAGCCAAAACATGACATTATGAGCCAAGATAGAATTCCCATTCCTTGTATTTGAAACCAATCAAGCAAAAATACTAGAACTCTTGAGATAACCAAACTTCAAGTGTATTAGTTCTTCACAAA
Organism: Vicia faba; assembly: GCA_948472305.1. Lineage (NCBI taxonomy): Eukaryota > Viridiplantae > Streptophyta > Magnoliopsida > Fabales > Fabaceae > Vicia > Vicia faba. The sequence continues at coordinate 465,516,624 of OX451738.1, forward strand.
AAATTAGGCAAAATAACGGCTGTGTACGGGTGAATTCCAGATTACAAACAAAGGGTGTAATCACAAAAGCGTGCACACAAAAACAAACAAGCAACCCAATGTCTTGAGGTAAACCTCAAGAACTCCAGACAAAATAATCAGATAAGATCACAAGGTCTCCAAGATAGGTAAAGGTTTCTAATCCTAAGTCTAAGAAAGTCCCATGCTCCATAATGCCAAGGATAGTAACCGAATAGTCCAAGTACCATTAAAGATTTTTTAGGTTTTATGTCGATCATTAAGTATCTTAAGAAAGGAAAAGAAAAAGCTCAAGTGAGCAAATTAAGATGGCAAGAAATTAAATGCTCAAATGAGCAAAGATGAAAATGGCATGAAATGTAAATGCTAAAAGTAAATAGTACATAAAGCATAAAAAATAATAAAAGCATAAGGTAAAACAAGTCAATAGTTAGTGGTTAGTTGGATGACCATCTTGAAGCTTGCATTTGGAACTCATTAGAGGATTGGTAGAACCAAAGCCTCCACACAACAAGTTGCATTTGCTTTTTGTCAAGTATATCATCCATTTGGGATTCTCATAAGTACCATTTAATGATCAATGATGTTTAAGTGATCCGCGTTGACCAAAGGTGTTGTAGATCCATTAGAGGATTGGTAGAACCAAAGCCTCCACACAATGAATCTCAAGGTTATTGGATCAAAGAGATCAAATTAACATACATGGGCTTGCAATCATAAGTTTGGGTGATGAATGATCATTTATTCGAATCAGGACAAAATTTAGCGCTATGTTAAGCAATCGTAAGTGGACTTATATAGAAGTCGCACCTATTTTGAGGTCGGTCAATAGCAATCTATGCACCATTTATTTTGAGACATAATATAGAAGTCATGCTCCAACAATATTTAGTGCAATAAGAAAGGGATAAGATGAAGAGGGGTGGGGAAAGAATATACAAACCACATTTGAATTAAATTTTAATCAAACTATTATTAAAATCATTCATCCATTTTTGTGGAGTTAAACTCAACACCATAGATCCAATTATGTTAATAAATTTCATGATCCAAAATCTAACCCAAGATCATCCAGAAAATAATTTAAAAAAACATCACATTTAATATACACAAAAAAGGGTTTTAAAAATGTTTTAAAAATAGAAAATAATGAGAAAAATATCAACTATGTTTAAATTAATCAAGAAATGAAAATTAAGACCATAGAAAAATCAGAAAAAGGCCCAAATAATTTTACAAATTTTTTGGTAATTTTTTAAAGTCAGAAACTATTTTTAAATTTAAAATAAATGGGTAAATTAAACAAAGAAATAGTAAAAAATAGTAAAGTCAGAAACAAAAATAAAATTAGGTCACCAATATTTGTCACAATATTATTGGATCATTCCAAAAAATTTCCAGAATTTAAAAATGTATAAAAGTATTTTTAAACATTTAAAACAAATCAAATAAGTGTAAAATTTATAAAAAATACCAAAACACAAAATTAAATTGTGAAAAAATAAAAATCAGAAAGAGAATAATCAAAAATATTTTTCATAATTTTTCAGATATTTTGGAGAATAAATGAATTCTCTATGATTTTTTAAAATTTAAAACAATTAAAATATAAAAAATCAGAAAAAGAAAATAAAAGTAAAATATGTGGACCATTGGATGAGAGTCAAAACGCATTAGTAATCAAACCCAAGGGATCTGGCGCGCTGTGCATATCATGGTCATTAGTGAATATTGTACAGAATCACTAATTAAATCAGAATTTGAAAAATACAGATGACGCGCCTTCATTGGTTGGAAGACGACACGTTGGTCATCTTCAACCTCCAGCCATCACGAATTACAGGTCTCTCAAACTTTAAAATCAGAAGCTCAGACCTATTCCATTTGCTTCGTCTCTTCAAGACGAAGACAACCACACCCTTGCGCCAAATTTATATAAATTGTAGCTCAAGCAATTTGGAAGGAAAGTTTTGAAAAGGGATTTGAAATTTCATGGTCAAAATGTGTTTCCAGTGAAAGGTAAGTGTTGCGACTAGAACCAGGGCAATGAGAGCAACACAATGATATCAGAGTTTTGAAGAATTGATGAAGGAATCTACCTATTGAAGTTGAGTTGCAGACCTCTGAAACTGGACTTCTATGGAGCAGTATAGGGCACGATTCTTGAAAGTAATTATATGGTTAGCTTCAGGGAAGATCAAGGAAGGTGAATTGATGGAAAAATTGGATTGAAAAAAGGGTCGAGGATGGATTTTGAAGTTGGTGAATTCTGAGTTGTGAAACAAGTTTGGCAGGGTGATTCTGGCTATCCAAGCTTAGGAAATTGAATGGGATAGTTCATGTATTTATAGGAGAAGCGAATGGGATCAAAAGGAAGAGTGAATGATGCATTTTGGAGGGAATTCGTGCAAACCGGATGCACGAGTGAAGTGTGACCCAAACTTCATCAAAACTCATCCAATTCTTGCGTTTTGATGCGCTAAACAAATCTGGAACTTCACTAAACATGTTTAGAGGCAAAAACGCATGGAAAAATTGTGATTAGAGGCCACATTATGGATTTCAAAATTCTGACTTGGTGAGAAATTCAATTTCAAAGTGCCAACTTCTGACCAATGGAATTATCAACTCAAGGGGTCTTGGGCATGATTCTTGATACTTTATAAAGATGAGGTTACAAGCTTTACAATGGAAAAAGAATGGAGTTATATTAATTCTTGAGATGAAAGTTGCATTGAGTCAAAGTTGGAGAAAAAGGGTTGACTTTTCATACTTAGAAATATTTCAAATTCTTCTTCAAAAATGACATATAATCTTTTGCATCCAAACATGGCCTTCCACTTGGAATTTGTTCTTGACCAAAAAAGATGGCATGAAGTAGATCTCTTGAATGACACTTTGAAACCTGAATCATTCAAAATCTCCAAATTTTGAGCAAGTTATTACTTGTTGAAGTTAGCAAAAAAGCATGAAATGACCTATAATCTTTTGCATCTTTAAGGTAACTTCCATCCATTTTCCCACTTTGCACATAAAATAAGGCATAAAGTTTACATCTTCAAGATCATTATGGAAAAATAATGTACTCAATGTGATAAAAATTGACCAAGTTATGATCATTTGAAGTCACTCATGTAAAATTGTGGATTCATCTAGATGACTTGTAATCTTTCTTCTTCACCAAGTTTCTTCCACATGAAAACTCCTTGGAACTTTTGAAGTGATTTGTTGGTAACCCTTTAAAGAGAAGGATGTATTTGGAATCACTCAAAAATACCAAAAGGTGAGCAAGATGTACTCCTCTGAAGTTCAAAACCCTAGCTCCTAGATCAAGAAATGCTTTGGGGAATTTTGACAAGCTTGAACAAACTTCTTGTACCAACATTCTTCCTTTGTGAGTAGAAGTTATTGAGGATGACAATGAGGAATCATAGCCACCAAAACCACTTCCATATCTTGAAATTTGATAGAAATATGCTCTTGTGGCCAATAGGAACAAGGCCTTATCCAAACATGACAACTTCTCCAATCAACCCATTGTACTTTTGAGTCAAATCTGATAACCTGGAAATGTGATGAACCAAAGCAACCTTGCCATTTCAATTCTTCCAAAACCAATACAATGGCGAGGTTTAAACTTCTCAATCTCTATTAACTAGGGCATGGAAATAAACTCATGAACCCATGGGGTAGCTTGTTAAATCTCATTGCCTTCACCTACATGGATAACAAGCAAGACAAACCAACATTGCATTTTATTAGTTAAATGAAGAAATCAAAACAATATTCATGATCAAAAAAGTAACATAAGTCAAGGTGCTTGGTAATCATGGAAATGCTTGCATTTTTCATAAGCCAAGGCAATAGCTTTCCATCTCACACACCCATGCGTTCCTCACTTACTCAAAACGTGCACCTTGCACCATCAATTCAACACAAAACGCAAAATCACTTACCACCTCTTTTCCTTACCTCTTTTGCCCTCACTCTCTTTCCCTTACTCTATAAAAATAAGCCACCTTCGGCATAGAGGAAGGTAAACCGAAATGTGAAAATAATTTCCTCTCTCCCTCACGAAACATCTCTCTCTCTCTCTCTCTCTCTCTCTCTCCATAACTCAGTTTTTTCTGCATTTTGCTCTAAAGAGAACTTTGTTCAAGTCTGCTTCTCTCACACAATCTACTCCATTGAAGCTTGAAGAAGGAAAAGAAGCATCATTCTCTTCTAAATCATAGGCACCAAGTGGATTTATTTTCCACTCATCAAGGTAGAATTTCAAATCCGAATCTCTTCATGCTAGCTCTAATCTTGCCTTAAGTTGTGTTCACATTGGATTTAGTTGGCCAAATCCTACATCTGAGTATAATCATGCATGCATTTTTTGCTTGATGTTGTTCCATAAAGTTGCTCAAAATTCAGTTTGTTTTGCTGCCTTCGCACTCAATTCACATTCAGACCTTGCATTGTTTGTTGAATTCATGAGCATTTTGTTGTTCTACGCATTGAGGTGATGAATTTTGGTGTTTGAATTAAAGGAAATGGTTGAGAATCGAATGAGAAAATAAAGTCAGAAATATGTTTGTTAAAATGCTCAACTCATAATCGTGTTCATGCAGAAATATTCGTGTGGCATTTTCTCCATGATCCATGCATCATTCCATGAAATTTTTGATATTATCGTGTTCAACACATTTTCATCTTGAACTTTAATGTTTACACTTTTGATTTTCATCAAGAAACGTGTGACTTATTATGATTTGAAAACCTGGTTTTAAAATTGGAAAACGAAAAAGAGTTTGGTATTTTGGTAGGGGTGACCGCGTGGTTGTTCCCTATTGAACATGTTCTAAAAACCTTCCACGGCGCTTTCTGTTGAAAACAGGTGTAATACACCTTAATTATATTTTAATTTTCTTTGATTCTCTAATTTTTGTTTAATTACTTTTCTTAATTCAAAAATTACCACAAAAATATTTTACACTCTATTTTCCATATATTTTTATATTTTTATTTTTATTTCATTTTTTTATCATTTTTCTTAATTAAATAAATTCAAGTAGTGTAATTAGGGTTTTAATCTTTCTTTTATTTTAGCATTTTATTTTTCTATTTCTACTAAATAAAAAAATCCCTAAAAAATTCTTTTAAACTTCCTTCTGATTTTTCTTCTTAAATATAATTTTTGTCCAATTTTATAAAATTCTTGGGTTATAAATTAAATCATTTGTTTGGATATATCACTTTCTCTTTGTTTTTTTTTATGAATCATGTAAATAATTTTTATTTAATTATTTCTTTTGGGATAAAATTCATGAAAAATATAATTACTGATCCTTAGAATTTTCTTGACATTTAGGGAGTCTTACACCAAATTTATTTGAACTTTAGATCAAAATGATTAACTTTGAACTTAATTTCCTTTTTTAGGGTTTTGTTTGATTATTCACACTAATTGATTGAAATTTCTAACTTCCCATGCCTATAAAATCGGAGATGGAGTTATTTAGAGTGCTTGAACAAGTTGAGGTCATAAATATCACTTTTGTTGAATTTTAAAATGTGATTTCATATTTTTCACAAATTGTTTTCCAAAACATCTCTAGTTTAAGCATTTTGCTAGCTAGTTTCAAAGTTTACATATCTAAATCAAATTTCCACCTCAATCTAAGAACTCTAAATTCTATTTATGACTTTTATAGAACTCTAGAAAATTAGGCTTTTAATTTCATAATTTTACAAGTTATTTTCCTATTTTAAATCTGATTTTTGACTTAGGATTGTATTTAGGGTTTTACTTTTGATTAAGGTTTGTAATTGAGAACTTTTGTACATAATTCTTGATTAATTCTTGGTATGGCATATGATACTGACTTGAGGTTTATTTTAGGACAAATTCTTCAACATCATTGGATCTTAGGTGTTCATAGGTTGAAAAACCAAATCCATCAAGATAGATGAATGACGTTGATGATATCTGAAACTAAATTTCATCTAACACATCCCCTCCTCTTTCATATTATCTCATTCTTACTTGTGATAAATGTTATTGGAGAATAATTTACATATCATTTCTCAAAATATATGGTACATAGATTTCTATTGGCCAACCTCAAAATAGGTGCGACTTCTATATAAGTCCACTTACGATTGCTTAACATAGCGCTAAATTTTGTCCTGATTCGAGAAATGATCATTCGTGGTCCAAACCCATGTTTGTAAGCCCAAATATGTTAATTTGAATCATTTGATCTAATAACCTTGAGATTCATTATTAGGAGGCTTTGATCTTATCAATCCTCTATTGAATCTTCAGAAGCTTTGGTCAAAGTGAATCACTTAAACATCATTGATCATTTATTGTTGCCTTGAGAATTCTAAATGAATGATGTACTTGACAAAAATAAGAGGAAACTTGTTGTTGAGAGACTTTGTTTTTACCAATCCTCTAATGAGTTTAAAATGCAAGTTTCAAGATGGTCATTCATCTAACCTCTAACTTCTAATAATTGACTTTACTTTATGCCTTTACTTTATACTCTTTACTTTAAACACATTTAGTTTAGCATTTACATTTCATGCTATTTTCATCTTTGCAAACTTGAGCATTTACTTTTATGTCATTTTTATTTTTGCTCACTTGAGCTTTTCATTTCTTTTTAAAGATATCTATTAGTCAACTTGAACAATAAAAGCTTTAATATTACTTGGAATACATGGTTACTATCCTTGGCATAATGGAGATATGCACTTCTTGGACTTACGATTAGAAGCCTTGATCTACCTTGAGACCTTGTGACCTCAACTATTATTTTATCTAGAGTTCTTAGGGTTTACCCTAAGACATTGGGTTATTTGTTTTCTTTGTGTGCAGGTTATTGTGATTACATGCTTTGTCTGTGATCGGGAATTCATATATCATAGCATCGCTGTTCATTGACGATGAACTACCAACGTTCACTGAGGGTAGAAAAAAGATAACAAACACCGACGTTCACTGCCAATGGTCTACCAACTTTCACTGAAGGTAGAAATAGAAAATATCATAGCATCGCCGTTCACTGACGATGAACTACCAACGTTCACTGAGGGTAGCAAAAAGATAACAAACGCTAAAGTCCACTGCCGATGGTCTACCAACTTTCATTAAAGGTAGAAAGAGAAAATATCATAGCATCACCGTTCACTGACGATGAACTACCAACGTTCACTAAGGGTAGAAAAAAGATAACAAGTTTCCCCAAGATTATGGTGTTCCACCTAGAACGAGTCTCAACTTCTTATTTAACCAAGGCACTCCGCCTGGAAAGGATAATACATAAGTTGTCTCAAATAAAGAGACTTGCTATTTGTGGTCATGGAGGATTGTAAAAGGAAATGACTTTTTGGGAAAGAGGTATGACTTCCTGGGGAGATGCCATGATATTCTTGCTAAGGCGATGAAGTCTTCTTATGCAAAACAAATGCACCAACCAAAGCTTGGAGTTTTCAGCAATCCAAAGTGAATAGCATTGTTGGGGAACCACAGATCCAAACCAGAAATAAACTAGAATGAATCAGTCAACCAGAATACATCCTTTGAGAAATAAACTCAAGAGGGAAAACAAGATCCATCCAAACAAGGAACTGTACTGGAAGGCTAAAGCAAAAAATCTTCTATGAGGGACAACTCAGTAGGGAAATTAAAAGAATATACGTTTTCTGCTTAAGACCAACGCTCTATTGAAAAGAGGGAAACATAACTCTGCAAAACAGGGTAATCTGTCAACAAAATTATTAACAAATGTTAATGAACAATGATTTGCCAATTTTAGCTATGCATGATGTATGCATGAATGTATGAGTGTTATCGTGCGCATGCTGACAAAACAAATACACAACATTGGGAACAACCAATCAAAACCGCCTTGGGCACTACAACACTCGGCTAAACTTCATCCAAGATGATCAGTCCAAGAAAGGTAGAGGCCAGCTGAGGAAACAAAACCTATTGTTTGTTTTAACTTTATTGAAGAGATACATAATCCGGAGGTAGACAAATCAAACAGATACCAGGATAGAACATCCTTCTTCAGGCTTCATCGGCGAAACCAGTGATTTTCAAAAGTAACATGCCTACTAGAGATTGCAAGATCAATCTCAAATAAAGCAGGCTGACACCAAAACATCCAAACTTCGCTGGTGAATTCAGGCCTACTTCATTGGAGAAAATGCGGATTGAAACTTCACATCATGAAAAATCAGAAAAGAGAAGAAATGAATCCAAACTTGACCGAGGATACCGGAATCATAAACCCGATACGGCAAAAACATCCCGAGTATACATTCCCGAGGGGAACAAAACCTTCTCAAAACAACTGGAGTTTGTCCATTCCTGGGATCACCATTTTTGTTGTCATTGTTTCATCACAAATCTCAAAGTAAAAGTAAATTGTAAAAATCTTTTTTTTTTGAAAAATCAATTTTGTTATTTAATCTCTTTGCTTTGAAAGTTATTATCAGTAATAAATGGAGTCTTTGCAAGCTAAGTAAAATAAGAAATACAAAGAATTGGGTAAAAGCTCGAATTTCATAAATAGAATGGTAGTCTGCGAATGGCGAGACTCCATAGATGATTAAAAAGTTTGAGAAATGGTAATACATAATGGAAAAGATACATTGAGATACAATGACCACAATCCCCCCTAACAACTTTTGAAATCCTGAGCAGCAGCTTCTGTTGAAGTATGGTGAGGATCCGAGAAGATTGTTGCTTCAACGATCAAGTCTTGTCTGACGTAGTTACTTGCCAAGAAAATCCCTAACTTTTGCCTAAGCTGCTGTTGCGGGTTTTCAACTTAGCGGGAAATTTATTCTGTTTAGGTCTCTAATTTTTGCCTAGACCGCCCTTTCGGGTTTTCGGCCTACCGAGACGCTCTTTTTTTGCCTAAGCCGCCCTTTAGGGTTTTCAACTTAGCGAGTTGTTCTTTTATTTCTTTAGGCGAAGTATTTCTTGACTATGTCAGCATTCATGGGACGTGAGAACTCCTCGCCACCCATAGTTTCAAGAATTAATTCACCGCCAGAGAAGGCTTTCTTGACAACATATGGGCCTTCAAAATTGGGAGTCCACTTGCCCCTAGAATCAGTGTTGAAAGACATGATCTTCCTGAGCACGAGGTCGCCTTCTCTGAATTCACGAGGTTTGACCTTTTTATCAAAAGATTTCTTCATTCTTCTTTGATATAACTGACCATGACATAAAGCTGTCATTCTCTTCTCCTCAATCAAATTCAATTGGTCAAACCTGTTCTGGACCCATTCAGCCTATGTCAACTTGGTTTCCATTATCACATGTAACGAGGGAATCTCTACCTCGACTGGGAGTACAGATTCCATTCCATACACTAGGGAGAATGGGGTTGCTCCTATTGAAGTGCGGACAGGTGTTCGATATCCATGTAGAGCAAAAGGAAGCATTTCATGTCAATCCTTATAAGTAATAACCATCTTCTGGATAATTCTCTTGATATTCTTATTAGCAGCTTCAACAGCCCCATTCATCTTTGGCCTGTATGGAGATGAATTGTGATGGACAATCTTGAATTCTTCACACAGTTTTGTCATCATCTTGTTGTTCAAATTCGATCCATTGTCAGTGATGATTCTGCTCGGCACACCATACCGACATATAATGTTATTCTTAATGAAGCGCACAACCACCTGGTTAGTAACATTGGCATATGAAGAAGCCTCCGCCCACTTGGTGAAGTAATTAATTGCTACCAAGATAAAATGGTGCCCATTCGAAGCTTTGGGTTCTATCATCCCAATCATGTCAATACCCCACATAGATAAAGGCCATGGGGGAAGAAATCACATTGAGAAGTTTCGGAGGCACATGGACCTTGTCTGTATAAATCTGGCATTTATGGCACTTCTTTGCAAATTTGTAACAGTCAGACTCCATTTTCAGCCAATAATAACCTGCCCTTAGCATCTTTTTAGCCATCTAATGTCCATTGGCATGAATGCCAAATGAACCTTCATGAATCTCATGCATCAACATGTCTGATTCATGTCTATCTCCGCATATGAGCAAGACCATGTCATAATTTCTCTTGTATAACACATCTTCACTGAGGAAGAAACTGCCTTCCAATCTTCTCAATGTCTTTCTATCTTTCTTCGACGCACCAATCAGGTACTCCTGAGTCTGAAGAAAATGCTTGATATCATAATACCAAGGTTTTTCATCTGCTACCTCCTCCGTTGTAAACACATGAGCGGGCCTATCCAGCCGTCGAACTGTAATTCGGGGTATATTATTCCAAGTATTCACTGGGTACATAGAAGCCAGAGTTTCCAGAGCATCTGCCATTTGATTTTCATCTCTAGGGATGTGATGGAATTCAACTTTATTGAAGAATGGTAATAATCTTCTAGCATAATATTTGTAAGGGATCAAGCCAGGGTGACGAGTGTCCCATTCTCCTTTAATTTGATTTATTACCAAAGCTGAATCACCATATACATCTAAAATTTTGATTCTGAGATCAATAACTTCCTCGAGACCCATGATGCAAGCCTCATATTCTTCCATATTATTAGTGCAATCAAATGTTAACTTTGTAGTAAAAGGAATATGCGATCCATGAGGAGTGACAATCACAGCACCAATTCTTTTACCATAAGCACTCACAGCTCCATCAAATATCATACTCCAATGAGATTTAGGGTCAGGACCTTCCTCAGGTAACGGTTCATCACAATCCTTCACTTTTAGGAACATCACATCCTCATCGGGGAATTCATATTCTACAGACTGGTGATCCTCCACTGGTTGGTGAGCAAAATAATCTTCCAACACACTGCTTTTAATGGACTTTTAAGTGCGGTATTCGATATCATATTCAGATAACAACATCTGCCAGCGGGCAATTCTCACAGTAAGAGCAGGTTTTTCAAAAATGTACTTGATTGGATCCATTTTGGAGATCAACCAAGTGGTGTGATTCAATATATATTGCCGCAAACGCTTTGCCGCCCAGGCCAAAGCACAACATGTTTTTCCAGCATGGAATACCGCGACTCACAATCAGTGGATTTTTTACTGAGATAATAAATGGAGAACTCCTTCTTCCCTGTTTCATCCTGTTGTCCCAGAATACAACCCATGGATTTATCTAATACTGTCAGATACATAATCAACGGTCTTCCTTCTACCGGAGGGAGCAAGATAGGAGGTTCAAGCAGATATTCTTTAATACTCTCGAATGCCCTTTTGCAGTCATCCGTCCACACACAACCTTGATCTTTCTTTAACAACTTAAAGATCGGTTCACATATTGCAGTCATGTGGGAAATGAATCTGGAAATATAATTCAAACACCTGGGGAAACCTCTAACTTGCTTTTGAGTTCTCAGTGTTGGAATTTCTTGAATTGCTTTGACTTTATCAGGGTCAACTTTGATTCCTTTCTGGCTAACAATGAAACCCAACAACTTCCTCGATCAAACACCGAAGGTGCATTTATTTGGATTCAAGCAGAGACGATACTTCCTCAAACGCTGAAACAGCCTCAACAAATCTTTTATATGCCCTTCTTCAGTCTGGGATTTGGCAATCATATCATTAGCATATACTTCAATTTCCTTGTGCATCAGATCATGGAATAGGGTTGTCATAGCCCTCTGGTACGTTACACCAGCGTTCTTCAACCCGAAGGGCATCACAATGTAACAGAATGTTCCCCAGGGTGTGATAAACGTTGTTTTTTCCATGTCCTCTGGAGCCATTCTTATTTGATTATACCCGGAAAATCCATCCTTGAACGAGAATACTTTGAATTTTGTTGTGCTATCCACTAACATGTCGATGTGTGGCAATGGAAAATCATCTTTTGGACTAGCTTTATTTAGATCTTTGTAATCTACGCACATGCGGACTTTTCCGTCTTTTTTCGGTACTGGGACAATATTGACAATCCATTGAGGATACAATGACGTCACAAGAAAACCAGCATTAATCTGCTTTAGAACCTCCTCTTTGATTTTTACTGCCATATCTGGGTGAGTTCTTCTCAACTTTTGTTTAATTGGCGGACACTCTGGCTTTAACGGAAAACGGTGCTCGATAATATCTGTATCTAGACCAGGCATATCTTGGTAAGACCAAGCAAATATATCCACATACTCCTTCAACAACTCAATCAACCTTCTCTTCACATCGGGATGCAGCGATGCTCCAATCTTGACTTCCTTTGGATCTTCTTCTGAATCCAAATTGATCACTTCCAAAGGCTCTTTATATGGATGAATGGTATTTTCCTCGTGCTCAAGCAACCGTGAGACCTCTTCTAGAATCTCATAATAATCTTCTTCTTCATCCCCAAACACAGGACATTCAAAGTTAGGAGAGGGTGCAGGGTCATTGTATTCAACGGGTTTTTTAATTAATCTGCGCACATGATTTGTGATTGCTTTTAGAAACTGACACATATAACAAGTGATCATGCAGATTGAATTTCAGTTATTATTTATTTTGAAAGGTTTTTTATGATTGCCATTTTCCAAGAAAAAGCATAAAATAAAGACATAATTCGGGAGGTAAAGACAACTTTTATTAATGATCTTATAAGTCACAGCAAACAGATAAGCCCTACAACATTAATACTTCCACCTTGGGCAAAGTGAAAGCTTTTCAAGAAAAAGATTAACAAATCAAATTACTTTGAAACATGTATGCAAGAGGGAACATCAATGGTGACCCAGTTCTGGACCCTGACTCCATGCGTCATATAATTCAGCATTTCCTGCTCTACTTCATCCTCCTCAACAACATTAACTCCAAAAACAGTTGGATGGAGGTAACCTCCGCTGCGGAAAACATCACGATAGATGCTCATAGTAGACTTTGACTTCAAAATTTCACCTTTTCCATTCTTCGAAGAGAATCCCAAACCAGTTTTGTTCTTGTTCACGGGTGGATCCACAATTTGTCCCCAAACTTCATTATGACCATTGCGCACAACCTGCTGCGCGTCCTACAGCGGAACCATGGAACTCTCATTTATTCTTATGTTGTCAATGGATAAGGCTTGGAACAGGGTTCCAACAGCATCTTCATCCGCTTCTACAATGCTAAAAGAGGATAAATGAGATATCAACAATGCCTGCTCCCCATTTATGATCACTACCTTCCCTTCACGCATAAACTTTAGCTTCTGGTGTAAAGTTGAAGTGACAGCCCATGCTTCATGTATCCACGGCCGTCCTAGAAAATAACTATAAGAGGGAACGATGTCCATGACCTGGAAATTTATCTGAAACAAATGTGGTCCTATATGGATAGGTAAGTCCACTTCACCGATGATAGATTTCCTTGACCCATCAAACGCTTTCACAATGATGCCACTAGGGCGCATAGGCGTTCCCTGATATTTCAAATTCATGAGAGTACTCCTCGGTATAACATTCAACGTGAATCCATTATCCATTAGCACATTGGATAGTGAATCATTCTTGCAGTTTATAGAGATGTGGAGGGTCAGGTTGTGATTCCTCCCTTCGTCTGGTAATTCATCATCACAGAAACTCAAGTTATTACATGATGTAATGTTTCCTATTACGCTGCTGAATTGATCTATTGGCATATCACTCTCCACAAAAGCTTGGTCTAGTACCCTCATCAAGGATTCTCTATGAGCAGAGGAGTTCATCAATAAAGCCAAGATAGATATTTTTGAAGGAGTTTGCAGTAGCTGATCTACAATTCTGTAGTCGCTCATCTTAATTATCTTCAAAATATCATCCACTTATTTCTCTAACGTAGCTCTACTAGTCTCTCTTGTAGCCTTTTTAGGTTCATCATTCTCAGCAATTTTCTTTCCAGCAGCAACATCTCTCTGAACAACCAGCGCAAACATACGACCGCTACGGGTCACCCTGCTATTTTCAGCTATATTTCCAACATCAGGCATTGGCTGGATGGGAACCTCCAATCCATCTTCTAATATTGTGGCATTGTATTTGTAAGGCACATCCTTATCTGATTTGTAGGGGATAGGACCTGGCAAACTAATCACCAATGGGGTAACAGCTAGCTTGCTATGATACTCCACTTCAAAATGGGCAGGTGCACCAAAACAAGGCACAATGACATTCACCCCTTCTTCAATACAATCAGTCGTTAATAAGTCATTTCTAGAAAACAAATCTTCGTCTAAAGAAAATACTCATCTGCGGAGGCATACTCTTCCTCTGACTCTTCTTCCGTTAAACAAACCTCAACCATATCAACCTCATGGTAATCATCCCTCTGACTTGTGATCTTGATAGTTCCATTGTCTAACAACAACTGAACACCATTCTTCACGATTGAACATCCTCGGGGGTCTCGACAGCAAATTCGGCAAGATCAATATTGGTGTTCCACCTGACCAGTCGTATGGTAGAAGGTAGCATGGAACTGCACGAGGTCCTCATTCATATACTCCACATCAAAAATTATGAACTCACCAGGACATCCAGAAACCATGTTCACTTCCTCTTCATACTCTTCCCTAGGCCTGATTATATGGATTAGGCCCTCATCCATCATCTCCTGTAAATCAGCCTTTATCTTCTCGCAACCCTGTACGTTTGTACAGCAAATAGCACAACCAGAATGGTCATGCATATAGTAGCTAAATTCATAGAGGTCTGTGTGCATTTTCACCAAATCTCCTCTAACCTGATTAATATCAAAAATCTGGAAGTCGCCTGGACAACCGGCCAACATATTTATAGCATTTACTCCCTCGTGCTTGGGTAGAGGGTTATCTTTCACATTAGGTCCCACGTCTTTGAATGATAGAACACCAGACTTTACCAATTTTTGTACCTCAGTCTTTAAAGGATAACAATTCTCAACATTATGCCCTGGTGCTCCTTGATGAAAAGAACATGTTTGGTCCGCCTTGTAATACCAAGGCAATGGTGATGGTACGGCGGGAGGTGGTCGTATTTGAACCAATTTCTTCTGAATCAATGCTGGTAGTAGCTCTGTATAGCTCATGGGAATAGGGTCATAACTCTCCCTTCTCTGATTATACCCTTGATTCCCCTATTGGGACGGTCTCTGATAAGCAACGGCAGTTGGAGCCGTATTCATAACAGGAGTAACTGAGGCGACTTGCTGATGATGCTGATAATTCCTTCTAGGAGTGTTTACCCTCCTCTCTTGTATAACAGCATTTTCATCTCCTTCTTTCTTCTTGGTAAACCCATAAGATGGCTTCTTTACACCTCCGGATCCTTCACTCTTCGTCAAATGGCCTTCTCTTACAGCCTCTTCTAAGCGGATACCCATTCCTACCATCTCAGTAAAGTCACTTGGCGCACTTGCTACCATCCTCTCGTAGTAGAAAGCGCCCAACATTTTCAAGAAAATCTTAGTCATCTCCTTCTCTTCCATGGGAGGGATCACTTGGGCGGCTACCTCGCGCCATCTCTGTGCATACTCTTTGAACGATTCCCTGTCTTTCTGAACCATGTCCCTAAGTTGGTCACGGTCAGGCGCCATGTCCATGTTATACTTGTACTGTTTGATAAATGCTTCTCCCAAATCATTGAAAGTATGGATATTGGCACTATCCAAACTCATATACCACTTTAGCGCAGCACCTGTCAAACTATCCTGGAAGAAGTGAATTAGCAGATGTTGATCATCAGTATGGGTAGACATTCTCCTCATATACATTACCAGGTGAGCACGAGGGCAAGTGTTTCCCTTGTATTTCTCAAACTTTAGGACCTTAAACTTAGCAGGTATCTTAACATTCGGAACCAAACATAGCTCATTCACATTCTGCCCAAATAACTCTTTTCCCCTGAGGGCCTTCATCTCTCTTTGCATCTTATCAAACTGCTCTTGAAAATCATACATTCTGTCATAAAGACCCAAGTCTTCACTTGGTGGAGGGAAAGGACGACACACATCATCATTAACAAACGGAACCATATTTACTGAAGGAGGCGCAGCTGGAGCAGCATGCACCACAGGAGGTGCTGGAGTAACAATAGTCCGAACCACTCGAGTATCTTGAGGACCAAGATTGGAACCTTCAGGTGCAAAATTCTCTAGCATTCCCCATGGATAACCTTGAGGCATGTGATTCTGAACAACAGCTGGAGTAGCAGATACAGGAATAGTCGGAGCTTCAGTAGTTGCCCTTGTTGGTTGAGGTTGAACACTCGGTGGTTGATTCTGAGCAGCCACCAGAGCTTCCATCAGAGTAGTCAGATTGGCCATGCCGGCCTTCAAAGCTGAAACTTCCTCGCGCAGATCGTGATTCTCCTGTTCTAAGTTGTCCATCTTCTTTTTGAGATTAGCACGAGTGTTGTAGTGATGAGTCAGCTTGCTGAACGAAGTAAAGAAGCTTGGTAAGACACTTGGGTATGCATAACAAATGCAATAAATATGTGCAATATGATGCATGACATGTAATTCACATGATTATTTTTACTTTATTATTTAATATTTCAAGAGATTTAAAGTTTATAGACATATTGCAAACATCAAAGTAATAACGCTTTTGAAATACTGAAAAAAAATTTATTATAATAACTCCAAAATAGATTACAAGTTTCAATGATCTCAAGTACAAGATGAAAATAAAATCTAAAATCCTGAGAAAAAGAACTGATGGAGATCACTCTATACACTGGCGTTTCCCCGTTAGCCTGGAAATCTGAGCCTTCAACCTCTGGTTTTCTTCCACATGTCTGACGGCAACCTCCTTCTAATCATTTGAATCAAGAAGTGAGTGATCAACACCTGGTTGAGGCTTAGGATAAAATAAATCCCCTTGCCTCTCCATAGACTCTACTGCTCGACTCTCAAGGATCTCAATCAAGTCTTCTTTCTCCTTCAGGTCTGCTCTGTAGGAACTCTCTAAAGTTTGGAACTTGTTCTTCCAAGCATACCTTTCCTGTTGCATCCTAACCAAAGCAAGTTGCATCTCTTCTAGATCATCTAATAAGGGAGGAGTGGTCTTCACAAATAGATCAGGCATGGGTGTCTCCCGGGTATATGGCATCTTTAACTGAATGGCTCTCGATCGGATCCATTGAAGATATGGCTCCAAAGAAACAGCACCCCTAGGTCCCAAATCCTTCTTACTCTTCTTATGAATGTGACGCCAGGCCTTCGCAATCTTCTCCCTAGCTTCCCTATGGTATTCTCATTCCTTCAGAAAGAAACTACTCAAGTGAATACCATTCGGTTTATCCCTCATCGGATAACCAAGCTGTCGCCGTGCAAGAACAGGGTTATAGTTAATTCCTCCCTTTTACCAAGAAGAGGTACATTGGGGAAACTACCACAATTGTCAATAATCTCTACATTCTGGTAAGCTCGATGATACCAATCAATGTCTAGTGAGTAAGTTCCATGATCTTAGGAGCCCGACGGGGTTCCTTCTTGACGTCCCAAAAAGCATCAGACTGAGGCATATAAGAGACAAACCATCGGTACAACAGAGGCGTGCAACAGATAATCATCCCCCCATGATAAGAATTCCTAAGATGAATAGAGTAATAGGCATCACCCAATAAGGTAGGAACTGGGTTCCCAATCATGAAAATCCTGATGGCGTTAACGTCGACAAACTTGTCCACATTAGGAAATAAGAACAACCCGTAAGCAAGTAGAGCAAAGATGGCCTCAAAAGCAATTGTACTCTTCATTTTGGCAAAGTACCGAGATTTCTCCAATAAGAACTGAACTGGTAATCCTCTAATCCCTCCTTTGGTAGTCATATGGATTTCCACCTCAGACTTCCCCAGGTGAATCAAAGCAGCAATCTCATGTGGTTTTGGCTCACCCTCTAAACCAGTAAAAGGAACACGATCGGTAATAAGTAAATTCAATAGATAAGAATACTCCTCCAGTGTAGGCATCAACTGATAGTCAGGAAAAGTAAAGCAATGATACATCGGATCATAGAATTGGACCACGTTTGAGAGAATACCCTCCTTCATCTTTAGCTTCATGAGAGGAATAATGGACCCATACTTCTTCCGAAAGTCTGCAGAACACTCGATCTCGGGAATTAGACTGATCAACTCATCTATCTTGGGATCCTTGAAACTGTAATTCCCGGTCTTTCTCTTTCTAGAATCCATGGTTAGAAAGTACTTGAGATATTCACAAATAGTCAAACTTTAAATCCCTTGAAATATGGTTTTCTTCAAAATATGCTTATGAGTGCATGGATGCATGATGCAGCAATCACACACAAGATCACACATATAGGATTCATAGGTTCAAAGTCACGAGCATGAGGTCTAAGGTGCTACCCATAAGGTGTTGGTATAAAAGTTATCACCTGTTGAACAAGGTTCTAGAGGTTCCCAGAGTCTACATCCTTCCTTCGGATATTACCAACTTCCCGATTAACTCGGTAATTAGTAATATTCTCAAGAAAGACTCGTCCGAGCGTAGTATCACGTGACAACTATTTCCTGATTACTCCATCATAGCTTCTGCACTACACCTAAAAGGCCAAGATGGGTTTGGTATTCTACGGTCCTCAGTTTCAGCAGGCTCCCAGGTCGAAAGCAGTACGTCTTCCCGATTACTCGGTAAACGACACTACAGTCAAAGGGTCCTCCACTGAGTGGGGGATCTCATGCCTCCTTTTTTAGGATTACTCCCTCAAAGTTAACATGACTATACCGCCCGTCCTATCTTAAAGTTTGACCTAGTCTGGGTATAGGACTTATGAGTAATCACCAAGCACCCTGAAAACCAAGAAAATCCAGACAAACATATATACAACATATAACACACACAAAAAATAGTAATATCACATGTACAGATATAAACAAAGATAGGCTTAACCCACTTAGGGATGGACCAGCAAGAGGTCAATCTATCCCCAGTGAAGTCGCCATTTTTCCGTAGCGGTAGAAATGTTCAAGACTAAGCCATTGGATTGACTAGACTTTATACAAATCAAAATAAAAATCGTCACCGTGCTTTATTGTTTCCAAAGGAATGGGAAAAGAGCGAATAACCCAAAAAGAGGGGGAAAGATTAAAGGTAAGGGGGTTGGTTATGCAAAGGGAAGGTATTAGAAGCCTAAACATCTAAGGTACTCCGCGGGAGCCTCTTTGTAAAATCTGTATATTTTGGCTATAAAAAATGTTGTATATATAAAAAAATGAATGGTGGAGGTGAGGAAAGAAATATATTTATTTTATAATATTTGCACCCGCCGCGGTTGCAAACCTTTAGTGCCTACATACCACATTTTTGTGCAATAGGGGATCAGGGTACACGTAGTTCCTCTTTTAAAATTTTAAAACACAAATGTGTTGGTTAATTTTATGAGATAAAACATCATCGTCATTGTCCGTGTGGAAAACATACTTACTACCCACAATCATGAGAAAGGAGAATTTGCATCATCTCAAAGTAGAGGATATGTCTAGGATTTTAAAATCAACAATGCCTCACTCAACACCCAAGTGGAAAATATCTCTCTTCGCTTTATATTGTAGAAGTATAATTGTTTGCATCACTACAAGGATTGACAAGGGTTCACATTTTTTGAGAAAAAGTTTTAAAGATAAAAGCCAAAGTGGCAAAATGGGTTGAAAAGAGATTGATTGACTTTTAGTCTTCTCACAAAAAATATCAAGGTATTATTAACTTAATTTGAGTTTATTTATAAAAAAAAATTGAAGATGCATGGACATAAGTCCAAGTTTATTATGAAAGTGGTTCAAAAAAAACAAGAAGAGTTTTCAAAAGGGGGAAGAAGATTTTTGAAATTAAAGAAGATGGGAGGAGAAGAAGGGACTATCCTAAAGCATAAGGTAAAAAGCTAGGGATATGAACCATCTAACATACAAGAAGCCAAAACTTGAAATTATGAGCCAAGATAGAATTCCCATTCCTTGGATTTGAAACCAATCAAGCAAAAATACTAGACCTCTTGAGATAACCAAACTTCAAGTGTATTAAGTCTTCATAAAAAATTAGGCAGAATAAAGGTTGTATACGGGTGAATTCTAGATTACAAACAAAGGGTGTAATCCCAAAAACCTGCACACAAAAACAAACAAGCAACCCAATATCTTGAGGTAAACCTCAAGAACTCCAGACAAAATAATTAGATAAGATCACAAGGTCTCCAAGATAGGTAAAGGTTTCTAATCCTAAGTCCAAGAAAAGTCCCATACTCCATAATGCCAAGGATAGTAACCGAATAGTCCAAGTACCATTAAAGATTTTTTTAGGGTTTATGTTGATCATTAAGTATCTTAAGAAAGGAAAAGAAAAAGCTCAAGTGAGCAAAGTAAAAATGGAAAGAAAGTAAATGCTAAAATGAGTAAAGATGAAAATGGCATGAAATGTAAATGCTAAAAGTAAATAGTACATAAAGCATAAAAAAGAATAAAAGCATAAGGTAAAACAAGTCAATAGTTAGTGTTTAGTTGGATGACCATCTTGAAGCTTGTATTTGGAACTCATTAGAGGATTGGTAGAACCAAGGCCTCCACACACCAAGTTGCATTTGCTTTTTGTCAAGTATATCATCCATTTGGGGTTCTCATAAGAACCATTTAATAATCAATGATGTTTAAGTTATCCGCGTTGACCAAAGGTGTTGTAGATCCATTAGAGGATTGGTAGAACCAAAGCCTCCACACAATGAATCTCAAGGTTATTGGATCAAAGAGATCAAATTAACATACTTGGACTTGCAATCATAAGTTTGGGCCATGAATGATCATTTATTCGAATCGGGACAAAATTTAGCACTATGTTAAGCAATTGTAAGTGGACTTATATAGAAGTCGCACCTATTTTGAGGTCGGTCAATAGCAATCTATGCACCATTTATTTTGAGACATGATATAGAAGTCATGCTCCAACAATATTTAGTGCAATAAGAAAGGGATGAGATGAAGAGGGATGGGGAAAAAATATAAGAACCACATTTGAATTAAATTTTAATCAAACTATTATTAAAATCATTCATCCATTTTTGTGGAGTTAAACTCAACACCATGGATCCAATGATGTTAATAAAGTTCATGATCCAAAATCTAACCCAAGATCAGCCAGAAAATAATCACAAAATAATATCACATTTAATATACACAAAAAAAGGGTTTTAAAAATGTTTTAAAAATAGAAAATAATGAGAAAAATATCAACTATGTTCAAATTAATCAAGAATTGAAAAGTAAGACCATAGAAAAATCAAAAAAAGGCCCAAATAATTTTACAAATTTTTTGGTAATTTTTTAAAGTCAGAAACTATTTTTAAAATTAAAATAAATGGGTAAAATAAACAAAGAAATAGTAAAAAATAGTAAAGTCAGAAACAAAAATAAAATAAGGTCACCAATATTTATCAAAATATCATTGGATCATTCCATACTTTTTCCAGAATTTAAAAATGTATAAAAGTATTTTTAAACATTTAAAACAAATCAAATAAGTGTAAAATTTATTTAAAAAATACCAAAACACAAAACTAAATTGTGAAAAAATAAAAATCAGAAAGAGAATAATCAAAAATATTTTTCATAATTTTTTCAGATTTTTTGGACTAAAAATGAATTTTCTATGATTTTTTGAAATTTAAAACAATTAACATATAAAAAATCAGAAAAAGAAAATTAAAGCAAAATATGTGGACCATTGGATGAGAGTCAAAACGCGTTATTAATCAAATCCAAGGGATCTGGCGCGCTGTGCATATCATGGTCATTAGTGAATATTGTACAGAATCATTAATTAAATCAGAATTTAAAAAATACAGATGGCGCGCCTTCATTGGTTGGAAGACGACACGTTGGTCATCTTCAACCTCCAGCCATCACGAATTTCAGGTCTCTCAAACTGTAAAATCAGAAGCTCAGACCTATGCCATTCGCTTCGTCTCTTTAAGACGAAGACAACCATACCCTCGCGCCAAATTTATATAAAATGTAGCTCAAGCAATTTGGAAGGAAAGTTTTGAAAAGGGATTTGAAATTTCATGGTCAAAACGTGTTTCCAATGAAAGGTAAGTGTTGCGACTAGAACCAGGGCATGAGAGAAACACAATGATATCAGAGTTTTGAAGAATTGATGAAGGAATCGAATTGATGGAAAAATTGGATTGAAAAAGGGTCGAGGATGGATTTTGAAGTTTCTGAATTCTGAGTTGTGAAACAAGTTTGGCAGGGCGATTATGGCTATCCAAGCTTGGGAAATTGAATGGGATAGTTTATGTATTTATAGGAGAAGCAAATGGGATCAAAAGGAATAGTGAATGATGCATTTTGGAGGGAATTCGTGCAAACCTGGTGCACGAGTGAAGTGTGATCCAAACTTCATCAAAACTCATCCAATTCTTGCGTTTTGATGCGCTAAACAAATCTGGAACTTCACTAAACATGTTTAGAGGCAAAAACACGTGGAAAACTTTTGATTAGAGGCCACATTATGGATTTCAAAAATCTGACTTGGTGAGAAATTCAATTTCAAAGTGCCAACTTCTGACCAATGGCATTTTCAACTCAAGGGGTCTTAGGGCATGATTCTTGATGCTTTAGAAAGATGAGGTTACAAGATTTTCAATGGAAAAAGAATGGATTTAAATGGATGCTTGAGATGAAAGTTGCATTGAGTCAAAGTTGGAGAAAAAGGGTTGACTTTCCATACTTAGAAATATTTCAAATTCTTCTTCAAAAATGACCTATAATCTTTTGCATCCAAACATGGCCTTCCACTTGGAATTTTTTCTTGACCAAAAAAGATGGCATGAAGTAGATCTCTTTAATGACACTTTTAAACATGAATAATTCAAAATCTCCAAAATTTGAGTAAGTTATGACTTGTTGAAGTTGGAAAAAAATCATGAAATGACCTATAATCTTTTGCATCTGTAAGGAAACTTCCATCCCTTTTCCAACTTTGCACATAAAAGAAGGCATAAATTTCACATCTTTGAAATCATTATGGAAAAATAATGGACTCAAGGTGATAAAAATTGACCAAGTTATGATCATTTGAAGTCACTCATGTAAAATTGTGGATTCATCTGGGTGACTTGTAATCTTTCTTCTTCACGAAGTTTCTTCCACATGAAAACTCCTTGTAACTTTTGAATTGATTTGTTGATAACCCTTTGAATAGAAGGATGTCTTTGTAATCACTCAAAAATACCAAAAGGTGAGCAAGATGTACTCCTCTGAAGTTCAAAACCCTAGCTTCTAGATCAAGAAATGCTTTGGGGAATTTTGACAAGCTTGAACAAACTTCTTGTACTAACATTCTTGCTTTGTGAATAGAAGTTGTTGAGGATGATAATGAGGACTCATAGCCACCAAAACCATTTCCATATCTTGAAATTTGATAGAAATATGCTCTTGTGGCCAATAGGAACAAGGCCTTGTCCAAACATGATAACTTCTCCAATCAACCCCTTGTACTTTTGTGTCAAATCTGATAACCTGGAAATGTGATGAACCAAAGTAAGCTTTCCATGCCAATTCTTCCAAAACCAACCAATGGTGAGATTTTAACTTCTCAAGCTTTATTGACTAGGGCATGGAAATAAACTCATGAACCCATGGGGTAGCTTGTTAAATCTCATTGCCTTCACCTACATAGATAACAAGCAAGACAAACCAACATTGAATTTTATTAGTTAAATGAAGAAGTCAAAAAAATATTCATGATCACAAAAGGAACATAAGTCAAGGTGCTTGGTAATCCCTCAAAAAAGGAAAAACTAAATGTAGGGAGGGGAACCAAGAATCCTAGTGTGACCTTGTTGTGAGTGAATCAATATGGTATGATGAAGGGATCTTAGGGGAAAAAATTGGGGTACAACAACAGTCATTTGTCGATCACTTTTATCCTTTACCTTCTCTCCTCAATCTTTAAGTTGATGACGCCTTATCTCCTCTTTTGGGTTTTACCCCAATAGAGTAGAGTCTTTTGTTCACTAGTGATTTATTTTCCTGGTCAGTTTTTTCTTTTGATCCTTGTTTTTATTTACTACATCCCCAGTGGTGTCTTGTGTCTTTTTTTATTTGTTCATTTGCATTTATAATCATAAGCATCGCATGACATCTTAGGGCCAAAAATAGGGCTTGTTTTTATATTTAAGTATCTTCAATCGTGTCGACACTAAGATTTTAACCTTCGCATCTCCGGATAGAAGGCACTTAAATAAGGGCGGCTGTTGTACCCCAATTTTTGTCCCTACGATTCCTCTATCATCTCATACCATCACAATGTAACAAGATCACACATTAGGGTTTGAGTACTTCTACTACTTCATCTTATCTTTAGGTTTATCCATGAGGGATCATCAAGCACCTTGAATTGTGTATCTTGTATATATATCCTTGTCTAACATCAAAATATGTGCATATGTCTCTTTGAATGTCATCTTGTAGGTAACGGCACAACTGCATGTATCTTACCATCTCCTAGCACAAAGGACCAAAACTAGGGTTTAGAATTTAATTAGGAAATCTCTAACTTTTTGTGCAATACTTGATTCCATATTTCACTACATGTTCATGAGCATCTATGATTGTAAATTTGATCATCAATTTGGGTTTGGAATGGCTCAATTGACAAAAGGGGGTAAATTAGTCATTTTGTTAGAAGTCAACCAAAGTCAACTGTTGACCAAGGGGACTTTTGGTCAACTATCAATTCAATTTCCCTATTTTCATATTTCATGGTCAATGGTGGCATAAAATCAAGAGGAAGAGTTGAATTGGAGACAACCTGTCAAAGAAGTTATTTGAAGATTTAAATTTTTCCAAGTGTTCATAGTGTTGAACTTTGATTGGTCATAACTTTCTCAATTTTTATAGAAAATGTAAAAACTTTACATGCCTGGAAAGAGGATACAAAATTCTTAAACTTTGTATTAGAGGCCTCAAGTCCAAAAAATGAAAGGAGAAAAAGTTATGGAGCTTGGAGGTTTTTGGACACTTAGTGAAGTTTCCCAAATATGCACAAAAATTTCATGGTTAATTTTGAATGTCCATTTGAGCTCAAATCAAAAAGTTGGAAACATAAAAGTTGGGGTTTGAAGTTTTCTCTTCATTTTTGGTTCAAGAATCATCTCAAATGGTCAAGTGTAGAAATAGATATGATGCTTAAGATTTGGAGCTTCAAGTTGTCATCTTGCCCAGCACAAGGCATGTCACGCGCGCTAGGCCAGGCATTTTGTCAAACAGCTCATGGGCACACATTCATCATCACTTTTCTATTTGAAACTTTCATTATTTGGAAAAAGTTCAACATCAAAGATCAAGCCCTAAATGTGAGGAACAACTTTGCTTCAAGAAGTTTCTGATCGTGGGATTTGTACTTATGTATCCAATGATTCGGACTGCAAGTGCACAGTCTTGTCGAGTAGTTTTAAAAGATATCAAACCACAGAGACTGATGAATCGATCTACCGTTTTCTATTGTTACTATGTAAATCTAAAGTTAATGAATATTTGATTTGGGTTGTAGGGAAACTAATCACTAAATTAAGTTGTATTTTAATAATCAATGAACTAAATTACCAGTATGCAACGGTCTTACCTCGGGAACTAGCGACCTGTCGGGCGTTTTTATATTTTCAAAACAGTTTTCAGTAAAACCTATCTAGTTTAAAAACCCTCGTCTCACATTGTCGTTTTGTTGATCTAGGCTATGCAGTTAAGTCCTAACGTACGCTTCTGCCATCCCGCGGGAGTTAAAAACACTTTTTGGAAACTAAACAAAATCTTAATTAACTTTAAAGTGATTCCGCTGTATTTTAAGTCAATGCCTAATTACTACTGTCCAGTTAAAAGATCTCAAACTTCCGCTTTGTTGACCCCAACCTCTATCTATTTTTTACTTCCGTAACAAACAATTT
This sequence comes from Vicia faba, assembly GCA_948472305.1. Taxonomy (NCBI): domain Eukaryota; kingdom Viridiplantae; phylum Streptophyta; class Magnoliopsida; order Fabales; family Fabaceae; genus Vicia; species Vicia faba. Next base: position 465,542,546 of record OX451738.1, read on the forward strand.
AATGATTTGAAAAATAGTAACTTAGGCCAGAAAAGAAAGTTTCGTAGTAAAAATAATCCCGACTAAATTACTCGTTCCCTCGGTTGATTGACTTTACATACCGGTATAAGATTTCTAGCCTGACATAATATTAAACCAAATTGCAGAATAATATAAAGGACAGATAAACATAATTATATTAATTATTAAGCAATAAGAATTTGTAAACATAAACCTGGTAATAACCTTGAAGATAGAAGCACTCCTGCACAAATTGTAGGCTTTGCTTCGATCCAAGGATGTATTTAATCGTACAAAAGAAAATAAAACTGGAAAGAATAGTGCTGGCTAGAAATAACTGGAAAAGAAAATAATGCTGAAAAGAAATAATGCTGAAAAATAATATCTGAAAATAATAATGCTGAAAATAATATCTGAACTTTTCTCGTCAAAAAGCAGAACACTTTCTACTGTGGTCTCAGGTTCTATTTATAATGCTTGCTTGGTTTGTTGGTCTCGAAAATGTAGCAACCGTTCCTCTTTCTTCCTTCAGAAATAATAGGAGAAATAATAGCCACATTCGTTGCTTTTGACTGAGTGGGTGAGTGAATTGAGGAGCTCGTTGGATTCATCTTTGAATGAGTTGCTGTCTGTTGGATGAGAGAAAGTGGGGTGGCAGCTGTGACGTTCGTCACACGCAAGTGACTATCGTCACTTGGTCTTCATGGAGCGTGACGTTCGTCACGTGCCCCTTGACGGTCGTCAGGGCTTGCTTGCATGTGGGCCACGTGCTCACATGTGTAATGGGCTTTTGGGCTGTTTTCTTCTCCTTAGGCCTTTTTACTACTTTTTGCACCCTTTTTCCTTCGTTTTTTCAAAAGTGTCCGGCTCAGTGCATATCTGCAAAAATAGAAAAATACCTGCATAATACTTATAAAATAATTTAATTTAAACTAAAGTATGAGAAATATTCGGTGTATATCAAGCCAGAAATATCACATATTTGTGTGTTATCAAACTCCCCCATACTTAGACTTTGCTTGTCCTCAAGCAAATTCCAAGTACAATGTTTTTCTAAACATGGTTATGACTCGGATCGACTGATACATAGTTGCGTTGTGTTTTTGTCAGAAAATCGGTGGTTTGATTCGTGCTCCATAACTACGTCGGCGACGCTAGACAATCCCATTTTACGTAAATTAGTTACAGGTCCTATCATAGCCTACCTCGAGTATTTGTCTTGTTTTGCCTTTTTCATTCTAGCGCAATCACATTAAGCCCTTTATCTTCACACGCACATAGCAGAACAGTCAGTTAGTGGTTATGATCCTTTTAAACTTTTAGAGGTTTCTGGCACATTAATGTGGCAACCTTTAATTCAAATGTTGGATGCGGGGGATCAGACCGTAATCTGCCCTACCGAGTTTAGTACCAGATGCTCCTGAACCATCCATCAAATGAATTTTCATGTTACTTTGTAAGGTTTACATCCTTTGGATTAGGCGATCAGGTGAGGATCGTCCAATTTAATCAGTGTTTTTCCTTGCAACATTTTGCTGAAATATTCTATCATCCACTTATGTTCATCGACTTTCTGCGTAGTTTGTGTTTAAGATGGTGCTGACTGCTAATATAAACTACTCAAGGTTACTATAAAGACTAAACTCAAGGTGTTGGAAACAACGGGTACTTGAACTGATCTATCATACTCTGGGGTTGTAGAGTGTCTGAACGGTAGAAGTTTCGCTTAATCTTGCCCCAATTTCTGATGATTAAAGATTTTGCAGTCTATTTACTTGTCGAGTGAAAAAAAAATTTATGGGCTCAAAAAGAGAGGGGAGTCTAAAAGAACAACACAAATTGCTGCAATAGATGACTTGAAAAAAAAATTATTGAATTTAAGATAACAGAAGGGAAATTACAAAGAAAGATAAAAATTACTAGAAAAAGGGAAATACTTCCTCCCTCATACTTGAATCATACATTGTCCTCAATGTATTGAAAGAAGCGGGAAAGGGAAAAGATAACAACATAATCATTCTTCCTCCTCTTGTCTTTGGTATCGGCCATGCGTCCTTGCTCTTCGACGTGCTTGCCCTCCATGTCTGGAAGATTCGCCGCCATCTCTTTGGGATATGATATTATACAAGTCGTCAACACGGAGTGTTAAGGCTCGCATATTCGATGTTATTCCTGTGGTGAATTCCAGCATACTTTGATCGTGCCTGCGAGCATAGTCATTTTGGTCTCTCTGCATTTGTTGCATGAGAGTCATCATCTCAATTTGGCGCGTCTTGATACTCTGGTGGCGTTGAGTGGACAGCTGGTTTTGTTGCATTATCGCAGCATATAATGCGTTGATAGTGGCGGGATTGTTGGCTTGCTGTTGTTGAGGCTCTTGCTGCTCTAATTCTTCTTCGATTTCGTCAGCGGCAGCATTGTTAGCCTGACCTTGATTTCCTTGCACATTTTCTCCGGGTTCAGGGGCGTTCAGGTTGTAAAGCCAGTTATCTGGATTACCCAAGTAAGTACGATTATGATTTGGCATGATCACACTGCGAACTCTTGCATTCTTAACCATGAGATAGTATCCTCCAGCTTCTCGTACTTTAATCAGGCGGCCAGCTCTACAGTTATAAATGTCCATAAAAACTGCTGGCAGCGGAGGTAGGAGTTGGATCCTTTCCCCCCAGTTCAAGTGAACTGCGATGGCGGTGACGATGCCTCCGATGCAAAAAGGTGTGGTCCCTTCTCTTGCAACGAGTTTTTGAATATGGGTCATCATTAAATTTACGGGATTGAGACGGATGTTTTGCGAAAAGGTACAACGGAGAGCATATAATTCTTTAGTGTTTACCTTGTTATTGTTTGCTCTTCCGAATATTGTGTTTTCCATAACACGGTGTACGAAGCGGATGTTCGGGTTGTGGATGTGAGAGGCGTACTGTTCTTCTGGTGTGACATTTGGTTCACCGATTATTCTCTCCCATAGTGCGTATGCACTTCCATTCCAATCCAATTCTGGGGGTATACGGTATTGCATATTATTCCCTCGGGGAAAATGAAATATGTCGCTCAAAATTTCATGGTTGAGTTGGTACTCTCGGTTGAACATCCGAAAATGAGAGGCTCCCGTTAGGTGTGCGTTTGCATCTTCTCGGGTGTGATATGCGTAGGAACTCAAGAATTCCAACGTGAGAGCTTCGTAAGTTGGCGTGTTCACCGTGCTAATAAAGCTTAGGCCAGCTTTATTCAGCAAGCCTTCCATATGAGGTAGCAGGCCTAATTCTTGTAAGCAAGTGTTGTCGATGAACCGTGTGGGTGTTATCCCTCGGTGATGGAATTTTGTGTACCTCTCTTTTTGAATCTCACCGGCTTCTCCTTGTCGGAGCACAAGATGTCGCATGTCGGGTTCGGGTTGGTTGGCCATGAGTATTGAACTTGATAGAAAAATGTATTTGTGGTAAAGAGAAGGAAATGGAGTGGTAGTGATGAAACTAAGGATGGAAGGGGAGGGTTTATATAGATGGTTTATGGAGTAAGAAATTTAATGGTTTTTATGGGAGAATTTTGAAATTTGGGAGGTTATGGAAGTTATGGGTGAGTGAAGTAAGTGGGGTGGTGGGATTTTAATACAAATTTTTCATGTATCAATGCTCACGGACTTGAAAAGCGTGGGGGACATTGTCTGCCGCCCGTCACACTCTTTCTGACGTTCGTCAGAGTCAAAGATACTCCCTCTGACGTTCGTCACATGTGCTCTGACGTTCGTCAGAGTCAAAGACATTGGTTTCTTTAACTGCTTTGAACGCGTGCTCCACTAAAGTAATTAATTAATTTCATTTTTTTGATTTAATTAATTAATTTCAATTTTTTGAGAAGTGTATTGCAAGGGATTAGTAGCATATTGTATAGTTTGGAAAAATGATACGGTAAATAAGAAGCAAATAAAGATGGTAACAAAAATAAACATAAAAATAGAAATTGAAAATAAATGAAAATAATAACCGAAATTGCAAAAATGAATGCATGCTTTGTAAATAGAAATAAATAGAATGGATATGAATAAAATTTTAGGACCGAAAAGTAATATATTATTCGAAAATAATTAAAACCATAATGAGTTTGAGAATAATAATGATAATGAAAAACAATGGGAAAAAAAAACCCCATACTAAGAATAAACAGTGTCCTCACTGGGGCGGTACAGAAAAACTATCAAGCATGAGGGCCTCCGGGAGGTGGTGCAGAAGCGTGCAGATGTTGATAAATGTGGTCAAACTGCTCCGTAACAACGTCCATGAAATGAAAGAAGTCACGCCGAAGCATGCTGACATTTTCTTTAACAGTGTCGATCTCTCCTTGTAGTGTGGTAACATCTGTCTGCAGAGTCTTGATCGTATGTGCATGATCAGGCATGGGTATGTCATCAGCTGTAAAAACAAGGGGTAGTGTAGGATAGTCTAAAGGTGTATAATCGTGGTAACCTGTGGGTGTAGATGGGTCGCTCTCCTCCCTCTCAGGGTCGTGTTCGTCTATCTTCTCTAGGGGATATAGCCAATTTGTCTTGGTATAGACACTGGTATGCTCGGGGCTAGGCAATTTGAAGCAATAGACGGGGTTACGTTGGATAAGCAGCTGAAAGTGAGGTGGGCTGAGGTTACCAATCAAAGAAATGTTAAAGCAAAAAGGGATGTCCATGGTATGATATCTGGCATACGGTGTAAGGCGCGACAGAGATGACCGTAGGGATAGGGCCTCGGCTATCATGGTGACTAGCCCGCCGACACAGATGGGGCCATGGGCACACTGAGCTATAGCTGACATGTTGGAGATCATAAATGATGCGCCAAGGACTGGTCTGGTCTGAAAAGCACAGTAAATGATGAACAACTCATCCCTAGAAACCGAGATTTGATTAATAGGTTTTTCGAAAAATGTGAAAGCTAAAATGTGATGGAAATACCTAATAGCAGGGTTATGAATCTCGGTGGCATCAAGGTGGTCGGGGTCCTCGGGATATTTTCCCGCTGTCTCTCCAAAAGTGATTAAGCTCAAAGTTGAGGTACTCATCCGCTTGTGTTTCCATGTGGGCGTCTAAAGAGCTAGGGAATCCTAGCAGCTGAGCTAGATTGCGAACTGTAAACTGGTGGGTGAAACCGAACAATCTAAAGGACATCTGACCTCTACTACGTCCTAAGCCTTGTGTGGGTTTATAGATGAGGGAGCTCAAGAACTCCAAAGTGAGGCGTTGGTGTGTAGGGTGTTTATGGGCTAGGAACCCCTCCCATCCTATCTGGTTAAACATGAAATAGACGCTTTCCCTGATTCCTAAGGTTGTCAAGGTGGGATCATGCACATACGTGGTCATACTCATTTGGCGCTAAGCCCGAATCTCATATCGTCTCTGCTGAGTCTCCGAGGCAAAAATGACAGTACCCATGAATTTCAGCTTGTAGGTTCCTGTGAATCGGTACTAAAATTTGGAAAAGAAAAATGCAAATAAGTAAAATATGTTGTGGGAGAAAGAAAGAAAAGGAAAAAGATCGGAAAGTAAAAATCAGAATGCAGAAATGAAAAAATAAGAATAGAAATAAAAGATAAAAGATAAAGATATTTGAGAGATAATAAATGAAATAAAAATTTGTGGGTTGCCTCCCACACATCGCTTGTTTAATGTCGTTAGCTTGACAATTATGTTATACGTGAATTAGTTTTCAAGTTGGTGCGGTAGCTCTAATAGCGTTAAGCTCACGGTGTAATCCTTATTTTCAACGCTGTAATAATGCTTTAGGCGTTGGCCGTTCACTAAGAATGGATTCATGGATTTTCCTTTGATTTCTATGGCACCACTGGGGAAAACTTTGGTTACTTCAAATGGTCCAGACCATCGTGAGCGGAGTTTTCCAGGGAACAGTTTCAGACGAAAGTTGAATAGGAGTACGACATCTCCTTCATTGAATTCTTTTCTTGAGATACGTTTGTCATGCCATTTTTTCGTTCTTTCCTTGTAGATCATTGCATTTTCATATGCATCTAATCTTAGTTCTTCTAATTCATTTATGTCAAGGATTCTTTTCTCTCCTGCCGCAGTGTAGCTTAGGTTTAAAGTTTTAATTGCCCAGTAAGCTTTGTGTTCAATTTCCACTGGCAGGTGGCATGATTTTCCATATATGAGTTTAAAGGGAGTTGTACCTATCGGTGTCTTGAATGTCGTCCTGTAGGCCCATAATGCGTCAGGTAACTTAGATGACCAATCCTTTCTTGAAGTGGCAACCGTTTTTTCCAAAATTTGTTTTATTTCTCGATTTTAGACTTCCACCTGTCCGCTTGTTAGGGGGTGGTATGGTGTTGCGACGCGGTGCCTCACCCCATATTTGGTTAGGAGTTTATCAAAGATTTGTGACATGAAGTGGGAGCCACCATCGCTAATAACTTGTTTGGGTACACCAAACCTTGGGAATATAATGGTTTTGAAGAGTTTAATCACGACTCTAGTATCGTTTGTTGGAGAAGCTATTGCTTCAATCCATTTTGAAAGGTAATCTACAGCCACGAGTATATATTTGTTTCCGAAGGAGGATGGAAATGGTCCCATGAAGTTGATTCCCCATACATCAAAGACTTCCACTTGTAGGATGCCAGTCTGAGGCATCTCGTCGCGTCTGGATATATTTCTGGTGCGTTGGCATCGGTCGCAGTTTAGGATGGCTATGTGCACATCTTTCCACAAATTTGGCCAGTAGAAGCCAGACTGCAAAATTTTGGCACATGTCTTTGATGTGTTTGCATGACCTCCGTACGGGGCATCATGACAATGAGAAATAATGCTTTCTATTTCGTTTTCCGGGACGCATCTTTGGAAAATACCGTCTGCACTCCTCTTAAATAATAAAGGTTCATCCCAAAAGTAATGTTTCAAATCCTGAAAGAATTTCTTCTTCTGTTGATAAGTCATGTCCGGGGGTAGGATTTTGGCAGCTAAGTAATTTTCTATGTCTGCATACCATGGTATGGTTTGGATAGAGACCACGGCTTCTTGTATAGCATTATTTATGTGGTCTTGGATTTCTCGTGAATCGCTGTTAGCAGCTTGTGTGTCAAGTTCTAAGAGAATTTGATTTGGATTTTATTCAGGCGGTTCTTTTTTGGCTTCTCCTAAGTCCATCTGAACCATCAGACGTTCATACGGGAAGTCATCGTTAATAGGTACTTCTTTTGGTGTCAGCTGTTCCATTCGAGATAAATGGTCAGCTACCACGTTTTCGGTACCTTTTTTGTCTTATTTCTAGATCGAACTCTTGTAGAAGCAGAATCCATCTCAAAAGTCTCGGCTTTGAGTCTTGCTTGGTTAAGAGACATCTAATAGCTGCGTGGTCTGTATAGATGATTATTTTTGCGCCTACGAGGTAGGAGCGAAATTTGTCTAGTGCGAAGACTACGGCTAAAAGTTCTTTTTCCGTTGTTGCATAATTCATCTGGGCAGGGTCCAAGGTTCTACTAGCATAATATATCGCATGAAGCTTCTTATCTCTTCGTTGTCCCAGGACTGCACCTACGGCGTAATCACTTGCATCACACATGATTTCAAATGGAAGTCTCCAATCGGGTGGTTGCATGATTGGTGCGGATACAAGAGCTGTTTTTAGTTGGTTAAATGCCTTTAGGAATTTGTCATCAAAATCAAATTCAACGTCTTTCGTAAGGAGGGTGGTTAGAGGTTTTGATATTTGCGAGAAATCTTTGAAGAATCGTCGGTAGAAACCGGCGTGTCCTAAGAAACTGCGTATTCCTCTTACTGTTTTAGGGGGTTGCAAGTTTTCTATGACTTCGATCTTAGCTTTATCGACTTCAATCCCCTTTTCGGACACAACGTGTCCTAGTATGATTCCTTGTTTGACCATAAAGTGGCACTTTTCCCAATTCAGAACGAGGTTAACTTTTACGCATCTCTCCAAAACTTTCTCCAAATTCACCAGACAATCTTCAAAACTCTCTCCACATACAGAGAAGTCGTCCATAAAGACCTCCATAATGTTGTCTATGAAATCAGCAAATATTGCCATCATGCATCCCAGAAACGTGGCGGGAGCATTGCATAATCCAAACGACATTCGTCGGTAGGCAAAAGTTCCATAAGAACATGTGAATGTTGTTTTCTCTTGGTCATTGGGGTGAATAGGGATTTGAAAGAATCCGGAGTAACCATCTAGATAAAAATAATGTGAGTGCTTAGCTAGTCGTTCAAGCATTTGATCAATGAATTGTAGAGGGAAATGGTCCTTTCGGGTGGCCTTGTTTAGCTTCCTATAGTCAATACACATTCTAGCTCCACTTATAGTTCGTTCTGCTACAACTTCTCCTGCTTTGTTTGTTGTTACCGTTATACCACCTTTCTTTGGTACACAGTGGACTGGGCTTACCCATTGACTATCGGAGATGGGGTATATGATTCCAGCGTTTAAAAGTTTTTTAACTTCATCTTTAACCATGGTGCTCCATATTGGGTTAATTCTTCGTTGATGTTCTCTAGAAGATTTGCAGTCGTTCTCCAGCATAATACGATGCATGCATATGAAAGGGCTTATTCCCTTGAGATCTGTGAAGTTGTATCCTAAGGCGGAGGGATATTTTCTTAAGACTTGTAATAATTTGTCTGTTTCTTGTTGTCCTAAGTCCGCATTGACAATTACAGGTCGCTTTAATTCGGAGTCAAGGAATTCATATCTGAGGGTCTTAGGTAATGGCTTAAGATCCAATGCCGGTTTTCTTGGACAAGGCATGTGATCGGGTGTCAGAACTAAGCATTCACTCAGATTGTAGTCTCGGTATTCAGGACACCATTCGTTATCTTCGAATATAAGAGGTGTGGGAATCTTCATGATTTCGGAACAAGGTATTGGTTCCCATTCAATTTCTCTTACGCATTCGTCAATGATGTCCACCAGATAACATGTGTCATCTATGGCGGGCACTTGTAAGAATTGTGTTAGAATAAACTCGACTTTCTCTTCACCTACTTCAAAGGTTAGTTTGCCCTTTTTTACATCTATGATAGCTCCAGCTGTGGCTAAGAATGGTCTTCCTAAGATGATAGGTGTGCTTTCGTCTTCTCTAATGTCCATGATTATGAAATCTGTAGGGATGTAGAATTGGCCTATTCGTACAGGAACATTTTCTAAGATTCCCATTGGGTATTTGACGGAGCGATCCGCTAATTGAACAGACATCTTTGTTGGTCTTAGTTCACCCATTTCCATTTTGTTGCATATGGATAAAAGCATAACGCTAATACTAGCGCCTAGATCACATAGGGCTTTGTTTATGACAAACTTACCTATATGGCATGGTATAGAGAAACTTCTGGGGTCTTTCAGCTTAGGAGGCATCTTGTTTTGGATAATCGCGCTACATTCTGCTGTAAGCGTTACCGTTTCGTTATCTTCTAGATTTTTCTTGTTATATAAGATTTCCTTGAGGAATTTGGCATAGGAGGGCATTTGAGTTATAGCTTCTGTGAAAGGAATTGTTATATTGAGTTGTTTCAAAAGTTCTACGAATTTTTTAAATTGCCCTACGTTCTTGGGTTTGGCTAATCTACCAGGAAAAGGGATTTGGGGTTTATAAGGTGCTGGAGGCACATAAGGTTTTTCTTTTTCTTTGGCCTCTCCTCCTTTATCTTCTTCGTCTACCTCCGGTTTCTCTGGTTGATTCTCCTTCTTAGTTGACGTTTCAGCCTTTTGATACATACTTTGGTTTGATAGTCTTGGATCAGGAGGTCCATCTAACTCGGTTCCACTTCTTAATATAATGGCATGAGCATGCCCCTTTGGGTTAGGTTGTGGTTGACCGGGAAATGTATCAGCTGGTGCGGCTGTAGGTGCTTGTTGTTGAGCCACTTGAGATATTTGGGTTTCTAACATTTTATTGTGGGTGGCCAAAGCATCTATTTTGTTTGCTAATTGTTTTATCTACTCATTAGTGTGTATGTTCTGATTTTGGACGTCCTTATTTGTTTGCGCTTGAGTAGCTATGAAGTTCTCCATCATCAGTTCTAAGTTTGATTTTTTTGGTGCACTAGGAGCATTTGCAGGAGCTTTCTGATATCCAGGTGGTACAGCAGGTGCTTGGTTTGAAGCATACAACGCATTGGGGTTTTTATATGAGAAATTTGGGTGATTTTTCCATCTAGGGTTGTACGTGTTTGAGTAAGGGTTTCCTTGAGCGTAATTCACTTGGTCAGCTGGAGTTCCTGCCAAGATCTTACATTTTGTGATTAGATGTCCAGGTACTCTGCATATTTCGCAATTGGGAGTTATAGCAGCCACAGTGGCTGGAGGTATTATGGTTAAATTATTAATTTTTAGGGTGAGGGCATCTACCTTAGCATGGACACTGTCTAGGTCGCTTATCTCATACATTCCTCCTTTTGTCGGTGCTTTCTCTGTAGTACCTTTGTCTGCGTGTCCTCTTTCACTTCCCCACTGATAGTGGTTTTGGGCCATACTTTCAATTAGAGCATACGCAGCGGTGTAGGATTTGTCCATAAGTGCACCACCTGCGGTAGTGTCTATTGTCAATCTTGTATTGTAGAGGAGACCATTATAGAAGGTATGGATAATCAACCATTCTTCCAGACCATGATGTGGGCATAGTCTCATCAGATATTTGTATCTTTCCCAAGCATCGAAAAGGGATTCGTTCTCCTTTTGTCTAAAATCGATTATCTGAGATCTTAGCATAGCTTTTTTGCTTGGTGGAAAATATCTCGCAAGAAAAACTTTCTTCAGCTCGTCCCATGTAGTGACTGAGTTTGCGTGTAGAGATTGGATCCAAGCTCTTGCTCTGTCTCTTAAAGAGAAAGGGAAAAGACGAAGTCTTATTGCTTCTTGACTGACCCCATTGTTCTTGATTGTATCCGCGTACTGTAGAAATATTGATAGATGAAGATTAGGGTCTTCCATCGACCCACCAGAGAACTGGTTTTGTTGCACAGCAGATAACAAAGAGGGTTTCAGTTCAAAGTTGTTAGCCTCGATCAGAGGGGTAGCAATGCTATTATGTGGTTCATCTTGTGAGGGTATGGCATAGGATTTGAGTGGGCGCAGAGCAGGATTTGCAGCCATTTCTTTGGTTGGTCGAGAAATAGGAGGTTCGAGTGTTTGACGAGGTTGAGTGTTATGCAAGAGATGGTACTCTTGAATGCGACGTCTAAGTCTGAGATAACGCTCGATATCATTGATTTGTATGTATAACGGCTCGTCTTGCGAACGAGTGTTTGGCATACAAAATTAGAAAAGAAAAGAAAAGAAATAGAGATAGAAAAGAAATAGAGATAGAAAAGAAAGAAGGAAGTTTTTGCTCTAGTCTCTACTGCATAACAAAAGAGTAGCGATATCGACTTAAATCAGTCCCCGGCAACGGCGCCAAAAACTTGATTATGGGATTTGTACTTATGTATCCAATGATTCGGACTGCAAGTGCACAGTCTTGTCGAGTAGTTTTAAAAGATATCGAACCACAGAGACTGATGAATCGATCTACCGTTTTCTATTGTTACTATGTAAATCTAAAGCTAATGAATATTTGATTTGGGTTGTAGGGAAACTAATCACTAAATTAAGTTGTATTTTAATAATCAATGAACTAAATTACCAGTATGCAATGGTCTTACCTCGGGAACTAGCGACCTGTCGGGCGTTTTTATATTTTCAAAACAGTTTTCAGTAAAACCTATCTAGTTTAAAAACCCTTGTCTCACACTGTCGTTTTGTTGATCTAGGCTATGCAGTTAAGTCCTAACGTACGCTTCCGCCATCCCGCAGGAGTTAAAAACACTTTTTGGAAACTAAACAAAATCTTAATTAACTTTAAAGTGCTTCCGCTGTATTCTAAGCCAATTCTTAATTACTACTGTCCAGTTAAAAGATCTCAAACTTCCGCTTTGTTGACCCCAACCTCTATCTGTTTTTTACTTCCGTAACAAACAATTTAATGATTTGAAAAATAGTAACTTAGGCCAGAAAAGAAAGTTTCGTAGTAAAAATAATCCCGACTAAATTACTCGTTCCCTCGGTTGATTGACTTTACATACCGGTATAAGATTTCTAGTCTGACATAATATTAAACCAAATTGCAGAATAATATAAAGGACAGATAAACATAATTATATTAATTATTAAGCAATAAGAATTTGTAAACATAAACCTGGTAATAACCCTGAAGATAGAAGCACTCATGCACAAATTGTAGGCTTTGCTTCGATCCAAGGATGTATTTAATTGTACAAAAGAAAATAAAACTGGAAAGAATAGTGCTGGCTAGAAATAACTGGAAAAGAAAATAATGCTGAAAAGAAATAATGCTGAAAAATAATATCTGAAAATAATAATGCTGAAAATAATATCTGAACTTTTCTCGTCAAAAAGCAGAACACTTTCTACTGTGGTCTCATGTTCTATTTATAATGCTTGCTTGGTTTTTTGGTCTCGAAAATGTAGCAACCGTTCCTCTTTCTTCCTTCAGAAATAATAGGAGAAATAATAGTCACGTTTGTTGCTTTTGACTGAGTGGGTGAGTGAATTGAGGAGCTCGTTGGATTCATCTTTGAATGAGTTGTTGTCCGTTGGATGAGAGAAAGTGGGGTGACAGTTGTGACGTTCGTCACACGCAAGTGACTATCGTCACTTGGTCTTCATGGAGCGTGACGTTCGTCACGTGCCCCTTGACGGTCGTCAGGGCTTGCTTGCATGTGGGCCACGTGCTCACATGTGTAATGGGCTTTTGGGCTGTTTTCTTCTCCTTAGGCCTTTTTACTACTTGTTGCACCCTTTTTCCTTCGTTTCTTCAAAAGTGTCTGGCTCAATGCATATCTGCAAAAATAGAAAAATACCTGCATAATACTTATAAAATAATTTAATTTAAACTAAAGTATGAGAAATATTCGGTGTATATCAAGCCAGAAATATCACATATTTGTGTGTTATCAGTTTCTCAAAATAACTCCTACATTTTGAGATATGATCATGGGAAGAAGGTACCATGCAAACATAATTTTTTCCTAGCACAAGGCATGTCGCGCGCGTGGAATGCCCATTCAAGCTTGACATTTCATCAAACGGTTCACGAGCATGCATTCATAGCTAATTATCTCATTGATTCAAGCTTTGTTTCAAAAAAAAATTGAACATGAAAGTTGGATTATGTAATGCCCTCTCCATTTTTAATTCAAATTTTGTCTCGTTTCTTGCACTATGGAGAGAGATATAAGGAGATAAATACATGAACATGAATTTTACAAACCTTCATGGAAATGCATGCGTTTTTCATCAGCCAAGGCAATAGCTTTCCATCTCACACACTCATGCGTTCCTCACTTACTCAAAACGTGCACCTTGCACCATCAATTCAACACAAAACACAAAACCACTTACCACCTCATTTCCTTACCTCTTTTTCCCTCACTCTCTTTCCCTTAATCTTTAAAAAGAAGCCACCTTCAGCATAGAGGAAGGTAAACCAAAATGTGAAAAGAATTTCCTCTGTCCCTCACGAAACATCTCTCTCTCTCTCTCCACAACTTAGTTTTTTATGCATTTTGCTCTAAAGAGAACTTTGTTCAAGTCTGCTCCTCTCACACAATCTACTCCATTGAAGCTTGAAGAAGGAAAAGAAGCAGCATTCTCTTCTAAAACAGAGGCACCAAGTGGATTTATTTTCCACTCATCAAGGTAGAATTTCAAATTGAATCTCTTCATGCTAGTTCTAATCTTGCCTTAAGTTGTGTTCACATTGGATTTAGTTGGCCAAATCCTACATATGAGTATAATCATGCATGCATTTGTTGCTTGATGTTGTTCCATAAAGTTGCTCAAAATTCAGTTTGTTTTGCTGCCTTCATACTCAATTCACATTCAGACCTTGCATTGATTGTTGAGTTCATGAGCATTTTATTGTTCTACGCATTGAGGTGATGAATTTTGGTGTTTGAATCAAAGGAAATGGTTGAGAATCGAATGAGAAAATAAAGTCAGAAATATGTTTGTTAAAATGCTCAACTCATAATCGTGTTCATGCAGCAATATTCGTGTGGCATTTTCTCCATGATCCGTGCATCTTTCCGTGAAATTTTTGATACTATCGTGTTCAGCATATTTTGATCTTGAACTTTGATGTTTACACTTTTGATTTTCATCAAGAAACGTGTGAATTATTATGATTTGAAAACCTGGTTTTAAAATTGGAAAACAAAAAAGAGTTTGGTATTTTGGTAGGGGTGACCGCGTGGTTGTTCCCTATTGAACATGTTCTAAAAACCTTCCACAGCGCTTTCTGTTGAAAACATGTGTAATACACCTTAATTATATTTTAATTTTCTTTGATTCTCTAATTTTTGTTTAATTACTTTTCTTAATTCAAAAATTACCACAAAAATATTTTACACTCTATTTTCCATATATTATTATATTTTTATTTTTATTTCAATTTTTTATCATTTTTCTTAATTAAATAAATTCAAGTAGTGTAATTAGGGTTTTAATCTTTCTTTTATTTTAGGATTTTATTTTTCTATTTCTACTAAATAAAAAAATCCCTAAAAAATTATTTTAAACGTCCTTCTGAATTTTCTTCTTAAATATAATTTTTGTCCAATTTTATAAAATTCTTGGGTTACAAATTAAATCATTTGTTTGGATATATCACTTTTTCTTTGTTTTTTTTATGAATCGTGTAAATAATTTTTATTTAATTATTTCTTTTGGGATAAAATTAATGAAAAATATAATTACTGATCCTTAGAATTTTCTTGACATTTAGGGAGTCTTACACCAAATTTATTTGAACTTTAGATCAAAATGATTAACTTTGAACTTAATTTCCTTTTTTAGGGTTTTGTTTGATTATTCACACTAATTGATTGAAATTTCTAACTTCCCATGCCTATAAAATCAGAGATGGAGTTGTTTAGAGTGCTTGAGCAAGTTGAGGTCATAAATATCACTTTTCTTGAATTTTAAAATGTAATTTCATATTTTTCACAAATTGTTTTCCAAAACATCTCTAGTTTAAGCATTTTGCTAGTTAGTTTCAAAGTTTACATATCTAAATCAAATTTCCACCTCAATCTAAGAACTCTAAATTCTATTTCTGACCTTTATAGAACTTTAGGAAATTAGGGTTTTAATTTCATAATTTTACAAGTTCTTTTCCTATTTTAAATCTAATTTTTGACTTAGGTTTATATTTAGGGTTTTACTTTTGATTAAGGTTTGTAATTCAGAACTTTTGTACATAATTCTTGATTAATTCTTGGTATGGCATATGATACTGACTTGAGGTTTATTTTAGGACAAATTCTTCAACATCATTGGATCTTGGGTGTTGATAGGTTAAAAAACCAAATCCATCAAGATAGATGAATGATGTTGATGATATTTGAAACGAAATTTTATCTAACACATCCCCTCCTCTTTCATATTATCTCATTCTTACTTGTGATAAATGTTATTGAAGAATAATTTACATATCATTTCTCAGAACATATGGTACATAGATTTCTATTGACCGACCTCAAAATAGGTGTGACTTCTATATAAGTCCACTTACGATTGCTTAGCATAGCGCTAAATTTTATCCTGATTCGAGAAATGATCATTCATGGCCCAAACCCATGTTTGTAAGCCCAGATATGTTAATTTGAATCATTTGATCCAATAACCTTGAGATTTATTGTTAGGAGGCTTTGATCTTATCAATCCTCTAATGAATCTTTATAAGCTTTGGTCAAAGTGAATCACTTAAACATCATTGATCATTTATTATTGCCTTGAGAATTCTAAATGAATGATGTACTTGACAAAAATAAAATGAAACTTGTTATTGAGAGACTTTGTTTTTACCAATCCTCTAATGAGTTTCAAATGCAAGTTTCAATATGGTCATTCAGCTAACCTCTAACTTCTAATAATTAACTTTACTTTATGCCTTTACTTTATACTTTTTACTTTAAACACATTTATTTTAGCATTTACATTTCATGCTATTTTCATCTTTGCGAACTTGAGCATTTACTTTTATGTCATTTTTATTTTTTCTCACTTGAGCTTTTCATTTCTTTTTAAAGATACCTAATAGTCAACTTGAACAATAAAAGCTTTAATGTTACTTGGAATACATGGTTACTATCCTTGGCATAATGGAGATATGCACTTCTTGGACTTACGATTAGAAGCCTTGATCTACCTTGAGACCTTGTAACCTCAACTGTTATTTTGTCTGGAGTTCTTGGGGTTTACCCTAAGACATTGGGTTATTTGTTTGCTTTGTGTGCAGGTTATTGTGATTACATGCTTTGTCTGTGATCGGGAATTCATATGTATACAGCCGTTACTCTGCTCATTTTTTGTAAAGACTT
This sequence comes from Vicia faba, assembly GCA_948472305.1. Taxonomy (NCBI): domain Eukaryota; kingdom Viridiplantae; phylum Streptophyta; class Magnoliopsida; order Fabales; family Fabaceae; genus Vicia; species Vicia faba. The sequence continues at coordinate 465,558,939 of OX451738.1, forward strand.
AATGCAATTGAAGCTTGGTCTTCTTAAGAGGTTTATTATCTTTGCTTGTTTGGTTTCAATCCAAAGGATGGGAATTCTACATTGACTCATTATGTCAAGTGTTGGCTTCTTGTTGGTTAGATGGTTCTTTTCCCTAACTTTTACTTTATTCTTTAGGATATTCCTTTCATCTCCTCCCATATTCTTTAATTTGAAAAAATCTTCTCCCTCCTTTTGAAAACTCTTCATGTTTTTAAACTTGAACCACTTTCCTAATAAACTAGGACTTAGGTCCATGCATTTTCAAAAACATTTTCGTAATAAAACTTTAATCAATTTAATAATACTTTGATATATTTTTGTGACAAGACTAAAAGTCCATCAACCTTATTCAAACCATTTTGCCACTTTGGCTTTTTTACTTTAAAATTTTCTTAAAAGATTAGACTCTTGTCAATCCTTGTAGTGATGCGAGCTACTATACTTCTACGATATGCAGTGAAGTGAGATATTTTCCACTTGGGTGTTGAGAGAGGCTTTGTTGATTTTAAAATCCAAAGACCATATCCTCCACTTTGAGATGATGCAAATTATCCTTTCTCATAATCGAGGGTAGCAAGTATTTTCTTCCACTCAGGTAAGACGATGATGTCTTGTCTCTTAAAATTAACCAACACATTTGTGTTTTAAAATTTTTAAAGTTGAACTACGAATACCCTGATCCCCTATTGCACAGAAGGTGGTGCGTAGGCACTAAAGGTTCGCAACCGCTTCGGGTGCAAAAATCATAAAAAAATACTTCTTTTCTCATCTTTACAATCTATTTTTTATACAACATTTATAGCCAAATTACACAGATTTTTAAAGAGGCTCATGCGAAGTACCGTAGATATTTAGGATTCTAATACATTCCCTTTGCATAACCAACCCCCAAACATAGATTCTCTCCCCCTCTTTTTGGGTTATTCGCTCTTTTCCCATTCCTTTGGAAACAATAAAGCACAGTGGCGATTTTTATTTGATTTGTGCGAGTCAAGTCAATCTAATGGCTTTGTCTCAACATTTCTACCACTACAATATGCTCCTTCATAATTGGGAGCCCATTTTCCCCTAGCATTTGTATTGTTGGGAGGCAAGATCCTCTTCAGCACAAGGTCACCAGCTTGGAAAGTATGAGGACACACCTTCTTGTTGAAAGCTTTCTTCATCCTTCTTCGGTATAACTGCCCATGACTAATAGTCATTAATCTCTTCTACCCAATGAGATTAAATTGATCAAGTCTATTATAAACTCATTTAGCCTCATCAAACTGTACATCCGTCATTATCCTTAAAGAAGGAATCTCCACTTCTACGGGTAGCACTACTTCCATGCCATATACCAGAGAAAACGGGGTTGCCCCAGTCGAAGTGAACATCAAGGTGTGTAACCATGTAAAGAAAATGGCAACATCTCGTGCCAATATCTTTAGGTCAAAACCATTTTCTGCATAATCTTCTTAATATTCTTGTTAGTCGCCTCGACGACACCATTCATCTTTGGACGATATAGAGAAGAATTGTGATGCTTTATCTTGAAGCTTTTGCACATATCATTCATCATCTTGTTGTTGAGATTGGACCTGTTATCAGTGATGATCTTCTCGGGTACCCCATAATGACAAATAATATTACGCTTGATGAAACGAGTCACAACTTGCTTGGTGACGTTGGCATATGACATTGCATCAACCCATTTGGTGAAATAGTCAATAGCCACCAGAATAAAATGGTATCCGTTGGAAGCAGTCCGCTCAATACGGCCAATCATGTCAATACCCCACATTGCGAAGGGTGAAGGAGAAGTCAAGACATTCAGAATATTGGGTGACACATGTATTTTATCGGTATAAATCTAACATTTGTAACATATTTTGGAGTGATTGTAGCAATCATTTTCCATGGTAGACCAATAATAACCTTCTCTTAAGATTTTCTTGGCCATGGTATGCCCACTGGAATGCTTCCGAATGAGCCTTCATGGACATCCTCTATAATCTTGTTTGCTTTGTGTCTATCCATTCATCTGAGCAAAACATAATCATAGTTCCTCTTATACAAAACACCATTGTTAAGGAAAAACATGGCTGCATATTTCCGTAGAGCCTTCTTATCAGTAACAGAAGCATCCTCTTAATATTCTTGCATCTTAAGATACCTTTTGATATCAAAAAACCAAGGCTTTTCATCGACCGCCTCTTCTTCTATCTCATAACAGAACACTGGCTGATCCAACCTCATGATATGGATTTAGGGAGCATGGTTAGCCCACCTATCTTTGAACATGGATGACAGAGTATCCAAAGCGTATGCCTGCTGATTCTCCTCCCTTGGGATATGCTGGAAAGTAATCTCATCGAAGTACGGGATCAACCTCAAAACATGCTCGCAATACGGAATCAGATTAGGATGACGAGTCTCCCAATCTCCGTTGATCTGACTGATTACTAGAGCAGGATCCCCATATACTTCTAATATCTTGATTCGCAAATCAATAGCAGCTTTGATCTCAAAAATACAAGCTTCATACTCGGCCATATTGTTGGTACATTCAAAGAAAATTTTGGCTGCGAAAGGAGTATGGAAACCTTCAGGAGAAGTAATAATAACACTGATACCATTGCCTAATTCATTTGAGGCACCATCGAACACTATCGTCCATCACGATCTTGGCTCGGACCCTCTTCTGGGCTTGGGATTTTACAATCCCGTACATACATAATATCTTCATCAGGAAACTCAAACTTCATCAGCTAATACCCATCTTCCATTGGCTGTTGAGCAAGATAATATGCCAATACACTACCCTTAATAGCCTTTTGGGTAGTATACTGGATGTCATATTTTGTAAGAATAATCTACCAATGGGTTACTCTTCCCGTGAGAGCTGGCTTTTCGAAAATATGGTTGATTGGATCCATTTTTGATATCAAGAGAGTAGTATGAGTCAGCATATATTGTCTAAGACGCTTTGCTGCCCACGCGAGTGAACAACAAGTCTTTTCTAGTAATGAGTATCTCGATTCGCATTTAGTAAATTTCTTGCTTAGATAGTAAATGGCATGCTCTTTCCTACCTATCTCATCATGTTGACCGAGTACACAGCCCGTGGAGTTTTCCAATAGTGTCAAATACATTATCAATGGTCTGCCTTCCACTAGAGGCAAGAGAATTGGAGGTTTTTGCAAATATTCTTTTTTATTTTATCAAAAGCCGCTTCGCAATTATCATTCCACCTGGATGCTGGATCTTTTCTCAGCAATTTGAAAATTGGTTCACAAGTGGTTGTAAGATGAGAGATGAATCTAGCAATGTAGTTCAACCTCCCGAGAAAACCACGAACCTCTTTTTCTATCCTTGGCTCAGGCATTTCTTGTATAGCTCTTACTTTGGCAGGGTCGACCTCGATTCCTTTTTCACTTACAATAAAGACCAATAACTTTCCTGATCTTACCCCAAAGGTTCACTTATTAGGGTTCAGCCTCAACCTGAATTTCCTTAACCTTTCAAACAGCTTCAACAAGTGAACAAGATGTTCCTCTTCTATCTGGGACTTGGAAATCATATCGTCAAGATAGACTTTAATCTCTTTATGTATCATGTCATGAAAGAGAGTGACCATAGCACGTTAATATGTTTCCCATGCATTCTTCAAACCAAAGGGCATCACTTTGTAGAAAAATGTTCCCTAAGGTGTAATGAAAGTGCTCTTCTCCATATCTTCCGGTGCTATCTTGATCTAATTGTAGTCATAAAAGCCATCCTTGAATGAGAACCCCTTAGCGGGAGCGGAAAACCATATTTAGGGATTGGTATGTTCAAGTCCCTATAGTCCATACACATTCTCACTTTACCATCCTTTGTCGGCACTGGTACAATACTTGCGATCCATGGCGGATAAGTTGTCACTTTAAAAAAAACTACATCAAACTGTTTTTGAACCTCCTCTTTGATCTTCTTAGAAATCTCGGGGTGAGTTCTTCGAAGCTTTTGTTTAACAAGATGGAACTCTTCTCTAAGAGGCAGTTTGTGCACAACAATATTTGTATCCAGCCTAGGCATGTCTTCATAAGACCAAGCAAAGATACCCACATACTCACAGAGCATTTCAATCAATCTTCACTTGACACTGTCTTCTAAATCAGCCCCAGTCTTGACTTCTCGTCAGACCTCTTAGGTACCCAACTTGATTACTTCAACAATCTCTTAGTGCGGCTGAATAATATTTTCTTCTTGCCTCAACGGCGGAATGTGTAGCGACACATGCTTGTGATGCTAGGGTACCTGCACGAAATACATTTCATACAATATACAAAATAACAATCACACGGTGGAATGTGTAGCAGACACATCCGTGTGATGCCAGAGTACCTGCACGAAAACAAGATTTATGCAAGAATGATATCATTTGCGCATCATACGGAACTTCCACTAACAAGTGATCACGTAAAGCGCCTTCCAACCAATAATCATGTGCTAATTAAAGGTTGGAGGCCTAACAATGTACCTTGCAAAGCACTCACAAAAGGAGTTAGAGGTAACAAGGCAATATGTGAAAACATGCATTAAAACAAAACAAAAATTGATATCTTTGTCTGGGTAACCGGTTACCATAACTGGGTAACCAGTTATCATAACTGGGTAACCGGTTACCATAACTCAAAAAAAGTGAAAAAATCGTTACTGTCTTGAGGTATCTGGTTACCATAATTGGGTAACCGGTTACCGCGTGCAAATTTTTTAAATTTCAGTTACTGGAAAGGATGGCAATCGGTTACCATAACTGGGTAACCGGTTACCCGCAAGCAGAAAGTAGATTTTTCCACTTTTTGAGGTTTGGCTTATGGCTTGGGCATTTTATCAAACACAAAATCTACACACATTCAATACATGATTTTGCATAATTCAAGGTCTAGATTCAAGCTTCACATCATTGATTAAGATCAACAATTAAACCTCATGCAACATCATTAATGTGTTTCATCAATTAAGCACTTTCATGGGAATCAACTTAATTCAATAAGTACTTAATTCAACTATCCAACTCTGGATTTACACATGATGATCAAATCAAATTATAATTCTAATATTAGATTTAAATTCTTGATTTAAAATTTAACCTAGATTCAATTCATGCTTGATTAAAAAGTGCTTCTCAAATAATCACTTATTTCAAAAGTGCTTAATTCAAGAAAACTCACTGATAGAAGAGAAGAGGAGGCTTAGGTATAGAGATGCAACAAATGGATCGACGATCGGAGAATAATTTCTCTTGATATTGACTTTTGGATCTTGATCAAATTGTTGTTGTGTTCTTGATCAAAAAAGTGTAGAACCTTGATTTGATCTTTGAGAGAATTAAGAGAAAAGATTAGAGTGTTTGTGAAATTTTTTATGAATAATGAAAACCTCCTCCCTTTGACAAAAATCAGATTTGCGATTATATAGTGTGAGCAAATTGGACCTTGGATGTGCAATTGGATTGGGTCTTGACTTGAAAGCGTGAGCCTGACACGACCATAAAGTTTCATGTCATCATCCTTACGGAAAATTCAAAAAGTTCCAACACGAAAAATGAAGATAATCAAATTTGTGACACATTTCCGAAAGAATAGACTCAATCAAATAAACGAAGAGGAAGTTATGAATTTTTGAAGTTTCACTAACGTTGTGTCAGGCAAAAATAATTTCCTGTGCAGAATTTTATTGCATCGTGCGCGAAGAAGATCAAAAAAGAGAACCTTCGGGTCACTTTTTACTTTTAGAATCTGAAGATAAGTTGTAATAGGAGAAATTTTTGAACTAATGCCACTGGACCCAGCTCAATACAATAACAATGGAGTGAGATATAAATTTTTCCGTATCAAACATTAATATAAATGAATTTCGGCTCAGCACAAACATGTCTCCAGAAACTCAAAATTCGCGGGTCCTTCCTTCGTGAATCAACTTTTAGCCTCCAAAGACGACTTCAAGATGACATCGAGAAGAAATTTTTCCAATTAGAAATGCGCGCATACGATATTCCATCCGAGAGTTATGATTTTTTTAGTACACATAAAATAGCGGTTCAGCCCACTTTTCCTTTGTATTTTTTATTGTATAACTTCCAAAAGAATGGCGTATTCAGGGATCTTCCTTCGAGATTTAGCTTCTGGTCCGAACATGAAAGTTGAAGAGAGCTTCGTGCCAGTTTCAAAACCTCAAGAGTAAATCCAAAACAATGTTCTAAGTGGGAGATATGAATTTCCAAACTCAAATCACCTGAAAAACTGTTTCCCATTCGCACTGCTAAAAATTCACCGAAAACCCCAAAATGTTCTGCAACTCGACATGCGTTGAAAAAATACGGGAGCTTTGTTGTGTTGAAAAAAATACCTTGATCCAAAGGAATTCATGTATGTATATGATAATGAAATATAAGTCAATTAGGATCACAATGAAGAGGGGAAATTTTGGGGTACAACATTCATGTTTGTGTTCATGTTCATAATGGCTCAATAACAACAAAAAAAACGCTTAACTTCTACAACAACAACAAGTAAGTCTCCTGCCAACACATCTTATCATAATGATATAGTTTTACCCATTCATCCATCTCTATCTCAACCCTCACCTGCCATCTCAGAATCCTTTTCTCTAATACTAGCCAAACTACAACTTTTCTAAATTATATTGAAACCCATCCATGTTAGAGTGATTCTTCAGATCAAGTACTTACCATCTCATCTGATTCTGAAGAAGAACCTTAATATAAACTTCACTCTACCTTGTTTGATTCTGACGCACCTGTAACTGCATCAGAAGATTCTGATTCAGAAATGGTTAATATTGGATCTTCACCCTCTCATCTTAACCATGCATCAAACTCTATCTCTATCATAGCCTTACTCGACCGAGTTTTAAATCCTTACTCCACCCCTTCTAACCTTCTCCTCATTCAAACTAATGTTCGTCCTCCATATTTAAGTGACCTATTATATCATTTTTAAAATGATGCTCTTGACAAAGTTCACTTTGTAGTGGTGTTGGCTGAAGATTTTGATACTGTGATTCGAAATGAAATCACTATGGTTGAGCTTTGTTTGAATAAAGCAAATTTGATGATTCGTAATGGAAGAGAATGTTTGTTTCGAATGGAAATATTAGAGTTCAAGGTTTCGAATGATAAGTTGTGGAGTGTGAGTCTAAAGCCTTGTTCGAAATAATCATAAGAGGATATTTGTGAAGGTCATTTTTGGAAATAACCTATGAACAAACTCGAAACGAAAAGTTCCAAAACATTTGAAATTCAAACATGAGCGGGATATTGGATATTCAAATACACAAGCATAAGAGTGTTCGAAGACGCGTGGAGGCTAGAGGGAAGCAATGCTCTGCATGCTTCGAACGTGGCAGATTCTGATAGCAAGACCGTTATGGTCGAATAGTATAAATAGAAGTCTTATTGTTAAGATTTGGTGTGTCGTATCTGTTGTATAAATTCAATAAACATTCAAAATACCGCATGGATAGGGAAACGAATGCTCGAAAGATGTACGTATGATAACACCAGCATTTACAATTCAATGAAAACTCTTTACATTTTCCAATTTTATCTTTCACTTCTGTTTAATTTGTGTCTCAAGCAATTTTATGTTTATGCCTTTACATTAAAGCCTTTGTACTCGAAGTCATTTATTCCTTTCTGCATTTAAATACTTTTCTTATGGTCGAAACCTCTAAACATTTAGTAACTTTTACATCCACCCATTTAATCCTGCCATTTATCCAATTTCAAGTCTTTAAACTTTTCTCATGAATATTCCTAATAACATATAGAAGTTATCCTTCGAACCATTCAGTATAGTAATCGAAGCGGATTGGATATCTTTGGAACAACTCTAATTCGAAATCCTAAATACAAATGTCAGTTTTACAATTAGACTTAGCCAAACAACTATGTTCCATAGGATCAATCTAGTCGATCCTGTAAGTTACCAGAGAGATTGAATAACAGTAATTAAGTTTATTTGATAGTTTGGAAGACTAGCGGTTGTTCACCAGAAATCACTGTGAATAAATTGGCACACCCAGTGGGACCCATTGTTAAGAAAGTTGAAAGTAAAGATTTTTAGGATATAATCTTGTTGCGTAAGTTCTTTTCTGGATATCGATTTCGCTGTTATATGAACCTTAGAAGTGGTAAAACAACTAATAGTAACCAACCTTTACCCAGAAGAAAACGTAGTAGTGGGATGTCTAATCCAAATAATCAACAAGGGGAACAAAATATCCCACATGGAACAGGCACCAATGCGTTTGTTTCGACAGGGACGTCTAACGCGATCCCTACGAACACACAGTCTGTTGCATCTTCTACCAGTAGTGTGGCCACAAATGGAGCAAGTGGCATGACAACCAACGGTTCGACCCTAGGAAATACAGGGACCACTGGTTATCTTGTGGGATTTGTCCCACCATCAGGGACACAAACCCATTTCGCCACCCCACTAACTAGACCACCCGGTTTCGATGGCAACAGACACAGAAATCCCTCTTATGGGATGCCAACATCTTTTATGGCAGGTTTACACAATTCCACATCAAATTCGTCACCACAATTTGGATCCGGATCTGGGGCCAACCAATTTATGACAAATACCCAAGGTTCAGTGGGTCATAATACATTGCCTATCTTAACCACAGAAAATCAGATGGCCTTTAGGCAATTAATGGATGATAGTAACCATAATATGATAGGAGTGTTAGCGTAGACTATGCAAGAAATCTTTTCCCCAATAGTACAAAAGGTAACTATAACCAACAGAGAAAACGCGGACAACATGAGTCGAATAGCAGATTTTTTCACTCCGCCAGAAAGGCGTAGGCAGAATCAGGCGGGGGTTTGAGCGAACATACCCATCATAGAACAAATTGCTGATGACCCACCCTATAGACAAGCCAGAGAGGGGGTTAACTTGGGGGCAAGGGCACAAAGGTTAGAAGCCCCAGTGATTTGAGACCCACAAAGGGGAGTTATAGAACCAGGGGCAAGGGTCGAAAGGTTAGAGGTCCCAGAGTTTCGAGAAGAACAACCTAGAGGAGTTTTCATGGTGGGTCGACACCAAGATGCTGATGAAGTCGTTCATAGAATTCGAAATGACAACATCTTGGCATAAAATAATTTAACCACCATGATAGAAAGGATTATGGCTCAAAAAGGTCTCAATACAGGTATTAGAAGGCCAAATTATTCCTCTCCCATAATAGATTATGTGATGCACACTAATTTACCAAGGGGATATAAAGTCCCTAAATTTACAAAGTTCGCTGGAGACACCAATGAGTCAACAGTCGAACACATAGCCATGTATCTAACCGAAGCAGAAGATATAGCAAATAATGAAGACCTTAGGATTAAATATTTCCCAAGTTCCCTAACTAAGAACGCTTTCACATGGTTCACCACTTTGCCTCCTGGGTCTATAGATACTTGGACTCTTTTGGAGAGGTTATTTCATGAACAATTCTACATGGGACAATCTAAAATAAGCCTGAAAGAGTTAGCCAGTGTCAAGAGAAAGTTTACTGAACCCATAGATGATTATCTGAATAGGTTCAGACTCTTGAAGTCTAGATATTTCACAGTAGTTCCTGAACATGAGTTAGTCGAAATGGCTGCTGGTGGCCTAGACTACTCCATTCGAAAGAAATTAGATACACAACACTTGAGGGATATGGCCCAACTAGCGGACAGGGTTCGACAAGTTGAAAGACTAAAAGCCGAGAAGGTCAGGGTTTTTAAAAATAACAAGAAAGAAAGGATCTCCTATGTCAGAACTGAGGAAGCAGAATATTACCCTGAATTCGAAGAGGTCGAAATTGATCTCGCTGAATTGAAACAGGCTCCCCCTTATTCCTGTAAATTACTAGTTCCCACAAAAGGGAAAGAAATTATTGAAAATGAGAAAAGTAACAAGTTCCCAAAGAAGGTTTATACCTTCGACGTAACGAAATGTGATGAAATTTTTGATTTGCTTGTCAAAGATGGCCAACTAATAGTGCCATCAAATGTCAAATTACCACCTTTAGATCAAAGAAAGAAAAGAGGATTTTATAAGTATCACAGTTTCTTAGGCCACAAAACCTCACAATGTTTTCTTTTCAGGGATCTGATTCAGAATGCAATCAAGGATGGTAGACTAAGGTTTGCTGACAAGCCAAAGATGAAGGTGGATGATGACCCTTTAGATGTTGCTGACACCAACTACTCTGAACCTGCATACATTGGAGAGATAAACATGGTTGGAGTAGGTGAAGGTGACGCTCCATCAGATAAGGAAAACACCGAAGATAAGAACTGCGTATTAGCGGAAGTCGAAAAGGAAGTTACTGAGGATTTCCATAAGGAACAAGAGGCTTCGATCGAAGCAGTTCCTTTGATTGCTTAGAAAGAGATCCAGGCTACTGAAGGCCAGGAAAACCAAAAACAAAATTTGACACAGGCTACTGAAGGCTTGAGGCAAAAGTTGGAGAAAGTACAGATCACATTGCCAGTTCTTCCTCAGAAGGAAATATGGGATACTTTGGGGGAACCCAGTGGAAAGTTCGATTACATGGTGAGGTATTCTACCCCAGAAAGCTCAAAGACCCGAATTGAAGACATCAAACCTACAGGTTGGGGAGATACTGATATCAAGGGAGAAGATGTGGATGTTAACATGGTAAACATGGAGAAAACTTGTTCTGAAATGGAAGAAATGGAAAGGTACTTAGAGAAAGAAAAATACAAGATGGAAGACAGGTATGCTAGGGATGCCAATATCAAAGATTACCTTATGCTGTGCCACAAAGAGAATGTTGCAATGATGTTGTGTCCCAGATGTAGCATCATTTGTAATCAGAGAATTGCCGCAGACTTTGAAAAAAGACAAAGGGCATGAACAGGCGCTAACTGGCGCCAGGATAACCAGCTGTTCAGATGCTACCCTAAGGCTGGAGAAAGCCTTATGGGGTTTTTAGTTCGTTGTCACAAGGGGGCAACCAAATGCTTAGTGTGTCCAAGATGTTCTGCAGTATATGATCAGAAAGTGGCTGAAACCTTCGAAACAACCCCTTTCACCCCATGTTGGAACCACAGAGAAATTGGTCAAATGGGCCAACGTTTCGAGAACAACTACACCCAACGGAGGCCTGACAGCCCTTATCCTAGAGGCGCTCGGAGGGTAACATTTAAAGTTCCTGCTGACGCACCAACGGACAAGTGGCTACAAGTTAGAGCTGACAATGGGAGATACAAGTGGAGGAATAATGAAAGGAACACACGCCATGCCATGACGTACAGAAGGCAGTTCAATATGGAAAAAAGAGAAGAAGTAAGGTTGGAGAACTACAAGGGAAAAAACCCTATGTCCAGGTCACAATGGCGAAGGCAACAAAGATTTCGAGAAGTTGAGAGAGATGTTGCGCTAAACAAAGGAGTGGTTTCGAGCAAAGACAAAGAGGAATCAAGCACCAACAAACCTGCACCAAACAATCAACCTGGGGACCAACCTCCGGTTAGCAGGAGACTTTTCTTTGAAACAAAGCAAAATGAATCAAAGAAATATACGCCAGGTCCAGAGGAGAATGAGGATATGTTGACTGACAATTTCGAATCAGAAGGGGAATCTTCACTCAACATCAACTGCAATGTGGTATCTGTGTTGCCTTGCAAATTTGGGCAAGAGACTGAAGTCGAAGAACACGAAGAGGATGATGCAATAGACCTGACGGAACACATGATAGTATGCTATTATGTGATGGATAATGGAGCTGTCGAAGAGCAAAATTCCTTTTTCGAATACCCAGAACCAGCCATGCAAAATCACCTAAAGCCATTGTTTATTCGAGCAAAAGTTGGTACACATGGCGCAAACAAAGTCCTGGTGGATGGAGGCGCTGCAGTGAACCTGATGCCTCATTTCATGTTGAAGAAGTTAGGGATACAATATGTTGACATAAAACCACACAATATGGTACTGTCAAATTATGAAGGTAAAGTAGGCCACACATTGGGGGTGATTCAAGTGGATCTGATAGTAGGATCAAGCTGCAGACCCACTATGTTCATGGTGATCGAAGCTAAAGCCAACTACAATTTGCTGTTGGGCAGAGAATGGATCCATGGCGTTGGAGCAGTCCCCTCATCAATGCATCAGAGGTTAGTATTATGGAGAGAAGATGGCATTGTTGAGAATATAGAAGCTGACCAAAGCTACTTCATGACAGCAGTCAACTTAGTTGATAAGAGAAATTATGACAAACACTTGGCTAAAATTGCTCCTTGTACCCCTAACGACGAGATCAATGAGACCAGGAATGCGCATTATTACATGACCTTTCGCCATGATGGAATGTATTGGGATCGAAGGATAATCAAGGGAGATGGAGAAGTCGAAGGCGCTGCACAAAGACGGCCAGCAGGCTGGGAATTCAATAATCCTGCTCATGACCGAGTCCTCTTTCTTCGAAAAGATTTCGGCCTACATGGCTGAGAACGAATGGAAAGCGGCCTTAGAAGCTGAAGTAGATAGTACGGCTGCAGAAGTAAACAAAACAGATGGGGATGGCTCAAAAGGCTCACTCTTAGAAGAACAAGAAATAGTTGATATAGATCAAAGGCTAGATGCCATTTATGATAAAGAACCTTTAGGCTTCGAGAGGGATCCCACAGACTCAGGTGCTAAAATGTTAGCGCAGGATCCATTAGAAGAGGTGAACTTGGGGGATGAAAACACAAAAATAATAACTTACGTGAGCGCAAAACTCAATTCAAGCCTCAAGCAGAAAGTGATCGATGTCCTTAGGAAGAACAAAGATTGTTTCGCGTGGGATTATGATGAAATGCCTGGTTTGAAGAGGGAGTTAGTGGAACACAGACTTCCAATCAAGGATGGCAAGAAGCCCATCAAGCAGACCCCTAGAAGGTTCGCACCAGCAGTTCTCACGAAGATCAAAGCTGAAATTGAAAGGTTGTTACGCTGCAAATTCATCAGGACCACAAGGTATGTCGAATGGTTAGAAAATATAGTACCTGTTATTAAGAAGAATGTCTCTCTGAGAATTTGCATAGATTTTAGAGATTTAAATACTGCCACCCCCAAAGATGAGTATTCCATGCCTGTGGCAGAAATGTTAATAGATTCGGCAGCAGGATTCGAGTATTTAAGTATGTTAGATGGATACTTTGGGTATAACCAGATCTTTATTGCTGAAGAAGATGTTGCTAAGACATTTGTTGCCCAGGAGCCTTAGGCACCTACGAATGGGTAGTAATGCCTTTTGGCTTAAAAAATGCAGGAGCAACTTATCAAAGGGCAATGAATTCGATTTTTCATGATTTCATTGAGACTTTTATGCAGGTGTACATTGATGATATAGTCATCAAGTCAGTATCTGCAGAAACTCATTTGCATCATTTGAGCCAATCATTCGAAAGAATGAGAAAACATGGCTTGAAAATGAATCCCCTTAAGTATGCGTTTTTCGTGTAGGCTGGAGATTTTCTTGGTTTTGTGGTTCATAAGAAAGGCATTGAAATCAACCAAAACAAGACCAAAGCCATTGTTGAAACGAAAGCACCTACATCAAAAAAGGAGTTGCAGTCTTTGCTAGGCAAAATAAACTTTTTAAGAAGGTTCATTTCGAATTTAAGTGGAAGAACCCAGGCTTTCTCTCCGTTGCTTCGTTTGAAGCAAGGGCAAGCTTTCGAATGGAACGAAGCACATCAGGAGGCATTTGACAATATAAAAAGATATCTTACTCAGCCTCCTATCTTGTCTCCACCTTCGTGGGGAAAACCCATGAGATTGTACATATCCACCTCTGAATTTACTATAGGTAGTATGTTAGCACAAGAAGATAGCAATGGCATCGAAAGAACCGTGTACTATTTAAGTAGGGTGTTGAATGATGCAGAAACCAGATATAGCAACATAGAAAAGCTATGTCTCTATTTATATTTCTCTTGTATGAAACTTAAATATTATATAAAGCCCATTGATGTTTATGTTTCATCTCATTTCGATGTTATCAAGCACATGCTTTCGAAACCAATAATGCATAGCAGAATTGGTAAATGGGCTTTGGCCTTGACAGAGTATTCTTTGACTTTCATGCCTTTAAGAGTTGTGAAAGGTCAAATAATTTCTGATTTCATTGTTGATCATTCACTGAGCAAAGATACTGTCATGGGTTACGTTGAAATGCAACCTTGGAAATTGTACTTTGATGGTTCGACCCATAGAGATGGTAGTGGTGTTGGAGTTCTTATAATTTCTCCTGAAGGAATTCCAACAAAATTCAAGTATAAGCTAGACGGTCCTCGTTGCTCGAACAACGAAGCTGAGTACGAAGTGCTTATCATTGGACTTGAAGCTTTGTTGGAATTGGGGGAAACTAGAGTCGAAATTAGAGGAGATTCGGAGTTAGTGGTTAAGCAAATAACAAAGGAATACAAATGCATAAAAGACAATTTGATTACATATTTCGTCATAGCTAATAGGCTACTCAAAAAATTCGAATATATGGATATTAAACATATTCCAAGAATAGAAAACCAAGAGGCAAATGACCTAGCACAGTTGGCTTCAGGATATAAAGTTTCCACCAAAAAATTAGAAGATTTGGTTGAATTGAGAGGAAGAGTTATGGCTACTAGACTCATACCATCAGATTTAGAGAATGTAAAGTTAGGTTGTGCTGACAAACAGAAATTCGGAGTATTTGCCATAGACACGTTGACAGATGCAGATTGGCGAAGTCCAATAGTGAGTTATTTAAAAAACCCAACTTTGAATGTTGATAGGAAGATAAAATATAGAGCGTTATCATACGTCCTCATGGGAAATGAATTGTTCAAGAAGACCCAGGAAGGCGTATTACTGAAGTGCCTAGGAGAAGATGAGGCATACTTAGCATTATCAGAGGTCCATAATGGGGCATGTGGGGCACACCAAGCAGGCCATAAGATGAAATGTTTGTTATTCCGATATGGCATGTATTGGCCCAGCATGCTCAAAGACTGTATAAATTTTGCTAAAGGGTGTGAAGAATGCCAGAAACATGCAGGAATTCAACATGCTCCTGCAAGTGAGTTACATTCGATCATTAAACCATGGCCCTTTAGAGGATGGGCATTAGATTTAATAGGAGAGATCAATCCTGCTTCGTCTAAAGGACAGAAATATATCTTAGTGGGAATTGATTATTTCACCAAATGGATCGAAGCAATACCATTAATAGTTGCTGATCAAGAGGCTATTATTGGGTTCATACAGAAACAGATAATTTATAGGTTCAGATTACCTGAGAGTATAACCACAGACCAAGGTTCTGTGTTTATTGGTAGAAAGATGCAGGAATTTGCTCAGGAGATGGGTTTCAAGTTATTAACATCAACGCCATATTACGCTCAAGCAAATGGTCAGGTCGAAGCAGCAAACAAAGTGATAATAGGGTTAATCAAAAAACATGTGGGTAAGAAGCCAAAAATTGGCATAAGACTTTGGACCAAATACTCTGGGCTTGTAGAACATCTCCTAAAGAGGCTACTAACACCACGCCTTTCCAACTAACATTTGGCCATGATGCTGTTTTACCAGTGGAAATTCATCTGTAGTCAGTTCGAATTCAAAGGCAAAGTGAGATCCCATCTGCATTATATTAGGAGATGATGATGAATGAGTTAGTTGAGTTAGACGAAGTTAGATTGCATGCATTGGAAATCCTGATGAGGAAAAAGGAAAGGGTAGCCAGGGCATACAACAAAAGGGTGAAAGGTAAAACATTCACTGTTAATGACTTAGTTTGGAAAGTCATATTGCCCATGGACAAGAAGAATAAAGCATTAGGTAAATGGTCACCTCATTGGGAAGGACCCTTTCGAATACTAAAGAGATTCTCAAACAATGCGTATGAAATCGAAGAGTTAACTGATGACAAACGAATCTTAAAGGTTAACGGAAAGTATTTGAAAAAATATAGACCTCGCCTGCAAGAGATTCGAATAATAGCAACATAGTCGAAATATCACAAGGAGATGCCAAAATGGTGTCATATATTGCCAAAATGGCATTGTTTAAATATTACAAAACCAAGTGTAAATCAATTCAAATAAGCAAATGTTTAAAAATAAACGTTGTTTCTCAGTCTTGCGAAGGTGCTTCTGAAAGACTCAAGCCTTTGCTGGGTGTAACGTCTTGCTCCTTCCAGAGTATTTACTTCCCCTTTGATGCGCTCTGCTGCTTCTGTTTCGGAAAGGCCCCTGTTAAGAAGTTCTTCAAATTGGTTACTAACGCTGCCAGTTTCGTAAGCCAATTGTTGTTGTTGAGCTTCTTTGATCTTTTGCTGGAGCTCTTGAATTTGTCCTTCCCAAAAGAGAATAGAGCGCGCTCAGACTTCATAGGCATCCTTCGCTTGTTTTAAACGTGTTGCTTGATCTTCAGCCTCTGTAGAAAGTTTCGAAGCGCGCTCATAAGTAGCATTCATGGCGTTCCATTTCTTCTGAACTTTAGCAGCAGCCAATTCATCTTGTAGGAGACATCCAGTTACATCGTCCAATAAAACTTGGAGATCGAACAGAATAGTGCTGATTGGCAAGGAGCAAGTTGTAGAATTAACCTGAGTAAGAAGTTCCTTCATGGTATAGCAAGCGGTGCTATACTTTTTAAGAACTTCGAATAGGTCTACATCAAGGATTGTTTTCCTGACTTGGTTAAGAAGTTCAGCTCTAGCATCTGGGGACATTGTGTTGCTAGTTGAACTTGTGCCAACCCTAGTGAGAGGAACGGCCTTCTGAGCCAGTTTAATTTTCATGTACCCAATGGGGTCATTGAGCTTTAGGAGAGCTAGTTCCTCTTCAGTCAGTCGAGGCTGGGAAGTTGGGGAAAGTTCCTTGTTTAAAGGAGTCACGTCCATTTCGACCTCCATAGTTTCTTTAGTCTTACCCTCATCATCTTCATCCTTGCCTTGCTCATTGCTTTCTCCTTCGTCGCACGGATCCACCACATCAATGGTATTGGTCTCGCTGCTAATAGCATCAGATCTCGTTCCACCAGCTGAACCACTTTGGGTTTCGTCTTCACCAGAACTTTCTTCTGCAGTTTCTTCACTCTCTTGAGAAGAATCAGTCTTGTCCTTTTCAGCATGAGTGATTGTTGGATTCTCTTGAAGGGTTTCAAGAGGAGATTTCAGAAGGGAAGTTTCTGGTGGATTTTCTTTGGACTTGTGGGATGACCCTTCGTTTGCTTCCTTCAAAGGGGGCGAGGTGCCTTGATCATCGTGTGCCTCCGAAGCTCCAGTCAGGACCGCCATGTTGGAGGATCCTTTGTTTTGCACATAGTTGTTGGAGTCCCCATGAATAGATGAAGTGATTGGAGCATGAATCCCGGTTGGAGGATTTGAAGCAGTGGGGTTTGCATTCGAAGTGTCCTGCATAAACAAAATTAATTAACAGTATGCACTAAGGTATGAATAACTATCTTTGTTGTGAATTCGAATTTAATTACCTGTGGGTTATCGGAAGGAATGTTGCTGTCAATATGTTCCAACGTTACATTGGAGGTCGAAGGTGGAATTTTGGATGTTGTTGAGGGAGCAACGTCTTTGGGATCAAGCCCAAGAACGTTAGTAGGCTCATGGCCTTTGGAGCTTTCTTTCTTCTTCTTCTTCTTAGAAGCTGTTGGAGAATTTTCCCCAGATTTGGGGTTCTTTTCAGTGGAGCTTTGTTTCCTTTTCTTAGGAGTTGTTGGCGGAAGTTTGCTAGTCTGAAAAGGGTTAGACAAAAGTTAGATCTAATTCATAAACTTCAGTTTACTCGAAACAACAGGGTTAGTTGATTACCTTTGGAATGGAAATTTCTGTTGCAATCGGTGTTGTTGTTGTAGTGGTTGTTGTTGTTGTTGGTATTGTTAGATTTGCATCATCACTGACTTCAATAGCCTGTTGAGAAGTGTTCCCTTCCTTGGATTTTGAAGTAACACTCTTTATCCTAATAGCTGAAAAGTGAAACAATTAAGGTAAAGTGTTAAGGATAAGGGAATTAGGATACAATTGGAATTTTCCCAAGCATTCGCACCTGTGTCTTGATTAGATGTAATCGAAATGGCAGGAAGGTCATAGCGAAGATGTCCTGGGAAATTATGAAGCCAGTAGCGAGCCCATGTCACAGTCTCAGATGGCTTTAATTTCTTTAGAGACTGGTATTTGAACATTTCTTTGCAAGTGAACCACCAAGGGTATGGAGGAAACCAAGCCAGAGCCAGTTCTGAGGTAGGCAACCTAGGAAATTTAGGTGGGTGCATTTTGAGTGCCAACCTATACCTATCCTCAAGTGACAACCCTGAAGGAAGTTTGAGCTTAGAAATTTTTTCTTTAAATTTTTCCTTCAAGGTCTCGGCCGCTTGATGTACAGTGGTTTCCAAGTGTGTGGGATCATAAGTGGTTTCGAAATAATTTTGAAAAGCCCTAATTTCTTTGACGTGAGTGAACATACCTTTCTTGGAGTGTACCTGCACATTGAACGCGTCAGATAGCTTTTGTTGAATGGTGAGTGTGTCAAACATATAGGTCTAGTAGAACTTAGTCCACCATTCAAGAAATCCTTTTGATGTGAAGTATGTTGGCTCGAAAGGTAAAAGCTCGAACTGAGCGAAATCTTGGTATTGTTCCTGTTGCAACTTGGCCTCTCTTGCTTTGAACGTTTTGCCTGAGGTGATGGCACTTTGTGTTTGGAAAAAAGGTTCAGGAATTAATTGGCACAGGCCAAATTGTCTAGAAACAAAATTGGGTTGATAAGCTAGGAGGAAAATCTGATTCTTGTTTGGGGTAATTCTTGAGGAGATTAACCTAGGAAGAAGAAACGCTTTCCAGATATTTTGCATCTCTTTGCTCTTGGAAGCTTCTGAGAGAGGCATTGTGAACCATGAAGGTCCACAAGTCCTTTGAGCAAAAGGTGCCATGGACTCTTCAAACTTGTGTCTTTTGGAGAAGATCATGATGTATTTAGAAAATTGGATTTTGAAATCATCCTTGTCATCATTCGGGGTGAGCTTTCGAAGTCTCGTGCCTTCGATGCTCCTGTCAGCTATTTCTGGATCTTGTTCAATAATGGTATCAGCAGTTGATAAAGAAGATTCGAACATGGCATTAAGCCATAATTGGAGCAACCAAAAGGGTCCAGCCAGAAGAATGTTTTTTGGAGTATAGGATTTTAAACTAGAAACTGCTGACCTTAAACTCTCATAAAGGTCGACAAGTAACTGTTCACTCAGACAGACTTTCCTATTTTCATGGAAATTCCTGGCTAGGGGAATGAACCTACTTGCTACTTGCAAGGATCTACTACAAAACACATATCGTGATAGCCACAGGGTGAGGAAAGCGATATGTTCTACATCTGAGACCTCATCCCCTTCAGTGTGATAATGGCTGATAAATTTTGAGAAGCTAGCCAGTTTGACATCGAAGTCAATAATGCTGGAATGTTCTTCGTTGTCAGGAATGTAAATTTCCCCCACTGGTGAGAGACCAGTGATGGCAGCTATATCAAAGAATGTGGATGTTATCATTCCGCCTGGAAGATGGAAAGTGTTGTAAGTATTGTCCCAAAAGTACAATGAAGCGAATAGCAATGGGTGACTATAGGTAAAGCCTGGTTTCGACAGTTTGATTAAGTTATAAATCCCTAATTTTTCCCATTGTTGAGACTTTTTGGATTCCACCTTGGTGAACCAGTTTTGGTATGCTATGTCTGAAGTGGGGCAGGATCGAAAGGGTTTGAAATTACTTTTGATATAATCTAAGATAAAAGGGTCTTTTGGAGGTAAGGCCGGAGTTTCAGTTGTTTTCGAATCAGATGATTCGCTTAGGTCTTCAGTTCCTGCCCTAGGGGCATCCATTTTGTTGAAAAGGGGTTTGAATTTATAGCAAACAGGGAAAATTTTCCTAGTATCTTTCAGAATTTCAAAAACTGTTAAAGGACCCATTAGGGCAAACCTTTTTCCAGCAACAGTGGTAGGGATTAATACCTGAGAGGCGTACAACATTTCTTTCTCCTTGGAGATCATTTGAGGATTGAGTACATATTGATTCTGATAAATACTCACTTTGCTCTCCATGATGGTTTCCGTGTTGGTTTTCTTGTTCTTCTTCTTTGATAATTTCTTCAATTGTGATGATGTTGATGAAGACATTGTTAAGATTGCTGGAAGTTTTAGGGTTTAGCAAAAAGGAGGGGGATTTCAGAAATTTTGGAGAAAAAGAAGAAAAGACTAAACTGATAGGTTTTATAGAGTGAGTGTAAGCACCCACTAAAAGGACTAGGAGTACGTGGAAGTTGTTGATTGGATTCAGAGGGAGGTGGCATAAGATCCGGTGTTGATAATAAGTGTGATTAATAATAATCATTATTTTTAAACCGCACCATGCTGTGGTAACTGGTCCAAGACGGTTGAGTACTTAAAAAGGCGTCTTGATTGACGTGGGTAAAATCATGTGCAGTAAGTGTCATGATTCTTCAAAAAGGGTTATCAAAATCTTGTGAATCTATTTAAAATAAGTACTTCTCAAAGGGTTCGAAATACATATTTTAAAGGGGCATTTTGTTGGCTGAAGATTTTGATACTGTGATTCGAAATGAAATCACTATGGTTGAGCTTTGTTTGAATAAAGCAAATTTGATGATTCGGAATGGAAGAGAATGTTTGTTTCGAATGGAAATATTAGAGTTCAAGGTTTCGAATGATAAGTTGTGGAGTGTGAGTCTAAAGCCTTGTTCGAAATAATCATAAGAGGATATTTGTGAAGGTCATTTTTGGAAATAACCTATGAACAAACTCGAAACGAAAAGTTCCAAAACATTTGAAATTCAAACATGAGCGGGATATTGGATATTCAAATACACAAGCATAAGAGTGTTCGAAGACGCGTGGAGGCTAGAGGGAAGCAATGCTCTGCATGCTTTGAACGTGGCAGATTCTGATAGCAAGACCGTTATGGTCGAATAGTATAAATAGAAGTCTTATTGTTAGGATTTGGTGTGTCGTATCTGTTGTACAAATTCAATAAACATTCAAAATACCGCATGGATAGGGAAACGAATGCTCGAAAGATGTACGTATGATAACACCAGCATTTACAATTCAATGAAAACTCTTTACATTTTCCAATTTTATCTTTCACTTCTGTTTAATTTGTGTCTCAAGCAATTTTATGTTTATGCCTTTACATTAAAGCCTTTGTACTCGAAGTCATTTATTCCTTTCTGCATTTAAATACTTTTCTTATGGTCGAAACCTCTAAACATTTAGTAACTTTTACATCCACCCATTTAATCCTGCCATTTATCCAATTTCAAGTCTTTAAACTTTTCTCATGAATATTCCTAATAACATATAGAAGTTATCCTTCGAACCATTCAGTATAGTAATCGAAGCGGATTGGATATCTTTGGAACAACTCTAATTCGAAATCCTAAATACAAATGTCGGTTTTACAATTAGACTTAGCCAAACAACTATGTTCCATAGTATCAATCTAGTCGATCCTGTAAGTTACCAGAGAGATTGAATAACAGTAATTAAGTTTATTTGATAGTTTGGAAAACTAGCGGTTGTTCACCAGAAATCACTGTGAACAAGTGGATAGTAGTTCTGAAAGATTGAGTCCTGAAGCAACAAATGTCATTTGGCATGACTTTAGAAAGTGGATGGAATCCAAATATTCTGAAGTCCAATTCTTTTTCTTAAAGGATGTAGTGAGGAAGAAAAATGTTTATATTTCGCCATGCGTGCTTCCTTGTCTAGTTCTTCTGCTTCCTGCTCCGAAAGTGACTGTTGCTAAAGAGACTGCTTCTGAACAACATGATCTCACTCTGGCTTAGATTTCTTCTGAACATGAAGTTTGAACTACTTCAGGTGTTGAGAAGCCACCTACTTCTGGCTCTAAGGATTCATCTACTCTACTTCAGTAAACTCTGGATGAGTTTAGAAGTGAGAAGGCTCTTGTCAGAGAACAGTTGGATCTGCAAGATCAAAGACATGAAGAACAACAGGCCATCAATGCCGAGATTATACAGTTGTTGCGAGAGATCTCTTCAAATTTGTCTGAGAAGCCGAAACCATATCCTTCTTGTTTTTACCTTTTTTGTTTTCCTTTGTTTTCAAAATTCGGTACTTTATCTTTTTAATCCATAAAGTTTATCTTTCTTGGTTATTTTGTTTAAGGTCTTTTTGATTTCTGACACAGGGGGAGAAAGTAAGATGATTTTGATATACCTATTATCAAGAATCATTCTCATACATGTTATGATATTTTTTGCTTCTAACCAATGTTTGACTAAGGAATTTTATGGAAGTTCACTGAATTTATCTAGACAAGAAAAGTTCAGAAATTCAGAAAGATAATCAGAAGACATAGTCAAGATCTATGAGAAACCAAGAAAAATTCAAAAGTTATGAACATGATTAAGACTTATGAAGAACTAGGTTATGATGCTTGTTGTATCTTCACAACTCAGTTATGATACTTCTTCGTGTTTTGATAGCAAGCTCGGATCTTAGATGACGAACCAAGCATCTCTCGTCAGACATTGATGAAACTACAAACAGGAAATTATTCCTTTCCTGCTACCTTTTTTTATACTTCAAAATTATTTAGTAGGTCTTGAGCTCGGGGGGGCCTATGAACAAGTTAAAATGAATTTTGAGAGTATAGAACTCAGAGGGAGCTAGTTAGATAACTCTGTATGTGTTTTATGTGATTAACCTAGTATAAATTATTCATCAAAATACATGGTTTTGTCATCATCAAAAAGGGTAGATTGTAAGAACAAGATTTGGTTATGCATCTGATCTTAAATTTTGATGATAACATTACATGAAATCTTAGATAATAATTTAGTACTCGAACGATTTTTATCTAGTGTGTAGCTTTTACTAACAGGTTTTGACTCAGAAGATAAGGCGTGTGATGTCATCAGGTTTTGAACACAATACACTATGACCTTGGAAGAAACTAATGGCGTTTACAATGACCCAATCAAGTTCTAGAATGCTTCTATAACAACAGTTATCATGAACGTTAGTGATAAAGCTTCTCACCGTGACTATATTGGAAGAGCTTCTGAAGTCTTATTAAGATTTGATGTTTTGTATGTTCAAGTTCTGAAGATTCTAAAGATAATGTTATGAAGATTAAATTTTAAAGATTCTGAAGACAAAGATTATGAAGACCAATTGGTGAAGACTCTGAAGACAAGGTTCTGGATGAACGAGTTCTGAAGAATCTGAAGATTATGGTTTTGGTCCTTCTGAGCATGCTTCACAACAACCATCAGAAACCTCTGAAGATTAGAAGATAAGATCAAAATTAGTTTACGTGAGAGAATAACACAAGGTACAAATGATCTCACTATTTTGATATGGTGGCACAAGGATTGTACTATGGTACTGTGTTTCCTACCACTCATTCACTGACTGTGATGGACAAAACAACTGGAATTAAGTATTCATATTCTACCCTCCAATGAGTTTTTTTTTTACTATAAAAAGAAAACTTTGAAGATTGAAGACAACAACTCATTGTCTACAAAAATTATGTTGAAACGCTGCTCATATCTATTTCAAATATTCATTTATAAATTTTTATAAATGCAAGGGACTTTTGTTCGTTAACTTGCAAGCAAGGAGATTTTGTTCATTAACTTGCTATTAACATTGTTGTGTTATTTCATTGTATTCAAATTTGTGTAATTTGCTTTCAAGAAACAACTTTATAAACACACTCATTGTATTTTAACTCTTAAGTTGATTGTGCCTTGAGAGACTAATTGTTAGTCAGAATTTCTCAAGAAGATGACGGTTAGTCTCTGTGGTTTGGAACATCGACAGTTGGTCTTTGTTGTGTCTGTAATCAGTTCGGTTATAGTGAATTAAATTATTTTTTAAAAAGGAAAAATCACCATGACGGATGGACTGAATTAACGTTGTTAATAATGAACTAGGATAAAAATAATTGTCATTTATTTTTATTCTGGTATTCTTTATTTTGTCTTGAAAAGAATTTATTTTAAATTCTGAAACTCAATTCGAACTTCACCTTTCTTATGTTTCTCACATCTTCAATATATGATGTGATCAATGTTTTATTATAATATTTTTGTTGTTGTAAATTTTAAGTATATTTTAAAAATAATAAATAATATTTGTCTCTACTTTTAAGTGACAAATGTGAGAATTTTTTTAATATTAATTATTATTATTATTATTATTATTATTATTATTATTATTATTATTATTATTATTATTATTATTATTATTATTATTATTATTATTATTATTATTATTAACTATTACTATTATTATTTCTTTTAAAGATTTATAATGATTCTGACTTGGTCAAATAATTAAATTTATTAAAGTTATTTGACTTAAATCTTTTACTTCATTTCTCTCTCTCATATAAAAACGCCCCTAATTTATAAGGAGGCATCAGACCCAAATGCTATAATGTAAAAATATCTTTTGTCTTCTTTTTCTTTTTCTTTTTAGTTTTTTTTATTACTTCTTCCGATCAATATTTATTTTGTTGTTCTAGCACTTTAGATTTATATTGAGAATCTATTGAATCCGGATGAATTTACACTTATGAGACATATAAATTCTTAAGAAAAATGTTCATACACACCTAATATTTTAACATTGCATACACGCTATTTGTTATTACTATAAATAGTGATTGTAGTTCATTAATATCCCAATTTTTTCACAACAATTATTAAAACAAAATATTAATTATAAATATTAATCACAAATAGCTCATTAGTGATTATTAGAATAAGTGATTGTAAAAAAATTGGAACATCGATTATCACTTCTTTTAATAATCCCAAATATTAATTCTATAAAATAATAAATTATTAAATCTAAAGTGTATATGAATATTATTCTTAAAGATTTATCTATGTCATAAGTAGAAAAATTTCAGAATTCAACAGATTTGTTCCATATTCTTAATATAAATATGAGGTGTTATAATAACAAGATAAATGTTGACGAGAAGAAGTAACTAGAAAAAAAATTAGAAAGAATAAGAAAGAGAAGACAAAAAGAGATTTTTATGTTATAGTATGCCTCCTTATAAAATTAAGGGAGTTGTTATATTTGTGTGAGAGAGAAAGAAGGATAGCAAAAAATTTAACTAAGTAAAATCAACTTAATTAAATTTAATTATTTGACCAAATCCAAATTATTATAAATCATTAAGAGAAATAATAATTGTAATAGTTAATGATAATTAATATTAAAAAAAAATTCTCATATTTGTCACTAAAAAATTAAAATAAATTATTTAAATTTTTTGAAACATGCTCAAAACTTACAACAATCTCCCACATATTTTAAAAGTTCAAAAATAATAGGAATAAAAAGAATTTCCTGAATTAACATCTTGAATGTGGTGCATTAAACGGATGTAGTAAGCTATATGAATCAGCTTTACAATGATAGTACTAAACACACAGTGAAATTGGTGTAGCAAGCTATATGAACTAAAGACACTTGGCATATGTTAGAGCTCTAACACCCATATCACCCCCACAATTCTTGTTGTTAACGTTGTGGTGTACTAATAGGCTCTGCACGTGCTTGGTTTTTTCATGACTGCTTTAGAAATTTCGCTAATATCTCATTCAAACGACCCCACTCAATATTCATATAGGTGATTTTATCAAGTGTATGTTGCAAATCATACATCACCAATAAAAAATATAAAATTCATTTAAAGCTACACAATTTTATCTTCTCAGTAATGCATGTCTAACATTTTCTCACTTACACCATATGAACTTTTTTCATGGGATCTCAAGTCATAATGGTTGGGTTTCCATTACTTATTAATTCTAATTGGCTAGGTCTGATTCCCTTCAACGTGACACAAATCAATTTCTTCCTAGAGCTTTGTCAGAGGATCAACTAGGATCACTTTAATCTGACTTCACATAAATAGAAGATATTATCTCGTTATTCAGCAACTACTTTATACACAAATTAGAAAGACACGTATTTTCTTTCATAAATAGACATTGTCTATGACGTCTTTATTAGAATTAATTTAGATTTTATAATTAATTAGATATTAATTTATATTTAGGAATATCTTTTAGATTGTTTATATCTTTGTTAGAAGATATATTTTAGATTTAATTTTGTGTATAAATAGTCTAGTGAAGTAGGTTATTGTAATTCATTGTAAATCCTTATTTTGAAGCTGTAAGTAAATATTCCTTTTACGTTTTATCTTCCCTGTGCATTAACAATTGGTATCTAGAGCTCCGGTTCGAAATCCACGGGGAAAAAAAGTATTGTGATTAAGAATTACAATATTCTGATTCTGGGGTTTTGAGAAACATTGATTTGGGAAACTCTGTGTAAATTGCTCAAACGTAGAAGATGAACGGGAACGACGGCGATATTCATTCCAAGCTTCCAGTATTTGATGGTAAAAATTGGAATCGTTGGAAAATCCAGATGCGCGTGTTATTTGGTTCTAAAGATGTGTTAGATCTTGTCACCGATGGCTATGATCTATTAGAAGCAGACGCAACAGAGGCACATAAGATAACACATAGGGCGCTAAGAAAGAAAGGTCGGAAGGCGTTGTTCTACATCCATCAATGTGTGGATGCAAATGTGTTTGAGAAGATTGTTGATTCTGAAACAGCAAAGGTTGCATGGGACACACTGGTCATATGTTACAGTGGTGACATATCAGTGAAGAAGGTGAAGCTTCAGTATCTCAGAAAGAAATATGAGAATCTCAACATGAAGGACAACGAAAAGGTTTTTGAATACATCTCTAGAGTGATTTTGATCATTAATGAGATGAAAGCTTGTGGAGAAACTCTGTCTGAACAAGTAATTATTGAGAAGATCTTGAGATCTTTAACTTCTCAGTTTGATTACATTGTGGTAGCAATTGAACATTCCAAAGATCTGAGCACCATGAGAGTTGAAGAGCTGCAAAGTAGTCTAGAGGCGCATGAGTTGCGTATGAATGCAAGAACTTCTGAGAGGAAAGTAGAGCAGCAGGCTCTGAAGACAACTTCTAGTAAGAAGTATCAGAAGCGGACTTGGTCAGAAGCCAGGTGTTGTACCCCAATTGTTGCCCCTAATATTCCTTCATCATACCATATTATTTCCATTACAACAAAGATCACATTAGGGCTTTTGGTTCTTCTCCCTATCTTTAGCCTTGCTCTTCTGAAGAATTAACAAGCACCTTAACTTGTTTTCTTTTGTGATCATGGATATTTTTCTTTGATTTTATCTCTAATTAACAAAATTCAATATTGGTTTGTCTTACTTGTTAATAATTTAGGTAAAGGCAATGAGGTTTAGCAAGTTGCTTCATGGGTTCATGAGTTTATTTCCATGCCCTAGTCAATAGCTTGAGAAATTCACACCTCACCATTGAGTTTGTTTTGAAGTTGGTATGAAAGTGTTTTTGGTGGCCATGATTCCTCATCATCATCCTCAACAATTTCTATTTACAAAGGAAGAATATTGGCACAAAAAGTTTGTTCAAACTTGGCAAAGTTCCACCAAGCATTCTCTTGATCTAGAGGCTAGGGTTTTGGACTTCAAAGGGGCATATCTTGCTCATCTTTTGGTATTTTTGAGTGATTCTAAAAACATTCTTATCTTCAAAGAGTTACCAAAAAATCACTTCAAAAGTTCCAAGGGGTTTCCATGTGGAAGGAACTGGGTGAAGAAGAAAGATTACAAGTTATCTAGATGAATCCCCAATTTTCCATATGTGATTTCAAATGGTCATAACTTGATCAATTTTTAGCACCTTGAGCCCATTATTTTTTCATGATGACCCTAAGGATGTGTACTTCATGCCTTCTTTTATGTGCAAAGTGAGAAAATGGATGGAAGTTTCCTTAAGAATGCAAAAGATTATAGGTGATTTCATGATTTTTGGCCAACTTCAACAACTCATAACTTGCTCAATTTTTGGATATTTTGAGTGGTTCAAATTGAAAAATGTCATTCAAGAGATCTACTTCATTTCATCTTTTTTGGTCAAGAGCAAATTCTAAGTGGAAGGCTATGTTTGGATGCAAAAGATTATAGGTCATTTTTAAAGAAGAGTTTGAAATATTTCTAAGTATGGAAAGTCAACTCTTTTTCTTCAACTTTGACTCCATGTAACTTTCAGCTCAAGCACCCATTTGATTCCATTCTTTTTCCATTTCAAAGCTTGTAACCTCATCTTTCCAAAGCATCAAGAATTTTGCCCTAAGACCCCTTGAGGTGGAAATGCCATTGGATTGAACTTGGTAACATGGAATTGAAGTTTCTCCATAAGTCAGAGTTTGAAATTCATGTTTTGGCCTCTAAACATCAAATTAGCACGCGTTTGTGATCTAAACATGTTTAACCAAGTTGCCAAAGTGGATTAGAGCATTGAAACGCAAGGATTAGATGAGTTTTGATGCAAATCAGATCACACCTTGCTCGTGCATTAGTTTCACACGATTTCCCTGCAAACTTCATCATTTCACATGCTTGAACATTCAATTTAATTCCCTATAAATAGAGGGTCATCCCCCATTCAATTTCCCAAGCTTAGATAGCCAGAATCACCCTGCCAAACTTGCTTCACAACTCAAAATTCAGCTACTTCAAATTCTATTCTCAAGCCTTTTTCAATCCATTTTTTCTCTCAATTCACCTTCCTTGATCTTCCCTGAAGCTAACCATATAATTACATTTAAGAATCGTGCCATATATTTCCCCATAGAAGTCAAGTTTTAGAGCTCTGCAACTCAACTTTAATAGGTAGATTCCTTCATCAATTCTTCAAAACTTTGGTATTATTGTGTTGCTCCCATTTCCCTGGTTGTAGTCGCAACACTTACTTTCATCTGGAAGCATGTTTTGACCATGAATTTTCAAATCCCTTTTCAAAACATTCTTTCCATATTGCTTGAGCTATAGTTTATATAAATTTGGCGTGAGGGTGTGGTTGTCTTCGTCTTGAAGAGACGAAGCGAATGGCATAGGTCTGGGCTTCTGATTTTACAGTTTGAGAGACCTACAACTCGTGATGGCTGGAGGTTGAAGATGACCAATGTGTCATCTTCTAACCAATGAAAGCGTGCCATTTGTTATTTTCAAATTCTAATTTTATTAATGATTCTATACATTATTCATTAAAGACCATGTTATGCACAGCGTGCCAGATCCCTTGGATTTGATTACTAACGCATTTTGACTCTCATCCAATGGTCCACATCTTTTTCTTTTATTTTCTGTTTCTGATTTTTATATTTTAATTATTTTAAATTTCAAAAAATCATAGAAAATTAATTTTTAATCCAAAAAAATTGAAAAAATTATGAAAAATATTTTTGATTATTCTCTTTCTGACTTTTATTTTTTCATAATTTAATTTTGTGTTTTGGTACTTTTTATGAATTTTGCACTTATTTGATTTGTTTAAAATGTTTAAAAATACTTTTACACATTTTTAAATTCTGAAAAAATTATGGAATGATCCAATGACATTGTGAAAAATATTGGTGACCTTATTTTATTTTATTTTTTTCTGAATTTGCTATTTTTTACCATTTTTATTTATTTTACCCATTTATTTTAATTTTTAAAAATAGTTTCTGACTTTTAAAAATTCCCAAAAATTTTATAAAATTAGTTGGCCTCATTTCTTATTTTTCTATGGTCTTATTTTTCATTCCTTGATTAATTTGAATATAATTGACATTTTTCTCATTATTTTCCATTTTTAAACATTTTTAAAACCCTTTAATGTATATATTAATTATATTATTATTTTGTGAATATTTTCTGACTGTCTTGGGTTGATTTTTTTATCATGGCTTTATTAACATCATTGGATCCATGGTATTGAGTTTAACTCCACAAAAAATGGATGAATGATTTTAATAATAGTTTGATTAAATATTAATTCAAATGTGGTTTCTCTTTTTACCCTAATTCCTCTTCATCTCATTCCCTTCTCATTGCACTAAATGTTGTTGGAGCATGATCCCTATATCATGTCTCAAAACAAATGGTGCATAGATTGCTATTGATCAGCCTCAAAATAGGTGTGACTTCTATATAAGTCCACTTACGATTGTTTAACATAGCGCTAAATTTTGTCTCAATTCAAATAAATGATCATTTGTGGCCCAAACTTATGATTGCAAGCCCAAGTATGTTAATTTGATCTCTTTGATCCAATAACCTTGAGATTCATTGTGTGGAGGCTTTGGTTCTACCAATCCTCTAATGGATCTACAACACATTTGGTCAACACGAATCACTTAAACATCGTTGATCATTAAATGATACTTGTGAGAATTCCAAATGGATGATATACTTGACAAAAAGAAAATGCCACTTGTTGTGTGTAGGCTTTGGTTCTACCAATCCTCTAATGAGTTCCAAATGCAAGTTTCAAGATGGTCATCCTACTAACCACTAATTATTGACTTGTTTATTTTATGCTTTTATTCTTTTATGCTTTATGCACTATTTATTTTTTAGCATTTTTCATTTCATGCCATTTTCATCTTTGCTCATTTGAGCATTTATATTCTTGTCATTTTTACTTGGATCACTTGAGCTTTTCTTTTTCTTTTCCTAAGATACTTAATAATAAACTTAAACCCTAAAAAACTCTTAATGGTACTTGGACTATTTGGTTACTATCCTTGGCTTAGTCTTGAGCATTTTTACTGCTACAGAAAAATGGCGACTTCACTGGGGAAATATTGACCTCTTGCTGGTCCATCCCTAAGTGGGTTAAGTCTATCTTTTTTTTATATTTGTATATGTGCTATTGCTGTTTATGTGTTATATTTTGTATATATGTTTGTCTAGATTTTCCTGGCTTTTAGGGTGCTTGGTGATTACTCATAAGTCATATACCCGGACTTGGGAAAACTTTAAGATAGGACGGGCGGTATAGTCATGTTAACTTTGAGGGGGTAATCCCAAAAAATGAGGCATGAGATCCCCGACTCAGTGGAGGCCCCTTTGACTATAGTGTCGTTTACCGAGTAATCGGGAAGACGTACTGCTTTCGACCTGGGAGCCTGTTGAAACTGAGGACCGTAGAATACCAAACCCATCTTGGCCTTTTAGGTGTAGTGCGGAAGCTATGGCGGAGTAATCTGGAAATAGTTGTCACGCGATACTATGCTCGGACGAGTCTTTCTTGAGAATATTACTAATTACCGAGTTAATCGAGAAGTTGGTAATATCCGAAGGAAGGATGTAGACTCTGGGAACCTCTAGAACCTTATTCGGCAGGTGATAACTTTTTAGACCAACACATTATGGGTAGTACCTTCGACCTCAGGCTCGTGACGTTGAACCTATGAACCATATATGTGTGATCTTGTGTGTGATTGTTGCATCATGCATCCATGCACTCATAAGCATCTTTTGAAGAAAACAATATTTCAAGGGATTTAAAGGTTGACTATTTATGAATATCTCAGGTACTGTTAACCATAGATTCTGGAAAGAGAAAGATCGGGAACTACATTTTCAAGGATCCCAAGATATATAAGTTGATCAGTCTAATTCCAGAGATCGAGTGTCCTGCAGACTTTCGGAAGAAGTATGGATCCATTATTCCTCTCATGAAGCTGAAGATGAAGGAGGGTATTCTCTCGACCTTGGTATAGTTCTATGATCTGGTGTATCACTCCTTTACTTTTCCCGACTATCATTTGATGCCTACACTGGAGGAGTATTCTTATCTTTTGGATTTACCTGTTACCGATCGTGTTCCTTTTACTGGTTTGGAGGGTGAGCCAAAACCACATGAGATTGCTGCTTTGTTTCATCTGGGGAAGTCTGAGGTGGAAGCCCATATGACTACCAAAGGAGGGATTAGAGGATTACCAGCTCAGTTCTTATTGGAGAAAGCTCGTTACTTTGCCAGAATGAAGAGTACGGTTGCTTTTGAGGCCATCTTTGCTTTACTTGCTTATGGATTATTCTTATTCCCTAATATGGACAAGTTTGTTGACATTAATGCTATCAGGATCTTCGTGATTGGAAACTCGGTTCCTACACTGTTGGGTGATGCTTATTACTTTGTTCATCTTCGGAGTTCTTATCATGGGGGAATGATTATCTGTTGCACGCCTTTGTTGTACCGATGGTGCATCTCTCATATGCCTCAGTCTGATGCTTTCTGAGATGTCAAGAAGGAACCCCGGTGGGCTCCTAAGATCATGGCTCTTACTCACTCAGATATTGATTGGTATAATTGAGCTTATCAGGATGTGGAGATTATTCACAGTTTTGGTAGTTTCCCCAATGTGCCTCTTCTTGGTACAAAGGGAGGAATTAACTATAACTCTGTTCTTGCACGGCGACAGCTTGGTTATCCTATGAGGGATAAACCAAAAAGTATTCATTTGAGTAGTTTCTTTCTGAAGGAGGGAGAAGACCACAGGGAAGCTAGGGAGCATATTGTGAAGGCCTGGCGTCACATTCATAAGAAGAGTATGAAGGATTTGGGACCTAGAGGTGATGTTTCTTTGGAGCCATATCTTCAGTGGGTCCGATCGAGAGCCATTTAGTTGAAGATGTCGTATACTCGGGAGACACCCATGCCTGATCTATTTGTGAAGACCACTCCTCCTTTATTAGATAATCTAAAAGAACTGCAGCTTGCTTTGGTCAGTATGCAACAGGAAATGGATGCTTGGAAGAACAAGTTCCAGACTTTAGAGAGTTCCTACAGAGCAGACCTGAAGGAGAAATATGATTTGATTGAGATCCTTGAGAGTCAAGCGGTAGAGTCTATGGAGAGGCAAGGGGATTTATTTTCTCCTAAGCCTAAAATAGGTGTTTATCACTCACTTCCTGCTTCAGATGATTGGAAGGAAGTTGCCATCAGGCATGTGGAAGAAAACCAGAGGTTGAGGTCTCAGATTGCCAGGCTCACAGGGAAGCTCCAGCGTAAAGATTGATCTCCATCAGTTTCTTTTTCTCAGGATTTTTAGATTGTCTTTTCATCTTGTACTTGGGATCATTGAAACTTGTAATCCATTTTTGAAGTTATTATAATAAAAAAATTTAGTATTTCAAATGCTTTATTATTTTGATGTTTTCAATATGTCTATAAACGTTAAGTCCCTTGAAATATTAAATAACAAAGTAAAAATAATCATATGCGTTGCACATCATGCATCATATTTCTTGCATTTATTATGCATATGCAGGTGTCTTATCTAGCTTTTTACTACATTCAACAAGCTGACTCATCGCTACAACACTCGGGCTAACTTCAAAAAGAATATGGACAACTTGGAACAGGAGAATCGCGAGTTACGCGAAGAAGCTTCTGCTTTGAAGGCTGGCTTGGCCAACTTGACTACTCTGATGGAAGCTCTGGTGGTTGCTCAGAATCAGCCATCGAGTGTTCAACCTCAACAAAACAAGGGAAAATGCTGAAGATCCTACTGTTCCTATATCCGCTACTCCGACTGTTGTTCAAAACCGTATGCCTCAAGGTTATCCGTGGGGCTGAAACCACCCGGCCGGACTTGTCATCTGGATGTAATGAAACATCAATGAATTCGCCACCGAACATCTTTTATCCCGCTGAAAGGGAAAGGTAAACATCGAGAAAACCTGAAAAGGGAGAAATCACGGTCTTTCGACCGAGAGATCGGGTAAGGGAGTCTGTTACGCGAGGGGAAGGTATTAGCACCCCACACGCCCGTAGTACTCTATGATATCCACTCTTGTTGTCTAATCTAATGGGTGTGGTCAAATCCTATGTCTATGGCTTAAAACTGAAAAGGGAATGCATGCGAAAGAAAAGAAGAAATAATGTAGGGAAAAATAAAAGTTGTGCTCGGTTGGGCCCTACCCCTTTGCCTACGTATCCCTTTTAAGGAATCAGAGCAGCCGTAGTTCGGCTTATATATTCTGGTTGGTTTGTGTTTTTAGTTAAGACAACAAAAACAGTCAAGATGGCAAAACATCAAATAAAACAACAAACAAATGAGATGGTAAAATATTTACTAAATAACAACAAAGTAACATGTCAAAGATGGCGAAACACCAAATGATAAAACATCACACCTAACAATGACATTGAGAATCAAAGTAGGATAAAAAACATGCGTGATGGTGAAACATCGGCTTCAAACAAATGTGCAATGGAGAAACATCGGCTATAAGATAACAAGGTATCATGGCAAAGATGGTGAAACGTCAATAAATCGAATGACAAAACAACACACCTAACAATGATATTGAGAATCAAAGTAGGATAAAAAACATGTGCGATGGCGAAACATCAGCTTCAAACAAATGTGCGATGGCGAAACATCAGCTAAAAGATAACAAGGTATCATGGCAAGGATGGTGAAACATCAATAAAACGGATGACAAAACATCACACCTAACAATGATATTGAGGATCAAAGTAGGATAACAAACATGTGTGATGGTGAAACATTGGCTTCAAACAAATGTGCAATGGAAAAACATCGGCTATAAGATAACAAGATATCATGGCAAAGATGGCGAAACATCAATAAACCAGGTTTAAAAACAAAGTCAAGAGGCGCACAGACAAATAAGATTGATTTGTATCTTTTACCTTGAAGAAGGGTTTGAGTTTATTAGAGGTGTTTTATGATTTGCCGAGAAAACAATTTTTGTTTTAAGATGAAAAATGCAAAGGAAGGAAAAAAACAACTAAGGGAAACTAGCCTAGCACTATCCCTAGTGTTCTCATACAATGATCGACCCTAAGGTTGAGGATAAAGGAAAACCCTACCTTAATTAACATGTTAAAGGAAGCTTAACAAAACTATCCTATAGGGAACATGCACTGAGAGCGAAGTCGTGATCTCAATTTCTAAATTGAGTGACTCATCGATCAGCAATTAAAGAAGAAAAACCATAAACATCCTAAAGGGAACATGCACTGAGAGCGAAGTCGTGATCTCAATTTCTAAATTGAGTGACTCATCAATCAACAATTAAAGAAGAAAAACAATAAACATCCTAAAGGGAACATGCACTGAGAGCAAAGTCGTGATCTCAATTTCTAAATTGAGTGACTCATCGATCAACAATTAAAGAAGAAAACACAACACATGTATCAGACAAAAAAACCAGAGGGCCTCCTGACATATATCAGCAACAGAGGTCCCATCATGCAACATAGAACTATGCAAATAGAAGAAAGGAAATAGTGCAATACCAAATAGATAACTATCAGTAGCAATTGAGCAAGAATAAAAGAAACCCAGAGAACTTCAAGCAAGCTGGCATCAGCAGACAAATCAAGTCAGAAATTACTCCATTAGGATGTAAGTATTGAGATTATCAGATATGAACAGATTCCATGGGCAATGTATAGCATTCATGATCACATATATATCCTGCATAGACTATCAAATATGCCAAGCACAAGAGCAGTTCCAATATAATAAGTTGGGTTCCACAAATAAAGTGAAACACAGTAGCCTCAAGTCAAGACTGGAAAACTTTTCTCAAAGTACCTCGCACATTCAACAGCCAAGTTAGTATTCCCATAAATTTAATGATGATTCTCATAAGGGATGGATGATGACCCCATAATGAAGTGAAAGAACATGATTGTGATACGGTGGGAGAACTGACTTGTGTTTTGTGTTCGTATTCGCACTTGTGCGGTTGAGCAAGAGTCGCCACCGACTTTTTATTTTATCCTAAAGGAAAGGTTAAAAAAAGCACAGCAAAAACCTTTTGAGATATTTCGTGGGTTCGGGGGGTAGATTATGAAAAGGGAAGGTATTAGCACCCTTTTCATCCATGGTTATCCATGGGCTCTTAGTTACTTGGTTTTTTAGATCACTTGCCTTGTTTTCCGATTGCTTTGAAAATGGCGTGTGTGTGGGTGCTTTTTGAAAATGTTTTGGAGAAAGATGCCTTGTCTTAGGCAACTAATGTATTTGACTCGTGTTTGAGTGTTTTACAAAAGTGTGAATCTTTTCGAAAAGATGTTTTCAAATGTTTTTGAGAGTTTGTTTGAAAGTGTTGTGGATTGTGGTTTTTGAAAAGAAGGCAAGTGTTTTTGCAAGTTTGATCTCAAGTAACTAAGAGTTTTGTCTACCCTATTGTACTCAAAGGTTTTTTGTCATGTTTTAACCCTTTTTAACAATTTTGTTCCACCATTGAAATTGATGGACAATCTTGCGTTTAGGAAGTTTATTCGGGACGGGCGCGGGTCATCGTATGGACCATGAATGCAATGGTGCCAAGTGTCTTTGGCAATTTGTTTTGAAGGGACTATGATCATTCCATTTAGGCAACACTTTGAGACTTATGATCATTTGATTTTGTTTTGCCAAAGATACTCGACGTGCAAGCATGGCCCATTTTGGAAGGCAACATGTGGGATTACCCTAGGGGGTGCAAGTGTGATTGTGTATTGATTACAGGTATTTGTCTTGTATTAGGTTATCTAGCGTTTGATTTTATGTACATACAAACCCTAGGTCTAACCATGGTATAATTAGAAAACTGTAAATTGCGGAATGTAAATCTACGCTATTACAAAATAGTATCAGGGAGTGGGGATATAAATGTACAAGGGGATGGGACTTATTTACAACCAAATCGAATGTCACAATCAAAATGTAAATATCGAACGTACAAATATAAGATAAAATGTGTATAGGGCAATATATTGTGTAAGTGTAAATGTGAGATTGAATCGTATTAGGGTTTGACCTAGAGAAATGTTTTTAAATGAATCTTTGATTTTTGTATGTTTAATTATGTACAAAAGAAAAATGAAGTGTTTTGATTAAATGTTAAGTTTTAATTGGAAAGTATTTTAGTCCAAATGTTTGTGAGTTTAATATTAGAAAAAATGAATGTATTTGAATTGTTATGTATGAAAAAAGAATGTTAATTAAAAAAGTTTCAATTTTAATTATGTATGAAAAATGTATAATATGTACAAATATGTATTTCAATTAAAAAAAGCATTTTCAATTTAATTGTGTATGAAAAAAGATAATATATACAAATGTATTTCAATATGTGTTAAAAAATGTTTTTAAGTTAATTATGTATAAAAAATATTTTGCTGTTATTATATACAAAAGTGTATTAATTAAAAGAAAATGCTTTCAAATTTAATTACATGATAAAAGTATTTTATTATTTAGGTTAGTATTTTACAAAATAAAAAAAAGTGAACATTTTTTATAAGATAAAAGAGGGTTAGTGTTTTATAAGAATGAAGTAAGTATTGTTTATATATAAAAAAAAAGATTAGTATTTAATGTTGTAAAGAAAAAAGAAGAAAAGCATTTTTGATGGGCTCTAGGGGGGGTGAAACGGGTCAGGCCCATATCAATTCTGAAATGAATTTTAGGGTTAGGCGTTTTTTGTTCAGAACGACAGTTAGGGTTTTGAGACGGCGCCGTGTTCACTGAGTTCGTCGTCTTCGTTTCTTCTGATCAATGCTTCTCTTTCCGGCCACCAGCATCACCCTCCATACCTTTCTTCCCTCCCTAGCACGGTCTCCACATCTTCTTGAAACAAGGTTGGTTCTAATCGTTTTATGTCTTTATCTCTTCTTTTCTGGATTCGCGTGGTTCGGATTTGTTTTAAACTGAGTTCTTTATTTTTTCGTTTTTTATGAGGTGAAGGGGAAGAAGATTGCTACCTGATTTTGGGAGATGGAGGAGAGGCGGAGGAGTGTGATGCTTAGGAGGCCGGAGCGGCGTTTCTGTGACGAAGCTAGATGCTTGCTTTTGATGCCTTCCTGGTAACTTCGTTCCTTGCTACTTATGATTAAGGTTTTGATGATGATATGTACTGAGAAGCCTAATATGTTCACTTTTTTTTTCTTCTTCTTCCACTGTGATGCCTTTATGTGGTTGCCTGAATATTTGTATGCTTCTTGTTTGACTTCTATGAGTTGCCTAGCATTTTTGTTGAATGGTTGCTTTCTTGGACGATTTGCCTTGGCTACTTTAGAACATTGCTGGCTTGCCTATGATGAAGCTTGCTTCTGAGGCCCTTGACGCTTTCTCTCTTCTTCTCTTGTTGCCATGTGTATTGTTGCCTATGTATTGCCTAATGATGAAAAGCTTCTGAGTTCACCTTGAATCTTGCTTCTGAATGATTTTGGAACATTGCTGCCTTGAGTGTTTAGAACATTGCTACCTTGATGTTGCCTTCTGAGATACCTAAAGCTTTTGCCCAATGATGTTATACTGAGGGCCTGGAACTTTTGTGTGCTTTGATTATGCTTGAGATTGGGTTGCCTTTGAATTGTTGCCTTTGTGTTGTTGCCTGGAATTTTTGCTGAATGGTTGCCTTGAGATGCCCAGTGATGATCTCAGATCTGAGGGCCTATGTTGCCTTTGACACTTTGTTTTTCTCTGAGTCCCTGATGCCTTTAATGATTGTTGAGTTGGATGTCATGTTTTGACATGCTTGAGAGGTTAGGCAGTTTTGTTTATGGTTTGGCTCAAGCTTTGACAATATGGTATGTTTCAGTTTGTAGGTATGGTGAGGTTATTGGTGGTTTTGGTTATGACTGATGCTTATGCTTGAGGTTGTTCAGGTTATGGTGTTTTTGAAGGTTGAGACAGGATTGTGGGATATTGTAAGGATGATGCAGGTTTTTGATTAAGCTTGGCTTAACACAGTTTTTGTTAGGTCATGCTTCAGTGTGGATGTTAGGCAGGTTTTGTTTCTTTGACAGTAGTGAGGTCTCTTGACTTGTTCAGTTTGTATCTTTCTCTCTTGCTATGCTGAACTGTTTTGTAGATTTTCTATCTTTTCTATCTCCTCACCCCTCTATATTGAACTGCTATGCTGAACTGTTTTATTGGCTTCTTCCTATCGGTTTTCTTTTGGCGCCCAATCTTTATTCAAAACTTTGGTCTTCTCTTTGACCCAAGTTTGCTGGATAGTTTCACAAGGTTTCTTGGCATTTTTCCATTTTCGGTAACTGGCTATGCTGTGTAATTTTTTGAACAATGCTGAATTATCCTCTTTTTTGTATATCTTTTCTGCCTTGCTTCTACTGTCTACGCCTGCTGAACCTGAACTAGGCTTGCTTTATCTCTCTTTTTTCTCACTTTATTAGTACAATAAAGAATTTTATATGTTATTATTGTACTATGTTCTGAAGGGGCTATATTTATACTGGGAAATGATGATTAGCTTGCATAATATGTTTTCTGCATTTTCTTCTCCAGCTTTTGTGCTTTGCTCTTTTCCTTGATATCTTGGCAAAAGTCCCTTTTTGACAGCTTGTAGGCTTTGATAGCAACTTGTACTATTTTGATTTCTTTGATACCTTTGGCATTTTGACAGCTAGTGCCTTTGCTTTTGGATAGAAAGTTGAGATTGAACTTTTCAGTTTGGATTTTGGACTTTGAATTTCTATGTAGCTTGAAATTTGTAACTTATGCATTTTTGGCATTTGCATTCATGAAATAAAATAATCTTCCCTCTCTGTGAACCGGGAGAAATCCCGTGATTTGCAGAGAGGGCAACTGATCCCAGTCAGTGGCCCCTAATGATGAGCACTTTTTATCTGTCCTTTCCAATTTAATGCTTTCTGACTTTTCTTGTTTCTTTTTGCAGATGAAAAATGGAATACCGGAGCGGAATGAAGAACGAAGGATATTAGAAAATAGGATAGTTTTCATTCTATGTAATATTTAAATTAAATGTAAATTATTGTCTGTAATGAACAACAATTTGTACAAATAATTCAAATATCAATAAAAGTTTAAATTATCCAATTAATTCTAATTTCTTTATTGTTTATTTATTTATTTAAAATTCTTAGAATTAAAACAATTGAAAAATAAATTCAATCATTTAATTTCAGAATAATAAATAACTTAAATAAAACAACATTGATCAATTAAGTCTGTCTTATTCAACATCCAGAGCAAAGCAGCAGTCGATCTAAATAGACTGATCAAACGCATAAGCACTGTGAATCCAACACTGCATATATCTTTTGACTGATGAATTCAAACCAATCGCCTCCTCTTACTGATTTGTCATAAACACTGATTCTTTGCAAGTACTG
This sequence comes from Vicia faba, assembly GCA_948472305.1. Lineage (NCBI taxonomy): Eukaryota > Viridiplantae > Streptophyta > Magnoliopsida > Fabales > Fabaceae > Vicia > Vicia faba. Next base: position 465,599,109 of record OX451738.1, read on the forward strand.
TAAATCCAACTGCAACCCTTCTTTGACTGGCCCAAACAAAATGAATTTACGCCACTGTCTCTTTTGCTGATTAAACCAAGATAACGCGAATTTTAATCCGAATCTTGAAATAAACCGCAAAGTGCTGTGGAATTTAAATTCTTCTGAGAATATGCCCATAAAACCCTAATTCCCGATTAAATGCCAAATCACGCTCGCTTGATCAAAATTGAACCAAAAATCAACCAAACCCTAAGCCCACTGTATGAAACAATTCAGAGCTCTGAAAATCAGTAAAAACCCTAATTCTGCTTGACTGTCAAGAAAAGTCCGTTTGTCCGATTCTTGAGCCAGTTTGAGAAGTCAGGAAATGTTTGAAGCTGATATTTCTTGTGGAAAAGCGCGAGGGCAAATTTTGGGGTACAACAGTTGCCCCTGTCCAATCTTCTTGGACCTGAAGAGTTAGATTGGCAAGTTTTCCTTTCGCGACTTGAAGGTAAAAGGAGATTGGACACTAATGTGCCCAGAAAATTTGCGCTCGTCAATGTGACGGTGGAGGTGAATGGGCTTAAAGATGCCATTTGGTGATGGGCTTAAAGATGCCATCTGGTGCGAGAGAATTTTGTCGGGGGATGGGCTTAGAGATGCCATCTGAGAATGGGCTTACAGATGCCATTCGGCGACTGCTGGTAGGAGGATGGGCTTATAGATGCCATATGGTGATGTTGAACTGTAGGTCGATGGTGAGTGGACAAGTGTCAGAAGGGCATCCATGTTTTGGAATATCTCTGAATTGGGGTCTGAACAAGCAACAGATTGACGTCCATGTCTGGAGGGTCTGTAAACTATTTTCAGGAGTTGGGACTGAACAAGCAACGGAGCAGCATCCGTTGTTGGGAAGCGTCCGTAACCTATTTTCAAAAATTGAGAAGAGTCTGAATCAGTTGGTGGATTGACATCCGTTGTAGGGAAGAATCCGTAAACTGTCTTCAAAAGTTTGAGAAGAGTCTGAACAAATCGGTAGATTGACATCCGTTGTAGGGAAGAATCCGTAAACTTGTTTCAGAAGTTGAGAAAAGTCTGAACAAATCGGTAGATTGGCGTCCGTTGTAGGGAAGAATCCGTAAACTTGTTTCAGAAGTTGAGAAGTTGAAGAGGAACCGGTGTAAGGTTCCTGCTGATGCATCTGAATGAATCTGGAATAAGTATCAAAAATGTTGCCGTGTCCGGGTCACATCTGAACTATTTTTGGATGAATCTCAGGAGATGATCTGTGTCTGTCGACTGATCCTACCTGAAAAGGTAAAGGGTTAGTTGTATGTAATGTTATGATGCATGATGCAATGCATGTGACATTTAATGTTTATGATGCGCATGTAAGCTGATGAGCTAATCTTGCCAAGGATACATGATTCCGAGATGGCTGAAGATAAAAGCATCTTGACTGCTGCCGGGGAGAATAAATCCTTGGCTGTCGCTGGGGAAGAGAACTCTTGATGACCTCTACTGGGGAGTCCCAAACTAGTAGACTCATGCCGGGGAGACCAGATTGAGAGTCTTCGGTTTGATGGGAAATAACTCTGGAGACTTCACTGGGGAACTCAAGATTTGCCTTTCCAGAACCCTGTGGGGAGAAGGTTTAAGAGTCTGACTCCGCTGGGGACAGGGAGAATTTTGGCGAGTACGATCTTCTGTGGCGGTTAGCTTGAGAAGACTCTGAACAAGCGATAGGTTAACATCCGTTTACTTGGAGAACCCGTGAACTATTTTCAGAAACCTTGAAGTTGAATAGAACAACATCCGTTGTTGGGAAGCGTCCGTAAACTAAATTCAAAGGTTGCATCTGAACAAGTTGATAGATTAACATCCGTTGTTGGGATGAATCCATGAACTGTTTTCAGAAGTCTTGATAAGAAACTGAACAAGTCGGTAGATTGGCGTCCGTTGTTGGGAAGAATCCGTAAACTGTTTCAGAAGTCTTGAAGAGGAACTGGACAAGTCGGTAGATTGGCGTCCGTTGTTGGGAAGAATCCGTAAACTTGTTTCAGAAGTCTTGAAGAGGAACCGGTGTAGGGCTCTCTGATGATGAGCTTGTGTAAAACTGCATCGGGTTTGAACACTTTTGACATTCGAATGCCCCAAGTGGTGATGTAGATAAATCCTGGTTTATTACAGGTGTTGGTCTACAATCGGTCGTTCACAGATGTTTCCTGGGTTGTTACAGGTGTTGATCTGGAATTCTTCAGACATGCCCTGGCTGGATACAGGAGTCGAATCTGGAAAGGTGATAGTTGATAGATATGCCCTGGCAGGATACAGGAGTCGAATCTTCAAACTCTTCAGACATGCCCTGGCTAGATACAGGAGTCGAGTCTGGAAATATGGTCAACAGATATGCCCTGGCTGGATACAGGAGTCGAATCTGGAAATGTTGTAGTTGATTTGTTGAACACTTTTGACATTCGAATGCCCCAAGTGGTTGTGAAGGAGTCTTGAATCAGATTACTCTGCATATTGAGAGATTTCTTGAAATCATGACTGGACTGCCCCAGGTTAACTGAATTGTGACATGTCATGCCCCTTGTTGATAGGAGATTTGATGGAAGTGTTATCCTCTTGAAGTGATTTTGACTTACTGAGAGAGTTTTCGTTCCTCCGAACATTCGCTGTATGAACTTCTTCGCTGTCAAACAAAAGGGGTTAAATGCAGACAATGATATTCGAATAATGCAAAGTTTATGTTTGTCTCGAAGTTTTGAAAAATGCGTTTTTTAGCAGAAAACTTTTCACAAGACAAGTTAACACGAGATTTAGAGCAAAGCCCTACAGGAGTCAGGATACCTTTTGTAACAGTATGCTTTCGAACTAACCCATGCTTCAATTAGGACTTTTGAAGGGTTGTAACGTGGCCTGGTTCATGGTTTAAGAAACAAAGGATAAAGGCTCAAAGTATATTTGTACCCACCCGCTCTTCGTGATGTCCTTCAACCTAAGCTCAGTTAACTGTGCGTCGCACTCTGTTTCGAGTTTGGAACGACTTTTGGGCGATGGTTCACCGGTTTGAATTTGGGAGACAGTCATCATCTCCTTTTTCTTTTTCAACACTTTTTATGTTGTTGAGGGTTTTGTAATGACCTCACTATTTTGATTTTGATTTGTTATCCCTAACTTTTGCCTGACTGTTACCGTTTTCGGGATTACTGTCAGCGGGATGCCCTAGCTTTCTTAAGCCTCCTTTATAGGTTCTGGCTTGATGGGCTTTTCTCTTTTGAGAGATTGACTGTCTATGTGATAGGGAACCACCCTTGTCTTTTGATTCCGAAGGAATGCTTTCTTTTTCGACGTCGTTCGCTGTATTGCAAACTGAGAGTTTGCGACTTCAATGCGCTTTTCTTTTGAATTAACTGAGAGACTACCCTGCCCCGGGTTTATATCAAAGGTTTTGATCGTTTAGAACAAGAAACTTCTACTTCTTTGGCTCGAAGGGGTTGACTAGGGATTAACTTCCTTATAACTCCAGTGTTTGGGAATTGAAAGAAACGCATGTACATCATCAGCAAGGTCTGTTCAAAAGCATACTGTATAAGATCACGGTATTGTTTCGTCATCCTCCCTCTAAAGGCTTGCAGCTTTTTATCAAGAGTCAAATATTATAAAGAAAAGCATAAGAGTAGTGAAACGAATGGATGAATTCAAGACAAACATATGCAATGCATTAATAAAAACAGAGTTTAACATCAACAGATAATTGTTTGACAGCAAAAGAAATTACAACTTTGAAAATTCAAAAAGAAGCAAAAGTCTTTCAGTTTCGAGCTTCGTCACTTCAAGCGGAGAACCCTTTAACGGAAGATCCTCATCTCGCCGTCTGGCATAAATTCCAGCACCCCAATGTCAATCAGATCTTGAATCTTGTTCTTCAAGGCCCAACAGTCGTTGGTACTGTGTCCCGGGCTGCAGGAGTGGTAAACACAAAATTCATCGGGATTAAAGCGTGGAGAGGAGATGTTGAGCTTCTGAGGAGGGTCCTTTACGGTGAGCAAATTGACCTCCAACAGGCGCTTCAGTATGAAGAATGATGGTATCTCAGTCTCCGTAAACTGTCTTCCCGACTTTTCTTGTTTACGCCGATTGCCCCGCTGACGCTGGCGAGGTTGTTGATGGGTTTGTGACCCTAAAGCTAGCAAAGGAGCTTTCCCCTTGTCTTCTTGAGTGGATGGAGGCTGAGCGGTGACTTGCTCTTCAACCTCAGATGTTTGCCCCAGTTGGTTGTTTGGAAGCAGTTGGCGGACAAGAACTCTGAGTTCCTCTTGTCTTTGAGATAGGTCTTGGATGAGAGCCATCTGGCCCACCAACTGTCCCATCACTTGAGTCCTCAGTGTTGTCAGATCAAACTGCAGCTCCGCAATCTGATCACTCCTGGCATTGTTGGAATTCCCCAAGTCCTTGGTGAGGAGAGCTTTCATCTCTTCTTGCCCCAGAGACAAGTTCAGGAACATCTCCTGCAGCTGAGCAGTCTGGTCTTGGATGTCTTTGACAGACCGTTCTAGAGCCATCTCTTGCTGAAATAAACAGCAGGAGAGTAAGGAAACCTGAAAAAAGGAAAGATTGTCAAAATGCAATGCATGATATGTGGATGCATGCTTTCAAGGATCTCTTGGGGTAAACACAAGAAAATGTTAGAGGTTGAACTCTGCCCTTGGATTGGAGGTCTCTGCATCGATGGACGTCCTTCCACGAGAATCAAGCTCACCATGTCGAGTGGGTCATAGCCACTGATTCAAGTTGTTGCACTTGATCTTTGTTTGGAGAGCTTTGTGTTGGTGGATGTCTTTCCACGAGAATCAAGCTCACCATGTCGAGTGGGTCATAGCCACTGATTCAAGTTGTTGTACTTGAACTTTGACTGGATTGGTTAGAGGAGAGACCTCTTGCCCCTTGATAGATGTCTGGTTCAACGTAACCCTGCATCAAAAGAACCCTCGAGATCCTTGAAATGGTTATTGAAAATGCTAAAATGCTATGGTATGATGTTATGATGTTATGTTCATGTATGCACAAGCAAGTAAGTGTATATACAGGCAAACAATATTCACACAAAGCACACAAGGCCTTAGGTTTAGGCTTGCATGAGGTATGGGTATTACCCTCTTGAAGTTGGTGGGCTCAACCTGTCCTATCAAAAGTAACCGGGTTCTAGAGGATCTCATATCATTGGCTACCCTCAATCGGTCATAACTCCAGCATCGCAACCTTTTCTCGCGGCCGGAACCATCTCGAGAGTTTAGCCTCAATGAGTGTAGCATACTGCTACTGTTCTAATGGCCAAGTTGGTCAATTAGGGTTCTAAGGTCGGTTGGTGCTTAATGACTCCTTGGAAGACCCATATTCTCCCCGTCTGAACACGAGGGATATCGGTACAGACCAAGACGCCACACCAACGTAGCCACTGCTTCACCCATGTCGGTATACGCCGGACAGGTCCCTCACAGATTATGCTACCTAAAAAGGGTTTCCCCAGATCCGGGTTAGGATCTATAGAACTCCGATACAAAGCCCATAAATGTAAAGTAAACAAAGCAATCAATTGAAAGTAAAGGTGATCTAAACCCTAAGGTAACCCCACTTTAAAAATCATATTTCCCCAGCAGAGTCGCCAGTTCTGTGATACGGTGGGAGAACTGACTTGTGTTTTGCGTTCGTATTCGCACTTGTGCGGTTGAGCAAGAGTCGCCACCGACTTTTTATTTTATCCTAAAGGAAAGGTTAAAAAAAGCACAGCAAAAACCTTTTGAGATATTTCGTGGGTTCGGGGGGTAGATTATGAAAAGGGAAGGTATTAGCACCCTTTTCATCCATGGTTATCCATGGGCTCTTAGTTACTTGGTTTTTTAGATCACTTGCCTTGTTTTCCGATTGCTTTGAAAATGGCGTGTGTGTGGGTGCTTTTTGAAAATGTTTTGGAGAAAGATGCCTTGTCTTAGGCAACTAATGTATTTGACTCGTGTTTGAGTGTTTTACAAAAGTGTGAATCTTTTCGAAAAGATGTTTTCAAATGTTTTTGAGAGTTTGTTTGAAAGTGTTGTGGATTATGGTTTTTGAAAAGAAGGCAAGTGTTTTTGCAAGTTTGATCTCAAGTAACTAAGAGTTTTGTCTACCCTATTGTACTCAAAGGTTTTTTGTCATGTTTTAACCCTTTTTAACAATTTTGTTCCACCATTGAAATTGATGGACAATCTTGCGTTTAGGAAGTTTATTCGGGACGGGCGCGGGTCATCGTATGGACCATGAATGCAATGGTGCCAAGTGTCTTTGGCAATTTGTTTTGAAGGGACTATGATCATTCCATTTAGGCAACACTTTGAGACTTATGATCATTTGATTTTGTTTTGCCAAAGATACTCGACGTGCAAGCATGGCCCATTTTGGAAGGCAACATGTGGGATTACCCTAGGGGGTGCAAGTGTGATTGTGTATTGATTACAGGTATTTGTCTTGTATTAGGTTATCTAGCGTTTGATTTTATGTACATACAAACCCTAGGTCTAACCATGGTATAATTAGAAAACTGTAAATTGCGGAATGTAAATCTACGCTATTACAAAATAGTATCAGGGAGTGGGGATATAAATGTACAAGGGGATGGGACTTATTTACAACCAAATCGAATGTCACAATCAAAATGTAAATATCGAACGTACAAATATAAGATAAAATGTGTATAGGGCAATATATTGTGTAAGTGTAAATGTGAGATTGAATCGTATTAGGGTTTGACCTAGAGAAATGTTTTTAAATGAATCTTTGATTTTTGTATGTTTAATTATGTACAAAAGAAAAATGAAGTGTTTTGATTAAATGTTAAGTTTTAATTGGAAAGTATTTTAGTCCAAATGTTTGTGAGTTTAATATTAGAAAAAATGAATGTATTTGAATTGTTATGTATGAAAAAAGAATGTTAATTAAAAAAGTTTCAATTTTAATTATGTATGAAAAATGTATAATATGTACAAATATGTATTTCAATTAAAAAAAGCATTTTCAATTTAATTGTGTATGAAAAAAGATAATATATACAAATGTATTTCAATATGTGTTAAAAAATGTTTTTAAGTTAATTATGTATAAAAAATATTTTGCTGTTATTATATACAAAAGTGTATTAATTAAAAGAAAATGCTTTCAAATTTAATTACATGATAAAAGTATTTTATTATTTAGGTTAGTATTTTACAAAATAAAAAAAAGTGAACATTTTTTATAAGATAAAAGAGGGTTAGTGTTTTATAAGAATGAAGTAAGTATTGTTTATATATAAAAAAAAAGATTAGTATTTAATGTTGTAAAGAAAAAAGAAGAAAAGCATTTTTGATGGGCTCTAGGGGGGGTGAAACGGGTCAGGCCCATATCAATTCTGAAATGAATTTTAGGGTTAGGCGTTTTTTGTTCAGAACGACAGTTAGGGTTTTGAGACGGCGCCGTGTTCACTGAGTTCGTCGTCTTCGTTTCTTCTGATCAATGCTTCTCTTTCCGGCCACCAGCATCACCCTCCATACCTTTCTTCCCTCCCTAGCACGGTCTCCACATCTTCTTGAAACAAGGTTGGTTCTAATCGTTTTATGTCTTTATCTCTTCTTTTCTGGATTCGCGTGGTTCGGATTTGTTTTAAACTGAGTTCTTTATTTTTTCGTTTTTTATGAGGTGAAGGGGAAGAAGATTGCTACCTGATTTTGGGAGATGGAGGAGAGGCGGAGGAGTGTGATGCTTAGGAGGCCGGAGCGGCGTTTCTGTGACGAAGCTAGATGCTTGCTTTTGATGCCTTCCTGGTAACTTCGTTCCTTGCTACTTATGATTAAGGTTTTGATGATGATATGTACTGAGAAGCCTAATATGTTCACTTTTTTTTTCTTCTTCTTCCATTGTGATGCCTTTATGTGGTTGCCTGAATATTTGTATGCTTCTTGTTTGACTTCTATGAGTTGCCTAGCATTTTTGTTGAATGGTTGCTTTCTTGGACGATTTGCCTTGGCTACTTTAGAACAAGCCTGGCTTGCCTATGATGAAGCTTGCTTCTGAGGCCCTTGACGCTTTCTCTCTTCTTCTCTTGTTGCCCTGTGTATTGTTGCCTATGTATTGCCTAATGATGAAAAGCTTCTGAGTTCACCTTGAATCTTGCTTCTGAATGATTTTGGAACATTGCTGCCTTGAGTGTTTAGAACATTGCTACCTTGATGTTGCCTTCTGAGATACCTAAAGCTTTTGCCCAATGATGTTATACTGAGGGCCTGGAACTTTTGTGTGCTTTGATTATGCTTGAGATTGGGTTGCCTTTGAATTGTTGCCTTTGTGTTGTTGCCTGGAATTTTTGCTGAATGGTTGCCTTGAGATGCCCAGTGATGATCTCAGATCTGAGGGCCTATGTTGCCTTTGACACTTAGTTTTTCTCTGAGTCCCTGATGCCTTGAATGATTGTTGAGTTGGATGTCATGTTTTGACATGCTTGAGAGGTTAGGCAGTTTTGTTTATGGTTTAGCTCAAGCTTTGACAGTATGGTATGTTTCAGTTTGTAGGTATGGTGAGGTTATTGGTGGTTTTGGTTATGACTGATGCTTATGCTTGAGGTTGTTCAGGTTATGGTGTTTTTGAAGGTTGAGACAGGATTGTGGGATATTGTAAGGATGATGCAGGTTTTTGATTAAGCTTGGCTTAACACAGTTTTTGTTAGGTCATGCTTCAGTGTGGATGTTAGGCAGGTTTTGTTTCTTTGACAGTAGTGAGGTCTCTTGACTTGTTCAGTTTGTATCTTTCTCTCTTGCTATGCTTAACTGTTTTGTAGATTTTCTATCTTTTCTATCTCCTCACCCCTCTATATTGAACTGCTATGCTGAACTGTTTTATTGGCTTCTTCCTATCGGTTTTCTTTTGGCGCCCAATCTTTATTCAAAACTTTGGTCTTCTCTTTGACCCAAGTTTGCTGGATAGTTTCACAAGGTTTCTTGGCATTTTTCCATTTTCGGTAACTGGCTATGCTGTGTAATTTTTTGAACAATGCTGAATTATCCTCTTTTTTGTATATCTTTTCTGCCTTGCTTCTACTGTCTACGCCTGCTGAACCTGAACTAGGCTTGCTTTATCTCTCTTTTTTCTCACTTTATTAGTACAATAAAGAATTTTATATGTTATTATTGTACTATGTTCTGAAGGGGCTATATTTATACTGGGAAATGATGATTAGCTTGCATAATATGTTTTCTGCATTTTCTTCTCCAGCTTTTGTGCTTTGCTCTTTTCCTTGATATCTTGGCAAAAGTCCCTTTTTGACAGCTTGTAGGCTTTGATAGCAACTTGTACTATTTTGATTTCTTTGATACCTTTGGCATTTTGACAGCTAGTGCCTTTGCTTTTGGATAGAAAGTTGAGATTGAACTTTTCAGTTTGGATTTTGGACTTTGAATTTCTATGTAGCTTGAAATTTGTAACTTATGCATTTTTGGCATTTGCATTCATGAAATAAAATAATCTTCCCTCTCTGTGAACCGGGAGAAATCCCGTGATTTGCAGAGAGGGCAACTGATCCCAGTCAGTGGCCCCTAATGATGAGCACTTTTTATCTGTCCTTTCCAATTTAATGCTTTCTGACTTTTCTTGTTTCTTTTTGCAGATGAAAAATGGAATACCGGAGCGGAATGAAGAACGAAGGATATTAGAAAATAGGATAGTTTTCATTCTATGTAATATTTAAATTAAATGTAAATTATTGTCTGTAATGAACAACAATTTGTACAAATAATTCAAATATCAATAAAAGTTTAAATTATCCAATTAATTCTAATTTCTTTATTGTTTATTTATTTATTTAAAATTCTTAGAATTAAAACAATTGAAAAATAAATTCAATCATTTAATTTCAGAATAATAAATAACTTAAATAAAACAACATTGATCAATTAAGTCTGTCTTATTCAACATCCAGAGCAAAGCAGCAGTCGATCTAAATAGACTGATCAAACGCATAAGCACTGTGAATCCAACACTGCATATATCTTTTGACTGATGAATTCAAACCAATCGCCTCCTCTTACTGATTTGTCATAAACACTGATTCTTTGCAAGTACTGTAAATCCAACTGCAACCCTTCTTTGACTGGCCCAAACAAAATGAATTTACGCCACTGTCTCTTTTGCTGATTAAACCAAGATAACGCGAATTTTAATCCGAATCTTGAAATAAACCGCAAAGTGCTGTGGAATTTAAATTCTTCTGAGAATATGCCCATAAAACCCTAATTCCCGATTAAATGCCAAATCACGCTCGCTTGATCAAAATTGAACCAAAAATCAACCAAACCCTAAGCCCACTGTATGAAACAATTCAGAGCTCTGAAAATCAGTAAAAACCCTAATTCTGCTTGACTGTCAAGAAAAGTCCGTTTGTCCGATTCTTGAGCCAGTTTGAGAAGTCAGGAAATGTTTGAAGCTGATATTTCTTGTGGAAAAGCGCGAGGGCAAATTTTGGGGTACAACAATGATGATAATTATCAAACATTAGACACGATAAACAAAAAGAAACAAGCATATGCACAATTTGGCCAAAAGTTAGAGGAATGTTGCTCCTTTCTATCACCATGTTAAGTTGACAATTGAATATCAATCAAGGGTCATGAGAGCTTGAGAAGAATACAATCAAAGACCATGGAGGTCAGTAGCAACCACAATTCAATCATGCACAAATAATTCATCACATCTCACAAGCATAATAGAAGAGGAATCCCACATAATGCATCAAAAGGTTCAACCATTCAAACATGGGGTATTAAGTGAAATGACTTGAGTTTATGTGGATAAACACATCCAACATGATCATTAGGTGCCCAATTATAGGCCTCACTCAAGTTCATTGGCCATCAAACAAATTTTAACAAGATATGCACACTAATTGGGTACCTTCACTTCAAAAATACATCAAAAATAGAAAAGGATTTCAATAATTCAAACCAAAAATTTCTTAGCATCTTTGAAGTGTGTAGAAGTTAGAAAGCAAGTCTTAGGTCCATGAATGGTTGAGGAGGGAGTCAAATGAGGCCCAAAGTTCACAACTAGTTGGCAAAACTACCAAACTAGACAAGTTTTCAAAATAATTCATGGAAAAATATCAAACCAAGTCAAATAATTCAAGAAAAATGGTTTTCAGATCCTCAATATATTCATGAATCATAATCAAGACTTAAATTCCATTGAAAATCCAGGGAATAATGGTTTTGAAAATAAAACTTGCAGTGTAAGCTACAAAACCCTAATTGTTTGAATTTTAATCTTAAATATCAATTAGGTAATATCAAAATTCAAAAAATTCAAACCAAGATCATGTAAACCACAAGGAAACCCTAAATGTAATAATACCTATTTTTTCACATTTTTTGAATTAAAGAAAATTCAAAAATAAAATCAAATTCAAACAATTAAACAATTAAACAATTAAACAATTAAACAAATATTTACATCTCAAAATAAAATTCTATTCAAAAATCAGAAAAATATTCAACCAAAATTATATTCAAATATTAGAATTAAAAAAACACATCCCTGATTTTTTGAGAATTTTTTGAATTAAAGGAAATATTAAAATAAAAATCAAACAAACAATTAACAATTAAACTATTATTTAAAAGCAAAAATGCAAACCCTAGCCAAAAGTCAGAAAAAGGTCAAAATAAAATTATATTCAGACTCTATGATTAAAAACAAACTTACATGATTTTTTTGAGAATATTTGGATTAAGAAAAATATTAAAATAAAATTGTGAAACAAAAGAAATCAAATAAAAGTCACAAATTAAATTTCAAATCAAAAATAGAAAAATTGCCAAACAAATTTCAGAATCAAATTCTAAATAATTTTAAGAGTTCATAACATGTTTTGTGGAATTTTTAGATCAAAAGAACTATTAAAATAAAAATAATCTTTAAGCAAACAATTGTTTAAACTTATGAATTTTTAAACCAATCAAAACATTTTTAAAAATTCCAATAAAATTACACAAGATAGTAGAAATTATTTTGTACTAGTGATAATTTTTCCAGAATTTTTTAAATTGTTTTGATCAAGAAATAAAAATCAGAAAATCTATTAAAATCAAATAATATGCAATGCATTAAAATTTGAATCAAGCCAATCACAACGCGCCACCTCACATCATCTTCAACCCCCAGCATAGGGCAAAACGTGTGCAATACAACATGTCATGAGCCTATGTTCAAATCCATCAATCATGCCCGTTTCTCAACAAAAATCCATGAAATCAAGTGCAAATTAAAGCTAGCATATTATACTACATCATGCAATTTGAATCAATCTCAAAGATTAAGCAAGGATCAAGAAATAAAGTCTCAAAAGCTGAAAAAACTCACTGCAAACATCAAAGTCATGAACACGAATTTAACAATTCTGCTTGAATCAAAGCTCAAATATACATCAGTCCTAATGATTGGCCATCTAGCAACTCGATGAGCATGATTTACATCGTCAATTCAAGCTGAAACACATAAATTAAAGTTCAAGAAACTCACATGGATGTGAAAACTGGAAACATGATTCCTTCACTCTAGAAGCAATCCAATGGTGCAGGCTTGATCTCCTTACTTCACTGAAGCTGAATCACCAATAATTTTGAAGAATGATCCAAGGAGAAGAGAGATTCGAAGCAATTTGCAGAGATGCTTGGAAATTTTAAGATTTGCAATGTAGAAATTATAAGCCTCCTCCCTTAAAACCGAGCCTTGATTTCTGTTATATAGCACGAGTGTAAGAGGATAGAAGTGGTATTTGGCACTCAAAACTGTTGGAGGGCAAGTTTGGAAGTTTTGGCCAAAAATGAGGATGCACATGGAATCTGCGTTTCACTCGTGCATTTGCTTGCCTTTTGTGAGTTTTGTGAGCCAAATGAAGTCAGAATTACATGCCCAAAGTGCCAGCTCATGATTGTTTGAAATTAAGAAGTGTTGGTGATTTTGCAAAATTGAGCATGTTTTGTATTTTTTTTTCATTCAAGCAAGTTCATGAAGCACATGGGCACGAAATGATGAGTGTAATGGGCCTCAACATGTGACAAATTGTTCTTGTGCTTGATTAGAAACAAAAGGAATGTCTAAAACTTGAGTTTGCAAGAAATGGCCATTTTGCATACTTGTCAAAATTCAATAAAATGCCTCAAAATTCCAAAGTCCATAACTTGCTCATATTTTTGAATTTGGACACAAATAAGTACAATTTGGAAAGGTATTGAAAAGATATACAATCCTTTAGTTTTGAGTTTTTGAAATTGAATCCATTAAGTTTCTCAAAATTGAGCCGAAACTCACTAATTTTGGAAAATGACCTATAATTTTGTGACTTCCAAAGACCATAATTCTTGATTCCTTGCCAATTTGGACATGAGACCAAAAGGAGATGAAAGATCATACTCTTATCTTTCCAATAATGTTTACTTCGCATTTTTTTGATCAAAGGTGAATAAAATATGAATTTTTGAAATTAAGTCCTTATTTTCCAAAATTAGAAACCTTTAAGGTTTCTTCATGAATAAGTTTCAACCCAAACCTCTATCTCCTTGATCTAATGATCAAAATGGACTTGAAATATGAAAAGTGCACCCTTGAATAAATGGTTGACCCAAAAATTCACTTAGTCAATCTTGACTTTGACTGATTTTGACCAAAATGACCATTTTGCCCCTTTGAATCAATTGATCCATTTCCCTTCAAAATTGATGATAAAAACTTCAAAAATATGATATTACAAACATATAGAGGCCATGTACAAAGTTTCACTTCAAAATTCTCCAGAAATCTTGATAAAATTCCAAACCCTAGTTTTGGTTAACACCTTAGGAAACTGATGAATCATCTTCAAAACTTCAAATCCTCTGGGCATCTTGACCAATTTCTTGTATAAAGACTTTTTAAATACCAATGAGATGTTGTAGCCTCCAAATCAAGACTTGTACATTGATCAATAGCCTTGCTCAAACAAAACCCTAATTTGACTGGTGAATCAAAAGGGTGATCCTTCTTATAATCAAACACAAACTTCAATCCTCTGATGATCCCAAGAGATGGATAGAGTATCTTGAGATATGCAATAACTTTTGAGCTTGAAAGATCCAGAGGTTTAAGATGATAAGATTCTACTTGAGCAACTTGTTAGTGCAATCAACCTTCAAAGCTTGATGAAGACTTGATAACCAAAGTACTTTGATCCCATCACAATGTATGAATGTAATGCACTATGATATTTAAGATGAAACATAAGCCAAAATCAAAAGGGTAAATTTTTGGGTGCAACAGCTGCCCCTATTCAAATATCTTCAACATGATAAGTGAGAAAAGTGACAACTTTCGAGCGTTCAGAGTTGAAGATGATTGAATACAAAAGAACCCGGAAATTTACACTCTTGAAGAAGAGAGAAAAAGAAGTAGAAAACCCCCAAGGCATGCGTCAGAGTGAAGCTGTAACGCAGGTTTAAACAGAACCAAAACAAAGAAGAGTAGACGCAACTAAACTTCCGGAAAAACGTGCCAAGGCAAAATTGGGCTTCAAAAAAAAGTGAGATAAAACTCAAACCACAGTATAGGCGAAACTAAGCTCCGGAAAAGAAAACGTACGCGTGTGAGGAGGTGAAACTCTAGGCTTAATCCAAAGCAAAATTGGCTAGAGTGTGTGATTCTAGGAGAACTTACTAATCTCAACTAAGATAGACAGTAAGAAGGAACTGAAAGAATCCCATAAATGAGGAACAAAATTGAGATGAAACTCGACTCAATAACCAGTTAGGAGAAACTAAACTAGATGAGTACAGGACGAAACTGGATTTCACGCACGGGTAACAAGGCGAAACTCAACCCAAAGCAAAGTGATGAGAGTGAATATTTCTCAAAGCACCTGCTGGTCTCAGATTAATGGATTAACAGTGACGAAAACTGATAGAATAATTCAAGGAACAAAAGAGACTGGTTTCAAACCAGGGACGTAGTACAAACACTGCACTCGGTAAATGAACACCTTCGAAGGGTCCAATGTATGAAAGAAAGAATGAGATGAAACTCGAATCTATAACTAGTTAGGCGAAGCTAAACTAGATGAGCACCAGGACGAAATTGGATTTCATGCACAGGCGACGAGGCAAAACTCGAACCAAAGCGAGAGTGATGAGAGCGCATGTTTCTCAGAGCACCTGCTGGTCTCAGATCAATGGATAAACAGTGACAAAAACTGATAGAATAATCCAAGGAACAAAAGAGACTGGTTTCAAACCAGGGACGCAGTATGAACACTGCACTCGGTAAACGAACACCATCAAAGGGTCCAATGTATGAAAGCAAAAATGAGGTAAAACTCGACTCAAGAACTAGTTAGGAGAAACTAAACTAGATGAGCACCAGGACTAAACTGGATTTCAAGCGCAAGGTGAGGAGACGAAACTCTGAGCTCAACCCAAAGCAAGGGGATTAGGGCGTACACCTAAAAACCTGCTGAAAGCGAATATCAGGACGAAACTGGTATTCAGAAGGTGCATCAATAGAAATTGGAGTGAACCGGAGAGGGCAGTGAAGACTAAACCCAAGAAGATCGCGCCAGGGCGAAACTGAACTACAGTCAAGAGTAGACACTCGAACAAATAAATGATTGACATCAAAAGGATATTGGTATGGGGAGGAAACTGAGATGAATGAGGACGAAGACCTCACTGGGGATTTAATCCGAAATATTAGCAAATTCATTGGGGACAACAGAAACAAAAATGGCTTATGTTTCGATGCATGTTTGAATTCTTTTGTATAGCGCAATGCTCCAGATAATGGAAATGCTACATGTTTTGGTAGATGCAATATAATGATGCATGTTTAAAATTTCCCTGGGTAATGGCCAACTAGGAAGCCAATAACCAAGAAGTTAGAATCTGACACGACTTGCAAAACAAAATTGTAAAATCCAAAGGAGATGAGAAAATAAGGGGAACCGCTAGAGAGGTAACCTCGAAGAGATGAAGCTTTGCAGGGAATAAAAACCGAGAAACCAGTAGAAAAGGTCCACAAACATTAGGAGGAGCTGAAAAAATAAATTGCGAACTCCTAGGGAAGATCAAATCGACACTGTAGCTTCTGGAGAAGTTTAGACATTAAGGGAGAAGATTAGGGAAAGACTATAATCTCTGGAAAAGATAGCGTACGGCCGTGTTGAGGATGACACCAAGACAACGAACCTGACGTGAGGGGTGAAAACCTATGTTGGGGGAACAAAGCTCTGCTGAGGAAACGGGATTTCACCGGGGATACAGAACTCTATTGAAGACTTTTGTTGGAGATATTTCTCTTGGAATGCAACCATTGGATGGATCATGCAGATAGTCACATTGTATCGACCTCACTGGGGATAAGGAAAGATCTTAACAAAAGGATGCCCCAGTCAGTAGATCGGCTGAGAAATGAGAGGTCAATGACGAGGGATCTCTGTCGGCAACTCCATTGGGGATATGCGACATCCTCAAATCCGGAATCTCAGAATGAAGCCTTTAAAAGAAGATTCCTGGGGAAAGTCCTATTCAAACATGTGCTCCGCCTAATAGAAGAAAACCAAATATTCCCTTCTTGACAATCACTAAGCTCTTTACAGGTGTTCAATGTGTAAACTCTTTTTTGATGTCAAACAAATGTTTTGCATGCAGAAAGATGTTTATTTTGGGAATGACAGACCTGATGCGATGATTATTTAAGATTTATAGTTGAAAAACCTTAATAAAGTGTTGCATCTCTATTGTGAATGAAATCACTGGCTAGAGTGCAAAAAAAATTCAAAACTTTTCTTCCCCCCCTTTTTTTTTAAGAAAACGAGTCAAGATGCAGGTGGTAAGATACCAACATGAATATGCAACACATATTTGGGAGTTTAGGAAAAGCTATCCTGTTGTAGTATGCTTTCGAGTTAAACCCTTGTTTCAGTTAGGACTTTTAAAGGTTGTAACGTGGCCTGGTTCGAGGTTTTTAGAAAAAAGTTTTTCAAGGCTCAAGTTATTTGGTGCCCACCCCCTTCGTGATATTCTCCTGTCCTAAGTTCAGTTCAATTATCTCAAGCATTCATTTTTCAAAAGGATTTATAATGGTTGGGTGATCACGACAAATTCCCCAACATGATTGTCACTTAACTTCTGCTGCTTTTGTTTTTGATATTATTATTCCTCTTCTTTTGATGAAAATTTTATTAAATAATCTTTTTTTGTTTGGCCTTTTAGGCTCTCTTTTCCCTAACTTTTGCCTAGACAAAATCTTTTGAATTTCAATTTTGTGAGACCAGCGGGATGCCCTAACTTTTTCCTAAGCGACTTGTTTTCAAGTTTCGACTTAGCAGGGCTTTTTGTTTCTTTCTTATTCACACTTTCCACTTCGAACAAGTCAATATGACTTTAGATCTTTGAGCTTTTTCTTTCTTTCTCTCTCTTTTTTTGAAGAAAACAAATGCCTCATTCCTTGGTCAGCGAGGGATAGCCATTATTGTATCGATTCGATTTCGACCTCAGGACTTTGTGAGGAAATGAACATCGTGGTTTAGACACATTTTTTTTGCGAAAGATAAAATGTGGTGATCATCAGATGGGACATTCCTTCTAAAATCTGAATGCTTGGTCGAATTAACTGAACATCTACCCTGCCCCTGGTTTAAAAAAAAGTTTTTTTTTGAACAGAAAAGAAACTCCTACTTTGGAGGCTCAGAGGGGTTAACGAGGGTCTAACTCCCTTATATATTCGGTGTTTGGGGATTGAAACAATGCTTGTACATCGTCAACGGGGTTCTACTCAAAAGCATACCACTACAGTCATCGTTTTTAGCTAAACTCCTTCCTCCAAACTCTTGGCTAAGCAAAAGAATTGGCACAGTTGGTACCGAAATGCCCGAAAAAACAATTAAAGAGTGATACTGGATGGATTAAGTAAAATGAAACAATCTCTTCAAGGCAAAAATATTCAACGCATCAAAACTGACATTCAGCTATAAACAAAATCCTATATGCAGACAATGCTAAAACAATCAATCAAGATAACACATGAAAGTGCGGTAAAGAAACGTAATAAAAGCCATTATGGGAAAAAAATCTCCAACTAGGTTCGCCGGTCTCGCCGGCCTTCCGTAATATTGATATTACCCTGACCCATGACCTTTACCAACAGTACGGAGTTGTGAAACAAATTGGCAAGGCATCCAACAGTAAAGTGAATGAGAAATCCATCAATCATAGAACCAAACATGCCCCTTGCACAGTGGTAGTTGTGTTTGTTATCCGTATTTCAAGCGATCAACTGACCATGACTTAGATTACCATTTCCGTGTAAGGTCCACGAGGTTTATATGCACATGCTTATAAAAAATATTGGACGTTTTTGCAAACAAAATAGTAAAAAGGGAGAAAAGAAAAGTACGCGTATACTTGAAAGAAGATATTATATTGATTTTTGAGAAATCAGCCTGTGAAAAAGGCATTTACATTTGGAAGCAAGTAATTACAAAATCAAAGCAAACAAGTGTTTACAAATGGCAATGTGAATGTGAATATCCATCAAGTCCCAACTATGCTATGACTCTTATTACTCTCATGCTTTCATCTTCTTGCTTTCAGACAGATCATTCTTGGATTAGCTTCAAGCTTATGCCAGGTGACAGAACGAAGGAAAGAAGTAAAGGATCTCATGTTGAGCGCAGTCATTTGCTTTAAATCCCTAACTTTTGCCTGAATCGCCCTTTCAGGTTTTCGATTCACCAGGACACCCTCTTTTTGCCTAAACCGCCCTTTCGGGTTTTCAGTTTAGCGGGTTTTTATTATTTTTTATGCAAAGTATTTTTTAACTACGTCAGCATTCACAGGGAGAGCGAAGTACTCTCCATCCATAGTTGTGAGCATCATCGCTCCTCCAGAGAAAACTTTTATGACCATGAAAGGACCTTCATAAGTCGGAACCCACTTGCCCCTGGGATCTCCCTGGGGGAGAATTATCCTTTTTAGCACAAGGTCACCTGGCTTGTAACACTGAGGTCGTACCCTCTTATCAAAAGCTTTCCTCATAATCTGCTGATATACCTGACCATGACATACAGCTGTCAACCTCTTCTCGTTAATAAGTTCCAACTAATCCAGCCGATTTTGTACCCATTCATTTTCATCCAGCTCAACATCCCTCATGATCCTAAGAGAAGGAGTCTCGACTTCTACCAGCAATACTGCTTCCATGCTGTAAACCAATGAAAATGGGGTTGCCGCAGTCGAAGTACGCACCGTAGCGCGATAACCATGCAACTCAAAAGGAAGCATCTCATGCCAATCTTTATAGGTTACCACCATCTTCTGCACGATTTTCTTAATATTCTTATTGGCCGCTTCGATAGCACCGTTCATCTTTGGTCGGTATGGGGAAGAGTTATGATGCTTGATTTTGAAAGACTCAAAAAGCTCCTTCATCATTTTGTTGTTCAAATTGGACCCATTATCGGTAATGATCTTTTCAGGCACTCCATAGCGACAGATAATATTGTGCTTAATGAACCGAGTTACCACCTGCTTGGTGACATTGGCATAGGATGCAGCTTCGACCCATTTTGTAAAATAATCGATGGCAACCAGAATGAAATGGTGCCCGTTGGATGCATTCGGTTCAATTTTTCTGATCATATCAGTTCTCCACATCACAAACGGCCAAGGGGAAGTCAAGACATTCAAAGGTACTGGTGGCACATGCACTTTATCAGCATAGACTTGACATTTGTGGCAAACCCGCGCATGATTGTAGCAGTTAGTCTCCATGGTGGACCAATAATAACCTACTCTCAAGATCTTTTTAGCCATGGTATGCCCGTTGGAATGGGTCCCGAAATCACCTTCATGTATCTCTTCAATAATTCTAGCTGCTTCTTTCTTGTCAACATATCTGAGCAGTAAACTGTCATGATGCCTTCTATACAACACGCCGCCACTGAGAAAGAACTTGGCTGAAAATCTTCTCAAGAACTTTTTATCTGTGACGGATGCCTCTTCAGGGTACTCTTCTGTTTCAAGATATATTTTAACATCATAAAACCAAGGATTACCATCTGATTCCAAACTAGCCTCCAAACAGAAATCTGGCGCACTCAAACTTCTGATGGTAATGGAAGGTGCCTCATTAGCCCACTTAACCTTGAACATGAGGGACAAAGTTGCCAGTGCATCAGCTAGATTGTTTTCTTCTCTAGGAATATGCTTAAACGAGATCTCTTCGAAGTACGGAATCAGCTTCATAACATGCTCACGATACGAAATTAGGTTCTGATGGCGAGTCTCCCAATCTCCATTTATCTGGATGATAACAAGATTGGAATCCCCGTAAACTTTCAAAAACTTGATGCGCAGGTCAATCGCCGCTTCAATTCCATAAATGTAAGCCTCATATTCGGCCATGTTGTTAGTGCAATTGAAACAAATATGAGCTGTGAAAAGAATGTGGTATCCCTCAGGGGAAGTGATAATAGCTCCGGCGCCGTTTCCCATGGCATTGGAGGCACCATCAAAAACAAGCGTCCAACATGATCCCAACTCGGGTCCTTCGTCTGGGTCAGGCATATTACAATCCCGAATATACACAATTTCCTCATCTGGAAAATCAAACTTCATCGGTTCATAATGTTCAAAGGCTGATGAGCAAGATGGTCGGCCAGTACACTACCCTTAATGGCTTTTTGAGTAGTGTATTGGATATCATATTCGGTGAGTATCATCTGCCAACGGGCTACCCTGCCTGTAAGAGCTGACTTCTCAAAAATGTACATGATTGGATCCATTTTGGATATCAAGTGGGTGGTGTGAGTTAACATGTACTACCCCAAACGCTTGGTGGCCCAGGTAAGCGCATAACAAGTCTTTTCCAGCAATGAGTACCTCGACTCGCATTCCGTAAACTTCTTACTCAAGTAGTAAATAGCCTGCTCTTTCTTCCCTGTCTCGTTGTACTGACCGAGGACACAACCCATTGAGCTCTCCAACATAGTTAGATACATGATTAGTGTCCTTCCTTCCACTGGCGGCATGAGTATCAGAGGTTTCTGCAAATACTCCTTTATTTTGTCAAAGGCCTTCTGACAATCCTCATTCTATTTCACTGTCTGACTTTTCTTCAACAACTTGAACAAAGGTTCACAGGTGGCTGTGAGATGAGAAATAAATCTAGAAATGTAGTTTAACCTTCCCAAGAAACCATGTACTTCCTTCTCTGTCCTTGGTTCGGGCATTTCCTGTATCGCTTTTACCTTGGCCGGGTCCACCTCGATACCTTTTTCACTTACAATAAAACCCAACGGCTTGCCGGATCTCACCCTAAAGGTGCACTTATTCGGATTCAACCTTAGCAAGGACTGCCTCAGTCTCTCGAACAATTTTTCCAGATGAACAAGGTGTTCCTCTTCCGTGTCAAACTTAGCAATCATATCGTCCACATATACCTCAATCTCTTTGTGAATCAAATCATGAAAGAGAGTGACCATGGCGCGCTGATATGTTGCCCCGACATTTTTCAAACCAAACGACATCACTTTATAGCAAAAAGTTCCCCAAGGCGTGATAAACGTTGTCTTCTTCATATCCTCCGGAGCCATCTTAATTTGATTGTAACCCGAAAAACCATCCATGAACGAAAACACTTTGGAATGAGCAGTATTATCGACCAACACATCAATATGTGGAAGAGGGAAATCATCTTTAGGGTTGGCCCTGTTCAAATCCCTATAATCCACGCACATCCTGACTTTACCATCCTTCTCGGGAACAGGCACAATATTTGCAATCCATGGTGGATAATTGATGACCTTTAAGAAATTCGCGTCCAACTGCTTCTGGACCTCCTCTTTGATCTTCCTGGACATCTCAGGATGAGTTCTTCGGAGCTTTTTCTTGACAGGGGAACAACCTTCTTTGAGCGGTAGTCGATGCACCACTATGTCTGTATCCAACCCAGGCATATCCTCATAAGATCAAGCGAAGATATCATAATACTCACGGAGTAGCTCAATCAATCTGACCTTTATACCTTCTTTGAGATCTACCCCTATCTTGACTTCTCTTCTTACCTCTTCTGTGCCAATATTCACCACCTCAATCGAGTCCTGATTCGGCTGGATAACCTTCTCCTCTTGTTTTAACAATCTTGCTAATTCCTCAAGAAGATCACAATCCTCATATGCTTCTTCTTCGGCTTGATAAATAGGAGTATCAAAGTCATAATGAGCCATAGCAGAGTCGTTATCAATATAATCGGTGGTGGAAGTGCATATGCATGAATGACATTTTGGCGTTTTTTAGTGACAGTGTGTGAAAAGAGAAACATTGACATTCAAATAAAAGAAAAGAAATGGAGCAAAATTTTGAATGCAAAAATGTCCTTTATTTCATGATAAACTTTTTGAAAATAAACATGGTGGCCCTACACAAATGATCCACTACGCCTTGGGCAGAGCGTAGGAATTATGATATGATAATAAAAGAAAACAAGAAAATTACTCCTCAGCGCTTGAAACTTGGATAACATCCACAGAAGTCCAGTTGTTGAGTGTCTGGCCTGGAATACTCGGACGAGTCCAATCTTCGATATTGTAGTCATCAACCCTATCATCGCCAACTGCATTGACGTGTCCTTCTTGAGTAGCACAAGGACGGGAAAACTTCACAGGAGTAGATAAACTAGATGCTCTGGGAGTTGAACTCGGCTGACCTGGGTTAAAACCAAGACCAAATTTATCAAACTTTGGGGTAATGTCCAGCACCTGACCCCAACCTTCAGGGTTACCATTTTCCACTACAGCTCTCGCATCCTTGAGAGAAGACATAACAGTTTCAGGTTTACTTTTCTGCTCTGGAGGAGGAAAATTGACGGCATGAACTGTCTCAAACGCCTGAAATGGAGTCTCATGTATCTCGCCTTCAACCTCAACATAGCGGAATGATGTCAAATAACTCATGATATACTCTTCCTCGCGGCACACAGCTATCACCTTTCCCTCTGCAGTATACTTGAGTTTCTGATGAAGAGTAGAAGTGACTTCCCCTGCTCTATGAATCCACGGTCGCCCCAACAAACAACAATATGCTGGATGTATATCCGTCACAAAAAATGTATCCGTGAAGGTGCGAGGACCAACCTTGATTGGTAACTCCACCTCCCTAAAAACTGACCTTCGAGACCCATCAAATGCCTTCACCATCAAATCACTAGGGTGCAGCTCTAGTCCAGAATAATCAATCTTCATCAATGCTGACTTAGGTAATACATTCAAAGATGACCCTGTAACCACCAAAACCCGAGATAAAGTAGTGCCCCTGCACTCCACTGAAATATGCAATGCTTTGTTATGGTCTCGCCCTTTCGGAGGAAGATCAAATTCTGTGAATCCCATACCATTCCCGGCAGATATGTTAGCACATACATTCTCAAACTAATTGATTGTTATCTCATGTGGCACGAACGCATTTTTTAACAACTTCATCAAAGCATTTCTGTGAGGTTCTGAATAAATCAACAGAGACAAGATAGACATCTTAGAAGGAGTATGGCTCAGATGATCAATTATGGTATAATCACTCTTTCTGATAATTCGCATTAACTCTTCAACCTCATCGGGAACTGAAGAAGCTTCTGGTATCGGAATTGGTTTAGTCACATTGGCTGGCGTAACCCTTGGATTACCAATCATTGCTTGTTGTTTTCCTTTTTCTCTTGTAGAAGCATCTGCCGCATATTTCACATTGGAAGGACCAAATACTCTCCCGCTTCTAGTCATTCGACCGACACCAGAAAAATTATGAACTTCCTCTTCATCACCTTCAACATGTTCTTCCTTAGACGAACGAGTACTTACTTCCTGCTTCACCCCATGGTAATAAACATAAGCACCATAATGCCATGGGATGGCCTTCTCACTAGTATATGACATGGGACCAAGTACCGTAATCATCAAAGGAGGTGCCCTAGATGGGGCAGGAATACACACAGGGGTGTAAGGAATAGATACCACAGAAACATCTTCTTCGGTAACCTTATGGTATCTTGGTTTTCTATCGAACTGCAGGGAACCCTCCTTTATCATCAACTGGATACCGGATTTTAGATCATCACAGACCTTCGGTTGCTCTCTACACTTGGCACACTCTGAAGTACAACCCGGGAAAATAGAATTGTCAAGCAAATACCTCTTAACATACCACAATGGAGTAGTTACTTATTCCACATTCATGATTAAATTCAACACTTCATCATTATCATCAATCATATTAACAACACCCCCTCCATTCTTGGGCATTGGGTTCTGAGTAACATTCAGACCAGTCACTGGAGTAAACTCAATTGCCTTAGCATCCAACAAGTCTTGTATCTTGCACTTAAACGCAAAGCAATTTCCAGTAGATTAACCGACTCCGCCTGAATGGAATTCACATCTTGCGTTAGCATCATAGTTAGGAGGAAGTCTTGCGGGTGGTGGTGGCATATTTCTCAAACTGATCAACTTCAAATCGAGCAAATGGTGGAGTGCTTCAGTAAGAGATACTGGCAAGGGATCAAATTTTCTGGGTTGTCTCTGCTGTTGATTATTATACTAACGGGGAGCATCTTGCTGCCTTTGTTGTTGAGGCACTATATTCGGTCTCTGCTGTGGAGGAGCATTAACAGGAATAGAAACAACATTGATTTGTTGGTGCTGACTATCCTCTCTTCTTCCTCTATGAGAGTAAACTGCACTTGCGTCGCCTTCCCTTTTCTTAGGGTAAGTGTTGAATGGTTTCCTACTGCCCCCTGATGAGCCACTAGAACCTCTAATCTTAATTTTCCCTAATTTCAAACCTACCTCAATTCTTTCACCAGCCATAACCAAGTCTGCAAATCCTGTCGAAGTACTTCCTATCATGTGCTCATAGAAAGGCACTTGCAGGGTACTCATAAACATATCAATGAGTTCTCTTTCCATGAGTGGAGGTTGAACCCTCGCAGCCAACTCACGCCACTTCTGAGCGTATTCCTTGAAAGATTCTCTTGGTCCTTGTGACAGATTCTGTAACTGAGTGCAATTAGGCGCCATATCCACATTATACTGATAATGTTTGACAAAATCCCGAGCAAGATCATTCCAGCAACGAATATGGGTTTTCTCCAACTTCATGTATCATTCCAAGGATGCCCCAGATAGGCTATCCTGGAAAAAGTGAATCAAAAGCCCCTGGTCCTCAGTATGCACCGACATCTTTCTGAAATAAGCAGTTGCATGAGTAACAGGACATGACGTTCCATTGTACTTTTCAAACGTAGTAGGCTTGAACTTTGGAGGAACTTTCACCCCAGACACCAACCCGAGATCATTAGCATCCATACCAAGGACTCCTTGCCCTTCCACAACCTTCAAACGTTCTTCCAACAACCGATACTTTCTATCCTCAACCTGAACTTCTGGCTCTGAACGCTGAACAGAAAACTGATCTTCATCCTGGTCAAAGTCATAATCCTGCTCCTGATAGCCCCTTATACCGCCCTGATTATCTCTTTTGTTCCCCACAAGACAAGGTCCCGGAGACGGGGGAAACTGCCCTACGTTGCGCACAAAAGGGTTTCCGGGCATCCCGTGAAAATTTCCAGCAAGCTGATCTTGCACATCCCCCAATCCTACATAAATGTCCTGATAGAGCCCTTAATTTCCACCATCCCCTGGATAGCGGCGCTGGTTGTTGACAATGGCATCCAGTTCCTCCTGTCGACGATTCACATTGGTGATGACCTCCATGAACTGGGTCATCTGAGTAGCCATTTGGGCCCTCATTTCAGCGAGTTCAGCTTGAACCTGTTCCATCTGTCTTGGAAAATTGTTTCTGGTGGAATACCGATGAGTAGTCGTCTTGAATTCTAAATAAGAAAAGCAGAAGAATAAGAATATTGTCTTGAGATGACCTGTAATGTTATGAAATGCATGATGTGCATGATATGTTTGTCATTTCTAGGTATTCAAGAGTCCTTTTATTCATCAATCACGGCGTGCAACCAAATATCAAACATACAATCAAAGGAAAAAAGGGACAATAAGACAAACACTTCAATTATTTACAAATAAAAGAAACAATGCTCAAGTGACTTCGGACATTTAAGAGTGTAGCGATAAACAACAAAATACGTGTTTCAAAGTAAACTTAACAAAAAACTGAATAATAAAAACAAACAAATGGTCCCTTCCAACAATCCTGGGGGTGACCAGATACACCAAAGGTAAGTAACAAGACTAAATCTCCGGAACAAGACACGCTTCAAGGTGTTGACAATACTCTTCAAGCCTGGCTTTCTCCTTCAAAAGTTGTGATGCGACTACTTTACTTTCTTGAAACCAATCCTCGGCGACACGCCTCTAGACTACTTCCTTCTTAAGCTGAGCATCTTTGTCTTTGAGTTGTTTCTCCAAGTTTTGAACCTTCTTCCTGGAGCTATTCTCAGATACCTGAAGCTTCCGGCACTCTTGCTAGGTCTTACTCAACTCTTCTTACATTTCAGCATGAGATCTCTTCCTAAAACTGGTTGCATAAGAAGTTTCCCCTTGAGCTTCTTTGAGTTTGCGAGCTAAGTCGGCCCTTTCTTGATCTATCCAATAAAGTTTCATCCCTGCCTTACGGTCTTTTGCACAAAGTTGAATATTCTCAACATGAACCTGGGTGAACACCTCGGTAGGCACCGTGCTACTCAGAACAGTAGGAGGTTTCTCACATATAGGAGCTGACCTTGCAAATGGTAACCGTAAAATCTTAACCCTGGCTCTAATCCAATCCAGGTAAGGAACCCTAGCAATAGGAACCTTCTTGCCCAAATTAGTTCTATCCTTCTTGTGAATTCCCTTACAAGCACTTGTCACTCTTTTCAACATCACAGGATCACTTCCTCTAACAAAATACACTAACTCAGACACCTCTTCAACCTTTGGTGATCCATCCATTGCATATCCCAATTGATGATAAGCAAGCACAGGATTATAGTTGATACACCCCTTAGTTCCTATGAGGGGAACATTAGGGAAATCTCTGCAGCTAGTGATAATACTTTGTACTTCCCCCATGTCATAATTCCACCAGATATCAAATGAGGTAAGGTTGACAAGTCTTGATGACCATCGGAGATAATGTCTGGTATCCATGAAAGGGCCACTTACCGGTAGGTGCAACTTAAACCATTGATACAACATCGAATGACATAAACTTACATTACCTCCTTTTCCATGCCTAAAATGAATGGTGTAAAGGGTATCTTCCAAGAGTGTCGGTACTGGGTTCTTATTTCTAAAAACACAAATAGCCGTCAAATCCACAAAATTTCTCCTGCAAGGGAAGAGGATGATCCCGTATATCATGAGAGCAAACAGAGAGTTGAAGTTACTCCAATTCGCTTTCTTCACCCGGTCTTCAGATTTCTTCACTAAGAAATCCAAATAAAACCCTGTAGTATCCCCGCTTGATTTCCAATTGTCTTTCACCTCTTTCCAACTTAAACGAAGAATTTCAGCAATAACTTCGAACTTACTCTTCTAGTGTGGGAACCAGTTGATAATCTTGAAAAGTAAAACATCGTAATTCCTTGTCATAGAACTGGAAGAGGGTGATCAAAGCCATTGGATCAATTGGAGTGTTAAGGATTAGTAACAAATTACCATAATTTTTGTTGAAATTAATCAGAACATCACTCTTCAGATAAGAACTCAACCTCTTCAATTCAGACACATCAATAGTAGGAATATTATAAGCGAATGTATGCATGTTGGGCTCTTTAACACGAACTGAATCAAACTCATCTGACAGGAGGCCAGCCATTCCTGATAAAAAGAAGACTCTCGAATGTCCCTGGAAGATGACATGCGCATGCTAATTATTTTTTATACATAATTTTTTAGAAATAAATATGCTATGATGCAACATGACAGGATTAAAGTTTCACACTGGATAAAGGCTAGACCATTACAGAACAACACCACTCAAGATCAAAAGAAAAATCCTAAAGCTTCAAAACTATCATGGGAACCTGAGTCACCTTCACAACATAGAGTCACCAACATTACATGTACCTGTAAGAAAAGTTTTCCCGCCCTTCTCACGAGTGTAGTCTAGGTCAAGGTAAGGTTAAAATCCAAATCAGAGTATAAGGTCTCGACTGTCGGTATCATCATACGATAACACCTATCCGAATTGCCTCTGAAGTCATGGGTCTCATGGTCAGGTCTACAAAATATCCGCCTCATAGCTGCCATGGCCACTCTATTCCTAGTTCCTATGGAATTCATTCATAGCCTGGGTATGAGGCCTTTTACCTCATGGAACAACCCACCCACCAAGAAATCCAGAATCCAAACAGTCCAGCCAAATCCAGTATGCAGAAAGTAAAGCGCACATAGGATGCAATGAAAACAAATAAATATGCAAAGCGGTAAAATAAACACCCAAAAAGAAAACAAACAAGATCTAGGATCGACTCCGGGATGGACCAGCAAGAGGTCAATCTGTCCCCAGTGAAGTCGCCAGTTGAAACCACCCGGCCGGACCTGTCATCTAGATGTAATGAAACATCAATGAAGTCGCCACCGAATGTCTTTTATCCCGCCGAAAGGGAAAGGTAAACATCGAGAAAACCTGAAAAGGGAGAAATCACGGTCTTTCGACCGAGAGATCGGGTAAGGGAGTCTGTTACGCGAGGGGAAGGTATTAGCACCCCACACGCCCGTAGTACTCTATGGTATCCAGTCTTGTTGTCTAATCTAATGGGTGTGGTCAAATCCTATGTTTATTGCTTAAAACTGAAAAGGGAATGCATGCGAAAGAAAAGAAGAAATAATGTAGGGAAAAATAAAATTTGTGCTCGGTTGAGCCCTACCCCTTTGCCTACGTATCCCTTTTAAGGAATCAGAGCAGACGTAGTTCGGCTTATATATTCTGGTTGGTTTGTGTTTTTTAGTTAAGACAACAAAAACAGTCAAGATGGCAAAACATCAAATAAAACAACAAACAAATGAGATGGTAAAACATTGACTAAATAACAACAAAGTAACATGTCAAAGATGGCGAAACACCAAATGATAAAACATCACACCTAACAATGACATTAAGAATCAAAGTAGGATAACAAACATGCACGATGGCGAAACATCGGCTTCAAACAAATGTGCGATAGCGAAACATCGGCTATAAGATAACAAGGTATCATGGCAAAGATGGTGAAACGTCAATAAACAGGATGACAAAACAACACACCTAACAATGATATTGAGAATCAAAGTAGGATAACAAACATGTGCGATGGCGAAACATCGGCATCAAACAAATGTGAGATGGTGAAACATCGGCTAAAAGATAACAAGGTATCATGGCAAGGATGGCGAAACATCAATTAAACGGATGACAAAACATCACACATAACAAAGATATTGAGGATCAAAGTAGGATAACAAACATGTGCGATGGCGAACATCGGCTTCAAACAAATGTGTGATTACAAAACATCGGCTATAAGATAACAAGATATCATGGAAAAGATGGCGAAACATCAATAAACCAGGTTTAAAAACAAAGTCAAGAGGCGCACAGACAAATAAGATTGATTTGTATCTTTTACCTTGAAGAAGGGTTTGAGTTTATTAGAGATGTTTTATGATTTTCCGAGAAAACATTTTTGTTTTAAGATGTAAAAATGCAAAGGAAGGAAAAAAAACAACTAAGGGAAACTAGCCTAGCACTATCCCTAGTGTTATCATACAATGATCGACCCTAAGATTGAGGATAAAGGAAAACCCTACCTTAATTAACATGTTAAAGGAAGCTTAACAAAACTATCCTATAGGGAACATGCACTGAGAGCGAAGTCGTGAACTCAATTTCTAAATTGAGTCACTCATTGATCAGCAATTAAAGAAGAAAAACAATAAACATCCTAAAGGGAACATGCACTGAGAGCGAAGTCGTGATCTCAATTTCTAAATTGAGTGACTCATCAATCAATAATTAAAGAAGAAAAACAATAAACATCCTAAAGGTAACATGCACTGAGAGCGAAGTCGTGATCTCAATTTCTAAATTGAGTGACTTATCGATCAACAATTAAAGAAGAAAACACAACACATGTATCAGACAAAAAAACCAGAGGGCCTCCTAACATATATCAGCAAAAGATATCCCATCATGCAACATAGAACTATGCAAATAGAAGAAAGGAAATAGTGCAATACCAAACAGATAACTATCAGTAGCAACTGAGAAAGAATAAAAGAAACCCAGAGAACTTCAAGCAAGCTGGCATCAGCAGACAAATCAAGTCAGAAATTACTCCATCAGGATGTAAGTATTGAGATTATCAGATATGAACAAATTCCATGGGCAATGTATAGCATTCATGATCACATATATATCCTGCATAGACTATCAAATATGCCAAGCACAAGAGCAGTGCCAATATAATAAGTTGTGTTCCACAAATAAAGTGAAACACAGTAGCCTCAAGTCAAGACTGGAAAACTTTTCTCAAAGTAACTCGCACATTCAATAGCCAAGTTAGTATTCCCATAAATTGAATGATGATTCTCATAAGGGATGGATGATGACCCCATAATGAAGTGAAAGAACATGATGACAATTATCAAACATTAGACATGATAAACAAAAAGAAACAAGCATATGCACAATTTGGCCAAAAGTTAGAGGAATGTTGCTCCTTTCTATCACCATGTTGAGTTGACAATTGAATATCAATCAAGGGTCATGGGAGCTTGAGAAGAATACAATAAAAGGCCATGAAGGTCAGTAGCAACCACAATTCAATCATGCACAATTAATTCATCACAGCTCCCAAGCATAATAGAAGAGGAATCCCACACAATGCATCAAAAGGTTCAACCATTCAAACATGGGGTATTAAGTGAAATGAATTGAGTTTATGTGGATAAGCACATCCAACATGATCATTAGGTGCCCAATTATAGGCCTCACTCAAGTTCATTGGCCATCAAACAAATTGCAACAAGATATGCACACTAATTGGGTACCTTCACTTCAAAAATACATCAAAAATAGAAAAGGATTTCAATAATTCAAACCAAAAATTTCTTAGCATCTTTGAAGTGTGTAGAAGTCAGAAAGAAAGTCTTAGGTCCATGAATGGTTGAGGAGGGGGTCAAATGAGGCTCAAAGTTCACAACTAGTTGGAAAAACTACCAAACAAGACAAGTTTTCAAAATAATTCATGGAAAAATATCAAACCAAGTCAAGTAATTCAAGAAAAATGGTTTTCAGATCCTCAATACATTCATGAACAATAATCAAGACTTAAATTCCATTGAAAATCCAGGGCATAATGGTTTTGAAAATAAAACTTGCAATGTAAGCTACAAAACCGTAATTGTTTGAATTTTAATCTTAAATATCAATTAGGTAAGATCAAAATTCAAACAATTCAAAGCAAGATCATGTAAACCACAAGGAAACCCTAAATGTCAGAATACCTATTTTATCACATTTTTTGAATTAAAGAAAAGTCAAAAATAAAATCAAATTCAAACAATTAAACAATTAAACAAATATTTACATCTCAAAATAAAATTCTAATAAAAAATACTAAAAATATCCAACCAAAATTATATTCAAATATTAGAATTAAAAACACACATCTCTGATTTTTTGTGAATTTTTTGAATTAAAGGAAATATTAAAATAAAAATCAAACAAACAATTAACAATTAAACTATTATTTAAAAGCAAAAACGCAAACCCTAGCCAAAATTAATAAAAAGGTCAAAATAAAATTATATTCAGACTCTATGATTAAAAACAAAATTACATGATTTTTTTGAGAATTTTTGGATTGAGAAAAATATTAAAATAAAATTGTGAAACAAAAGAAATCAAATAAAACTCACAAATTAAATTTCAAATCAAAAATAGAAAAAATGCCACACAAATTTCAGAATTCTAAATAATTTTAAGAGTTCAAAACATTTTTTGTGGAATTTTTAGATCAAAAGAACTATTAAAATAAAAATAATCTTTATACAAACAATTATTTAAACTTATGAATTTTTAAACCAATCAAAACATTTTTAAAAATTCAAATAAAATTACACAAGATAGTAGAAATTATTTTGGACTTGTGATAATTTTTCCAGAATTTTTTAAATTGTTTTGATCAAGAAATAAACATCAGAAAATCTATTAAAATCAAATAATATGCAATGCATTGAAATTTGAATCAAGCCAATCACAGCGCGCCACCTCACTTCATCTTCAACCTCCAACATAGGGCAAAACGCGTGCAATACAACAGGTCATGAGCCTATGTTCAGATCCATCAATCATGCTCGTTTCTCAACCAAAATCCTTGAAATCAAGTGCAAATTAAAGCTAGCATATCATACTACATCATGCAATTTGAATCAATCTCAAAGTTCAAGCATGGATCAAGAAATAAAGTCTCACAAACTGAAAAAACTCACTGCAGACATCAAAGTCATGAACACGGATTCAACAATTCTGCTTGAATCAAAGCTCAAATATACATCAATCCTAATGATTGGCCAACTAGCAACTCAATGAGCATGATTTACATCATCAATTCAAGCTGAAACACATAAATCAAAGTTCAAGAAACTCACATGGATGTGAAAACTGGAAACACGATTCCTTCACTCCAGAAGAAATCGAATGGTGCAGGCTTGATCTCCTTACTTCACTGAAGCTGAATCACCAAGAATTTTGAAGAATGATCCAAGGAGAAGAGAGATTCGAAGCAATTTGCAGAGATGCTTGGAAATTTTCAGATTTGCAATGTAGAGATTATGAGCCTCCTCCCTTACAATTGAGCCTTGATTTATGTTATATAGCACGAAGGTAAGAGGATAGAAGTGGTATTTGGCACTCAAAACTGTTGGAGGGTAAGTTTGGAAGTTTTGGCTAAAAATGAGGATGCACATGGAATCTGCATTTCACTCGTGCATTTGCTTGCCTTTTGTGCGTTTTGTAAGCCAAATGAAGTCAGAATTACATGCCCAAAGTGCCAGCTCATGATTGTTTGAAAAGAAGAAGTGTTGGTCATTTTGCAAAATTGAGCATGTTTTGTATTTTTTTCATTCAATCAAGTTCATGAAGCACATGGGCACAAAATGATGAGTGTAATGGGCCTCAGCATGTCACAAATTGTTCATGGGCTTGATTAGAAACAAAAGGAATGGCTAAAACTTGAGTTTGCAAGAAATGGCCATTTTGCATACTTGTCAAAATTCAATAAAATGCCTTAAAATTCCAAAGTCCATAACTTGCTCATATTTTTGAATTAGGACACAAATGAGTACAATTTGGAAAGGTATTGAAAAGATCTACAATCCCTAAGTTTTGAGGTTTTGCAATTGAATCCATTAAGTTTCTCAAAATTGAGCTTGAAATTCACTAATTTTGGAAAATGACCTATAATTTTGTGACTTCCAAAGACCATAATTCTTGATTCCTTGCCAATTTGGACATGAGACCAAAAGGAGATGAAAGATCATCCTCTTATCTTTCCAAGCATGTTTCATTTGCATTTGTTTGATCAAAGGTGAATAAAATATGAATTTTTGAAATTAATTCCTTATTTTCCAAAATTAGAAACCTTTAGGGTTTCTTCATGAACAAGTTTCAACCCAAACCTAAATCTCCTTGATCTAATGATCAAAATGGACTTGAAATATGAAAAGTACACCCTTGAATTGATGGTTGACCCAAAAATTCACTTGGTCAATCTTGACTTTGACTGATTTTGACCAAAATGACCATTTTGCCCCTTTGAATCAATTGATTCATTTCCCTTCAAAATTGATGATCAAAACTTCAAACATATGATCTTCCAAACATATATAGGCCATGTAAAAAGTTTCACTTCAAAATTCTCCAGAAATCTTGATAAAATTCCAAACCCTAGTTTTGGTTAACACCTTAGGAGACTGATGAATCATCTTCAAAACTTCAAATCCTCTGGGCATCTTGACCAATTTCTTGTACAAAGACTTTTCAAATACCAATGAGATGTTGTAGCCTCCAAATCAAGACTTGTACATTGATCAATAGAATTTCTCAAACAAAACCCTAATTTGACTGGTGAATCAAAAGGGTGATTCTTCTTATAATCAAACACAAACTTCAATCCTCTGATGATCCAAAGAGGTGGATAGAATATCTTGAGATATGAAATAACTTTTGAGCTTGAAAGATCCAGAGGTTTAAGATGATAAGATTCTACTTGAGCAACTTGTCAGTGCAATCAACCTTCAAAGCTTGAGGAAGACTTGATAACCAAAGTACTTTGATCCCATCATAATGTATGAATGCAATGCAATATGACATTTATGATGAAACATAAGCCAAAATCAAGAGGGTAAATTTTGGGGTGCAACAGGAATTCCAGAGAATTTTGCACCTGAAGGTTTCAATTTGGGCCCCCAAGATGCTCCAGTGGTTCAAAATGTTGTTACTCCAGTACCTCTTGTGGTGCATGTTGTTCCTGCTGCACCTCCTTCAGTGAATTTGGTTCCGTTTATTAATGAAGATGTGTGTCGTCATTTACCTCCGTCGAGTGAAGACTTAGGTCTTTATGACAGAATGCATGATTTCCAAGAGCAGTTTGATAGAATGCAAAGAGAGATGAAGGCTCTTAGGGGAAAAGAGTTATTTGGGCAAAATGTGAATGAGCTGTGTTTGGTTCCGAATGTCAAAGTGTCTGCTAAGTTCAAAGTCCCAGAGTTTGAGAAGTACAAGGGTAACACTTGCCCTAGTTCTCACTTGGTGATGTACGCAAGGAGAATGTATACCCACACCAATGATCAGCGTCTGCTGATTCACTTTTTCCAAGATAGTCTGACCGATGCAGCGTTGAAATGGTACATGAGTTTAGACAGCGCCAACATCCATACTTTTAATGATTTGGGAGAAGCATTCATTAAAAAATACAAGTACAATATAGACATGGCGCTTGACCGTGACCATCTTAGGGCCATGGTTCAAAAAGACAGAGAATCGTTCAAAGAGTATGCGTAGAGATGGCGCAAAGTGGCTGCACAAGTGATTCCTCCCATGGAGGAGAAGGAAATGATTAAAAAATTTCTGAAGACGCTAAGCGCTTTCTACTACGAAAGAATGGTAGCAAGTTCCCCAAGTGATTTTATAGAGATGTTTGGAATGGGTGTCTGCCTAGAAGAGGCAGTAAGAGAAGGCCGTTTGACAAAGGGTGAAGGATCCGGAGGTTTGAAAAAGCCAGCTTATGGGTTTACAAAGAAGAAAGAAGGGGATACCAATGTTGTTATACAAGAGAGGAGAGTGAATGCTCCTAGAAGGAATTATCAGTGTCACCAGCAAGTTGCCTCAGTGACTCCTGTTATGAATGCCGCTCCAACTACCGTTGCTTATCAAAGACAGTCCCAACAGGGGAATCAAGGGAATAATAAGAGAAGGGAGAACTATGACCCCATTACCATGAGCTATGAAGAGCTACTACCAGCATTGATTCAGAAGAAGTTGGTCCAGACACGACCACCTCCAGCTCTACCATCACCATTGCCTTGGTATTACAAATCAGATCAGACGTGTGCCTTTCATCAGAGAGCACCAGGGCATAGTGTTGAGAATTTTTATCCTTTGAGGACTAAAGTGAAAAGGTTGGTGAAGTCTAGAATTTTATCTTTTAAAGACATGGGACCTAATGTGAAATACAATCCTCTACCCAAGCACGGGGGAGTGAATGCTGTAAATATGGTGGACGGTTGTCCAAGTGACTTCCGGATTTTTGACATTAATTTGGTTAGAGGGGATTTAGTGAAGATGCATGCAGACCTATTTGAATTCAGTTATTATATGCATGACCATGCCGGTTGTGCTGTTTGCAGTACAGACATGCAGGGTTGCGAGAAGATAAAGGCTAATTTACAGGAGATGATGGATGAGGATTTAATCCATATAATCAGGCCTAGGGAAGAATATGAAGAGGAAGTGAATATGGTGTCTGGATGTCCGGGTGAATTCAGAATTTTTGATGTGGAGCATTTGAATGAAGATCTCGTGCAGTTGCATGCTACCTTCTATCGTACTGCGGGTCATGTGGAACACCAATATGGATCTTGCATAGTTTTCTGTTGAGACCCCTGAGGGTGTTCTATTGTGAGAGAGGGTGTTTAATTTCTTTTAGACAATGGAACTATCAAGATCACAGGTCAGAGAGATGATCATCACAGGATTGATATGGTTGAAGTTTGTTTGATGAAAGAAGAGTCGGAGGAAGAGTATGCCTCTGCAGATGAGTATTTTTCTTCAGACGAAGATTTGTTTGCCAGAAATGACCTTTTGAGTGCCGATTGTGTTGAGGAAGGGGTAAATGTCATTGTACCTTGTTTTGGTGCACCCGCTCACCTTGAGGTGGAGTACCATAGCAAACCAGCTGTTACCCCATTGGTAATTAGTCTGCCAGGACCTGTTCCCTATAAATCAGATAAGGTTGTGCCTTACAAATACAACGCTACAATCTTAGAAGATGGGGGGGGGGGGGGGGGAATTCTCATCCAGCCAATGCCAGATGTTGGAAATATAGATGATAATAGCAGGGTGACCTGTAGTGGCCGTGTGTTTGTGCCGGTTATTCAAAGAGATGTTGTTACTGGAAAGAAAATTGCTGAGAATGATGAGCCTAAAAAGGTTGCAGGAGAGACTAGTGGAGCCACATTAGAGAAAGAAATGGATGATATCTTAAAGATGATTAAGATGACCGACTACAAAATTGTAGATCAACTATTGTAGACTCCTTCAAAGATATCCATCCTAGCTTTATTGATGTATTCCTCCGCTCATAGAGAATCAATGATGAGAGTACTAGACCAAGCTTTTGTAGAGAACGACATGTCGTTAGATCAACTCAGCAGCATAATTGGAAACATTACGTCGTGTAACAACTTGATTTTCTGCGATGATGAGTTACCAGATGAAGGGAGGAATCATAATCTGGCCCTCCACACATATATGAACTGCAAGAATGACTCGCTATCTAATGTGCTAATTGATAACGGATCCGCGTTGAATGTTATACCGAGAAGTACTCTCATGAAGTTAAAGTATCAGGGAACACCTATGCGCCCGAGTGGTATCATTGTGAAGGCTTTTGATGGGTCGAGGAAATCTGTCATCGGTGAAGTGGACTTACCCATCCATATAGGACCATATTTGTTCTTGATAACCTTCCAGGTAATGGACATTATTCCTACGTATAGTTGTTTGCTAGAATGGCCATGGATACATGAAGCAGGGGCTGTCACATCAACTCTGCATCAGAAGCTAAAATTTGTGCGTGAAGGGAAGGTAGTGATCATAAATGGGGAGTAGGCGTTGTTCATATCCCATCTATCCTCTTTCAGTATTGTAGAAGCGGATGAAGCTGTTGTTGGAACCCAATTCCAAGCTCTATCCATTGACAACATAAGGAAGAATGAGAATTTTGTGGTCTCGCTGAAGGACGCACAACAGGTTGTGCGCAATGGTCATAATACAGTTTGGGGACGACTTGTGGATCCACCCGTGAACAAGAACAAAACTGGTTTGGGTTTCTCTTCGAAGAATGGCAAAGGCGAAAGTTTGAAGTCAAAATCTTCTGTGAACAGTTATCATTATGTTTTCCGCAGCGGAGGCTACCTCCACCCAATTGGTTCTGGAATTAATTTTGTTGAAGAGGATGTAGCAGAGCAAGAAGTACCGAATTATGTGATGCATGGAGTCCGAGTTCAGAACTGGGTCACCATTGATTTTCCTTCTTGCATACATGTTTCAAAGTAATTTCTTTTGTTAATCTGTTTCTTTCTTTTGAAAAGCTTTCACTCTGCCCAAGGTGGAAGTATTAATGTTGTAGGGCTTATCTGTTTGCTATGACTCTTAAGATCATTAATAAGAGTTGTCTTTGCTTCCAAATTATGTCTTTTATTTTCTTATTTTTCCTGGGAAATGGTAATAATAAAAAAAACCTTTCAAAATAAATAATAACTGAAAATTAATATGCATGATCACTTGTTATATGTGTCAGTTTCTAAAAGCAATCATAAATAATATGTGCAGATTAATTAAAAAACATGTTGAATACAATGACCCTGCACCCTCTCCCAACTTTAAATGTTCTGTGTTTGGGGCTGAAGAAGAAGATTACGATGAGATTCCAGAAGAGGTCTCACAGTTGCTTGAGCACGAGGAAAATACCATTCAGCCATATAAAGAGCCTTTGGAAGTGGTTAATTTGGGTTCAGAAGAAGATCCGAAGGAAGTCAAGATTGAATCATCGTTGCATCCTGATGTAAAGATGGTTGATTGAGTTGTTGAAAGAGTATGTGGATATTTTTGCTTGGTCTTATCAAGATATGCCTGGTCTAGATACAGACATTGTCAAGCATCGTTTGCCGTTAAAGCCAGAGTGTCCGCCAGTTAAAAAAAGTTGAGAAGAACCCACCCGGATATGGCAGTAAAGATCAAAGAGGAGGTCCTAAAGCAGATTAATGCTGGTTTTCTTGTGACGTCATTGTATCCTCAATGGATTTCCCATATTGTCCTAGTATCGAAAAAAGACAGAAAAGTCCGCATGTGCGTAGATTATAGAGATCTAAATAAAGCTAGTCCAAAAGATGATTTTCCATTGCCTCGCATTGACATGTTAGTGGATAGCACAACAAAATTCAAAGTATTCTCGTTCATGGACAGATTTTCCAGGTATAATCAAATAAGAATGGCTCTAGAGGACATGGAAAAAACAACGTTTGTCACACCCTGGGGAACATTCTGTTATAAAGTGATGCCCATCGGGTTGAAGAACGTTGGTGCAACGTACCAGAGGGCTATGACAACCCTATTCCATGATCTGATGCACAAATAAATCGAAGTATATGTTGATGATATGATTGCCAAATCCCAAACTGAAGAAGGGCATATAGAAGATTTGTTGAAGTTGTTTCAGCGTTTGAGGAAATATCGTCTCCGCTTGAATCCAAATAAATGCACCTTTGGAGTTAGATCGGGGAAATTGTTGGATTTTATTGTTAGCCAGAAAGGAATTGAAGTTGACCCTGACAAAGTCAAAGCAATTCAAGAAATTCCAGCACCAAGAACTTAAAAACAAGTCAGGGGTTTCCTCGGGCGTTTGAATTATATTTCCAGATTTATTTCCCACATGACCGCAATGTGTGAACTGATCTTTAAGTTGTTAAAGAAAGATCAAGGTTGTGTGTGGATGGATGATTGCCAAAGGGAATTTGAAAGTATCAAAGAGTATCTTCTTGAACCTCCTATCTTGCTCCCTCCCGTAGAAGGAAGACCGTTGATTATGTATCTAACAGTGTTAGATAAATCCATGGGTTGTATTCTGGGACAACAGGATGAAACGGGAAAGAAAGAGTTCGCCATTTATTATCTCAGCAAAAAGTTCACTGATTGTGATTCACGATATTCTATGCTAGATAAAACATGTTGTGCTTTGGCTTGGGCGGCAAAGCGTTTGCGGCAGTATATGTTGAATCATACCACTTGGTTGATCTCCAAAATGGATCCAATCAAGTATATTTTTTAAAATCCTGCTCTTACTGGGAGAATTTCCCGCTGGCAGATGTTGTTATCTGAATATGATATCGAGTACCGCACTCAAAAGGCTATTAAAAG
Source organism: Vicia faba (assembly GCA_948472305.1). Classification (NCBI taxonomy): domain Eukaryota; kingdom Viridiplantae; phylum Streptophyta; class Magnoliopsida; order Fabales; family Fabaceae; genus Vicia; species Vicia faba. The sequence continues at coordinate 465,638,846 of OX451738.1, forward strand.
TAGTGTGTTGGCAGATTACCTTGCTCTCCAGCCGGTGGAGTATCATCAGTCTGCAGAGTATGAATTCCCCGATTAGGATGTGATGTTCCTAAAAGTGAAAGATTGTGATGAACCATTGCCTGAGGAAGGCCCTGACCCTGAATCTCGTTGGAGTATGATATTTGATGGAGCTGTGAATTCTTATGGTAAAGGAATTGGTGTTGTGATTGTCACTGCTCTTGGATCGCACATTCCTTTTACTGCAAGGTTAACATTTGATTGCACTAATAATATGGCAGAATATGAGGCTTGCATCATGGGTCTTGAGGAAGCTATTGATCTCCGAATAAAAATTCTAGATGTGTATGGTGATTCAGCTTTGGTAATAAATCAGATTAAAGGAGAATGGGACACTCGTCACCCTGGCTTGATCCCTTACAAAGATTATGCTAGAAGATTATTACCCTTCTTCAATAAAGTTGAATTCCATCACATCCCTAGAGATGAAAAACAAATGGCGGATGCTCTGGCAACTCTGGCTTCCATATACCAAGTAAATGCTTCGAATGATATACCCCGAAATACAGTTCGACGGCTGGATAGGCCCGCTCATGTGTTTACGACAGAGGAGGTAGCATATGAAAAACCTTGGTACTATATATCAAGCATTTTCTTCAGACTCAGGAATACCCGATTGGTGCATCGAAGAAAGATAGAAAGAAACTAAGAAGATTGGCAGGCAGTTTCTTCCTCAGTGAAAATGTGTTATACAAGAGAAATTATGACATGATCTTGCTCAGATGCGTGGATAGACACGAAGCATACATGCTGATGCATGAGATCCATGAAGATTCATTTGGCACTCATGCTAATGGAAATTCTATGGCTAAGAAGATGCTAAGGGCAGGTTACTATTGGTTGAAAATGGAATCTGATTGTTACAAATTTACAAAGAAGTGCCATAAATTCCAGATTTATACAGATAAGATCCATGTGCCTCCGACACTTCTCAATGTGATTTCCTCTCCATGGACTTTCTCTATGTGGGGTATTGACATGATCGAGATGATAGAACCCAAAGCTTCGAATGGACATCGTTTCATCTTGGTAGCAATTGACTACTTTACCAAATGGGTAGAGGTTGCTTCTTATGCCAATGTTACCAAACAGGTGGTTGTGCGTTTCATCAAAAACAATCTTATATGCCGGTATGGTGTGCCGAGTAGAATCATCACTAACAATGGCTCGAATTTGAACAACAAGATGATGACATAACTGTGCAAAGAATTCAAGATTGTCCATCACAATTCATCTCCATACAGGCCAAAAATGAATGGGGCTGTTGAAGCTGCTAATAAGAATATCAAGAGAATTATCCAGAAAATGGTTGTAACTTATAAGGATTGGCATGAAATGCTCCCTTTTGCTCTGCATGGATATCGAACATTTGTTCGCACTTCAACAGGAGCAACCCCGTTCTCCCTAGTGTATGGAATGGAAGCTATACTCCCTGTTGAGGTAGAGATTCCCTCGTTGCGTGTGATAATGGAAGCCAAGTTGACAGAGGCTAAATGGGTCCAGAACAAGTTCGACCAATTGAATTTGATTGAAGAGGAGAGGATGATAGCTTTATGTCACGGGAGTTATATCAGAAAAGAATGAAGGAAGAATTTGATAAAAAGGTCAAACCTCGTGAATTCAGAGAAGGTGACCTCGTGCTCAGGAAGATCATGTCTTTCAACACTGATTCTAGGGGAAAGTGGACTCCCAATTTTGAAGGCCCATATGTTGTCAAGAAAGCCTTCTCGGGTGGTGCATTAATTCTTGAAACTATGGATGGCGAGGAGTTCCCACGTCCCATGAATGCTGACGCAGTCAAGAAATAATTCTCCTAAAGAAATAAAAGAACAGCTCGCTAAGTTGAAAACCCGAAAGGGCGGCTTAGGCAAAAAGGAGCATCTCGGTAGGCCGAAAACCCGAAAGGGCGATCTAGGAAAAAATTAGAGACATAAACAGAATAAATTTCCCGCTAAGTTGAAAACCCGCAATGGCAGCTTAGGCAAAAGTTAGGGATTTTTCTTGGCAAGTAACTACGTCAGACAACACTTGATCGTTGAAGCAACAATCTTTTCGGATCCTCACCATACTTCAACAAAAGCTGCTGCTCAGGATTTCAAAAGTTGCTAGGGGGAACAGTGGTCATTGTATCTCAATGTATCTTTTCCATTATGTATTACCATTTCCCAAACTTTGTAATCATCCATGGAGTCTCGCCATTCTCAGACTACCATTCTATTAATGAAATTCGAGCTTTTGCCCAATTCTTTGTGTTCTTATTTTTATTCAGCTTGCAAAGACTTCATTTATTACTGATAATAACTGTTAAAGCAAAAAAGATTAAAAGAAGCAAAATTAACTTTTCAAAAAAAAGATAAGAGATCTTTACAATTCAATTCACTTTGGGATTTGTGATGAAACAATGACAACAAAAATGGTGATCCCAAGAATGAACAAACTCCGTTTGTTTTAAGAAGATTTAATCCCTTCATGAAGGTTTTTCTCAGGTCATTTTGTTGGTTTGTGCACAATCTTTGTGTGTTTCTCAGATAGTTAAAGACGATATCAATAGGTACAAGGTACAGTATTGGGTTTGTGGTCCCATTATCCCCAGTCAAGTCTTGGTTCGCTTTTGACTTTGGGTTCGCATGGTCAGAAACCTCCGTCCCAGATTCCCCAGTGAAATTTCCCCTCTTATGATGAAAGGTTTTATTCCATTGATGTGCTGAAATGCTGCTCTTTTTGTAGTATTGGCACTAATGTTGACTTCTTGATTTCCCGGGAAAGTTATCATAGGGCATCTCTTGTTGGAATGAGTGTTCGTGTTGAAAGTTTCAATCCGCAGTTTTTTCTCCAGGGAGGTAGGCTTGATTCCCCAGTGAGGTTCGGTCGTTCCAACGTCAGTCTGCTTTATTTGAGGCTGGTCTTGCAATCTCCAGTAGGCATGTTGCTTTTGGAAAACTGTTTTCTTCGATGAAACCGGAAGAAGGATGTTCTATCCTGGTATTTGTATGATTTGGCTATATCCGAATTATGTTTCTCCTCAGTGAAGTTAGGACAGGCAATAGGTTTGGTTTCCTCAGTTGCTCTTACCTTTCTTGGGATTGATCTTTCTGGTTGAAGTTTAGCCCAGTGTTGTTAGTTCCTAAGGCGGTTTTGTTTGTTTGTACTGATTATGTATCCTTTTGTTTGTTTGCATGGGAAGACTTTATCTCCTCAGCAGGAATATCGTGGCATTTCCCCGGGAAGTCATATTTCTATCCCAGAAAGACATTTCTCTTTGCAATTCCCCTTTGACAATGAGTGGAAGTCTCTTTATTTGAGACATCTTACGTATTACCCTTTCTAGGCAGAGTGCCTTGGTTAAAGAAGAAGTTGAGACCCGTTTTGGTGAGACACCAGAGTTTTGGGGAAAACTAGATATATTTTCTCTTTCTACCTTCAGTGAACGTTGGTTGTACATCGGCAGTGAACGTCGGTGTTTCTTATCTTTTTTCTATCTTCAGTGAATGTTGATAGTTCATCGTTAGTGAACGGCGGTGGTATGATATATTCTCTCTTTCTACCTTCGCTGAACGTTGGTAGTACATCAGCAGTGAACGTCAGTGTTTGTTATCTTTTTGCTATCTTCAGTGAACATTGATAGTTCATCATCAATGAACGGCGGTGGTATGATATATTCTCTCTTTCTACCTTCAGTGAACGTTGGTAGTACATCGGAAGTGAACATCAGTGTTTCTTATCTTTTTTCTATCTTCAATGAACGTAGATAGTCCATCGTCAGTGAACGGCGGTGGTATGATATATTTTCTCTTTCTACCTTCAGTGAACGTTGGTAGTACATCGGCAGTGAACGTTGGTGTTTCTTATCTTTTTTCTATCTTCAGTGAACGTTGATAGTTCATCGTCAGTGAATGGAGGTGGTATGATATATTTTCTCTTGCTATCTTCAGTGAATGTTGATAGTTCATCGTTAGTGAACGGCGGTGGTATGATATATTTTCTCTTTCTACCTTCAGTGAATGTTGGTAGTACATCGGCAATGAACGTCGGTGTTTGTTATCTTTTTGCTATCTTAAGTGAACGTTGATAGTTCATTGTCAATGAACGGCGGTGGTATGATATATTTTCTCTTTCAACCTTCAGTGAACGTTGGTAGTACATCGGTAGTGAACGTCGGTGTTTGTTATCTTTTTTCTATCTTCAGTGAACGTTGATAGTTCATCGTCAGTGAACGGCGGTGGTATGATATATTCAGTGAACGTCGATGCTTGTTATCTTCCTCTCTGATTCCGTTCTTGTGGTTCACCGGTGATTTATTTTCCTGGTGGGGTTGCTCCTTTGTTTCTTCATTTTTGTTGCATCCCAGTTGTTAGTTTGCGTCTCTTTGGTTCTGTTCATATGCATTCATATGCATAAGCATTTGCATGGCATCTTAGGGCCAAAAATAGAGTTTGTTTTATATTTAAGTGTCATCGATCACGTCGACACGAAGATTTTTAACCTTCATATCTCCGGATAGAAGAAACTTAAATAAGGGCAGCTGTTGTACCCCAATTTTTCCCCTAAGATTCCTTCATCATACCATATTATTTACATTACAACAAGATAACATTAGGGCTTTTGGTTCTTCTCCCTATCTTTAGCCTTGCTCTTCTGAAGAATTACCAAGCACCTTAACTTGTTTTCTTTTGTGATCATGGATATTTTTCTTTGATTTTCTCTCTAATTAACAAAATGCAATATTGTTTTGTCTTACTTGTTAATAATGTAGGTAAAGGCAATAAGGTTTAGCAAGTTGCTTCATGGGTTCATGAGTTTATTTCTATGCCCTAGTCAATAGCTTGAGAAATTCACACCTCACTATTGAGTTTGTTTTGAAGTTGGTATGGAAGTGTTTTTGGTTTCCATGAGTCCTCATCATCATCCTCAACAATTTCTATTTACAAAGGAAGAATATTGGCACAAAAAGTTTGTTCAAACTTGGCAAAGTTCCACCAAGCATTCTCTTGATCTAGAGGCTAGGGTTTTGGACTTCAAAGGGGCATATCTTGCTCATCTTTTGGTATTTATGAGTGATTCTAAAAAAATTCTTCTATTCAAAGAGTTACCAATAAATTACTTTAAAAGTTCCAAGGGGTTTCCATGTGGAAGGAACTGGGTGAAGAAGAATGATTACAAGTCATCCAGATGAATCCCCAATTTTCCATATGTGATTTCAAATGGTCATAACTTGGTCAATATTTAGCACCTTGAGCCCATTCGTTTTTCATGGTGATCCTAAGGATGTGTATTTCATGCCTTATTTTATGTGCAAAGTGAGAAAATGGATGGAAGTTGCCTTAAGAATGCAAAAGATTATAGGTCATTTCATGATTTTTGGCCAACTTCAACAAGTCATAACTTGCTCAATTTTAGGAGATTTTGAGTGGTTCAAATTGCAAAATGTCATTAAAGAGATCTACTTCATTCCCTCTTTTTTGGTCAAGAGCAAATTCTAAGTGGAAGGCCATGTTTGGATGCAAAAGATTATAGGTCATTTTTAAAGAAGAGTTTGAAATATTTCTAAGTATGGAAAGTCAACTCTTTTTCTTCAACTTTGACTCCATGTAACTTTCAGCTCAAGCACCCATTTGATTCCATTCTTTTTCCATTACAAAGCTTGTAACCTCATTTTTTCAAAGCATCGAGAATTTTGCCCTAAGACCCCTTGAGGTGGAAATGCCATTGGATTGAACTTGGTAACTTGGAATTGAAGTTTCTCCATAAGTCAGAGTTTGAAATTCATGTTTTGTCCTCTAAACATCAAATTAGCACGTGTTTGTGATCTAAACATGTTTAACCAAGTTGCCAAAGTGGATTAGAGCCTTGAAATGTAAGGATTAGATGAGTTTTGATGCAAATCAGATCACACCTTGCTCGTGCATCAGTTTCACACGATTTCCCTCCAAACTTCATCATTTCACACGCTTGAACATTCCATTTGATTCCCTATAAATAGAGGGTCATCCCCCATTCAATTTCCCAAGCTTAGATAGCCAGAATCACCCTGCCAAACATGCTTCACAACTCAAAATTCAGCTACTTCGAATTCTATTCTCAAGCCTTTTTCAATCCATTTTCTCTCTCAATTCACCTTCCTTGATCTTCCCTGAAGCTAACCATATAATTACATTCAAGAATCGTGCCCTATATTGCTCCATAGAAGTCCAGTTTCAGAGCTCTGCAACTCAACTTCAATAGGTAGATTCCTTCATCAATTCTTCAAAACTTTGGTATCATTGTGTTGCTCTTATTGCCCTGGTTCTAGTCGCAACACTTACTTTCATCTGGAAGCATGTTTTGACCATGAATATTCAAATCCCTTTACAAAACTTTCTTTCCAAATTGCTTGAAATGTAGTTTATATAAATTTGCCGCGAGGGTGTGCTTGTCTTCGTCTTAAAGAGACGAAGCGAATGGCATAGGTCTGGGCTTCTGATTTTACAGTTTGAGAGACCTGCAATTCGTGATGGCTGGAGGTTGAAGATGACCAACATGTCATCTTCTAACCAATGAAAGCGTGTCATTTGTTATTTTCAAATTCTGATTTTATTAATGATTCTGTACATTATTCATTAAAGACCATGATATGCACAATGCGCCAGATCCCTTGGATTTGATTACTAACGCGTTTTGACTCTCATCCAATGGTCCACATCTTTTTCTTTTATTTTCTTTTTCTGATTTTTATATTTTAATTGTTTTAAATTTCAAAAAATCATAGAAAATTCATTTTTAGTCCAAAAAATTTGAAAACATTATGAAAAATATTTTTGATTATTCTCTTTCTGACTTTTATTTTTTCACAATTTAATTTTGTGTTTTGGTATTTTTTATGAATTTTGCACTTATTTGATTTGTTTTAAATGTTTAAAAATACTTTTACACATTTTTAAATTCTGAAAAAATTATGGAATGATCCAATGACATTGTGACAAATATTGGTGACCTTATTTTATTTTATTTTTTTTTCTGAATTTGCTATTTTTTTACCATTTTTATTTATTTTACCCATTTATTTTAATTTTAAAAAATAGTTTCTGACTTTTAAAAATTCCCAAAAATTTTATAAAACTACTTGGCCTCTTTTCTAATTTTTCTATGGTCTTATTTTTCATTTCTTGGTTAATTTGAATGTAATTGACATTTTTCTCATTATTTTCCATTTTTTAAACATTTTAAAAACCCTTTAATGTATATATTAATTATATTATTATTTTTTGAATATTTTCTGGCTGTCTTGGGTTTATTTTTTGATCATGGCTTTATTAACATCACTGGATCCATGGTGTTGAGTTTAACTCCACAAAAAATGGATGAATAATTTTAATAATAGTTTGATTAAATATTAATTCAAATGTGGTTTCTCTTTTTACCCTAATTTCTCTTCATCTCATCCCTTTCTCGTTGCACTAAATGTTGTTGGAGCATGATCTCTATGTCATGTCTCAAAACAAATGGTGCATAGATTGCTATTGACCGGCCTCAAAATAGGTGTGACTTCTATATAAGTCCACTTATGATTGCTTAACATAGTGCTAAATTTTGTCCCGATTCGAATAAATGATCACTCGTGGCCCAAAATTATGATTGCAAGCCCAAGTATGTTAATTTGATCTCTTTGATCCAATAACCTTGAGATTCATTGTGTGAAGGCTTTGGTTCTACCAATCCTCTAATGGATCTACAACACCTTTGGTCAACGCGGATCACTTAAACATCGTTGATCATTAAATGGTACTTGTGAGAATTCCAAATGGATGATATACTTGACAAAAAGCAAATGCAACTTATTGTGTGGAGGCTTTGGTTCTACCAATCCTCTAATGAGTTCCAAATGCAAGTTTCAAGATGGTCATCCTACTAACCACTAATTATTGACTTGTTTATTTTATACTTTTATTCTTTTATACTTTATGCACTATTTATTTTTTTTAGCATTTTTCATTTCTTGCCATTTTCATCTTTGCTCATTTGAGCATTTATATTCTTGTCATTTTTACTTTGCTCACTTGAGCTTTTCTTTTTCTTTTCCTAAGATACTTAATAATCAACTTAAACCCTAAAAAACTCTTAATGGTACTTGGAATATTTGGTTACTATCCTTAGCATTATGGAGCATGGGACTTTTTCTTGGACTTAGGATTAGAAACCTTGGCCTATCTTGGAGACCTTGTGATCCTATCTGATTATTTTATCTAGAGCTCTTGAGGTTTACCTCAAGACATTAGATTGCTTGTTTGTTTTTGTGTGCAGGTTTTTGAGATTACATCCTTTGTTTGTTATCTGGAATTCACCCGTATACAGCCGTTACTCTGCCCAATTTTTGTGAAGACTTAATACACTTGAAGAGGTCTAGTATCTTCGCTTGCTTGGTTTCAATCCAAAGAATGAGAACTCTATCTCGGCTCATAATGTCAAGTTTTTGGCTCCTTGTTGGTTAGATGGTTCTTATCCTTAGCTTTTACCTTATGCTTTAGGATAGTCTCTTCTTCTCCTCCCATCTTCTTTAATTTCAAAAAATCTTTTCCCTCCTTTTGAAAACCCTTCTTATTTTGAAACTTAAACACTTTCATAATAAACTTGGACTTAGGTCCATGCATTTTCAAAATATTTTCATAAATAAACTTCAATCAATTTAATAATACTTTGACATTTTTGTGAGAAGACTAAAAGTCAACCAATCTCATTTCAAACCATTTTGACACTTTGGTTTTTTATCTTTAAACTTTTCTCAAAAGGTTAGACTCTTGTCAATCCTTGTAGTGATGCAAACAACTATACTTCTACAATATATAGTGAAGTGAGATATTTTCCACTTGGGTGTTGAGTGAGGCATTGTTGATTTTAAAATCCAATCCATATCCTCCACTTTGAGATGATGTAAATTCTCCTTTCTCGTGATTGTGGGTAGTAAGTATGTTTTCCACACGGACAATGATGATGATGCCTTATCTCATAAAATTAACCAACACACTTTGTGTTTCAAACTTTTAAAAGAGGAACTACGTGTACCTTGATCCCCTATTGCACGAAAGGTGGTACGTAGGCACTAAAGGTTCACAACCGCGGCGGGTGCAAAAATCATAAAAAAATATATTTCTCTTCTCACCCCCACTATCCATTTTCTATACAACACATTTTTATAGCCAAAATATACAGATTTTATAAAGAGGTTCCTACGGAGTACCATAGATGTTTAGGGTGGTAATACCTTCCCTTTGCATAACCAACCCCCTTACCTTGAATCTTTCCTCCTTTTTGGGTTATTCACTCTTTTCCCATTCCTTTGGAAACAACAAAGCGCGGTGGAGATTTTTATTTTTGATTTGTATAAAGTCTAGTCAATCCAATGGTTTAGTCTTGAGCATTTCTACCGCTACACCAAGAAGAAAACTAATGGTGGTCAAAGGTTAGAAGCTTCAGACTCTGATAGGCAGAAGAATATCCAGAAGGGAAAGGAGAAGTCTAACAAGAAGAATGTCCAGTGTTACTGTTGCAAGAACTTTGGTCACTATGCCAAAGATTGATGGTCCAACAAAGAAAAGAATTTAGAAGAAGAAAATATAACAAGAGGAGAGTCTGATGATGAACTCGTGCTATTGTTGGCTTATGAACCTAATGATCTGAATTCATCAGAATGGTGGTATATAGACACAGGGTGTTCAAACCATCTTACTGGAAACAAGAAGTGGTTGGTTGATTTTGACTCTAGGAAGAGTATAAAGGTCAGATGTGTTGATGATAAATACCTCAATGCAGAAGGTATGGGAAATGTCAGAATCATTCTAAACAATGGGAAAGCAGCGGTGATCTAGAATGTATGGTATGTGCCTGGCATGAAAAGCAATATGATAAGTGTGGGACAACTAGTTGAAAATGGTTTTTCAGTTACCATGAAGGACAATCTTCTGAAGCTGTATAACTGTAATCAGAAGCTGATTATGGAGTCAGAACAGGGAAGGAACATAACATTCAAGGTGAATGTTAGAACTGCAGACTCTGAATGTCTTAGTGCAACAAGTGTTATCAAGGAGAGTGAGCTGTGGCACATAAGGTTTGGTCATCTGAATTTCAGAAGTTTAGGACATCTGAAATCAAAGAATCTGGTACATGGAATTCCTACAATCAAGAAGCCTAAAAAGTCATGCAAGGTGTGCATGGAAGGGAAGCAACCAAGATTACCATTTACATCAGAAGTAGTTCCAAGAGAAAAACATGCCTTGGGAGTAGTGCATTATGATGTGTGCGGTCCTTTTCCAGTAGTATCAACTGGAGGGACTAAATATTTTGTGTCATTTTTTGATGAGCTCACCATAATGACATGGGTATCTCTCATAAAGTTCAAACACGAGGTGTTTGCTGAATTCAAGAAGTTCAGACTGAAGGCTAAGAATAAGAGTGGCCAAACTCTGAAGATTATTAGAACTGATGGTGGTGGTGAGTATAACTCCACAGAATTCAGAAGTTTTTGTGAGGAGAATAGAATTGAGCATGAGGTTACTTCTCCCTATACTCCTCAACACAATGGTCTTGCTGAAAGAAGAAACCGTACTTTGCTTTATATGGTGATAAGCATGCTGAAAGAGAAGAAGCTTCCTCATACTCTGTGGGGAGAAGTTGTTGCAACTGCATGTTATGTGATCAATAGATGTCCAACGAAGAAATTGAAGGAAATAGTTCCTATTTAGAAGTGGACTGCAGATAAGCAAAGTGTTAGTCATCTGAAGGTGTTTGGTTCTGTATGTTATAAACATGTCCTTGAAGCCAGAAGACAAAAGTTGGATGATAGAAGTAAAGTGATTTTGCTGGTGGGGTACCACAGTACAGGTTCGTACAAACTTTATTGTCCAAAAACTAACAAAGTTGAGTTCGGTAGAGACACCATTATAGAGGAATCAGAAGTTTGGAATTGGGAAAAGTCTCGTCCTGACTCTAATGAGAGAACTTTTGAAGAAAAGTCAGAAATACATGTTTCTGAAGCTGGTAAAGACTCTGACTTTGAAGATACAAAAGGAGAAGATGATTTTGACTCTGACTCCGATGGTGATCCAGACTTTGAAGACAGTCAAGGTTCTGGAGAAAGTCTAATTTCTGAAGAAAGTACTTCTGAAGGGGAAAGTTCTGGTGTCCAAAGTTCTGAAAGTCCAGTTCAGAGGCAACAAATAGTCAGAAGCATCCCAAGAAGATTTGCAGAGTTTTACATGTTGCAAGACACATAAGTAGACTCTGAAGGAGAATTTATTCAGTGTGCAATGTTAGTAGACTCTGAACCCGTGAGTACGGAAGAGGCTCTTAAGCAGAAAGTTTGGTTACATGACATGAAAGAAGAACTTGATGCTATAGAGAGAAATAAGACTTGGAAGCTGACATAAATTCCAAAAGGCAAGAAATCCATCAGCGTCCGATGGGTTTTTGTAACACCCCAATTCTATCCGGAAATTATAAATGTAAATAAGAGTTATAATCATTCATGCAAACGAATCAGGATGCCACAAATTCATCTTTCAAAACACATTGCATTCATCGTGGATACATAACACTTTAAAACTTCAGATGAACTATCAGCATAGCAACTTAATCTCTTAAATCAACAATTTAAACATCTACGCAACAGAATTCATAATAACATCTTTATCCAATGTTACAACAACTTCAAAATAACACATACTTAATAACAATTAAATTAAAGTTCAACAACTGAAATAATCAACAATTAAAAGCAACAAGTGTTCACCCCCCCCCCCCCCCCGAGTGTTACATATCAGAGCAATGACACAGACTCGAACTATTGAAGGTATACAGCCTTCACTCTCGATTACCTGCACGTTACCAATATAAGGGCAACATTCAAACAGAAGGAGTGAGATATCTAGCAATATAATAAAGCGTATGATGATTAATATATCAAATTAGATCACATAACATCACCACATCTCATCTTATAATCAACAATAATCGCAACAAAAATACCAACTATAATACACATTCATCACATCAATTCACAACTTCTTTATGAAATCGTATAATGCGACTCAATACCATGCGAATTCATGTGGACCATTGGAGCAGAACTCCCATCTTAAAAATCTGCCAATAAATAGAGGCATCAACAAGGCATAAGCCTTCATCTTAATATTCGCCAATACAGACCATCTTAACGAGCATAAGCTCCATCTTGAAATGCAATATATGTGACACAATCATGAATGTAATGATAACACTATAATTATCAACATCTCAACACAACATCATCGTTGGCCAAAAGCCTACATCTTAATAGCTACCAATGTATTAAAGGAATCTCAACATCTTTCATCAACATCGTTCATCAACATCATTTATCATCATAATTCGTCAAACATCATATATACATCATAATTCATCAAACATCATTTCATCAACAATTCAGCCATACAACAATACAATAGTAAATCGTCAAGCTTGCAACGTTGGCCATAGGCGTACAAAATGATATTGCCTATAATTAATTAATCATATAAGGCTTACTTCTAAATTACCAAACCTCTACATATTACTATTCTATAATACTACGTTATTATCATCATTAATCCTACTGTTACAAACCAAACAGTAATCTATAATCACCTCATTCTCATCATTCTTCACAAAAATCAACATAGAGATTAACGCAGGAATTAACTCTAATCCTAATTTGGATACTAGGATTATCCTTACTATTATTTCTTTTAATCCTTAAGAATGAAGTTCATCGCGTTATCTATTCAACGCTTCGAACGACACCTCAAATGGAGTTCGAGAACTCAAGTTACAACCATTTCAAACTGATTCTGCCAAAAACCAGACAACATGGATCGACGCGTAATGCCTTGGATCGACGCGTACTGGATTTAACACACTACATGAGTCGACGCAAACTCTCTTCTTATCGACTCATACTGAGTCTGCAACACTACATGTATCGATACATGCTCCTATGTATCGACTCATCCTGAGTCTAAAAGCCTTCATGTATCGACGCAAGACTCCTTCGTATCGACTTATCCTGAGTCTAAAAGCCTTTTTGTATCGACACATAACGTTTGGGGTCGACACATACTACTTTGTCATGAATAATTTTTGCAATTTCGCTGTGTTTTCACTATGGTTTCCATACTTTAGGCCCTAAAAACATCTTCTAATCATAGATAATCATCAATTATAATTATCCTATAATTCTACATCATATATAAATCATTGGGACATCGTTATTCATCCATAATTCATCGATTTTCATCATCTAACAACATATATAATTTAATCATAAACCAAACAATCTTTCACCTCTAACCCCACATACCAATTATCATAAACCCTATTATAGAGTCAGAACCCCATCCTTACCTTGGATTAAAGGTTGCTCTACAAATTTTCCGGTTGAATTTTCGTTCTGCCTCTTTTCCTCCTTTCCAACAGCTTTCACGTTCTCTTCTTTCAAACCCTTATTCTTTCTCTCTTACCGCTTCTTCTTTTCTATTTTCTAACAATAATAAAATAACCCTATTATTCTCAAAAATACCTTAATGGGCTTAAGACTACTACACCCCCTTATTACTACTTCTATCCTTTAAAACAAGCCCACATAAAATAATATTATCCTTCTAATATTGTTCCACAACTTAATAAAATAATTAAATCCAACTAATCACAACACAACATCACAAATATTCCAAAAATAATTTAATTAAATAATTAATTAAATTACGGGCGTTACATTTTTCAAGCAGAAGCTAAAGCCAGATGGATCAATTGGCAAATACAAAGCAAGATTAGTAGCAAAAGGCTTTCTACAGAAACCTGGACTGGATTACTTTGAAGTGTTTTCACCTGTAGTGAGACATGAAACAATCAGACTAGTGATTGCAATAGCTGCTAACAAGAATTGGCCTCTGATGCACTTAGATGTAAAATATGCATTAATGAATATTCCATTACAAGAAGAGGTATATGTATCACAACCTCCTGGATTTGAGAAAAAGAATCGGGAAGGGATGGTGTTCAAATTACATAAAACCTTGTATGAATTGAAGCAAGCACCCAGAGCTTGGAATTTGAAGATTGATTCATTTTTCAATGAACAAGAGTTTCAGAAGTGTGAGATGGAGTATGGTGTTTATGTTCAGCATACTTCAGAAGGTAATATGATTCTGGACGGTTTGTATGTTGATGACATATTACTCATTCGAAGTTCTGAACAAGAGATAGTTGAGTTCAAGAAAGTTCTGATGAATGCGTTTGAGATGACAGATCTTGGGAAAATGAGTTTCTTTCTAGGAATGAAGTTTATGTATTTTGAGAAAGAAATCATTTTGCATCAGATGAAGTATGAACTTGAGCTTCTGAAGAGATTTAAGCTAGAAAATTCCAAAGTTTCTATCGCACCTATTGATACGAATCAGAAGTTGGACTCTGATTCTGATGGAGAGGATGTAGATGCTACAACCTTCAAACGGTTGGTTGGTTTTCTGAGGTATTTGTGTAATACCATACCTGATATTTGCTATGTAGTTGAAATGGTTAGAAGATTTATGAGTAAATCAAAGTGGTCTCATTACCAAGCTACAGTCAGGATTCTGAGGTATGTGAAGGGAACTCTGAAATATGGAGTGTTATTTCCGTCTGGAAGAAATATCGAATCAGAACTTCTGAGTTATTCTAATTCTGGTTGGTGTGGAGATAGAGTTGACAGAAGAAGTACTTCTAGATGCTTATTCAATTTTATGGGAGGTCCTATTTCTTGGTGTTCCAAGAAGAAACATGTTGTTGCTCTGTCAACTTGTGAAGCTGAATATATTGCAGGCCCTCTGACTGTGTATCAAGCTGTGTGGACTCTGAACTTGCTGAAAGATCTGAAGATTGAGGTAAATAAACCTATGAAGCTGATGATTGATAACAAGTCTGCAATCAAGCTTGCCAAGAATCTAGTGTTGCATGGGAGAAGCAAGCATATTGAGATTAAGTATCATTTTCTGAGGAATCAAGTTCAGAATAGAATATTAGAAGTTGTGCACTATAGCATCCAGAAGCAGCTGACAGATGTTCTGACAAAGGCTATCAAAACTGACCAATTTCTTGATTTAAGGGATGGAATTGGTGTTGACAGTTTTGGATAAATATAAAATAAGGGATGGTGTTAGAATTAATTTAGATTTTATAATTAATTAGATATTAATTTATATTTAGGAACATCTTTTAGATTGTTTATATCTTTGTTAGAAGATATATTTAGATTTAATTTTGTGTATAAATAGCCTAGTGAAGTAAGTTATTGTAATTTATTGTAAATCCTTATTTTGAAGTTGTCAGTAAATATTTTTTTTGCCTTTTATCTTCCTTATGCACCAACAGTCTTTAAGTCAATCAATCTCATATATTTACTCAAGTATATAACAATAAACTTAGTCTCTACAATTAACTTTATACATGTCAACTTATATATAAGTGACATCACTTTCAACGAGAATATTATCTCAATAAAAATATAAATAAATTCTCTTATGAATTTGTTATACATATCTATTTGAATGACTTTCAAATGACAACACAACTAAGACGAGTACAATTAAGTAACTTTACATATAGATTTGATTTTATACAATTTAAATTTATGTAATATTATTATATCATTTTAATACAAACATTTTAATATAACATGTTAAGTTAAAAATGTTACAAGTATAACAAGTAACATTCCAAAGTATTACCATAACTTTTAAATATTTTAATAATTTTTAAATAACTCTAAATTTCTCATATTATACTACAAATATGTTTAGATTATCAAACAATGTCACTATTAATAATGATAAATATAAGTTTATAATTTAAATATTTATTTTGCAAGCCGACTTGAATGACGCTCAAACGACAACTTTTTAAAAAATAAAAATAAATAAGTACATCTAATATTTATTCTTATTGGAAACATAACATCCATTTAAAATAATAGTATAGTTCATATTACCTCTTCAAATATTTTATATAATTCAAAATTGTCATACAAATATTTTCAAAATACTAGTTAAATATGGTATTTCCATTCTTACACCAAGGACGAAATCATTCATAAACACCAACTTTTTGATTTCTCTTGTTTCTCTCCATTATATCATATATGTATATATGAATATATAATATGGTATGAGATATTTTCTTTTATTATAAGATATTAATTAAATATTTTATTGACAAAGAATAAGTAATACACTACGTTAAAAAAGATTTACGAAAGCGCTTTTTTTGCCTTTAAAAGCGCTTAAAAGCGCTTTCGTAGATGGCGTTGTTATAGGTTTTAGCAGCGTTTTTTGTTTAATGAAAAGCGCTCTCATAAGTTTTCTTTTAGCAGCGCTTTTTTCTGGAAAAGCGCTGTCTTAGGTAGACTTTTAGCAACGTTTTTTTTTGAAAAAGCGTTTTCATAGGTGGTCTTTTAGCAGCGCTTTTGCCTGGAAAAGCGCTGTCATATGTTTGCCTTAGACAACGTTTTTTGTGAAAAAGCGCTTTCATAGGTTACCTAAGGCAACGTTTTTCTTGAAAAAGCGCTTTCATAGGATGTTTTTTTTAGAGGTATAATTTATATAATTCATATACCTGCATTGTTTGCAGCATATTATTTATATAAATCAGTTGCCATAACCTGTAATTCATAAACCGCGGTAATGCATTGTATACCATTGTAATCCAAAATACATATACACCATTTTTGTACCTCAAAATATATAAAAACCATTGTTATCAGCATTGTAAGTCAAAATCAGTCTTACAAAATCAACCCTAACAACAAGAAGATGTGGCTTAAACTAAATAGTACTCAATAATCTAAAGATAACTGATACACTTACAAAACCTACCTCAAATATCCAAATCAAATATAACAATAATTAAGGACATACAAGAGTTTCTACAATAACTTTGAAAACAAAAAATAACAAAATTGTAATACTGCTTCCTTTCTAACTCTCAGTCTGCTCCCTCAATCTTCGGATGGTACTCCGAACAGTCACAGCACTGGCAGTACTGTCAAAATAATAAGCACAAAGAAAATCACAAGGTTAGCAACTATATACAAGCAATTAATCAATTGAGAAAACATGTTTTTTGAGCAAGATTCTTACTTCAAAGTGTAAGCACCACTAGCCTTGACCTTCTCACAATTTTTGCAGCCCCAAATACCAACAGCCTTTCTCTTAACAGCATACTACATACAACAAATTGAGAATATAATCAACCAATGCAGATCGAAAAAACTCGTCACAAAACACCTTAAAAAAACTACCTTTCCATAAAACTCGCAGAAGAATTTACAGTGCTGACTGACTTCCATCTTCTTAATTTGCTTCCTCAAACTAGCACCATATCGGGTGCCTGAAATTAGAACACAAACCTATTAGTTATCACCATTTACGACACAAAAACCATAAACTCATCTTAGCTGAGAATTTCATTTAAATTAGAAGCAAATAAATCTAAGCTAAACCTAATTGAAATTAAAAAATCCACAAAGTTTTTAGGGTTAGAACAAACACATTTATAGTGAATTGAAATGAAATAAATATCTACAAAACAAACAAATCTGAAACCGAAAAGCACAACAAACAAGACAAAATGTTGAAAAGTAAGAAAATTGATAGAACGTACCGTATTTGCCAACAATACCGGCCTTCTTGGTTCTCTTAGTCTGTAACAAAAATCACAAATAATAATCACATAAGAATGAAATTAGAATAACAGTTTAAAATTCAACAAGCTGTGAAAATGAACGAACCATTTTGGAGCGGCTTCACGGGATGCTGTGAGAAACGAAGATGAGCGGCTATACTGCAAATGGTTTCCAACAAGGGTTTCTGTTGAATAACTTATAATAATAATTCGGATATGGGCTTAACTAATGGGTTTAGAAAAGTGATACGAATTGTGTTTTGATATTTATTATAAAACTACCTACGAAAGCGCTTTTAGAAGCGCTTTCTAAAGGTCATCTATAACAGCGCTTTTACATCAAAAAGCGCTTTCGTAACATATCCTATAGCAGTGCTTTTAAAAGCGCATTCTAAAGGTCAGCTTTAGCAGCGCTTTGGAAAAGCGCTTTCTAAGGCTGGCCTTTAGCAGCGCTTTTGAAAAGCGCTTTCTTAAGGTACTCTGAAAGGCCAGTTTTAGCAGCGCTTCCCAAAAAACGCTTTCTAAGGGTGACCTTTAGAAGTGCTTTTGAAAAGCGCTTTCTTAAGACACCATTTGAAAGCGCTTTTTTAAGCGAATTTTTTTTAAAACCTACACCAGCGCTTTTTTCCAAAAACGCTTTCTTTTATGTGCTACTAAAAGTTATTTTTGGCGTAGTGACTTATATATAACAAATATAACAAATATTTGTAAGGCTGTATTTGGATTGTCTTATTTGATGTTATTTATTGATATAAAGATTGTGACACTATTTGACAGACTTTATCAAAATAATTTATGAAATTTTCATAAATTTTTTAAAACTATTTTTATAATTCCTTCAAAATAATTGGTACAAAAATTATAATATATATTAAAAACAATTTAAATTTATTTTATTTTATTTTATTTTATAAAAATAATATACATCTGCTTATTAAACTGTGTTATTTTAAAGAATACTTTTGATATAAGATGCCAATAATTTGTTTATCCAAAACACATCCATAACCCTTTAGTTTAGTTGATATATTAGTTGATATAATTGATATGTCAACTACTCATTGAATTCCTTGTAGTTTATCTTTTTTAGACATAGCCCTCTTGTTTATCAAATAAAAAGTATTAAGATTTGCAACCTACACTCTTTTTAATAACATATAAAATCTAATATTTTTTTAACAATTACTTATATATGTGTCATTATATTAAAAAAGAAATATGACCATTAATGTTAGTTACATATCTTTAAATATTAACGTCATTTTGTATTATAAATTTTTAAATCTCTCACTTCATTAAAATTATGAAAAAAATAAAATAATAATAATAAATAAAATAGTTAAATTCTACGTTTCTCCTTCAAAATATAAATATGTAATGCAAATGATGTCAACAATTGACGTCACAAAAATAAATGTGATAACGATAACGACCCTTTCTTTTAAAACAAATTTCAATTTGATTTGAGTTTTTATTTTCTCTGACATAACATACAAAATGTAAAAAAAGTTAAATTAAAAGCTTTTAAGATAATGTTTTTTTAAGTTAAATTAAAAGCTTTTAAGATAATGTTTTTTTGACTTGGTTATGAGATGAAATCTAGGGAAGAAGTGATTACAAGTTGAAAAGAAGTTGAGATGAACTTCTCCAATAGTGTTTTAAGCATTGACTTTTTTCTTATGTGATGATATTTTGTGTGAATAGAAAATAAATTTATGAAAAAGGGAAAAATAAGTGTTTATTTTCTATAAATTTATTTTTATATTCTATTCACACAAATTTATTTTTTCCTTTTTCATAAATTTATTTTCTATTCACACAAAATATCATCACATAAGAAAAAAGTTAATGCTTAAAACACTATTGGAGAAGTTCATCTCAACTTCTTTTCAACTTGTAATCACTTCTTCCCTAGATTTCATCTCATGACTAAGTCAACAAAACATTATCTTAAAAACTTTTAATTTAATTTTTTTTATATTTCGTATGTTATGTCAGAGAAAATAAAACTATATATATATATATATATATATATATATATATATATATATATATATATATATATATATATATATATATATATATATATATATATATATATATATATATATATATATATATATATATATATATATATATATATATATATATATATATATATATATATATATATATATATATAAAAGAAGAACATATAAAATTATATTTTTGATTAAATCGTGTCAAACTTTAAGTTATATTTTACCTCAGATTTTGAGATGTATTGAATTATGCAGTAAAAAATTATATTTAAAAAGAACAAATAAAATTATATGTTTGAAAATAATATTTATAGTGGAGAAATATCTTTCACAATCAAATAATTAAAATATTAAAGTAACTAGTTGCACATGTTTTTTGGCTTAAAAAAACTTTAATTATTTAACCATTATATTGATGTCACACACCGAGCGTGTTTTCTAACCAATATGAATTTTAATTAGTTTACATTGCTCTAATTTATTTATAATATATTAAACAGACTTCAAAACAAATTAATGTTATACCAATAAATTAATGTTTTCACAATAAATTTTATCTACATAATTCTTTTTCTCTTATAGCATGTGAATATCTATGTCTATAATGTATCTATTTAATTGATTGTTTTTTTCCTCTCCATTCACCAAAGTTACATTTGCCATTTTAATTCTATAGGCTTCCACTGTTTTTTTTCTTCTTTGTATAAAGCATTCCATTCGTCCTCCATTTGGTATATACGACACACTAGCATAGTGAGGTACAAAGTGATCTACAACCATATATATACTACATTATATCAAGGTATTAAATATGTATTTGTTTGCATGCTTTTTTATTTAGTGCTTCATTTACTCAATTTTTTAAACTTCAACCCTTACACAAATATATGAGTTTAATGGTGTGCTCATCAAATTTATAAATATTAATATTATTGTTCCAACTTATTTTGTTTATCTTTTTTTTTTTTTTTTTTTTTGCATTCTAGGCTAAAATAGTTTTTCTTTTCTTCATCTCAAATTTTTTTGAGTAATTAAGATATATTAGCAAAAGAGAATTAAGTGTTCTCAATATCCGATTACAATAAAGCACGAGTAAAAAATTCGGCGAAGAGATAAAATTATAAACCTGGAGAAATTACGCTAAATAGAACAAAGACTCTTTGTTGAATTCGTAGAAATTGCATTTAGAATGTGTAATTTTACCCATAAAAGACCATCTCTAAACTAGAGCTTTGATGTTACAAACGACATCAAGAACGTTCCAACCGTCATTACAAAAAATAATTTCATTTCTAACCAACCAAAGATTCCAAGTTGTCGCCATCCAAATGCAACCCTCTTTCTGAATATTCACATTCTTGCATTCACAAAATTCAAACCAAGACATAAAGCTACCCTTCAAACATTCCTCCGAACGACTCGATAAATTCGCAAAACAAATCCATGACCTGAAAGGTGATCTGAAACATACATGGACCTATGTATATTGGCAAATCCACTTCTCCAATGACAAATTTCTTCGAACCATCGAAAGCCTTCACCACAATACCACTGTAGCGCATAGAAGTTCCTTGATATATCTAATTACTCACACACTCTTATATAGAGGTCACACACCCCATTTCGAAAATTAATTCAATAATCACACATAATAATTAAACTAAAATACAAATAAATCAAATAAGGTAGTAATTCAAAAATTAGGGTGTTACAACTCTTCCCCACTTAAAGAATTTTTGCCCTCCAAAATTACCTTAAGTAAATAGAGTCGGATACGACTCCTTCATTTGGCTCTCAAGTTACGTTTCCACAAGCTGGTCCTCCCCAAGCTACCTTGACTAAGGTAATCTCTTTAACATGCAACTGCTTCACCTTCGATCCTCTATCCGTATGGATGATGTCTCAACAATAAAGTTATTTGTCACTTGCACATCATCCACTTGGATCACATGAGACAGGTCCAAAATGTATATCCTCAACTAATACACATGAAAAAAATCAAGAAGATTAGCAAGCGATGGTGGTAAAACAATATGATATGCCACTTATCATGTCCTTTGCAAAATCTGGTACAGGCTGATGAAACACAAAGTGAGCTTTTGAGACTTCAAAAATTGATCGACACCAGTTACCAGAGTAACTCTCAAGAACCAGAGATGATTAAAGGGATTCTAAATGGACCAAAGGTAATGACATCTATTTCTGGATGGATCAGATAATGTAATTGTAATAGTGGTGTCTTAACCAAGTGTTTCCAGTGATTTCTGGTAAACAACCGCTAGTCTTCCAAACTATCGAATAAACTTACTGACTGTTATTCAATTTCTCTGGTAACTCGCAGGATCGACTAGATTGATCCTAGGACTCATTGGTCATTAGGGTAAATCTCATGATCGAACAGATATTCATGGTTGGTTTTAGAGTGTCGTGTAGGTGTTTGACTTATTTCGATTTCTCTCTTAAAGATCTAAAGGTGTAATCAAATATATGTGCGCGAAACTAAATTGCATGAATAAATGTTAATTGTAAAGACATGTAAAATTGCATAAAAGACAAGTAAATGGCTTCGAATTATAAAAACAGTTAATGTAAAAGATGCTCTGGAATGTAAAAGATTCGAAATATGAAGAAAGAATTTAATGCAAGAAATCTGTAAAATGACTTTAAGTAAAAATAGGCGTTCGAAAGATAAAACTTGAGGATAAAGGCATGAAAAGTATGACAGTTTTCTGAAATGTAAAGTGTTTGAAATGTAAAGAAAGCATTAAAATGTAAGGCTTCAATGAAAAGATTTTGAATAAAAAGACTTTAAATGAGAAAACTTGTAAATGGTATTTGGCAGAAAGATAAAGGAAAGTATTGGAAATGATAAAAGGTTTTCATTAAATCATAAACATGTGGTGCTATCATACGTACATTGCTCTTGCATTCGTTTCCCTAGCCATGTGGTAATTTGAATGTTTACTGAGTATTTAGTACAATAGATATGACACACGAAATCCTAATACTAAGACTTCTATTTATACTACTTCGACCATAACGGTCTTGCTATAAGATTATGCCACGTTCAGAACATGCAGAACAATGCCTCTCTCTTGTTTCCACGTGTCTCCAAATGCTCCAGCACATAAATTTCAAACTTCAAATGTCCCGCTTACATTTGAATTTCAAATGTTTTGGTACTTCTCCGCTTCGAACGCACTTCTCAGACACAGCCTTGTTGTCATTTCGATACTTCTTTAGATATGTTCCCATAATTGCCACTCGAAGCTCCAAGCTTTGATATGCTTATTCGAAACATTGCTTCTGCTATTTCGAAACACGACGCTTTGTTTCATTTCGATCGAAACATTCAATTCACTTGGCTTCTAATAATATTATCAAAATCTTCAGTCAACAAAATGCCCCTTTAAAATATGTATTTCGATTTCTTTGAGAAATACTTATTTTAAACATCCACACAAGATTTTGATGCGACCTTCGAATCATCGTA
Source organism: Vicia faba (assembly GCA_948472305.1). NCBI lineage: Eukaryota > Viridiplantae > Streptophyta > Magnoliopsida > Fabales > Fabaceae > Vicia > Vicia faba. Next base: position 465,662,114 of record OX451738.1, read on the forward strand.
ACATTTAATGCATTTAACTCCAGTCACGTCAATCATAACACTTTTGGATTCCTTAACCTCCTGGAGCCACTTCACAGTATGGTGCAGTTACAAAACAATGATTATCTTTAAATCACGCCTATTACCCATGTTAACTTTACGCCACCTCTTCATCACACCAACCCATAAGTACCACGTATCACAACCTTATTCAGTGGATGCTTAAACTTCCACATTATAAAAACCATCAACTTAGTCTTTTTCTTTTCTTTCCACATTCTGAATCTTTTATCCTTCTTTTCTCACCAAAAACCCTAAGCTTTCAACATTCTTCAAAAATGTCTTCTTCTACTTCATCCCAACTCAAAAAGGTTTCCAAGAAGAAAGGAAAGACCGCAGGAACTACAATGGAAAGTAAGTTTATCACTCACCAAGGTCAATCCGTTCTTGCTCCCCAGATGATCTCAAAGGAAAAGGAAATGCTTTATGCATCACAGGTACTCATTCCTACCACCGCTGCTGGTAAGAGGTTAGCTTTAATGGGCCCTCTTACGGTTTTTGAAATTTTAAAAGATACCAGGACAATTTTCCCAGTTTGCTATAGTTTCAAACCCTTGTTTAACAAAATGGACGCCCCTAAGGCAATAGAATCTTTTGGCTCAAACACCATGGAAAATCCAACTGTTCCTCCTAAGGACCCTTTTGTATTAGACTATGTAAAAAGTAATTTTAAACCGTTTCGATCTTGCCCCACCTCCGACACTGCTTATCAAAACTGGTTCAATAAGGTAGAAGCTAAGAAATCCCAGCAATGGGAAGAATTAGGTATCTACAACTTGATTAAGCTGTCGAAGCCTGGTTTCACTTACAGCCACCCTTTGTTATTCGCGTCCCTCTATTTCTGGGACAGTACCTATAATACTTTCCATCTCCCTGGTGGAATGATCACCCCTACCTTCTTTGACATAGCGGCCATCACTGGGCTATCACCAGTAGGAGAAACATATATCCCTGACAACGAAGAACATTCAAGTATAATCGACTTTGAAGTCAAACTAGCAAGTTTTTCCAAGTTTATCAGTCACTACCATGCTGAGGGAGACAGTGTGTCTGATGTAGAACACATTGCTTTCCTTACCCTATGGCTGTCAAGATACGTCTTCTGCAGTAGATCCCTATAGGTAGCCAGTAGGTTTATTCCTCTAGCTAGGGATTTGCATGAAAATCGAAGAGTGTGCTTAAGTGAACTGCTCTTAGTTGACCTTTATGAAAGCCTAAGGTCAGCTGTTTCGAGCCTAAAATCTCATACCTCCAAGAATATCCTGTTGGCTGGCCCTTTTTGGTTACTTCAGCTATGGCTAAATGCCATGTTCGAACCCTCCTTGTCAACTGCCAATACCATTGATGAACAAGACCCTGAGATAACTGATAGAATATTCGAAGGCACTAGGCTGCGAATATTAACTCCAAATGACGACAAAGATGACTTCAAAGTCCTATTCTCGAAGTACATCATGATATTCTCCAAGAGGCATAAGTTCGAAGAGACCATGGCGCCTTTTGCTTCGAGGGCTCATGGACCTTCCTGGTTCACCATGGCTCTCTCAGAAGCTGTCAAGAGCAAGGAGATTCAGGATGTATGGAGAGCCTTTTTGCTACCTAGACTCATTTCTTCAAGAATAACTCCTGCCAAGAATCAGATTTTCCTTTTCGCTTACCAGCCAAATTTTGTTTCGAGACAGTTTGGCTTATGCCAACTAATTCCTGAACCCTTATTTCAAACTGAGAGTGCCATTACCTCTGGGCGAACTTTCAAGGCACGAGAAGCAAAATTACAGCAAGAACAATACCAAGGCTTTGCCCAGTTTGAGCTAATAACCTTCGAACCTACCCATCTTACAGCTAAGGGATTTCTGGAATGGTGGACCAAGTTTTATCAAACTTATATGTTCGATACTCTTACAATTCAGCAGAAACTAATTGATGCCTTCGATGTGCAGGTACCAGCCAAGAAAGGTATGTTTACTCATGCCAAAGAGATTAAAGCTTTTCAAAATTATTTTGAAACTACTTATGACCCCACACGCTTGGAATCCACTGTGCATCAAGCGGCTGAGACCTTGAAGGAAAAATTCAAACAAAAAGTTTCTAAGTTAAAACTTCCTTCAGGGTTGTCACCTGAGGATAGGTACAGGTTGGCATTCGAAATGCATCCACCTAAATTTCCTAGATTACCTACCTCAGAACTGGCTCTGGCTTGGTTTCCCCCATATCCTTGGTGGTTCACTTGAAAAGAGATGTTCAAACATCTTCAAAAGAAACCAAAGCCATCTGAGACTGTGACATGGGCTCGACACTGGCTCCACGATTTCCCAGGATACCTTCGATACGAACTTTCTGCCATGTCGATTAAATCTGATCAAGGCACAGGTGCGAATGCTTGGGAAAATCCCAAACGTTTTTCATTTTCCATATCTTTAACCTTTGCTTTAATTGTTTCAATTTTCAGCCATCAGGATAAAGACAGTCGCTTCGAAGTCGAAAGAAGGGAGCGCCTCTCAAGCCTCTATCGAAACCACTGACAAAGTGACTCCATCCGAAACAACAACCATTGCCGCAACAACAACAACAACAATACCAACAACAACCAGTGTTCCAACTCCAACGGTAATCACTTAGCCTTGATGTTTCGAATTCACTCATGTTTTATGGTTTGCATCTAACTCTTTGTTTAAATCTTTTCAGACCAACAAACTTCCTCCTACTACTCCCAAGAAGCGAAAATCAAACACCACTGGGGAAGACCCCAAGGCTGGAGGAAACTTACCAACTGCTTCGAAGAAGAAGCAGAAGAAAGATATTTCGAAAAGTACCGTTCCAACTAGTGTCTCTGGTCTAGATTACAGGGATGCTGCTCCATCACCCAAATCCAAAATTCCACCTTCGACCTCCAACGTAATGTTGGAACGCATAGCTAGCAACCTCTCCTCCGAGAGTCCACAGGTAAATTGAACTTTAACACTCTTTGAAAATAATAATTTCTTATTATCTTAGTGCATGCTTTTAACATTCTTTTGCTTCTTGCAGAACATCTTAAATCCAGCTTCTACCACTTCGACCTCACCATCCAAAGCTGCTGCTCCACTCAACTCCTCTCCTCAAGGAGATTCCAGCAACCTTGTACAAAACAAAGGTTCCTCCAATATGGCGGTTCTGGCTGGAACTTCTGAACAGCAGGATGATCAAGGTACCTCTATTCCTCTGAAAGAGACAAATGAAACACCACTTCAAACATCTGCAGAAGATTTGCAAAGAGCTTCTCTTCAAAAGTCCCCTCTTGAAACCCTTCAAGAGGACCCAAAGGACACTCAAACTGAAGGAGAGAAAGCTGATTCTGGCCAAAGAGACGAAGAATCTGCAGAAGAACAGTCTGAGGAGGAGGATGCCAATGATGGTTCGACTGCTGGGACAGAGTCCAATGCAAATAGCAGCGAAAAGGAAGACATCAAAGTGGTGGACTTGGATGATGATGAAGAAGATCATGAGCACGAAACGAATGAAGGGGATGGTGACACAACCAACAAACCTATGAAGGTTGAAATGGACGTGACTCCCCTACGTGTGGAACTCCCTCAATCCTCTTTGTCTCGAATGACTGACGAGGAGCTTGCACTCCTGAGACGAAATGACCCTATTGGGTACATGAAGGCAAAGCTGGCTCAAAGGGACATCCCACTTGCTAGGGCTGGCACAAGTTCGACCAGCTATCCTCTTCCCACAGATGAAAGAATTGTACTTCTTAATAAGATCAGGAAAACAATTCTCAATGTGGATATATTCGAAGTGCTCAAACAAGATAGCACTGCTTGCTACACTATGAAGGAGTTGCTTACAAAGGTCAATCTTGCTACCTGCTCCTTGCCAGTTAGTACTATCTTGTTCGATCTTCAGTCTTTGCTGGACAACGTAACTGGTTACCTTCTCCAAGATGAATCTGCTGCCAAGAAGGTTAAAGAAAAACGCATTGCAATGGATGCTGCTTATGAACAAGCTTCGAAACTCTCTCAAGAAGCTGAGGATCAAGCTATGCATCTAAAGTAGGCGAAAACTGATTATGAGGCTCGAGCTGAGTCTATACTTCTCTGGGAAAGGCAGATTCAGGAGCTTCAACAGAAGGTTAAAGAGGCTAAAGAACAACAAATAGCCTTCGAAACCAATATTGCTGGTAACCAATTCGAAGAGCTTCTCAACCAGGGGCTTGCAGAAATGGAAACTGCAGAACAACTCAAGGGAGAAGTGGCAACCTTGGAAGGAGCCAGGCGTTTCGCTCAGCAGAGACTTGAATCTTTTCGAAGCACTTTCAACAGATTGAAAAATAATTCTTATTTCTAAATTTCAGTGTTTATTTGACTACAATTTGGTTTCTTATATGTAATATTCGAACAACGCCATTTTGGCATCTCATCTTGCCACTTTGGCCTTTTTATAATATCTTGGTTACATTGTTACTATTCGAATCTCCTGCAGGCGTGGCTTATATTTCTTTAAATATTTCCCATTAACCTTTAGGATACGCTTATCATCCACCAGTTCTTAGATTTCATATGCATTGTTTGAGAATACTTTTAATATTCGAAAAGGTCCTTCCCAATGAGGTGACCATTTACCTAATGCTTTATTTTTCTTGTCGATGGGCAATATGACTTTCCAAACTAAGTCATTAATAATGAATACTTTCTTCTTCACCCTTTTGTTGTATGTTCTGGCCACTCTTTCTTTTTGTCTCATCAAAATTTCCAATGCATGTAATCTAACTTCGTCCAACTCAACTAATTCATTCATCATCATTTCCCAATATAATGCAGCTGGGATTTCGTTTTGTCTCTGAATTCGAACTGATTGTAGATGAATTTCTATTGGCATCACTGCATCATGACCAAATGTGAGTTGGAAAGGCGTAGTGTTAGTAGCTTCCTTAGGAGATGTTCTACAGGCCCATAATATTTGGTCCAAAGTTTTGTGTCAGTTTCTTGGCTTTTTACCAATATGTTTCTTAATTAATCCTATTATCACTTTATTGGCTGCTTCGACTTGACCGTTTGCTTGAGCATAATATGGCGTTGACGTTAGCAATCTAAACCCCATTTCCTGGGCAAATTCTTGCATCTTTCTACCAGTAAACACAAAGCCTTGGTCTGTGGTTATGCTCTCTGGCAATCCGAACCTATAGATAATGTGCTTATGTATAAACTCAATAATAGCCTCTTGATCAGCAACTATTAATGGTATAGCTTCGATCCACTTGGTAAAATAATCTATTCCTACCAAGATATATTTCTGTCCTTTGGACGAAGCAGAATTTATCTCTCCTATCAAATCCAATGCCCATCCTCTAAATGGCCATGGTTTGATGATCGAATGCAACTCACTTGCAGGGGCATGTTGAATCCCTGCATGTTTCTGACATTCCTCACATCCTTTAGCAAAGTCTATGCAATCTTTGAGCATGCTAGGCCAATACAAGCCGTATTGAAATAATAGCCATTTCATTTTATGGCCTGCTTGATGTGCCCCACATGCCCCATTGTGGACTTCTGACAATGCTAAGTATGCCTCACTTTCTCCTAGGCATTTCAATAATACTCCCTCTTGGGTCTTTTTAAACAATTTGTTCCCCATGAGGAGATATGACAATGCTCTGTATTTTGTCTTTCTATCCACATTCAGAGTTGGGTTTGCTAAATAACTTATCAGTGGACTTCGCCAATCTGCATCTGACAAAGTATTTATGGCTAATATTTCGAATCCCTGTTTCTCAGCATATCCTAATTTCATACTTTCCAGATCCGATGGTGTGAATCTAGTAGCCATAACTCTACCCCTTAATTCAACTAAATCCTTAAAGTTCCTGGTAGAAACTTTATAACCCGAAGCCAACTGTGCTAAGTCATTTGCTTCTTGGTTCTCTATTCTTGGTATGTGTTGAATATCCATGTATTCAAATTTCCTTAGTAGCCTGTTGACTATGACGAAGTATATCATCAAGTTTTCCTTTATGCACTTATATTCCTTTGTAATTTGTTTGACCACTAATTCTGAGTCTCCTTTAATTTCGACTCTAGTTGCCCCCAATTCCAACAAAGCTTCAAGTCCAACAATGAGCGCTTCATACTCAGCTTCGTTGTTCGAGCAACGAGGACCATCTAATTTATACTTGAATTTTGTTGGAATTCCTTCAGGAGAAATTAGAAGGACTCCAACGCCACTTCCATTCCTGTGGGTTGAACCATCAAAGTATAATTTCCATGGTTGTATTTCGAAGTAACTCATGACAGTCTGCTCAACCAAAGAATGGTCCACAATGAAGTCAGAAATCACTTGACCTTTCACAACCTTTAAAGGCATGAAAGTCAAAGAATATTCTGTTAAGGCTAAAGCCCATTTACCAACTCTGCTATGCATTATTGGTTTTGAAAGCATATGTTTAATGACATCGAAATGAGATGAAACATAAACATCAACAGGCTTTATATAATACTTGAGTTTCATACAAGAGAAATACAAACAGAGACATAGCTTTTCTAAATTGCTATATCTGGTCTCTGCATCATTTAGTACTCTACTTAAATAGTATATGGCTCTTTCGATACCATTGCTATCTTCTTGTGCTAACATACTACCTATACTAACTTCAGAGGCAGATATGTACAATCTCATGGGCTTCCCCCATGAAGGTGGAGACAAAATAGGAGGCTGAGAGAGGTATCTTTTTATCCTGTCAAATGCCTCCTGGTGGGCTTCGTTCCATTCGAAGGCTTGGCCTTGCTTTAGACGAAGTAACAGAGAGAAAGCTTGGGTTCTTCCACTCAGGTTCGAAATGAATCTTCTGAGGAAGTTAATTTTCCATAGCAGAGATTGCAACTCCCTTTTTGACGTAGGTGCTTTCGTCTCCATTATGGCTTTGGTTTTGTTCTGGTTGATTTCAATCCCTTTCTTGTGAACCACAAAACCAAGAAAATCTCCAGCCTGCACAAAAAATGCACATTTAAGGGGATTCATCTTTAAGCCATGTTTTCTCATTCGCTCGAATGATTGGCTCAAATGATGCAAATGTGTTTCTGCAGATATAGATTTGATGACTATATCATCAATATACACCTGCATGAAGGTTTCAATGAAATCATGAAAAATTGAATTCATTGCCCTTTGATAAGTTGCCCCATCGTTCTTTAAACCAAAAGGCATCACCACCCATTCGTAGGTGCCTAAGGCTCCTGGGCAACGAAATGCTGTCTTTGCAACATCTTCTTCAGCAATGAAAATCTGATTATACCCAGAGTATCCATCTAACATACTCAAGTATTCGAACCCTGCAGCAGAGTCTACTAGCATTTCTGCCACAGGCATGGAATATTCATCTTTAGGGGTTGCAGTGTTTAAATCCCTAAAATCTATGCAAATTCTTAAAGAACCATTTTTCTTAATAATAGGTACTATATTTACTAACCATTCGACGTACCTTGTTGTTCTGATGAATTTGCAACGCAGCAACCTTTCGATCTCAGCTTTAATCTTTGTGAGAACCGCTGGTGCGAATCTTCTGGGAGTTTGTTTGATGGGCTTCTTGCCATCTTTGATTGGCAGTCTGTGTTCGACCAACTCCCTCTTTAAAACAGGCATCTCGTCATAATCCCATGCGAAGCAATCTTTGTTTTTCTTGAGGACTTCGATTACTTCCTTCTTGAGGCCTGGGCTAAGTTTTGCACTTATGTAGGTTATTCTTTTTGTTTTTTCATCCCCTAAGTTGACTTCTTCGAGTGGATCTTGTGCCAACATTTTGGCACCTGAGTTTATGGGGTCCCTTTCGAAGCCTAAGGGTTCTTTATCGTAGATGGCATCCAACCTTTGATCCATCTCAAATTCTTTGAAGGGTGAGCATTTCGAGCCATCCCCACTTACTTCGTTCATCTTTACAGTTAATTTATTTATTTCAGCCTCTAAGGCCGCTTTTGATTCGTTTTCAGCCATATAGGCCGAAATCCTTTCGAAAAAGGTGGACTCAGTCATGGATAAGGTTGTCGAAGTCCCAGCCTGCTGGCCGTTTTTGTATAGTGCTTTCGACTCCCTCTTCTTCACTGATTATTGTTCTATCCCAGTAAAGGCCATCATGGCGAAGGGTCATGTAGTAGTGGGCGTTTCTGGTTTCGTTAATCTCGTCATTTGGAACACACGGAGCAATCTTTGCCAGATTTTTATCATAATCCCTCTTGTCAACTAAATTGACTGTTGACATAAAGTAACTCTGGTCTGCTTCGATGTTTTCCACGATTCCATCATCTCTCCACAGAACTAGTCGTTGATGCATTGACGAAGGAACTTCCCCTATGCCATGGATCCACTCCCTTCCCAGCAATAAGTTATAGTTGGCCTTGGCTTCGATCACCATAAACATGGTGGACCTACAGCTTGAGCCTATTGTCAATTCCAACTGGACCACTCCCAGTGTTTTGCCCACTTTTCCCTCATAATTGGACAGAACCATATTATGGGGCTTGATGTCTCCTTCGCGGATCTCTAGTCTTTTCAGCATGAAGTGGGGTATCAAATTGACTGCAGCACCCCCATCCACTAGAACCTTGTTCACACCATGGGCACCAACTTTTGCCCGAATAAATAGTGGCTTAAGATGGTTCTTCATAGCAGGTTCTGGACGTTCGAAGAACGCGTTTTGCTCCTCGACAGTCCCATTGTCCATCACATAGTAGCACACAGGCCCATGCTTCATCAAATCTGCGGTATCTTCTTCCTCGTATTCATCAATTTCAGTTTCCTGCCCAAATTCACAAGGAAGCACAGATACCACGTTACAGTTTAGGTTGAATGAAGACTCCCCCTCCGATTCGAAGTTATCTGTTATCATATCTTCGTCTTCTTCTGGGCCTGGAGTGTATTCCTTTGGTTCATCCCGTTGTACTTCAGAGAAAAGCCTCCTATTAACTGGAGGTTTGTCTTCAGTTTGATTTTTTGGTTTGTTGGTGCTAGATTCACCTTGGTTCTTTGTTGAAGTGACCCCTTTGTTTGCCACAGCTTCCCTCTCAGCCTTTCGAATCCTTTGTTGCCTGCGCCACTGGGATCTTGACATGGGGTTCCTTCCTTTGTAGTTTTCCAATCTCACCTCTTCCCTTTTTGCTATGGTAAATTGCCTTCTGTACGTCATAGCATGGCGTGCATTTCGTTCGGTGTTTCTCCATCTGTCATTGCCTTTGTCATTTCTGACTTGCAACCATCTGTCGGTTGGCACTTCAGCAGGGAGTTTGAAAGTCACTCTTCGAGCAGCCTTGGGGTGAGGGCTATCAGGCCTTCGTTGTTTGTGTCTGCTGTCGAAACGTGGGCCCATCTGGACAATTTCTTGATGGTTCCAGCAAGGGGCGAAGGGAATCGTTTCGAAGGCTCTGGCCATGCTTTGGTCATACACAGCAGAACACCTTGGGCAAATCAAGCACTTGGTTGCCCCTTTGTAGCAGCGAAACACAAATTCCAGCAAACTTTCTCCAGCCTTAGGATAACACCTGAACAACTGGTTATCCTGGCGCCAATTGTTTCCAGTTCGAGTCCTCTGTACCCTCTCGAAATTCGCAGCGATTCTCTGATTGCAGAGGATGCTGCACCTAGGGCACAGTATCATGCCTGTATCTCCCTTGTGGCATGTCATGAGGTAATCCTTGAGACTAGCATCTCCAGCGTGATTATCCTCCATCTTATACTTCTCTTTTTCTAAGTATTTTTCTACCTCCTCCATCTCAGAGCGAGGCCTCTCCATATCCACCATATTTATCTCAACATCTTCCCCCTTAGCTTCATCATCTCCCCATCCTGTGGGCTTTATATCCTCAATGTGAACCTTCGAACTCTCTGGGGCAAAATATTTGACCAAATAGTCAAATTTTCCACTGGGTTCCCCTAGAGTGTCCCATATTTCCTTCTGAGGGGAAGTTGGCTTCGTGATTTGGACTTTCTCCAATTCCAGCCTCAGGCCTTCAGTGACCTGTGTTAGTTCTTGGTTTTGATTTTCCTGGCCTTCAGTAGCCTGGGTTTCCTTTGCAACAGCTACAGGTGCTGCTTTAATCGAAGTCTCTGGTATCTTCTGGATGTCTTCAGTGACCTCTTTATCGACTTCAACCATCACCCAGCTTTCAGTTTCAGTACCTTTCTCTTTTGTTGGGGCATCGCTTTGGTCAGCTTCCACCATGTTAATCTCTCCAATGCATGCAGGCTCGGAGTAGTTGGTGTCTGCGACGTCCAAGGGATCTTCGTCCACTTTCATCTTTGCCTTATCAACAAACTTTAGTCTTCCATCTTTGATTGCATTTTGAATTAGGTCCCTGAAAAGAAAACACTGTGAGGTTTTGTGGCCTAGGAAACTATAATATTTGCAAAATCCTCTCTTCTTTCTTTGATCTAAAGGAGGTATTTTGACATTTGATGGCACAATGAGTTGGCCATCTTTGACAAGTAAATCAAAAATCTCGTCACATTTAGTGACATCGAAAGTATAAACCTTCTTTGGGAATTTGTCACTTTTCTCATTTTCAACAATCTCTTTCCCTTTTGTGGGAACCAATAATTTGCAGGAGTAAGGTGGAGCCTGTTTTAATTCAGCGAGGTCGATTTCGACCTCTTCGAATTCGAATTCAGGATAGTCCTCTGCTTCTTCAGTTCCAACATAGGAGATCCTTTCTTTCTTGTTATTCTTAAAGACTCTGGCCTTTTCGGCTTTTAGCCTTTCGACCTGTCGAACCCTATCGGCTAACTGAGCCATGTCCCTCAAATATTGAGTGTCTAATTTCTTTCGAATAGAGTAATCCAAACCACCAGCGGCCATTTCGACTAACTCATGTTCAAGCACTACTGTGTAACATCTGGATTTCAAAATCCTAAATCTATTCAGATAATCATCTATGGGTTCGGTGAACTTTCTCTTGACACTGGCTAATTCCTTCAAGCTTATTTTCGACTGTCCCAAGTAAAATTGTTCATGGAATAATCTCTCCAAAAGAGCCCAAGTATCAATGGACCCAGGAGGCAAAGTGGTAAACCACGTGAAGGCGTTTTTAGTCAGGGAACTTGGGAAGTATTTGATCCTGAGATCTTCATTATTGGCTATATCTCCCGCTTCGGTTAGATATCTGGCTATGTGTTCGACTGTTGACTCATTGGTATCCCCAACGAACTTTGTAAATTTAGGGACTTTATACCCCCTTGGTAAATCAGTATGCATTATGCAATCTAATATAGGAGAAGCATAATTTGGCCTTCTCATTCCTGTGTTGAGGCCATTCTGGGCCATGACTCTCTCTATCATGGTGGTTAGATTGTTTTCTGCCAAGATGTTATCATTTCGAATTCTATGAACGACAGCATCAGCATCTTGATTTCGACCAACCATGACAACCCCCCTAGGTTGTTCTTCTCGAAACTCTGGGGCTTCTAGCCTTTCGACCCTTGCCCCTGGTTCCATAATTTCTCTTTGTGGGCCTGGGATTATTGGGGCTTCTAGCCTTGGTGCCCTTGCCCCCAAGTTAACTTCTTCTCTAGGTGGTCTATAAATTGGGTCGTTAGCAACTTGTTCCATAACAGGCATGTTTTCTCGAACTCCCGCCTGATTCTTCCTACGCCTTTCTGGAGGAGCAAAGAAATCTGCTATTCGACTCATGTTGTCAGCTTTTTCCCTGTTTGTCACAGTCACATTTTGTACTATTGGGGCAAATATTTCCTGCATAGTTTGTGCTAACACCCCTATCATATTATGGTTACTGTCATCCATCAATTGCCTAAAAGCCAACTGGTTTTCTGTGTTCAAAATAGGCATTGTGCTATAACCCACTGACCCTTGGTTATTTGTCATAAACTGATTCGCCCCAGACCCAGACCCTAATTATGGTGATGAGTTTGATGTGGAATTGTGTAAACCTGCCATAAAAGATGTTGGCATTCCATAAGAGGAATTTCTGGTTCTATTACCATCGAAACCGGGTGGTCTAGTTAGTGGAGTGGCGAAATGAGATTGTGTCCCTGATGGTGGAACAAATCCCCCAGGATAACCAACGGTTCCAGTATTTCCTAAGATCGAACTATTAGTTGATATGCCATTACTCCATTGGTGGCTATATTACTGGTTGAAGATGCAACAGACTGTGCATTCGAAGGGATCACATTAGATGTTCCCATCGAAGTGGACACATTAGTGCCTGTTGTATGTGGGGCATTTTGTTCCCCTTGTTGATTGTCAGAATTAGACATCTTGTTCAAACGTTTTCTTCTGGATAAGGGTTGGTTGCTGTTGGTTATTTTACCACTTCTTAGGTTCATAAAACAACAAACTTCTTAGGTTCCAACATTTTTATAATGGTTATGTCTCAACAATCTTTATTTCTAATGTCCAATTATTGGTCCCATCAGGTGTGCCAATTTGTTTCCAGTGATTTCTGGTAAACAACCGCTAGTCTTCCAAACTATCGAATAAACTTACTGACTGTTATTCAATTTCTCTGGTAACTCGCAGGATCGACTAGATTGATCCTAGGACTCATTGGTCATTAGGGTAACTCTCATGATCGAACAGATATTCATGGTTGGTATTTAGAGTGTCGTGTAGGTGTTTGACTTATTTCGATTTCTCTCTTAAAGATCTAAAGGTGTAATCAAATATATGTGCGTGAAACTAAATTGCATGAATAAATGTTAATTGTAAAGACATGTAAAATTGCATAAAAGACAAGTAAATGGCTTCGAATTATAAAAACAGTTAATGTAAAAGATGCTCTGGAATGTAAAAGATTCGAAATATGAAGAAAGCGTTTAATGCAAGAAATCTGTAAAATGACTTTAAGTAAAAATAGGCGTTCGAAAGATGAAACTTGAGGATAAAGGCATGAAAAGTATGACAGTTTTCTGAAATGTAAAGTGTTTGAAATGTAAAGAAAGCATTAAAATGTAAGGCTTCAATGAAAAGATTTCGAATAAAAAGACTTTAAATGAGAAAACTTGTAAATGGTATTTGGCAGAAAGATAAAGGAAAGTACTGGAAATGATAAAAGGTTTTCATTAAATCATAAACATGTGGTGCTATCATACGTACATTGCTCTTGCATTCGTTTCCCTAGCCATGTGGTAATTTGAATGTTTACTGAGTATTTAGTACAATAGATATGACACACGAAATCCTAATACTAAGACTTCTATTTATACTACTTCGACCATAACGGTCTTGCTATAAGATTATGCCACGTTCAGAACATGCAGAACAATGCCTCTCTCTTGTTTCCACGTGTCTCCAAATGCTCCAGCACATAAATTTCAAACTTCGAATGTCCCGCTTACATTTGAATTTCAAATGTTTTGGTACTTCTCCGCTTCGAACGCACTTCTCAGACACAGCCTTGTTGTCATTTCAATACTTCTTTAGATATGTTCCCATAATTGCCACTCGAAGCTCCAATCTTTGATATGCTTATTCGAAACACTGCTTCTGCTATTTCGAAACATGACGCTTTGTTTCATTTCGATCGAAACGTTCAATTCACTTGGCTTCTAATAATATTATCAAAATCTTCAGCCAACACCAAGAGTAGAATATTATAAAAGGTGACTAAACAATGAGATTAATAAGGCACGCCAGATGAAGTGTACCTAAACGAAGGGATTAACAATGTAAACTACAAAGAAGTTTCCTATACCAAGGGATTAACAAGGCAGGGTGACAGAGTTTACCTAAGTCAGAGAATAACAAAGTAAATAGGACAAGGTTTTCCTAAAGCAACAGATTAACAAGGCAAACCGAAAAAGAAAAGTGTAATTGCTTAAGCCAATGGACTAATAAGGCAAGATAGAAAAAGTTTACCTAAGCTAAGAGACTAACAAGGTAAATGACAAAATGGCTTGCCTAAACCAAGGGATTAACAAGGTAGGCCAAAGAAGAAAAACAAACTTACCAAAACTAGGGGATTAACAAGGTAAGACGTGAAAAATTTACCTAAGCCAAAGGACTAACAAGGTAAAGAGGACATATTTTCCCTAAACTAAGGGATTAACAAGGTTAAATGGAAAGAAAGGAGAAATTCCCTAAGCCAGGACACTAATAACGCAATATAGACAAAATTTACTTAAGCCAATGGACTAACAAGGTAAACAGAACAAGATTTTCCTAAACCAAGGGATTAACAAGGCAAACCAAAAAGAAAAGCGAACTTGCCTAAGCCTGGGGACTAATAAGGCAAGACGAACAAAATTTACCTTAGTCAAGGAACTAACAATGTAAACAGGACAAGGTTTGCCTAAACCAAGGGATTAATAAGGCGAACCAGAAAGAAAAGTGAACTTGCCTAAGTGATAACGCATAAACACACATCATATTTTGACTTGATTCACATGCATAATTAGTATTATTTTCATCTGTTTTTATGGTACTATATTTGTATTGTTTGTGTATTTCGGGTATTCAAGCCCTATGACTCTTCGTGCGAGAAATTGATGCAAAACGAAAAAAAAAACAGGAAGAAAATCAGACAAAAAGTCAAGAAAAACAAAGAATGCATGCTGAAGCAACACAAAGGTCTGACCCTCAGGACCATGACGTCCATCACAATTCCAGAGTGCATGACTATCAGAGTGTCACCCAGGGTACGTTCGTCACCCTGGGATTATGCATAGAAAATACATGATTTGTCCCTTGGATTGGTTACCTTGTTAAGCACAACAACCAACTCGACCTCCCAATTGAAATTGGTCCCCACTCTTTCCAAATAATGTTCCAAATAATGGATACCAATGTTGCCTACAACTGCTTATTGGGAAAGCCATGGATTCATGATGCGGAAGCCGTCACTTCAACACTTCACCAAAAGCTGAAGTTTGTGAACAATGGAAAGTTGTTTGTGGTAGGCCAAGAGCAAGCTTTAATAGTGAGTCATCTCTCGTCATTCTCATAAATTGACGCTATTAAATAAGTCGGCACTTAGTTTCAGACACTTTATATTATTGATTAATGTACTAAGAAGATCGTTGGCTAACAAGTTGCCCCTAAAATGCCAATTTCTACTGAGGCTGTGTCGATTGAGAATTTTGACATTTTCCTTCTTTTTTAATTTTAAACGCATGATCATCTAGTAATCAACACAACATCCAACTTTAGATTCATGTAATGATTTGTTTCTTTAATAAAAGAAAGTTTGTGAAAGGTATTTAATGATAGCAAGGCCTAACTATTGAAACCCATAACCACAAACAAAAAATCAGCAAGGAAACCCTAATTTGGACAAGGAAACTCGTTGAAGTGGTACATGGGTTTACATAGTGCTAGTATCCGCACTTCCAATGATTTGGGCGAGGATTTTATGAGACAATACAAGTATAATATGGATATGGCTCCCGATCGTGATCAGTTGAGAGCTATGACTCAAAAAGACAAAGAATCATTTAAAGAGTATGTATAGCACTGGCGTGAGGTTGCTGCTCAAATTGTGCCCCCAATGGAGGAAAAGGAGATTACTAAGGTCTTCTTGAAAACTCTACGATTGTTCTATTATGAAAGGATGGTGGCAAGTGTGCCAAGCAATTTTATTGAGATGGTTGGTATAGGTGTTAGATTGGAAGAAGCTGTTAGAGAAGGACGTTTGTCAAAGGATGAAAGTTCCAGTGGTACTAAGAAGCACACATATGGTTTCTCTAGAAAGAAGGAAAGGGATATAAATTTTATTACCCAAGAGAGAAAAAGTAAGCCTTCGAGAAGACATCACCAACACCAACAACATGTTGCCTCGGTAACCCTAGTTGTTAATACAACTCCAATCGTTGTTGCTTATCAGAGAGCACCTCAACAAGGTAACCAAGAGAAAATAAAAAAGAAGAAGCATTTGATCGTATCCCAATGATCTATACTGAATTGTTTCATGCCTTAATTCAAAATAACCTGGTACAGACAAGGTCTCCTCCTGCCATACCTCTAATGCTGCCATGGTATTATAAGTTGTTTGTTGACCACAGTCTTTTTTCCCTTAACAAAAGAGACAACTTGAAATAAGGAGGATTTTGCATGAATCCAAAAGTATTTCACAAGATGAGGATAAACGGGTTTGTTGAGATGATTGAAGTAATTTTCCCATCCTTGAAGAGTTACATCATGCAGAAGATTAAAACCATTTTCCTTGAGGTTTTGGAAATCAACTAACAGTTCACAGAGAACTTTTAACTTATCCAAATTGGTAGCAACAGTGATTTCAGGACCATCATACAGTTGTTCCTGTATTTATTTTTTACTAGACCCAGAAGATTTCTCGGATATTGATAAAAGATGAGGAAACAACTTGGGACTTTGTTTTGAATATTTTTCTAGAGCAGTTAAGAATAGGGAATCCATATCTCAGAGAAGGGATGTTAGGGTTTTTCAGAGGGTTT
The DNA here is from genome assembly GCA_948472305.1 of Vicia faba. NCBI lineage: Eukaryota > Viridiplantae > Streptophyta > Magnoliopsida > Fabales > Fabaceae > Vicia > Vicia faba. The sequence continues at coordinate 465,678,545 of OX451738.1, forward strand.
TGGTTTGAAAAGAGGAAAGTGAGGGAGGTGATGGGGCGAAGTGTGTGAGAGTGTAAAGAGTGAGCTTTTTTAATAAAAGATTTGAAATTATTACTAAGATTTGAAAAACGTACACATGGGATAGTAATGATGACTTTAAACCTGGTCTCAAGAAAATCACATCGCTCGAGGAGTCACTTAAACGACGCATTTATGATTCAAGCATGACAGATGTCTAAGATGAGTCACAACCATATGTTTGAAAAGACAAGAGTTGGTATTTACTAGATCCACAAATACCAAAGGCATGATTCCTCTGAAGACTAGAGCATCATATTCCAAATATTAATTCTTGAAAATTGATTTGGCATTTCTTGTATTTTACTAGAATTCATTCATTATATGGAAGTACTTCTTTACGAGAAATTGGTGTTATTGGAGACACCAATCCCATAACCGTTTCCTCAGATTCTTTAAAAGTGAATCTTATTCTGACATGTTCAACTTTATCTCCCAGAATCAGTTCTTCAGATATAAATTTTCTTTTCCTTTGTATTTTCTAGACTAATGTGTATTCAGGTACTTCTGTTGTATCATCCTTTGAAATCTTTGTCCTTATCTCCAAAATCAACTGTTCCCGATCCTTTTATTCTTCCTATCTAGTTTCCTCTGAAACCAACGAACTCATCAACTTTAAATTCTAGGTTTTGGAATATATGTTTTTTTCCCGTCATGTGACGTGAGCGTTCAGAGTTCAGGTACCATGATCGGTGTTTCAACTTTGCTGCATAAGATGTCTCCAACATCCACTATTTTATCTTTTGGTAGCCATAATCTTTTGGGTCCTTTAGAATTAGTTTTCCTAGAGTTTCTAACAACTTTAGGGTTTTGTGCATTATTAACTATTTGTGTATGTGTTGGAGGATATATATATATATATATATATATATATATATATATATATATATATATATATATATATATATATATATATATATATATATATATATATATATATATATATATATATATATATATATATATATATATAAGAAAATGATGAAAATAATTTGTTTTCTTCATATGAGTTCTATTTATCATTATCACAAACATATCCAATTCCTCTTTTACCAGTATTACTAATACCATAGATTATGGAAGCCATTTTGCTTCTTCCTATGTTGTTGTTCAAGAATTTTTTAAATTCTTTATCATATTTGTATAAGACGGTTTCAGAAGATGGATGTGCTTTAGAAAGAGTTTCTTTAAGATTTAAACATTTCTTGTTTAGAAAAGTGTTTTCTTTTTCTAAGATAAAAATGTCTCCTTTTTGTTCACAAACTTATTTCTTTAGATTACCATATTCTTCAATTTCATATTTATGAATTTTCTAAAGGTTCTTGAATTTTCATTGAAGTTTCTGATACTTGCTCAGAGATTTTGATAAACATAATTCTGATGTGTTTCCTTCTGATGTAGTAACCATGAATGTTATTTTGGCATGCTCTTCTTCAGATTCTGATCCTTCAGAGTTTGATTCATTCCATATTGCCACGAGACCTTTATTCTTGCCATTGAAGCTACTTTTCTTGGAGCTTTCTTGTCTGGTTCTTTCCTTCTTGAGCGTTGGACATTCATTTATGTAGTGTCTAGGCTCCTTGCACTCGTAACATGTTACTTCCTTGCTTGCTCTTCCTCTTGCAGATGATTTTGAACGATCTTCTCTTCTTCTGGGTCTTTAGAAATTATTTTGTATTTTCTTCTAGAGTTTCTTGACTCTTCTGGAAAGAAGGGACGACTCATCTTCGTCATCTGAGGCTTCATCATCAGAATCTTCTATCTCTTCAGCTTGGAAGCCTTTTTTTTCTTCTGATTTGATCCTTTCTTATCTGGATCTTAGAGCAACAAATTTGCCTCTTTTCTAGGGCTCATCTTCCTCTAGCTCTATTTCACGCCTTCTAAGGGAGCTAACAAACTCTTCAAGAGTTAAGTTGTTCAGATCCTAAAATAGCTTTAATGCAGTGACCATAGATCTACATTTCTTATGAAGGCTTTTGATGATCTTTTAACATGATCTGCTGTAGAATAGCCTTTATCCAAAACTTTAAGTCTTGCGACTAAAGTTTGGAACCTTGAAAACACAGTTTCAATGATTTCATCGTCTTCCATCTTGAAGGCTTCATATTTATGGCTTAAGGTCAGAGCTTTAGTCTCCTTGACTTGAGTGTTACCTTCATGTGTCTTCTCAACGAATCAAAAATATATTTCATTGTTTCTCTATTAGTTATGTTATCATATTCATCGTAAGAGATAACATTGAGAAGAATAGTTCTGGCTTTAAGCTGATTTTTTAGCACACGCTTTTGTTCATCATTCATTCTATTTCTGGGAATGGGAATACCAATCGCAGATATAGGTTCTTCATAACAAAATTCTTCAGAGGCGTGACAAACATAATTCTGACGATTCTTTAGACAACAATCTTGAATCAATTAGAATATTTTATCTGCATACTCAAGAAACTATTAGATAACAAAAATTGTTACATATAAAATATATGTATTGTGATCATAAGAACTATAGATTAGATGCAGGATCAAATATTGTTCTATCATCAATCACAACACATCTTAACCAATTTTGCTATTTAGTCAAAACAAAAGTCAAGTCTTCCTGTTTTTACTTTGGCTAGTAGTGTTGTGGACCTTATGGTTGAGTAAGAACAATATACTGTTTATATGAGGGTTCTTAGGAGTGTAGAAAATTGTAGGAAAATCAAAATTTGCCATTGAAATGGTGAGTAGCTAAAGCCAAGGGTCGGATTGATCATAATTGAAAAGATTGATAATCAAATTTGAGTCTTTGCTTGTTTAATTCTTAATCTTGTATATGACTACTTATTCTTGTTTTAGAAGTTTTGTACCCCTTGTACTCATTGTCAATACGATTTCACCTTTGTCTATAAAAAAAGTGCATACAAAGTTGTTAATTTATGTGTAAATCCAAAAAAAAAAAGAGAAAACCTAAAAATATCTAATTTGTTTATAAATATATAATATGCCCTTTGATGCCTAAGTTTTATTTTTACTATATTATTTCTGTTAGTTTTTATGATTATATAAAGTTTAAAATATTGAGAAAAAGATATCAATTTTTATAAACACCACATATATTGAGAAAAAGACTTTGACCCAACATTGGCCAAGTCCATCTGATACAAAAGATACAGACTATTGGAAAAGCTTCCTAACTACACCCCTTTACTAGAAGAAATACAAAATTTGGCAAGGTCATAGGCTAGACAATTGGCATCTCTCATTATTTGAAAAAAATTCAATTTATTTACAAACCTACATAACAATTAAACCTTTTATATAATATACTCCTTTCAATTTAAATTTTATTATTATTATTATTATTATTATTATTATTATTATTATTATTATTATTATTATTATTATTATGATGATGATGATGATTATGATAATTATTATTATTATTATTATTATTATTATTATTATTATTATTATTATTATTATTATTATTATTATTATTATTATTATTATTATTATTATTATTATTATTATTATTATTATTATTATTATTATTATTATTATTATTATTATTATTATTATTATTATTATTATTATTATTATTATTATTATTATTATTATTATTATTATTATTATTATTATTATTATTATTATTATTTTATTTTTTTGATCTAAAGGTAATAATGGAGAGGGAGGTGTTCAGTCATTGATTTGAACACATGCACTACACTCATGTGCCACTTGTTTTATTACCAACCAGTTGGTACATATTTCATTGCACATATTTCGTACAAGCAAATAGGGGTGGATAAATTTAAACTCTATTATCTTTTTTTTTTCTTTACAAACGAGTTGGATTTGTTGGGCGTTACATTGATTATGTTGTTTAATTTAGATAATATATTTTTATTTTGGATAATAATTTTATATTTATAAAAAATTAAAATTATTTGAACTTAATTAATATTTATTTTAATTTTTATTATTATATAATTTACTATTATGTAATATTGTATATTTACAGTAATATATATGTATATGAAATTTTGAATACTATTTAGTCTATGATTTAAAATATTATCACATAATAATTTTTTTAATAATAAAAATATATTTTTCTTAAGGTTTTTTTTTAAATTTTAATAATTTTTAAAATTAAAAAATAAATATTTATGAATTTTATAAAAAATGAATTATTTTTATAGATTTAATTAATAAATATTAAATTTATTGAACTGAATTGGTTTACCTGTTAAATTAATTTAACTGTCAAAAATTAAAATTTTATTAATAAAAATTATATCTTAAAATAAAAGTGTTTATATCAAATTTAAAATTTAGGTTCAAAATCGACCGAACCCAATCAATTATCCATCTCTACAAGCAAATATACACGATATTTGTTTTAGTTTTAAAAATATAATTTTTTTTATAAAAATATTGTTCAAAGTATTTAATGTTTTTTAAATTAGTTTTTATAAAATAATTTTTTTATTTTAATTTCATGTAACATAAATCTACATTATTATCATTTTTTTTAAATATATATATATCAAAAATAATTTTATAAAAAAATATTTGAAATAGTTTAGAATTTAAATAATTTTTTTAAAATTTTAATTTGTAAAAAATTTATAGTTTAAAGATAATATAATTAAAATAATATTTTAAGAATAACTATTTTAAACCAATTTTTTATTTAATTCTTTTGAAAAATTGTAAAATATTTCAAACAAAAAGATAATATTATAAAAAATTATTTAAAAAAAAAACTGAAACAGACATATCTATAATAAGTACTTTGAATGGAAAAATAAAAAAGTAGAAGATGGTCATGGAATCCAATTAGCTGCTAAAGCAAAGAATTTTGGCCACCCAAAAAACATTGTTTTTTTATATATTAAAAATCCTTACAAAAATAAAAATATTGAAAGACAATAAGTAAAAGGATTCATACACTAATTGATATATTAAATAAAAAATTGTATTTCAAAAGCAAGAGATAAAAAATTATTTATTAACATTGAAAGGTCTTTTCTTTCTTTTGTTTCATGACCTTTTTTTTTAGTCCTAAACTTTATTGCAACATGGGAACTATTGTAAGTACTGGATTTTCTTTTTTTGTCAAGTAGTATTAAGTAAAGTATTAAGATAATATTAATCTTGACTTTTTTCATGAGATAAAATCCAGGGAAGGAGATCTTCTGTGCAAGTTTAAAACAAGTTGAGATTGACAATTTTCATCCATATTTTATGCATTAAATTTATTGTGTGTTGTCGTTTTCTGTAATTAATTTGAAAGAGAAATTATTAGAAAGGTTGGAAATTTTTAAGGTGTAAAAAATAAAAATAAAAATAATTTAATTTATAATAATACCGTTTCATAAACATGATAATAGAGTTTATGTAAATTTTGACTTCCGATATCTTCTCCAAAAATTATTTAAGATTAATCTTCATTGAGATTAATTTTCGTCTACTATGATACACTCATTAGTTTTCTCTTTTCTAAGTCGACTTCTTTGTTTGGATGAGTGTCGTGGGTTCTATCTTAGTTCTATTTTTGTCAGAATTTTTAGGGTTTATTGCTTCGTTTTTTTCATTGAAAAGATTTTTAACATTCTTGTCCACTCCATTTAAAAGAGAATTCAAAGTTTTGGAATTTTTAAGAGCTAATTCATCTTCCTCCTTAGACCAATCTTCTTCTGGCTACAAAGACTCATTACCAACTCTATCATTCACAACAAGATGATTCCTTTCTTTCAAAACAACCTTCCAAGATTTGATGTCCATAAATTTCAGAAATGATATCATTCTAACCTTCCAATAGTCATAGTTTGCACCATCTAACAGAGGTGGTCTGTTGTTGTATCATCCTTTCTTGTCTATAGTACCAGAAAATATTTTCCATATAGCTCACCCAAAAACAGAACAAGGTGTCTGCTATGATGTCAATTGAAATTTTGGCATATCCAAATAGATGTCAAGACCGATGTCTCAACACCAAAACTCAATATCAAGACAGATATTAAGACATCATCTGCTGACAAAATACTTTTACCAAAACAATAAATTATACATAAGTAAATTGTAGAAGGTAAAAGACACAATCAATTGTTAACTCAGCTAGGTGCAACTCACCTACTCCAGGGGCATCCAAGCCAGAAAGAAAATTCACTATGATAGTATTAGTTCAAAGCTAAACAACTATAGTTTATAACTTTTCTATTAATCACTACCTTGTGCTAATTCTACATGGAAACCTTCTAGATATGAGATCCCCCTCTCACTTTCCACAGTCACCTCCGTGACAATAACAAAAACAGAAGAACACATTGCCAATTACAATACTCAGTTTTTCTTAAAAGTTTTTTAATGAGAACAATAACTTGACACATAATCTACTCTTTGTTTAAAAGGTCATGAGTGATTGGAAAGTAACAATGAACAATTAGTCTACCCAATGTATCAGAAGATACATGAGCAAAATACAAAAATAAATAAAACACACTAAAAGTACTCTCAAAACCCTAAACCCTTCTCTCATTCACACACACGTTCTTTATGAAATCTATTTCTATTTTTAGGTTTAGTAAGTCCTTATATAGAGACTCTTGAAGTATGGGCTTGGAATCTTCAGTAAGTTCAATATTTCAGTTGTAAATCGTCTGCAAAATCTTCTCCACAAAAATAAAAACAAATCTTCAAAGTTTCCTAAAAATTCTCCAAGATCATTTTTATGAAATCAAATCAAATCTGCAATGTTCCTAAAAAATACTTGCTTAGGCATAAGCTTTGAATAGTGCTTTCAGATCTTTGTCTTTTAATCAAAATTCTAATTTCCTGAAAAAGAAAAACAATTATAATAGAAACTACATTTTAACTGGGTTAGAATGTAAGCAACTCTTTTCAGAGAACATTTTCCTGAACTTGATTATTAAAACCAAAATTACATTTATTTAAATTACTCCCCCTTTTTGTCATAATCAAAAAGGTAATTATGTGTGGAAAACATAAAAACCAGAAGAACAATAAAAAAAAGATAAGAAGTTTCATTGATATTCGAAGGAGATTACAACAGAGTGAATAAAGACAGGGAAAGCTATCTAAACTTCAAACACATCACAACTCTGATCAAATAGAGTATTACCTCTGATGAACATATTTCATTGAACAATTTAAATTATACCTGCTAACTCAAACAGTTTAGACAATACACGTCCATATGGAATGAATGATTATTTAGAGTTCCTGGATGCTTGGATTGATAGTTTCAGATGATTGAATATTATTACCGAAATATGAATTGGAATATTCTTACGAATTCAATAAAGAAGACACATATCACTAGGAAAAACTATATTAAGATCTTCTCCTCTGGGATGAAAAATTTTCAACAGAAACTAAAACCAGACTTTTGAAATTGGTTTCAAGTGATATGCACTAAGGGGCTCAAATCGAAATGAAGAGTTAGGAACATTTGGAAACATTCCAACATTCATGCAGGAGTTAGGTAAAGATGGACTCTGGATGGCTTCATCAATGGAGGAGCTAGTGATAGTAATTGGAACACCAAAGATGTGAGAATGAGTGGTGTTTCCATCAGGTCTAACAAAAGCATGGAGCCAAAAATTCTTTAAGAGGTTAGAATAAACAAGACCTCTCAGCATTGTTGCATACCCAAACCATCATTGATTTTCAATGACCATGTTGATGAAACCATCATCAGACACATAATTAGGTCTTTTCTCATTGATTACTTCGAGAAGATTTTCATCTCCTTGAAAAGTTCTAATAGCCATGATATGTAGACAGGTTTGAAGATAAGAGACGATTGAAGAAGATACAGAGATAATAACTTGATGAATTAGTATAGATGGAAAGAGATATAAATAGTCAGTCAAGTAGTTCACGAATTAAGACAATTGAAACACTCAAGTGGTGTCTCAGACTACTAAAAGAAGGAAATGGAAAGAGAAGTAGATCAAATATTAAGATGAGAGAGCATGAAAGCATTTAATCATGACATGGAATGTCAAACATGGACATAGAGGTATGACATTAAATGATTGTTCCCAAGGAGTAGTTAAATAAATGTATTCATGATTAATCAATTTCAAGAAAAATGATTGCTCGTGCATGACCTAGTTAGAGTGTGATAGACACGAGTATATTTAGGTAATGCATTTGATATTCTCAAAGTCTAGAGAACCAAAAGGTTTCCATCGGATTAGGTAAATTTCTGACCGAAACATCTTCTGATGAATTGAAATAAATAGATCAGAATCATATTTCTTACGACTAGAACACTGTTGATTCTAATGACTTCTTACTCTGGACAGAAATCCATTTTCAGATTCTTTAGAACCAACATAAATCTATCTTCAGCCAATGGTTTTGTAAAAATATCAGCCCATTGATGGTATTTATCTATAAATTTTAAAGATAGAATCCCTTTCTAAAAATAACCCTCTAATAAAATGATGTTAGATTTGTATGTGTTTAGCCCTAGAGTGTAGAATAGAATTTTTACTTAAGAAAATGGTGTAAGTGTTATCACAAAAGATATGGATGTTACTTTCATATATCTGGTAATCTTCCAGCTAATTTTTCATCCATAACATCAGAGTGTTGCATAGTTCTGCTGATATGTACTTTGCTTCTGCTGTTGAAAGAGAAATTGTTGATTGCCTCTTGCTTAATCATGAGATTAGATTATTTCCTAGAAACTGACAATTTCCAAAAGTACTATTTCTCTCTGGTCGATCTCCAGCGTAGTCTGCATCACAGAAGCCAGAAAGAGAATACTCTGATGTTTTCTCATACATCAAACCAAGGTTAGGGGTTCCTTTTAGATACCTTAGAATCCTTTTAACAACATTTAAGTGAGATTACCTAGGATTAGATTGCAATCTAATGCAAATATGTACACTGAATAAGATGTCAGGTCTAGATGCAGCTAGATACAGAAGAGATCCTATCATACCACGATAAAGCTTCTGACAAATCTTTCCATTTACCTCTTCTTTCTCCAAGATACATGTAGGGTGCATTGGAGTCTTTGCTACAATGCCGTTTTTCATGTTGAATTTCTTCAAAAGTTCTTTGGTGTACTTACTTTGATGTATGTAAGTAGCCTCTAGTTTTTGATCAATCTGGATTCACAGAAAGAACTTTAGTTTCCCCATCATGCTCATTTCAAACTCAGTCTGCATTAGCTTATAGAATTCCTCACAAAGAGATGGATTAGCAGAACCAAAAATAATATCGTCGACATAAATTTGAACAATTAGAATATCATTTTTGAATGTTTTGTCGAAGAGTGTAGTGTCAACCTTTCCTCTGGTAAACTTATTCTCTAACATAAAATTGCTGAATCTGTCATACCAAGCTCTGGGAGCTTGTTTCAAGCCATAAAGAGATTTCTTTAGTTTAAGAAAAGTCTAATTTCTCAGATTTTTCAAATCCAGAAGGTTGTTTGACATACACTTCTTATGAAATGTAATCATTCAGAAATACACTCTTAATATCCATCTGATAAAGAATGATATTATGATTTATAGAAAAGGAAATTAATAACCGAATAGCTTCTGACCTAGCGATTGGTGCAAAGGCTTCTATATAATTTATACCTTCTTGTTGATTATAACCTTGTGAAACCATTCAAGCTTTGTTTCTGACCACTTCACCCTTCTCATTGAGCTTGTTTCTGAACACCCATCTAGTTCCAGTGACGTGGACACCTTTAGGTTTTTGAATAAGATCCCATACGTCGTTCTTTGAGAATTGGTTCATTTCTTCTTCCATAGCCAGAATCCAATCCTTATACAGAAGAGCTTCCTCAATTGATGTAGGTTCTATTAAGGAGACTAAACCTAAAAGCACTTCATCAGAAGGTTTGAGAGCCGATCTTGTTCTGACTGGAGCATCTTTACTTCCAAGAATAAGATCTTCAGGATGAGAGGGTGTGATTCTGTTATTCTTTGGTTGAGTTCGATTAGAAGGACTATCAACATCATCAGAAGGAGGAGCTTATGATTCTTTATCTTCTTGATTCTTCTCCTTCGGTTTAGTGAATGTTATTGTCACATTTACAAGATTTTCACACAACTTTGACTTTTCATGGTCAAGCTTATCATCAAATCTTACATGAATTGATTCCTCCATAATTTGTGATTATGTGTTATAGATTCTGAAACCTTTAGAGTGTTTAGAGTATCCTAATAGCAGACACTTCTATGCTTTAAAGTCAAACTTACCTAGATTCTCTTTAGTGTTTAACATATAATAAATACATCTGAATTGATGGAAGTAGGAAATGTTGGGCTTTCTATTCTTCCACAATTCATAAGGATTCTTTCACAAAATAGGTCTTATAGAGATTCTATTTTGAATATAGCATGATGTATTTACTACTTCTGCTCAGAAATGCTTAGCCATTTAAGTTTCTTGGATTATGATGCGATCCATTTCTTGAAAAGTTTTATTTTTCCTTTCTACAACCCCATTTTTTTGTGGAGTACTAGGGCAAGAAAAATCATGTACTATGCCATTTGAATCAAAAAGTTTTTCAAAATCTTTATTTTCAAATTCTCCACCACGATCACTTAGAACTCTGACTATTCTACAACCTTTTCATTTTGCACTTGGGAACAGAAGAAAGCAAATACAGAGTATGACTCATCCTTTTGTTTCAAGAATTTTACCCATGTCCACCTGCTGTAATCATCAATGATGACATGTCCATATTTCTTACCATTGACAGAAGCAAGTTTCACTGGTCCAAATAAGTCAATGTGGAGAAGTTCTAATGGCTTAAAAGTAAAAACAATCTTTTTATATTTGAAAGGGGTTTTTGAAAATTTTCCTTTCTGACAAGCTTCACAAAGAGCATATGAAGTAAACTTCAGGTTGGGCAAACCTCTGACTAATCTAAGTTTATTTAGTTGAGAAATCTTTCTCAAGCTAACATGACCCAGACGTGGATGCCAGACCCACTGCTCTTCTTCAATAGTCAGAAGACATTTTACATTTTTATTTTTCAATTCCGATAATCTTATTTTGTAAAGATTGTTCTTCCTCTTTCCGTTGAACAGGACTGAGCCATCCTTCTGACTAACAGCTTTACAAGACGTTTGATTAAAGAGGACGTCAAAACGATTGTCACTAAGTTGACTAATTGACAATAAGTTATACATCAGACCCTTGACTAAAAGAACATTTTTAATAGAAGGAAATTTACAATTACCAATCGTTCCAGAACCGATAAGATTTCCCTTCTGATTGCCTCTGAAACCAACGATGCCTTCAGACTTAAGTTCCAAACCTTGGAACATATGCCTTTCGCCTATCATGTGTCGCGAGCATCCATTATCCAGGTACCATGATTTGTGTTTCAATGGCGCCATTAAGGAAATCTGCAATGTATATTATCTGATCCTTAGGTACCCACTTTATGGGTCCTCTTTTTTAGAAGTTTTTGAAGTTCTGACCCCTTTGGATTTTCGCGCAACAGAATAATCATGTGAAATTTGTGCATAATACTTTGGTTTAAAAAATTTCTTTTGTGTCTGTCTTCGTGCTACAGAAGTATCAAAACCTTCTTGTTCTAGACATTTCAAATATGTGTCAGCAAGCACGAAATGTTCAAAAAGAGGTTTTGGTTTGACATTCAGAGTCTCATCAATTATATTTGATGGTTCTGAATACCCCCACGCCTCTGCTTCCATTTCTACTAACACCATAGATCATTGAAGCCATTTTGCTTCTATCTATGCTTTTAGCAAGGAAGTGTTGAAAAGATCTATCATATTTGATTACTTCGTCAGTAACAGATGTGTTAGAGAGAATCTCTTCTTCTAATCTAAACACTTTACTTTTCAGAGCAATCTTCGATTTTTTTAAAACAAATAGTTTATCATTTAAAACATAATTACTTTGCTCATCTATAGTCGCGTTCTCTGAAGTAGCCACAAAACTCTTTTTCAAAGTTTTGTGTTTACTTAGAAGAGATTGATACCTTTTCATTAATTCAGTTAAACAAATTTCAAGTTCAGAACAAGATAAGGAAGAAAGTACCTCTTTGTCGTCATCAGAGTCTGACTCATAATTAATTGTCAGTTCGTCTTCTGATGTTGTTTCTCCTCTGTTGGTCCTGGCCATGAATGGCATGTTTGCATGTTCTTCATCAGAATCTTCTTCTTCTGATTCTGAATCATTCCATGTTGCCATGAGACCCTTCTTGGCTTTGTAAGCCTTTTTAGGCTTTTTGTCTTTCTTAAGCTTTGGACAATCATTTTTGTAATGTCCAGGCTTATTGCATTCAAAAAAAGTGACTTCTTTTCCAGAAGCATTTCTCATACCAGAAGTGGATTCACCTCTTCCATATGTCCTTCTTTGACCTTTGAACTTGCTTTATATGTGCTTCCAGATTTGACTTATTCTTCTAGATATTAAGAAGAGTTCATCATCATCTGAATCTTCTTCAGATTCTTCTGATTCTTCCTTATCTTGATAAGCCTTGGTTTTCTTAGAAGTAGACTTTAGAGCAACTGATTTTACCTTCTTCTGAGGTTCATCTTGTTCCAAATCTATTTCATGACTTCTTAAAGAGCTAATCAACTCGTCAAGAGAGGTGTTGTTCAGATCCTTTGCCAATTTTAAGGCAGTTACCGTTGGTCTCCATTTAACGGCAAGACTTCTGATAATCTTTTTAATGTGATATGTGGTGGAATAAATTTTATTCAGAACCTTAAGTTCTGCCACAAGAGTCTGAAATCTAGAAAACATTATTTCCACAGATTCGTCGTCTTGCATCTTGAAGGCTTCATACTTTTGAATTAAGGCCAGAGCCTTTGTTTCTTTTACCTATGCATTACCTTCATATGTCATATGAAGAGAATCAAAAATAGACTTTGCAGTCTCTCTATCTGTTATTTTATCATATTCATTATATGAGATAGCACTTAGAAGAATGGTTCTTGCTTTTTAGTGATTTTTGCATACTTTCTTTTGTGCTTCAGTCATTGCACTTATTTCAATTTTATGACCTTTATCATCTACTGGGTGAGTGTAGCCATCAACTACCAAGTCCCATAGATCCAAGTCATATGCTAGAAAGTAACTTTCTATTCTATCCTTCCAATAGTCAAATTTCTCCCCATCAAACATAGGAGGTTTTGAACTATAGTGATCTCTATCTTTATCCCTATTATCAACAGTAGAAGTAGATGTAGCCATTGGTTTTTCACATGCACTGGATCGGTACTGTACACTGTTAAGTGTTGATAAAAATTCAAACTTTTTATCTTCTCAGAATCGGAGCTCTGATACCAATTGAAGGTGTGAAAAACACAAGAAAGGGGGGTTTGAATTGGGTTTTTATAACAAAACCATTCTTTTAAAAATATTCCCCTTTAAATTAAAATGTTGTTTCCTTCACTCTTGATAATAACAATAAGTAAGAACATGAAGTAAAGAACAATGTATGTTTATACTGGTTCACTTGAAAATTATCAAGCTAGTCTAGTCCACCCGCCAAGGTGATTTCGCCTCACTCAATTGTGGACTTAATTCACTATAACAAACTGATTACAATTTGTACAAGCTACCCACAAGTGATTAACAACCTCTAGACTCGCAATCCCTAGACCTCTTAAGGATTCAGACCTACCCGATCCCTCAAGGAATATCAACTAATAATCAAACTGATTTTTACAATGCACAAGTTACCCGCAAGTGACTAACAACTTCTAAAACTCGCAAGATCTAGACTTCTTAAGGATTCAGACCTACCTGGTCCCTTAAGGAATATTAAATAATAGTTTGAATACATGTTTTGTTTACAAGAGTATTGCTTCTAAAAAGCTGAGTATGGAAACTATTTTATGAACAGTGACTTAAGAATGTGAAAGCAATGAATAGCGTTTGCGCGTGAATATTCAGTAGTTAACCGATTTCTTTCTTATTCTTCAAGCCTTTATATAGCCATTAACATAATGTATCCATTAAGGTATACTCTTGGAATTTCCAGAAACATTGGCAGCTTGAACAGTAACGTGGGGGACAAGATCGTGTGACGCATCTGTCCTTTCATGGTAGTGGAATGAAATATTGATTGTACCATGTACTATTTGTACTACATTAACGTTATCTTCTTTCCTTCTGCACTTTAGAGGCTTCTGCAAGTATGAGTTTAGAAGCAAGAACATAACATTGGGTCATCAGAACTTCAAGTCTTCAAATTCTTCAGAATTGCGTCTTTAGAGTCTTCAACACTTGGTTATGAGAACCTTTTCTTGGAGCCTTAGGTCTTTAGAACTTCAAGTCTTTAGAATCTCTAGAACTTCTACCTTTTAGAGTCTTCAGCACTTGATCTTCAGAACCCTTATCTTTAGAACTTCATTAATAGAAACATAAGTGTTGTACCCCAAAATTTGCCCTCCCATTTTTCTTCAAAAACATTCTCATTAGGTCCTCATTTACTCAAGGTGGCTCAAGAATTGACCACACAAACTCTCCTCCTAAGCAATGGATCCACAACTAGGGTTTTGTGTTTCACAAGGATGATTTGGTTCTCAAAGTATCAAGTGGTTTTCATGGGTCCTCATATGTGTTCAAGAGTGCTCATGTCAAAATTCAAGTCTTGCATCACAAGTGTGCTTAGTCAATGGCTCAGATGACTGAAAATCAACTATATTAGGTAAAAAGTTAACCATGGTCAACATACAGTCAAATCTTGATATTTTTGGTCAACATCAACATTTTAAAGTCACGTTCATCATTTGATCAAGGGTTGATCGTGATTCCTCAAGAAAAACCCTCAAATTGTCAAAAGTCAAAAGTTGCCAAATTAGGGTTTTCTTAAGGAGAACTCAACTGAACTTTGACCAAGCATAACTTTCACATGCTCCATCATATTTTCCCCAACCAAAGCTCATTTTTAAGTAAATTCAATTATCTACAGCTTTGAATCTCTATGCTCAAGTCCAAAAAAGGCATCATTTGAGAGATATGGGCCTATACATTATATGTCATTTCAAAAGTCAACAAAAAGACACTTTTTATCAAGGTAACTTGAATCAAGATAAAATCTTCAAAAGCAAAAAGGATTAACATAGAGTTTGTAGAGGAAATCATACGCTTTCCAAAAAGTCCTAGATCACCTTCAAAAGATAAAAATTGAGTGAGTTATGACCATTGCAAGTTGGGAAATTTTGAGTAAATGCATGAAGTTCAAATTGAGCAAGCTTGATATTTTGGACTATTGGGCCATGGTTTTGAGGTCCAAATGTGTTCATGCCTTTCATGCACCTCCAAATTAATTCACACACCTTTTGGCCTTATTTTATTTTATTTATTTTTATTTAATTCATTCATAATATAAAATAAATAAGATAAAATCATATCTTTTTGTACAAGAGTCCAAGCCCATTTGTTTTTACCCTAAAAATTCTCTATATATTAAGGCATCAAGACAAGAGAAAAGACACGAAATCATTGCACCACAAAATTTTCAAAAAAAAATCAAAAATTTCCAAGAACCCTAAGTTTTGAAAACCCTATTTTCAAGCCTCCTCGCCACAAAACTTCCATTCCATTCACATCCAGCAACATTGAAGGGTAAGATTGAATCGGTAATCATGATCCAAAGGGCCTGAACCAGCATACATGCATCATCAGTTTCCATTATCTCATGATTTTTGTGTTTTTGTTTACATGATATTTTAACACACACTAATGCCACTAACGTGTTTCCGAGATGCTAATGTGCAGGTTTGAATCATAGCATGGGTCCCATGCTATCTGAATCATGAATGTCCATGATCAAACTAATTCATGTTATTTTGGCCATACCTAACAAACAAGGATGAATTAGCCTTCAAAAATATCCCCATTGGATTCGCAGCCTCTGTTTTAGGGGGTAGGACATGATTGGACCATTAACGTTGTGTTTCTTGCAGGTTTTAAAAAATAGGTCACTGGAGAAGACAGCCGGAGCTAGGGCTTCGGTGCTTCTCCGACGAATGTATTTTGTTTTATATTATATTTGTATTGTTTAATTATATGAATGGATGAAACAGCCATCCTAGTGGCAAGAGCGCACACAATAAGGCATTGTTATTGAAGGGCGTGGGTTTGATCCAGCCTTTTGACACTTTTTTCATATTTCTCATATGTTTTGAAGGTTGATGATAAAACATGTTAAACGTGTATCCTAGCACAGGCGCGCACCTGACTTAGTTAGTAGGCATGCATGCTGGAGAAGTAGGGGCGTGGGTTCAACACCCACCCCCAACATTTTTTTTCTCTATTTTTCTCACTAACATTATTTTCTCTTTTTTTACCTTAGCCCTAATTATTTTATAAACCCTAATTATTTTTTAATCAACATTCAAATAAATTAGGTTTAGTTTTCTTTCTCATAAATTACCTTTGATTTTTTTATTTATTAAAGTTAATTAGGATAAGTAGTTTTGATTAATTTAATTACTTAACTTTTTCGATTAATTAAAATTAACCTAGACTTTAGGGCTTGTTTAATTTAATCACTTAATCCGTTTTTTTCCAATTAAAATCAATTAGGTTTGGGTTAAATCATCAATCATTTTTTCAAACAATTTCTCCATTTCTTTTCCTTTTATTGTTTTACTCTCTATTATTTTTCCACTAGTTTTTCTATTATGTAACTGCTACGGAATATAATAGTTAAACTAGGGTTTTATTTGCTTTCTATTTTCCTCCAATATTTATGGTTTTGTATCCCCTTTCCTGAAGCTTTGTAATAGCACAGGACATTTAATTTTTGTCTTTACTGCTTTCCTTATAACTGCTAGTAATTAGAATTTGTATGGCAAGACTAAAAACAATCTAGAAAACTCTAATCACAAGATAAAATAACTGAATTCAATACACTATTCACACACACACACACACACCTCTAGGATAGCCTCACTTGTTGACTTTGGAAAACACGGTCATGTCCCTCGAACATGGGGACGCTTTAGAAAAGACCCTCGGTTAAAAAGATCTTAGTCCCTCGATGACCATTCGATGCTGCCTTCGGTAAACGATCTTAGTCCCTTATGATAAAATTGCTAAAGCGTCCTTACAAGTTGCCTTTATGATTGTATGACGACCCTCGCCTGTCCCTACACATCCAATGATAGGGCTTCCTACTAACTAATGATGGGATATCACTATCTAAGGAGGATGAAAATAACAAGAAATACTTTTGAGTAGGTAGATAGCTCGTAATCTCTTGCTCACAAAATAACAAAAAAACATCTTTTCACACAAACACTTTTCTCTGAAATATTTTCAAAATAAACACTTTGTATGCATTCTCAACTGATATGAGAATTATTACAAAGTTTTCCTCACTTAGGAATTTTTCAAAATATTTTCAAACACACGAACACAAAGCAATTTCAAATAAAGTGAGCTAGCGATTAAGAGCCCATAGATAACTATGGATGAAAAGGATGCTAACACCTTCTCTTTTCATAACCTACCCCCCCGAACTCAGAATAATCTCGAAGGTTTTTCCTGTTCCTTTCACCATTTCCTTATTGGATAAAAGAAAAGTCAGTGGCGACTCTAGGTACCTGTAACATTTTGCGATAAAACGTGAAACAAGTCAGTTCTCCCACCATATTACAGAACTGGCGACTCTGTTGGGGAGAACTAAAAGTAGAGTTACCTTAGAGTTAGATCAATTTTATATTTTTTCCTTGTTTGATTTGTATACTTTATTTTTAAAGGGTGTTTGGGTTTTATTTCTTGCAAAGATCCTATACCCAGATTTGGGGAACATTTTATGTAAGTAGTAATAGATCATGGAAACTATACAGCGTATACCGATATGGTTGATATGATGAATACATTAGTGCAACACATTGGTTTGTACTAGTATCCCTCAAGTTAGTCGGGGAGCATACTAGGCTGCCACTTGGTGTAGTCTGAAGTTGATTGATACTCGATACTACACTCATTGAGATTCGACTCCTGAGTTTTGTTTGGTGCTGAGTCAGTTGTCGGGCTAGACGAAACTTGTGGGAAAGATCAGTGATATTGAGATCCCTAGAACCCGGTTACTTCTTTAGGATAGGTTGAGTCATCTAAACTTCAAGAGGGTACTTACCTATAAACCCCATGCAAGCATGGACCTAAGGCCTTGTATGCTTTTATTGTGTTTGATTTATCTATTTGAACATGTTATCATGACATCATAACATCATCATATCACGACTAACCATTTCAAGGATCTAGGGGATTTATCTTTGTTCTGTGTTGCAGGGTCATGGCTTCTAGTTATAGGAATATCATCTGGATCAACTTCGTAAGAATACCTTCTCAGCTTAAGGAGTTAGTCTCAAAGGTTCTCAACAATTCTCTGTTCACCAAGAGACATGGTCATCTACTCAGTCTGGTCACTACTGATTTTCAGGAAGACATGGTGAGAGTTCTTTTCCAGTTCTTTAATCTGAAGCATCACTATTTTACCTTCCCAGATTACCAGTTGGTTCCCATAATGGAAGAGTTCTCGAAGTTTCTCGAAGTGCCTATTCTTGATCAGATGCCTTTCACCGGTCTAGAGCAAGTTCCAAAACCTGAAGATGTTGCAGTAGCCCTACATCTGAAAGGACCAGACATTGTATCCAATTGGGAAACAAGGAGCAAAGTCAATGGTTTCTCTCCTAAATTTCAGATAGAGAAGGCTCGGGGATTTCTAGCTGCCATGAATCTTCGTGCTTTTGAGGATATTTTGGCCTTGCTGATCTATGGTTTGATACTATTCCCTAATCCGGACTAATTCATAGATATGAATGCCATCAATATATGAATTCCATAAAGATATTTCTCACTCATAATCTGATAACTACTTTACTCGGAGATATCTTGCATTCCCTCCACACTCGTACTATGAAGAAGCAATGAACTCTTATGTGTTGCATACCTCCACTGTCCATGTGGTTTATTTTGCACCTGCCCCGATCAATTGTGATGAATGAACAAGGTTTGAGATGGTCTCAAAGGTTGATGTCGCTCACTCATGCAGATATCTATTGGTGTTCTCGACCTCAGGAAGATATCACTATTATTGATCGCTGTAGGGAATTCCCTAATGTGTCTCTCCTTGGTATAAGAGGGGGCATCACTTATAACCCTTTTCTAGATCTGCGTTAGTTTAGTTATGCTCGAAGGGATGGTCCTCATGATATGCTTATCCAGGGTATTATATTCAATTACAAGAATGATCCTCAAGGTTGCCGTTAATGGTTTATACGTGCTTGGGGTACAATTAACAAAATTGATAGCAATTCTTTGGGACACAAGAATTGCATTCCTCTATATCCTTACCTCAGATGGGTGCGATCTCATGCTCACAATCTTAAAATACCATATCCTACTATCTTACCGGTGACCATAGAGCCTGTTGTTAAAGGCGATGTTCCTCATACCGTTCTTCATCCCGATATGCCTATCGACTTCGAAGATCTAAAGAAGTCCTGGATCCAACCAAAGGAAGAGAGAGATACCTTCGAAGCTCAGTTCTATGCTAGTGAGAAGAAAGTACTGAAGCTAACGAAATGACTCCACGAAGAACAAAGCCTTAACGCATATGTCCACACAAAAAGGAAGCGTCCGGAGACTTGAATTTATATTTTTCTATTTTGTAACTCTTTTTATTAAAAGCAATTGTAATTTGAGTTTATTACTAAAATTCATTTTGTTTCCTTTAGCTTAAAAAAATTTAAATCCCGCGTCGATCCTTGAAAACATTGCATCTGCATATCATGCATCATTACATAAACAGGTTTTCGTATACAGGTTTTCTCATCTTCTTGCTGTTTATTGCAATAAAATATGGCTCTTGAACAGACTGTTAAGGAACTCCAAGCTTAGAATGCCCAATTCCAGGAGACCCTCCTGAATCTTTCTCAAGGACAGAAAGATACGATGGCGCTCATCACCAAAAAGAAGAAGGCTCGGAAGCTAATTGATATTCTCAACATGGGAAGAAGATTAAAAGGTCCCGCTAAACCAGTTCAAAATACTAATATCACCTCTGATGAAGATGACAACCAAGAGGAGGATGGTAGGTGTGTCAAGGCTGAAGGTGGAAGCCACATTGGTTTTGGTAAAATTTCTAAGGATGAAGATTATTTGGATGAACAATATCCTCCCGCCGACGACATATACAAGCAGCTAGAAGACCGTCTTAAGGCTATAGAAATCCAGAAAGTTCCTGGATAGAATTTTGGAGAGCTGGGACTTATTCTGGGGGTGATTATCCCTCACAAGTTCAAAGGCTATGTTATTGCTAAATATGATTACGTGTCTTGTCCGAAACTTCATATGTGATCTTATGTTCAGAAGATCCAACCCCATAATGCTGACAGGAAGTAATGGGTTCAATTATTTCAGGAAAGTTTGTCTGGTACACAACTCGAATGGTTTTATTAACTAGAGGGAACCAACATTCGTACTTGGGAAGACTTGGCTACTGCTTTTTACAAGCAGTATCAATATAATACTGACCTTGCACCGACTCGTGTGCAATTACAAAACATGACTATGGGTTCGAATGAAGGATTTAAGAAATATGCCCAGAAGTGAAGAGACTTAGCTTGAAGGATGCAACTTCCCTTGTCTGACTGAGAGCTAGTTGATATGTTCATGGGCACTCTAACAAGTCCATTCTTCAATCATCTGATTGAGAGTTCTTCATCTAGTTTTATTTAGTTGATTCTGACTGGGGAACAAGTTGAAAGTGGTATTAAGAGTGGAAAAATTCAAGTGGTTGCGTCTTCAAGTGCTGTGAAGAAGAATTTCAATGATAAGAAGGATACCAATGATATTTATGGATAGAAGGGCCATGGTAAAAATGACTACAATTAGTCTGTGGGAGCAGTACTAATTTCTAATCCTACACCTGTTCAACAACAACAATAGGGAAATAGGCATAGCTCAGACGCTCTGGGGAAGTAGTTTACCAAGATTAATATGCCATTGTCTCAGGTGTTACAACATTTTCTAAAAGCGAAACTGATTACGCTTAGGGGTCCTCCTCAGAATCCTAACACCTCCTCACATAAGTACAATCCGAACGCGAGACGCCCTTATCATTCTAACAGTCCTGGGAATGACACCATCAATTACTGGAGCCTGACAAACAAAATTTAGGATATGATTGACAACAAGGAGATTGAGTTTGATCCTCCAGAGACTCCTAATGTGATTATTGCGCATATGCCGAAGCATGACAAAGGCATAAGTGCAATTGATGATGTCTTTATGTTGCTACTGTAAGTGAATTGGTGACTCCTCTACCAATAATATATAGGGTAGCCTCACTTGTTGCCTTTGGAAAACACAGTCATGTCCCTCGAACGTGGGGATGCTTTAGCAAAGACCCTCGGTTAAAAAGATCGTAGTCCCTCGATGACCCTTCGATGCTGCCTTCGGTAAATGATCTTAGTCCCTTACGATAAAATTGCTAAAGCATCCTTACAAGTTGCCTTTATGACTGTACGAAGACCCCCGCATGTCCCTACACATCCAACGATAGGGCTTCCTACTAACTAATGGTGGGATAGAACTATCTAAGGAGGAGGAAAATAACGCGAAAGAGTTTTGAGTAGGTAGATAGATCGTAATATCTTGCTCACACAAAAAACAAAAAAAAAACATCTTTTCACACAAACAGTTTTCTCTGAAATATTTTCAAAATAAACACTTTGTATGCGTTCTCAACTGATACGAGAATCATTACAAAGTTTGCCGTACTTAGGCATTTTTCAAAATACTTTCAAACACACGAACACAAAGGATTTTCAAACAAAGTGAGCTAGAAATTAAGAGCCTGTAGATAACTACAAATTAAAAGAGTGCTAACACCTTCTCTTTTCATAACCAACCCCCCCAAACTCAGAATAATTTTGAAGGTCTTTCCTATTCTTTTCACCCTTTCCTTATTGGATAAAAGAAAAGTCAGTGGTGATTCTATCTATCCGCAACATTTTTTGATAAAATGTGAAACAAGCCAGTTCTCCCACCGTATTACAATAAGCTTTCAGCATCTAGACTTCAGTAGAAACTTTTTCTTCAGATATTCTAACTTTTTTTCTTTGTAACATGTTGTCTTTAGAAGCTTGAGTCTTCAACATCTAGACGTAAGTAGAGACTTCTGTCTTCAGATCTTTTGACTGGTTTCTTTTAGAAAAATATCAGAGTTTACACTTCAGAGCCTTCTGGAGTGTCTTGCTACTGTTCAAGAGAACTTTTATAGCATAGAAGCAGAATCAATTATCTTCTAATGTCTTGGCCACGCCATCCATCAGAAGAAGAACATGTTTGTTAAGTACTCAACAATAACAAACATTAGTATAACAAAATTATTCATACAATCATACTTATTTGTTCTTATCAAAACTCAGATAATATTGCAGAACCAAATCTTGTTCTTACAGTCACAAGTTTGACAGTCTCAGAGTTAGGATCATCTTCTGACTCATCATCATCAGACCAAGATGAAGAAAGTTCCCTTTTCTGTTTCTTGAGATATGTGATACATTCTGACCTAATATGACCAAATCCTTCACCCTCAAAACATTAAATGCCTTTGATTTGATTGGACTTCAATTTAGTTCTGATATTTTTCTGGAAATAAGAATTATTATTGATGCCAAATGAGATGTTCTTAACATATAGTCTTCCCCTCCTATCCTTTCTATTCAATATTATATTGAATTTATTCCCAAGTAACACAATGGTATTTGACAACCCTTCCTCATTATCTAAATCGACCTAATCCTATTCATCTTCAGCATTGGATACAAAGGCTATGCTCTTGTTATTTTTCTCAGACTTATCACTAATAGCCAATTCAAAAGTTTGAAGTGACCCAACAAGTTCATCAACCTCATGTTGTTAATGTCATGAGTTTCTTCAATGGCTTTCATCTTCAAATTCTTGTAATGATTCTATTATTAGTAGGTGTTGTGTACCGTCAAAGTAATCAGGACAGAACTGAACACCATCCAGCGGTAGGGGCTGTCATGATCTCTAAGTATGAACCTAACCAACATAGGAGCAATCAACCGAGAACAGAAAGGCCGGTAAGACAGTTTACCCGGATAAACATGACTCTGTCGCAAATCTTGCCACAGTTATTGAAGACCAATCTGGTAACCTTGAAGGAAGTCCCGAAGAATCTCAACACCACCTCTTCTCACTACAACCCTAAGGCTCGTTGCGCTTATCATTCAGAAAGTCCAGACCATGATACCAACAACTATTGGGCTTTGAAGAACACAGTGCAGGATCTGATCGAGGCAAAGGAGATTGAATTCGATCCCCCTAAGACTCCCAACATCATAACTGCACCTATGCCCAAGCATGACTCGGGAATCAATGCTATTGAGGTTGTCTCCGCCACGGAAGATGCCGATGACGGTGACGAGGACATGGACAACTGGATCTTCCCTACTTCCAACAGTGGACTCAGTAACTGGACCGAAAGAGACTTTGTACCAATTACTTTTGTTCAGAAGTAATTGTCTTTTGTTTTTCGGATATGTAATAATTAAAGAGTTTAAACTTTATAACTTTGTGTCTTACCCGAAGCACAATGGTTTATTTATGAGGGCTATCATAATTCAATTTCACATGGCATTAATAAAGCATTGGACATTTATACATACCAATTTTGCGCTCTCTGTTTTTATTTTCTTTTACTTTTTCTATACATCTATGCTCTTACACACACTCATATATCAAATTGCAGATCCATATCCACTCCGGGTCCCATTGATAACAATTTTGCTATTGTCTGTTATGACTTTGAAAATCTGATCAACCAAGCCGAGGACGAAGGCGAGGAAGATTTTGAGGTACCCGGAGAACTTGCTAGACTGTTACAGTAGGAAGAAAGGGCCATACAACCCCATGAAGAGCCAGTTGATATGAGAATTATTACAAAGTTTTCCTCACTTAGGAATTTTTCAAAATATTTTCAAACACACGAACACAAAGCAATTTCAAATAAAGTGAGCTAGCGATTAAGAGCCCATAGATAACTATGGATGAAAAGGGTGCTAACACCTTCCCTTTTCATAACCTACCCCCCCCCCCCCCCCCCCCAAACTCAGAATAATCTCGAAGGTTTTTCCTGTTCCTTTCACCATTTCCTTATTGGATAAAAGAAAAGTCAGTGGCGACTCTAGGTACCTGTAACATTTTGCGATAAAACGTGAAACAAGTCAGTTCTCCCACCATATTACAGAACTGGAACTCTGCTGGGGAGAACTAAAAGTAGAGTTACCTTAGAGTTAGATCAATTTTAAATTTTTTCCTTGTTTGATTTGTATACTTTATTTTTAAAGGGTGTTTGGGTTTTATTTCTTGCAAAGATCCTATACCCAGATTTGGGGAACATTTTATGTAAGTAGTAATAGATCATGGAAGCTATACAACGTATACCGATATGGTTGATATGATGAATACATTAGTGCAACACATTGGTTTGTACTAGTATCCCTCAAGTTAGTCGGGGAGCATACTAGGCTGCCACATGGTGTCATAAGCACTAACTGACCTTAGAACTTTAATTGGCCCAACTTAACCATTAGAAGGTAGTGAGATAGCCGGCCTTGGTGTAGTCTGAAGTTGATTGATACTCGATACTACACTCATTGAGATTCGACTCTTGAGTTTTGTTTGGTGGTAAGTCAGTTGTCGGGCTAGACGAAACTTGTGGGAAAGATCAGTGATATTGAGATCCCTAGAACCCGGTTACTTCTTTAGGATAGGTTAAGTCATCTAAACTTCAAGAGGGTACTTACCTATAAACCCCATGCAAGCCTTAACCTAAGGCCTTGTGTGCTTTTATTGTGTTTGATTTATCTATTTGAACATGTTATCATGACATCATAACATCATCATATCACGACTAACCATTTCAAGGATCTAGGGGATTTATCTTTGTTCTGTGTTGCAGGGTCATGGCTTCTAGTTGTAGGAATATCGTCCGGATCAACTTCGTAAGAATATCTTCTCAGCTTAAGGAGTTAGTCTCAAAGGTTCTCAACAATTCTCTGTTCACCAAGAGACATGGTCATCTACTCAGTCTGGGCACTACTGGTTTTCAGGAAGACATGATGAGAGTTCTTTTCCAGTTCTTTAATCCGAAGCATCACTATTTTAACTTCCCAGATTACAAGGTTGTTCCCATAATGGAAGAGTTCTCGAAGTTTCTCGAAGTGCCTATTCTTGATCAGATGCCTTTCACCGGTCTAGAGCAAGTTCCAAAACCTGAAGATGTTGCAGTAGCCCTACATCTGAAAGGACCTGACATTGTATCCAATTGGGAAACAAGGAGCAGAGTCAATGGTTTCTCTCCTAAATTTCAGATAGAGAAGGCTCGGGGATTTCTAGCTGCCATGAATCTTCGTGCTTTTGAGGATATTTTGGCCTTGCTGATCTATGGTTTGATATTATTCCCTAATCCGGACTAATTCATAGATATGAATGCCATCAAGATATGAATTCCATAAAGATATTTCTCACTCATAATATGATAACTACTTTACCCGGAGATATCTTGCATTCCCTCCACACTCGTACTATGAAGAAGCAATGAACTCTTATGTGTTGCATACCTCTACTGTCCAGGTGGTTTATTTTTCACCTGCCATGATCAATTGTGATGAATGAACAAGGTTTGAGATGGTCTCAAAGGTTGATGTCGCTCACTCATGCAGATATCCATTGGTGTTCTCGACCTCAGGAAGATATCACTTTTATTGATCGCTGTGGGGAATTCCCTAATGTGTCTCTCCTTGGTAAAAGAGGGGGCATCACTTACAACCATTTTCTAGATCTACGTCAGTTTAGTTATGCTCGAAGGGATGGTCCTCATGATATGCTTATCCAGGTTATTATATTCAATTACGAGAATGATCGTCAAGGTTACCGTTAATGGTTTATACGTGCTTGGGGTACAGTTAACAAAATTGATAGCAATTCTTTGGGACACAAGAATTGCATTCCTCTATATCCTTACCTCAGATGTGTGCGATCTCATGCTCACAATCTTAAAATACCATATCCTGCTATCTTACCGGTGACCATAGAGCATGTTGTTGAAGGGGATGTTCCTCATACCGTTCTTCATCCCGATATGCCTACCGACTTCGAAGATCTAAAGAAGTCCTGGATCCAACCAAAGGAAGAGAGAGATACCTTCGAAGCCTAGTTCTATGCTAGTGAGAAGAAAGTACTTAAGCTAACGAAATGACTCCACGAAGAACAAAGCCTTAACGCATATGTCAACACAAAAAGGAAGCGTCCATGGGAGACTTGAATTTATATTTTTCTATTTTGTAACTCTTTTTATTAAAAGAAATTGTAATTTGAGTTTATTACTAAATTCCTTTTGTTTCCTTTAGCTTAAAAAAAATTAAATCCCGCGTCGATCCTTGAAAACATTGCATCTGCATATCATGCATCATTACATAAACAGGTTTTCGTATACAGGTTTTCTCATATTCTTGCTGTTTATTGCAATAAAATATGGCTCTTGAACAGACTGTTAAGGAACTCCAAGCTTAGAATGCCCAATTCCAGGAGACCCTCCTGAATCTTTCTCAAGGACAGAAAGATACGATGGCGCTCATCACCAAAAAGAAGAAGGCTCAGAAGCTAATTGATATTCTCAACATGGGAAGAAGATTAAAAGGTCCCGCTAAACCAGTTCAAAATACTAATATCACCTCTGATGAAGATGACAACCAAGAGGAGGATGGTAGGTGGTCAAGGCTGAAGGTGGAAGCCACATTGGTTATGGTAAAATTTCTAAGGATGGAGATTATTTGGATGAACAGTATCCTCCCAACGACGACATATACAAGCAGCTAGAAGACCGTCTTAAGGCTATGGAAATCCAGAAAGTTCCTGGATAGAATTTTGGAGAGCTGGGACTTATTCTGGGGGTGGTTATCCCTCATAAGTTCAAAGGCTATGTTATTGCTAAATATGATTGCGTGTCTTGTCCGAAACTTCATATGCGATCTTATGTTCATAAGATCCAACCCCATAATGATGACAAGAAGTAATGGGTTCAACTATTTCAGGAAAGTTTGTCTGGTACACAACTCGAATGGTTTTATCAACTAGAGGGAACCAACATTCGTACTTGGGAAGACTTCGCTACTGCTTTTTACAAGCAGTATCAATATAATACTGACCTTGCACCGACTCGTGTGCAATTACAAAACATGACTATGGGTTCGAATGAAGGATTTAAGAAATATTCCCAAAAGTGAAGAGACTTAGCTTGAAGGATGCAACCTCCCTTGTCTGACTGAGAGCTAGTTGATATGTTCATGGGAACTCTAACAAGTCCATTCTTCAATCATCTGGTTGAGAGTTCTTCATCTAGTTTTATTGAGCTGATTCTGACTGGGGAACAAGTTGAAAGTGGTATTAAGAGTGGAAAAATTCAAGTGGTTGCGTCTTCGAGTGCTGTGAAGAAGAATTTCAATGGTAAGAAGGAGACCAATGATGTTTATGGACAGAAGGGACATGGTAAAAATGACTACAATCAGTCTGTGGGAGCAGTACTAATTTCTAGACCTGCACCTGTTCAACAACAATAGGGAAATAGGCATAGCTCAGACGCTCTGGGGAAGCAGTTTACCAAGATTAATATGCCATTGTCTCAGGTGTTACAACATTTTCTAAAAGCAAAACTGACTACGCTAAGGGGTCCTCCTCAGAATCCTAACACCTCATCTCTTAAGTACAATCCGAATGCGAGACACCCCTATCATTCTAACAGTCCTGGGAATGACACCATCAATTACTGGAGCCTGACAAACAAAATTCAGGATATGATTGACAACAAGGAGAATGAGTTTGATCCTCCAAAGACTCCTAATGTGATTATTGCGCATATGCCGAAGCATGAAAAAGGCATAAGTGCAATTGATGATGTCTTTATGTTGCTGCTGTAAGTGAATTGGTGACTCCTCTACCAATAATATCTAGGGTAGCCTCACTTGTTGCCTTTGGAAAACACAGTCATGTCCCTCGAACATGGGGATGCTTTAGCAAAGACCCTCGGTTAAAAATATCGTAGTCCCTCGATGACCCTTCGATGCTGCCTTCGGTAAACGATCTTAGTCCCTTACGATAAAATTGCTAAAGCATCCTTACAAGTTGCCTTTATGACTGTACGAAGACCCCCCGCATGTCCCTACACATCCAACGACGGGGCTTCCTACTAACTAATGATGGGATAGAACTATCTAAGGAGGAGGAAAATAACGCGAAAGAGTTTTGAGTAGGTAGATAGCTCGTAATCTCTTGCTCACACAAAAAACAAAAAAAAACATCTTTTCTCTGAAATATTTTCAAAATAAACACTTTGTTTGCGTTCTCAATTGATACGAGAATCATTACAAAGTTTGCCGCACTTAGGAATTTTTCAAAATACTTTCAAACACACGAACACAAAGGATTTTTAAACAAAGTGAGCTAGAAATTAAGATCCCGTAGATAACTACGAATTAAAAGGGTGCTAACACCTTCTCTTTTCATAACCTACCCCCCCAAACTCAATAATTTCGAAGGTCTTTCCTATTCTTTTCACCCTTTCCTTATTGGATAAAAGAAAAGTCAGTGGTGATTCTATCTATCTGCAACATTTTTCGATAAAATGTGAAACAAGCCAGTTCTCCCACCATATTACAATAAGCTTTCAGCATCTGGATTTCAGTAGAAACTTTTTCTTCAGATATTCTAACTTCTTTTCTTTGTAACATGTTATCTTTAGAAGCTTGAGTCTTCAACATCTAGACGTAAGTAGAGACTTCTGTCTTCAGATCTTTTGACTGGTTTCTTTTAGACAAATATCAGAGTTTACACTTCAGAGCCTTCTGGAGTGTCTTGCTACTGTTCAAGAGAACTTTTGTAGCATAGAAGCGGAATCAATTATCTTCTAATGTCTTGGCCACGCCATCCATCAGAAGAAGAACATGTTTGTTAAGTACTCAAAAATAACAAACATTAGTATAACAAAATTATTCATACAATCATACTCATTTGTTCTTATCAAAACTCAGATAATATTGCAGAACCAAATCTTGTTCTTACAGTCACAAGTTTGACATTCTCAGAGTTAGGATCATCTTCTGACTTATCATCATCAGACCAAGATGAAGAAAGTCCCCTTTTCTGTTTCTTGAGATATGTGATACATACTGACCTAATATGACCAAATCCTTCACCCTTAAAACATTAAATGCCTTTGATTTGATTGGACTTCAATTTAGTTCTGATATTTTTCTGGAAATAAGATTATTACTGATGCCAAATGAGATGTTCTTAACATATAGTCTTCCCCTCCTATCCTTTCTATTCAATATTATATTGAATTTTTTCCCAAGTAACACAATGGTATTTGACAACCCTTCCTCATTATCTAAATCAACCTAATCCTATTCATCTTCAGCATTGGATACAAAGGTTATGCTCTTGTTATTTTTCTCAGACTTATCACTAATAACCAATTCAAAAGTTTGAAGTGACCCAACAAGTTCATCAACCTCATGCTGTTAATGTCATAAGTTTCTTCAATGGCTTTCATCTTCAACTTCTTGTAATGATGCTATTGTTAGGATTTTTTACTTGATGTATTGGTAACTTTTCAACTTGTACCTTCTTTTTGTTCTAAGTCCACAAAAGTAATGAATTTTGACCACAAGCTTGTCTTTAAATGGATTCCATATTTCTTTTGATTAATAGATTTTGTAGCTTTTTGCAATGATGATAAAGGTTTAATGGTTTATACATGACTTTGCAATCTTGAGATATTTTTAAGATTCTGTGATAAAACCTTGAATCATCAAATTCTTTCTCTTTCTTTCAAATTGAATCCTTTCCTTTGATTTTGTATTATGGATGGAATGGTGATATAATTAAAGGTGATGTCATGATGCCTTGATCTTGTGAAAGAGACATGTCCTTGTGAAACTTTCCAATAATACACCTTTTCTCGAAAAGTATTCAATAATCTATTTCCTTCTAAATGCCTTATGTGATACGGTGGCAGAACCGACTGTTAATACTGGTTTGCGTTTTGCATTTTTTGTTTGCAAAATGTCGCGGTAAGCAAGAGTCGCCACTGACTTTTATTTTATCCAATCAGGAAAAGGAAAAAGAACAGAAAAAACCTTTTTCGAGATGTTTATGAGTACGAGGGGTAGATTATAGAAAGGGAATGTGTTAGCACCCTTTCCATCCATGGTTTTCCATGGGCTCTTAGGTACTTTCTCATTTTGAAATTGCTTGTGTGTTCTTTGCTTTGAAAAGTTTTGTTTTACTTCATTTTAACCCTTGTTTCTATCCTTAAGAGTGTTACGAAGTTGTTTTTTGAAAACCTTGTTTGGGAAAGTGTTGGTGTAAATAAGTTTTTGTTTGTTTGAGCAAGTACCTAGGAACTAATCTACCTACTCGAAAAAGACTGTTTGTTTTCCTTTTAGACAATGCTATCCTATTATTGAGAAATAGGTAACATCGTCGTTGGAGTTTTAAGGGACATTCGAAGGGACATGTACGATCAGAAAAGCAATGCTAGGAAATATTAGTAATTATCCTAAAGCCTTAAAGATCTTTTTCCGAGGCAACATCTGAATGGGTCATTTTAGATCTTTCTGGGATAGAGGACGACCACTAACAAACCCTATACTTCATGACCGTTTACCGAAGGCAACCGGAGTGGAGTAAACCCTAGGAGTGAGCATGTGCAAGTGTAATTTTCAGTTAATTTATCTTTGCACATTTAGGGTTTTCTACTGTTTAATTTTCAGTTTGTCTTTCCATACAATCCTATTAACATACATCTAAGAAATTTATAGTTTGCGGAAATTAAAAGTGCGGAAAGTTTAAAAGTCCTAGCTATTACAAGGCTTTCGCAGATACATAATTATTTTGGACTGAAAATAAAGATGCGGAATTGAAACCCTAATTACTATTACAAACTCGGAGCAGTTACAATAATAATAAAAAGGGAATTAAAAGCGCGCGGAGAATTAAATACGAGAATAATTTAAGAATCCTAAAAATCTACTTGAAAAATATTTAGGTTATTTATTTGAGAAAAATTAATTAGGTTATGTACAAATTAACCCTAATTCTAATTGTTTTAATTATGTAAAAAAGAATTAAATTACCCTAAATTAAATTAAACTAATTAATTATGGAAATAAATTTTTTTTATGAAAAAAATATTTTTAATGTTTTTTTTGTGATTTTTGATTTAATGATATAAAATGATTTTTGTGTTATTTGTAAAAAGAAAATAATTAATGAAATAATTAAAAAAAGAAAGAAAATAAAAAAATAAAAGAAATTCGGCCTGTATTGTTGAGAAATTCAGGGGGTGTGATGTTGAATTTGTAAGGCCCAAAGAGCTGTTGAGCCCATTCCATGTTTGATTCAGTGCTGGTCCTTGTTGATGGTGCACCATGGTCATCCCTTAATGGGCGTTGGATCTGGCTAGACAATGATCCATTGGTTGGATCAGTGGGGTGCATGGAAGGCGCTTGGCAAGGAAATGCATGGGAACTGCTGAAACAAAGTTAGGAAAATAAAATTGTTGGGACCTGGGATCGAACCCAGGTCCTTTTATTTTCAAACGTGCGCCCTTGCCACTGGACCACCTGTCTGAATTGTTAATACAATAACAACAATTAATAATATAATGAAAAACAAGTGGATAACTGAATAAAAGAAAACACGCGCCCATTATTCAAATAGGACAATGATGGTTAGACATGTTAGCTTCTTTTTCCCCTGTCCGTCGTTTTAGGTTTGAAACTTTTACCTACGGACAAACTTCCATGGCTATAGCACTGCAAGTTTCAAAAATCAACAGCAAGCATGATAAATTAATTCCAAGTACATGGATCAACTCATCTTGATGCCACGAGCATCATGGTACCCTTTTCTTAGGCCAATTTAACATGTATGGAAAAACCCTAAAACGGCAAGGTAAACCCTAACAATGGCAATTATGAATACAAGCATCAAAACATCAATTAAACCATTCAAATACATTGCAAATATGTCAATGAACACAAATATATCATTAGAACATGTTTATGATGCAAGAATCATTGTAATCGAATTTGAAAAAGGAAGCAAACCGCGTGAGGTCTAGGGGGAGATTTTGGGCTTGTGGAAGCTTGCAAATGATTGGAGGAAGTTCTGGAGATGTCCAGGAATCAATTGGCAGCCTTGTAATGCTTTGAATTGTCCTCTAGAGTAGAAACTGATCCACACCTTTTTTCCAAAATTTTGAGTTTTGTTTGATGCCTTGCACGACCTCAACCCTTGTTTTCTTGGCTTGGTTATGTTCTATATATGTAGTAGAACTTATTAGGTTAACAAAAACAATTTCAATCTCTTTGAATCAAGACGATTGGATTTGATTTTTCTCTTGTATAATATCTTTCTAAATGCATCAAAATCATGCCAATTTGAGCCATTCCACCCTTGCACGATTTTATTTGGTCATGCTAGGTTGATTTGATTTGATTCCTACAAAAAAATCAAATCAAATTCAATCTTTTGTATTTTTTGCCATTTATTTGATTTAATTTGAATTTTAAATAATAAAATAAATAATGAAACAAATAATGTTTGGATTCTGATTCGGGTCATGGAATATGTCACAAGCAAGATGCAAGCATGAAATGCTAGGCCCATTTGACAAAAAAATGCACTTTTGAGCATATTTGACTTTTGGCAATTTTGCAAAAATGGTCAACTTTGACAAGGCATATCTCTTCCAATTTTAACCCTAGAGAGGTGTTATTGGACTTTTTAGAAAGCTTAGGATGTCCCCTAAACAACCATTTTGGTTTCATCTCAATTGAGTCTTTCATGTTCATGTAAGAAGCTTTGACCCAAAATGTGTTTTTGTTGACTTTTCAAAAGAACCTTTAATATAGAAATTCATATCTTTTGATGAGTGCATATTTTGAACTTGTGGGCTGAATATGAGTTGCAGGTAATTGAATCCTCTTCAAAATGAGCCTTGGATGGAAAATTTATGATAAAGTATGAAGAAGTTATGCTTGGTCAAAGTTTGGTTGACTTTTCCTAAGAAACCCTAATTTAGCAACTTTTGGGTTTCGATGAATTTGGGGAATTCCTTGAGGAATCATGATCAACCCTTGATAAAATTATGGATATCTCTTCAAAATGTTGATGTTGACCAAAAATCTTGAAGTTTGGCTGTATGTGGGCCACAATTGACTTTTGACCTAGTACAGTTGATTTTCAGGCATCTGAGCAATTGATTGAGCAAAATTCTTGTGCAAGGCATGAAACTTGACATGGATGATCTTGAGAACATATTGGGACCATAGAAGGCATTTGGGACCTTTGGAGTTCACACATCCTGATGAAAATGGAAACCCTAGTTTGAGGTACATTGCCTTAGGAGAGAGTTTGTCTGGTCAACTCTTGGGCCTCCTTGAGCAAGTTGAGGACCTCAATGGGCATGTGTTGAGTAAAATGAGAGGGAAAATTTTGGGGTACAACACCTTATAATCATGCCTTTGAATGAATCAGTTCTAAGTGCTTTCCAATGATTTGCACAACCTTAGTTGTACCCATGATCTTTTCCTCCTTAAGACCTTGTTCTAACACAAGTAAAACCTAGTTGAATGAATTGGCATATGAGGAGGTGACTTGTATCACAAGTGAAGTATTCAGATGAACTAAATTGCACCAAGTGTCCACAACCTTAATGCTTCACAAGATGTCTTAGTCTTTAATCTCAAGGTAACTGAAATAGGATCTTAGAGAGAGCTTATGCCATAAGTCACTAAATTGATGATATCAATAAACCCTAATTTGTGGATGGAGCCCATCTGATTAGCCTATTTTCCTTGCATAGTAAGAAGCTCATTTGGACAAAACCCTAATTTTCCATGACAACATGAAGATATCTTTAATGACTTGTATTCCAAATAAAGGTAGAATCCCCTTTGAAATTCACTGATGAAAAAGCTTCATAAAGAATCCCTCTTTAATACCAAATCATTAGGTAAATAAACCATAATGAAACGGTGTAAATGATAGGCACAAGAAGGTGACCTCCAATGGTTGAGTTTGTAGCCCTCAGTTACCTTGTATTATAACCTGTGTTGCAAGCAATAATAATCACCTCATGTATTGAATGAAACCAAGATGATGTATAATTAAGCCTTTGTAGATTCATCTGATAACCTTGAGTACAAGGGACAATTCCTAGTACATGATCCTTAAAACTTTAGTTGACATAACTCGGCAAAAATTGAGAAACCCTAATGATCAATTGAACCCTAGTATCCATGACCATTGATTCACGTAACAAGCCTTAAATGTAAATGAATGTATGCAGTGTTAGATGACTGAATGAAGGGTATGTATATGAAGAATATGAGAAGTATAAGTCAATTAGGATTAGAAAGGTGAGGGAAAATTTTGGGGTGCAACAACTACCCCTATCTAATCATATTAAACCTGAAGGTATGAAGATCAACGACTTTTCAAACATTTTAGGTAGAAGAAGATTAAATACCAATAGAACCATAAAATTTTCACTCTGGAGAGAGAATATAGTGTAGTGATGTTTATTTTAGAGTTTTTGTGTGCCTCCACTAACAAACTTTGGCGGGTATTTCTATTATTGATATTCCCACATGATTTCCATAAAGGTAAGATAGAACTTTGATTGTATATTGTTGTACCCCAAAATTTGCCCTTTCATTTTTCACAAAATCTTCTTTTACTTGGGTGGTTACAAACACTTGCTTGAAGAAAAATAACATATTTTGAAGTTGGTCAAAGTATCCTTCGATGATGTGTCTTTCGATTGGCATCTTAATAATGCCTTTTGATTGGCATCTGAAGGAATCCTTCAATTTAGCAAGACCTTTCGATTGGTCTCTTGGCAGGAACCTTCGATTGGTCCCATGGCCAAATCCTTCGATTTGCCTTGCAAGACCTCTCGATTGGTCTCTTGGCAGGAACCTTCGATTGGTCCCATGGCCAGAACCTTCGATTGGCCATTTTGGAAAGACCTTTTGATTGGTCTCTTGGCAGGAACCTTTGATTGGTCCCATGGCCAGAACCTTCGGTTGACCTTTTTGGCAATTCCTTTCGATCAGTCTCTTGGAAGGAACCTTCGATTGGTCCCATGGCCAGAACCTTCGATTGGCCTTTTTGGCAAGTCCTTTCAATTGGTATCTTGGAAGGAACCTTCAATTGGACCTTTAGCAAGACCCTTCGATTAGACTCTTGGCAAGACCCTTCGAATGACAATGTTCAGGTTCATCAAGACACACAAATGTTCCAAAGAGGAATGCATTTAATTGGTCTGATTCTTATCTCATGGTTTTAATGGCCTGTTTAATTGGTTGTCTCTTACTGTTACCAGACACCATCATACTCCTATAAATACAAGAGCAGCCACACATTACAGGGGGATAGAAAAAATAAAAAAACGAAAGAGAGAAAACAAAAGAAAGCAAACGAAAGAGAGAATATAGGCGAACAGAAGGAGAAAACAAAAGAGAGGACAGAAGGGGTATTATACACCCACGCATATTATGCACTAAGAGACCACACTACGCGTTGCTCGAAGCTTACAAAGCGCTCCTGTTGTACCCCAAAATTTTCCCTCCCATATTCTTCAAAAGTTTTGACAAGCATCATCTCAATTTGCTCAAGTCTACTCAAGGGTTGCACAGTCAAACATCCTCCTAAGGCAGTCAAAATTAGGGTTTTGGTTCTTGCAAGGAAGTTGAGGTTTTCAGTGGTCCAATCAAGTCCCATATGCCTATATACATTGTCAAGCATTTACATGCCAAGTTTCAAGTCTCACAGCATCAAGTTGCACAGTCAAAAGCCCTAATTTCTTCACAGTCAACTTTAGAGGTAAAATGGTCATTTGGCAGTCAAAATTCAAAATTTTTGGTCAACATCTTATTTTGAAGCCACAATCATCATTTGATCAATTCTTGATCATGATTCTACAAGAATGGCTCAAAAATCATCAAGATGCAAAAGTTTCCATTTTTGGACAGCTGAAAAGTCAACTGTAACTTGACCAAGGCATAACTTTTTCATGGTTCATCAGAAAAATCCCATCCAATGCTCATTTTGAAGGGGATGACATTTCCTACAACTCATCTTCACATTCCAAGTCCAAGAAATGCTCTCACAAAAAGTTATCAATTTCAACATTATAGGTCATTTTCAAAAGTCAACAAAAAGGCATTTTAAGTCAAAGACCATAACTTGAGATTGGTAAGTCAAAATGACATGGGACCAAATGCATTGGTTAGAGGACTTCAAGACCTTTCCAAAATGTCCAAGAACATGTTCATATGATCAAAATTGAGCAAGATATGCATTGGAGAAGTTGGAAATTTTTTGTGAAATGGCAAAAGTCAACTATCCTTGAAACTTCAATTTTTGACAAAAGGGCCCACTTTATTCCACTTGATTCAGCCTTGTCATGCCACCCACGTGTCCCATGATTAATTTCAAGATCAAACATTCATTTTTCCATTTTATTTAATTTTTATTGATTTAATTCATTTTAAATCCATAAAAATTCAAATAAAATCAAAAAATTAATTAAATCGCATCTTTGTGGTTTGAATGGCTTTCATACAGCATATGCCAACTACCAAAATCGTGCTAGGCTATTTTGAGCACAAAATCATGGTTTTGCTTCAAACTTGGAATGTTCTTTAATGGTGGTAAACCAAAATCTCAAGGCTTAATTGCACAAGATACAAGCTCATAATGTGACCTAATTTCATTCACATATACATATGCAAGCAAGCCAAACCTGATTCACGACCTAGAAAGGGCACAAACGGCCAGAGCAAAGTTCAAAAAGTGTCAAAAAAGTGTGAGATCAAAAGGAGTGTTGCAAGCATTTTCAGGCCTAAAGGAGAACGTGACCCTCTTCCCTGCCATACCCTGAAGCTAAAGCAACCCTTGCCACGTCCTAAGATCCATCATACCGTGCTGTAAGTTCTTCCAAACTCACCCCTGTACATGAAATCTATACTTTCCATTCTTGCATTTTTTTCTCGAAGATATTGGCATAATCATATTGCTTACTTGATTTCCAACATAACTGTAATAGCTGATTTGGTTTTTAGGCCTCATATGGTGATATCCGCTCTTAGGGTTTGTGTGGGTTATTTTTAGGCATTTTACTTTCAGGTGAAATCAGAGCAAATAATGAGCATGGATGGATTCAGGAGGTGGAGACGAGATCAACCATGATCTTGGAATGCATTTTCATAGCCTGAGGATCATTTTCGAAGCAACCTACGAAACCACCTGCGGATAAAATCCGCAGGTAAAAAACCTGCAATTTTTGATGAAGAAGACGACCAGCTGTTGCAGCGTGATTGGCCATTTCAAACCAACACGCGTTTTTTTTAATTTTTTTTAGCATATGCGTTGATTTACTAATATAATATTTAGTTGTTATTATTATTTCAATTAAGACAGTTGGCTCAGCTGGCTAAAGCATACAAGCGTTGTCCCTTGGGACCTGGGTTCGATTCCTAGGCCCCCCCCCCAAATTCCATATTATTTTTCATAACGTAATTGCATGCAGATATTCAAAGGTATCCCACCATGGACTCCCATTCATCCAAACGCCAAGTGTCTCAAAGGACAGATCCAAAGGCCAAAAGATAAGGAGCACCATGCTCCTGGTCAACCCATGCTCCGGGCAATTTCAAAAGTCAAAAGGGCTAGATGCAAATGGGCCTCACAATTCCAGATTTCACCCCTATTCTGGGCCCAAACCCCCTTGGTTTTGTTATTCTTTTTTTTTTCATTTTTCTTTTCTTTTATAATTCCTTTTTTATTAATTATTAGTATTATTATTAGTTAATTAACCTTTTCACAATAAAATAAAATAAAACTATTATTATTATTATTTATTAATTTCATATTATTTTTTGTAAATAAATTATAATTAATTAATTAGTTTAAATAGGCAACTTTAATCTTTTTCTTAATAACTAAAATAAATTTAGAACTAGGTTTTTTCTTCTTTTAATTTTAATTCCTTTTGTTTTATTTTCATTAAAAACATAAAAATACAAAAAACATTTTTTTCTTCTTTTCTTTTAATAAATAATTAATTAATTATAATTAGGGTTAATATTTAATTAATTGCAAAAAAAAGAGGGACAAACACAATTCTTTTCTCAAAAGGGTCAACACCCTAAGGACGTTCCCTATTAAATTTCTATTCGCGCGTATTTATTTATTTTGATTATATTTATGTAACTGCTTCCGGAAATGTAATAGTTAATTAGGTTTATCTCTTTATTTACTATTTCTCGCATTCTTATTTTCAAAACGGGTTTTTGTTTTTGGCGATGTATAGACCCGCGCCTTGTAATTGTTAGATTTACCTTTCCGCACTTCATTTCCTGCAAATCATTTAACTGTTAATATGCCTGCAAGAATGTATGAATAATAAAAATCAATCCGTAGCTCACAAATAACATGTTCAAAGACAAACATTAACTGAAAAACAACACACATGCACATGCCACCCCTAGGGTACGCCTCATTGGTTGCCTCGAACGTGGTCATCAAGTATAGGGTGTCTTAGAGGTCGTCCTCCTGTCTAAGATCCAGTTGCCTCAAAACGGTTGCCTCGGATAAAAAAGGATCTAGGACATTAGGGTTACTTCTAAGGTGTCCTACTATTGCTTCGGTGACCACACTGTCCCTAATCATCGAATTGACCCGAATACCTCCAACGACGGTGCTACCTACCTCTCAATGGTGGGATGGCACTATCTAAAGGACTCTTACACAACCTAATTCCTTAGAGTAGGTAGATCTCATGGGTACTTTCTCTTTTCAAACAAACAAAACAACTTTTCGCACTCACACTTTCTAAAAGTTTTCAAACAAATTTTTCATACACTCTTGAGGACAAATACAAGAGTTACTTAGAAATTTTTCAAACGAAACTTTTTTTTCAAAACCCACACACACTTGAAAAGCAAACAAATTTTGAAAACATAAGAGCAAGTACCTAAGAGCCCGTGGATAACCACGGATAGAAAGGGTGCTAACACCTTC
Source organism: Vicia faba (assembly GCA_948472305.1). Taxonomy (NCBI): domain Eukaryota; kingdom Viridiplantae; phylum Streptophyta; class Magnoliopsida; order Fabales; family Fabaceae; genus Vicia; species Vicia faba. Next base: position 465,717,775 of record OX451738.1, read on the forward strand.
CCTTTCTATAAATCTACCTCCCGAACCGAGAAACATTCTCAAAGAAGGAATTTTGCTGTGCTTTTGTCCTTTCCATGTTGGAGAACATAAAAGACGGTGGCGACTCTTGCTTACCGCGACATTTCGCGAACCAGCTTAAAAAACAGTTAGTTCTATTTCCACCGATCACAGAACTGGCGACTCTGCTGGGGACACTTAAAAGTGAGGTGTACCTTAGGATTAGACCACTCTTGTGTTTTCAATTGCTTGTTTTGTTTGCTTTAAAATTGTGGGCCTGTCTTGGAGTTTCATAGATCCTAACCCGGATCTGGGGGATACCTTCTAGAAAGTAGCAACAAACTGTGAGGGAACTGTGCGGGGTATACCGACACGGTTGAAGTAGTTTGCTACGTTGATGTGGCACTTTGGTGAGTACCGGTAACCCTTGAGTCAAGTCAAGGAGAGTACGGGGCCGCCGCGTGGTGTCGTGAAGCATCAACTGACCTTAGGAACCTTACTTGACCATCCTGGCCTCTTTAGGGGTAGTGAGATGACTGACTTTGGTACAGTCTAAAGTTGGTTGATACTCGATGCTACACTCATTGAGGGTTATTTTCTTGGAATATTTTGATCGCCAGTTCAGTGGCTAAATCAAAACAATGAACACATAAAACAACCCAATGATATTGAGCTCCTTAGAACCCGATTACTTTTGATAGGACAGGTTTTTGAGCCCACCAACTTCAAGAGGGTAGTACCCCAAACTTCACGCTGGCCTGAACTCTAAGGGATGTCTGGTGTGACTTGTGTGCCTTATCATGTTTGCTTTTTGTGAATACTTGTGGTGTGTCCTTATCATAACATCATAACATCATACATCATCATATGCATCCACTAACCACTTCAAGGGTTCGAATCTTCATCTTTATTCTTGTTTTGTAGGACATGGAATCTCTCCGTAGAAAGACAATTCAGATCAACCTTGTAAGCGTCCCTCCTCAGCTTAAGGAGCTTACATCCAGGATTCCCGAGAGCTCTTCCTTCAGTGAAAGGCATGGTAGACTCGTCAGCTTGGTCAATACCAACATTGAAGAGGATATGGTGAAAGTGTTGTTCCAGTTCTTTGACCCCTTGCACCACTGCTTTACTTTCTCGGATTATCAATTGGTGCCTACTTTGGAAGAGTTTTCTCAGCTTCTGAAGATTCCTATCCTTAGTCAACTACCCTACAACGGTACGGAAAGGGAACCAAAACTTGAAGAGGTTGCTAAAGCATTACACCTACAACCATCTGACATCAAGGGGCATTGGGAAACCAGAAGTGGTATCAAAGGGTTCTTGGCAAAGTTCCTGTTTGAGAAAGCATAAGAATGTTGGAATTCCCTTGACCTACAAGCCTTTGAAGAAGTTGTGGCACTCCTTGTCTATGGGTTGGTGTTGTTCCCAAACCCGGATCAGCTTATAGATATCAATGCTGTCAAGATCTTCATGTCCAGGAATCCTATACCTACGTTGCTTGGGGACATCCTCCACTCATGTTACACTCGAACCATGAGAAAAAGAGGTGTTCTCATGTGCTGCACTCCTCTCCTGGCAAGGTGGTTTATTTCGCACCTTCCACAATCAGTTTTGAAGAACGAGTGGGGTTTGAGATGGTCACAACGATTGATGACTCTTACACATGCTGATATACATTGGTGTTCTTGGACCAGAGAAAATGTCACTATCATTGATCGTTGCGGAGAGTTTCCTAATGTTCCTTTACTTGGAATTAGAGGGGGCATTACTTATAACCCATGCCTGGCTTTGAGACAGTTTGGATATGCTCGGAGGGATGGCCCTCATGACATGTTGATTCCTGACATAGTTTTTGACTTCGACAACGATGCACAAGGACTTCGCCAGAGATTTATCAGAGCTTGGAGGATGCCCAACAGGGTGGATAGCAAGACACTGGGGCACAAGAACTCCATCCCCCTGGAGCCTTATCTCAAGTGGGTACGAGCCTGCTCCCAGAAGCTGGTGATGCCATATCCTCATGTTCTCCCCGTGATCAAAGAGCCTGTTTTGGAAGGAGAGGTGCCCTACACCATTCAACATCCTGACATTCCAACATCTTGGGAGGAAATGCAAAAGAGCTGGATCGAACTCAAGGAAGAACGAAATTCTCTTGAAACCAGTCTACATGCCAGTGAGAAGAAGGTATTGGAGCTCACCCGTCTACTTCACGAGGAAAAGACTCTCAACACTTACATAGCTCCAAAGAGGATGCGCAGTGTCTTTTGGGATTAATTATTTTGTAATGTTTTGCCCATGAGGCCCTGATGTACCGAACAAATTATTTCCTAATACAACGTGTGTTTCCTTTTTTGTCTACAACGAACTTGAACTTTTGAACCCTTGAATGCATTGCATAAATAGCATATCATGCATCATGTGCATAACAGGTACCCTTTTTCTACAGGTTGCTTAATCTTCTTCGCTGTTTATTTCAGCACTCAGTCATCATGAATCCTGAACCAACTACTGAACAAGCTATCAAGGCCCTCCAGGCCCAGAACGCCCAGTTCCAGGAGCTGGTCATGAGCTTAGCCCAGGGTCAACAGGAGTTGAAGGCTTTGCTCCTGAAGAAGAAGAAGAAGAGGACTGTGATGTTCAACACTGGATGCAGACTCGGGAATACACTGCAGAATGAAGCTGAGCTGACTACTCCATCTGTTGGGGAAGGCAGTCACCAGGAGGGAAGGGTTCCTAGTCCCGTGGTCTCTGACACCGAGACAGATTTCAATGATGAACAGTACCCTCCTGCCGAGGACCGGTACAAACAGTTGGAGGACCGGTTAAATGCTATGGAGATTCAACGTGTGCCTGGGTTGGACTTTGGAGACTTAGGGTTATCTTCTGGGGTGGTGATCCCACACAAGTTCAAGGCACATGCCTTTGTGAAGTACGATGGGGCTTCATGTCCTAAGCTGCACCTCCGTTCTTATGTAAGGAAGATCCAACCTTACAATGCAGACAAGAACCTATGGATCCATTTCTTCCAGGAGAGTCTTTCAGGGACTCAACTCGAATGGTTCTATCAGCTGGATGGAACCAATATTCGTAACTGGGAGGACTTGGCTACTGCTTTCTATAAGCAGTATCAGTATAATTCCGACCTCGCTCCTACGCGTACCCAACTCCAGGGTATGTCACTAGTAACGGGTGAAGGTTTTAAGGAGTACGCGCAGAAGTGGAGAGACCTGGCTGGCAGGGTGCAGCCACCATTGACTGGCCGTGAACTCGTGGACATGTTCTTGGGGACCCTGTCTGGTCCGTTCTTTAATCATCTGATTGGTAATTCCTCTGCTGGGTTTACAGACCTGATCCTGACTGGTGAGAGGATCGAAGCTGGTATCAAGTCGGGAAAGATACAGAAAGGTGCCTCCTCGAGTACTGAAAAGAAGCCCTTCAAGAAGGAAGCTAGTGTTGTTTATGGTCCAAGAAGACAGAACAAACCGGAACACCGCTAAGCTGTCAACGCGGTGGTAATTTCAAAGCCTGCTGCTGCTCCTCAGCAATATAACCAGCCAAGAGGTGAGAGGCCCAAAAGGCAGTACGCTCGGCTCAGCATGACTCTGTCTCAGATCTTTCCGCAACTACTGTCAACCAATCTGATAACTGTCAAGGAAGCTCCAAAGGTAGTGAACACAACCTCTCTGAAGTACAACCCCAACACCCGCTGCGCTTATCACTCTAATAGCCCGGGGCATAACACAGATGATTGTTGGGCTCTGAGGAATAAGGTTCAAGACCTTATTGATGCTAAAGAGGTACAGTTTGAGGCGCCCGAGAGGCCTAATGTGGTGACAGCTCCCATGCCCAACCATGGAGTAAATGCTATTGGGGATGACGACGACGTGGAGGAATCCGAGTTCGACAGCTGGATCTACCCAACAACCAATGGTGGACCTAGCAACTGGACTGCCAAAGACTTCGCACCTATTACTTTTGTCACTCAGTAATGAACTCCTTTGTTTTGAATTTGTAACAAACAATATTACTATACTTTATGGCCCGGTGTCTTACCCGGGGCACCGTGGTTTCATTTGTGAGGGATTTTGTGTGTCACTTTCATATATCATTAATAAAAGCATTGGGTGTTTTCGCATTTCAAATCTTGCGCTCCTTTTCTTTCTTTATTACATATTGCAAAACAGCTATATTTACACACACTCACTCATACAGGTTCCAATCCACTCTGGATCTCACTGGTAACGACTCTGCTACTGCCAGTTATGACTTCGAAAATCCGATCAACTTAGTCGAAGACGAAGGTGAAGATGATTGCGAAGTTCCTGGTGAGCTTGCAAGACTGTTACTCCAGGAAGAGAGGGCCATTTAGCCACATGAAGAGCCAGTGGAAACGGTAAATCTGGGTACTGAGACAGACAGAAAGGAAGTCAAGATTGGTGCCAATCTAGAGCTCAGTGTGAAACAACGGTTGATTCAGATGTTGCATGACTACATGGAAATCTTTGCCTGGTCTTACGAAGACATGCCTGGGTTGGATACCGACATTGTGGTTCATCACCTGCCTACCAAGGAAGACTGTCCTCCGGTAAAACAGAAGGTCCGCCGTATGCGTCCAGAGATGTCCGAGAAAATCAAGGCTGAGGTTATGAAACAATTTGATGATGGGTTTCTAGCAGTAACTTCTTACCCTCAGTGGGTTGCCAACGTAGTTCCAGTGCCGAAGAAAGATGGTAAGGTCAGAATGTGTGTTGATTACAGGGATTTGAACAGGGAAAGCCCTAAGGATGACTTCCCCCTGCCTCACATCGACGTTCTGGTTGACAACACTACTCAGCATAAGGTATTCTCCTTCATGGATGGGTTCTCAGGTTATAACCAAATCAAGATGGCTCCTGAAGACATGGAGAAGACCACTTTTGTTACTCAGTGGGGCACCTTTTGCTACAAGGTCATGCCTTTTGGGTTGAAAAATGCTGGGGCAACCTACCAACGTGCCATGGTTGCTTTATTTCATGATATGATCCGCCATGAGATCGAAGTATACGTCAACGATATGATTGCAAGGTCCCAAACTGAGGAGGAACACCTTGACCATCTACAGAAGCTGTTTGACCGTCTGAAGTTGTACAAGCTGAGGTTGAACCTGAACAAGTGCACCTTTGGGGTGAGATCTGGAAAATTGCTAGGCTTCGTCGTAAGCGACAAAGGCATTCAAGTGGACCCTGCCAAAGTGAAATCCATACAAGAGATGCCAGTTCCAAAGACAGAGAAAGAAGTCAGAGGCTTTCTAGGAAATCTGAATTACATTGCCCGATTCATCTCACATCTAACTGCTACCTGTGGACCAATCTTCAAGCTGCTGAAGAAAGATCAAGTAGTACGTTGGAACGATGAATCTCAGGCCGCTTTCGAAAGAATCAAAGAGTATCTCCAAGAACCACCCATTCTTATGCCACAGGTTGAAGGGAGACCTCTAATCTTATACTTGACAGTACTGGACAACTCAATGGGGTGTGTGCTGGGGCAGCATGACGAGTCTGGCCGAAAAGAGCACGCCATTTATTACCTTAGCAAAAAGTTTACCGACTGTGAGACCCGTACTCACTGCTCGAGAAAACTTGTTGCGCTTTGGTATGGGCTGCTCGCCGGCTGAGACAGTATATGTTGACTCACACTACTTTGTTGATTTCAAAAATAGATCCAATCAAGTACATATTTGAAAAGCCTGCTCTGTCTGGAAGAATAGCAAGATGGCAGATAATCTTGACAGAATACGACATCCAGTACACGACTCAGAAGGCAATCAAGGGAAGTGTATTGGCAGACCATTTGGCACACCAAGCAGTGGATGACTACCAGTCTATGAACTTTGAATTTCCAGACGAGAGCATCATGGTAGTGACTGATTGTGAAGTACCTGGACCGGATGAAGGACCTGAGGAAGGATCTCGATGGTCTATGCACTTTGACGGAGCCTCAAACGCTTTGGGTAATGGCATCGGCGCTGTGATCATATCCCCCAAAGGCACTCATACTCCACTCACTGCCCGACTATGTTTTAACTGCACCAACAACATGGCAGAGTATGAGGCATGCATCATGGGTCTTCAAGCTGCAATTGACTTAAGGATCAAGTTTCTGAGTGTCTTCGGAGATTCCTCTCTCGTGATCAATCAGATCAAAGGCGAGTGGGATACGAAACACCCAAATCTTATTCCTTACAAAGAGTATGTGTTGACGTTGATCCCCCATTTCACGGAGATAAATTTTGAACACTTCCCAAGAGAGGAGAATCAGTTGGCGGACGCGTTGGCTACGATGTCTTCTATGTTCAAAGTCAAATGGGACAACGAGGCTCCCCGGATCATCATTTGGAAATTGGATGAACCTGCATATTGTTGTGATCTTGAGACTGAAGAGGTAACTGAAAAACCTTGGTATCACGAAGTGAAGAGGTATTTGGAAGCTCAAGAATACCCCGAGGGTGCATCTGTTAATGACAAGAAGTTCTTGAGAAGGTTCGCTGCAAAGTTCTTCCTCAACAATGGCATTCTATACAAGCGAAACCATGATTCAACTTTACTGCGTTGTGTGGATAAGACTGAAGCAGAAAAAATCATGGCAGAGCTACATGAAGGTACCTTCGGAACACATTCCAGTGGACATACCATGGAAAAGAAAATCCTTCGGGAAGGATATTTCTGGTCCACAATGGAAGCTGACTGTTACCAACATTCTCGGACGTGTCACAAATGCCAGATCTATGCAGATAAAGTGCATGTTCCTCCAGTTCCTCTGAACATCTTGACAGCACCTTGGCCTTTTGCAATGTGGGGCATTTATATGATCGGTGAGATCAGACCTACGGCATCCAACGGTCACCGCTTCATCCTGGTAGCGATTGATTACTTCACAAAGTGGGTTGAAGCAGCTTCCTATGCTACCGTAACCAAGAACGTCGTGGCACGGTTCATTCGGCATAACCTGATCTGTCGATACGGGGTACCTGAGAGGATCATTACGGATAATGGTACCAATCTTAACAACAAGATGATCACTAAGCTCTGTGAGCAATTCAAGATACAGCACCACAACTCTTCTCCCTACCGGCCGAAGATGAATGGGGCTGTAGAGGCAGCAAATAAAAATATCAAGAAGATTGTGCAGAAGATGACAGTGACTTACAAAGATTGGCACGAAATGTTACCGTTTGCTCTTCATGGGTACCGTACCTCAGCACGAACGTCAACAGGGCAACACCCTTTTCCTTGGTCTATAGCATGGAGGCAGTCTTGCCTATCGAAGTCCAGATACCCTCTCTCCGGATAATGAAGGATGCAGGTTTGAGTGAAGATGACTGGATCCAGACTCGACTTGATCAGCTAAACCTAATTGACGAAAAGAGACTCACTGCTATTTGTCATGGTCAAACGTATCAAAAACGGATGATCAGGGCATTTAAAAAGAAAGTCAGACGACAAGAGTATCAAGTCGGAGACCTGGTAATCAAGCGCATCATTCTTCCTCAAAGTGATCCCAGGGGCAAATGGACCCCTACGTACGAAGGGCCATTTGTGGTTAAACATATCTTCTCAGGAGGAGCTATGATTCTAACCACCATGGATGGTGACGACCTTCCTCATCCCGCCAATGTAGACATAGTAAAAAGATACTACGCATGAATTAAAGACCCTCTAGGTTGACACACCTAGGCAAAAATAAGGGCTTCCCGGCGAACCAAAAGGGTTCAGGCAAAAATAAGGGATGAAATGAAAAAAAATCTGTACACCCGGCAAGTCGAAAACCTGAAAAGGCGGCTTGGGCAAAAATGGGTATCCCGGTGGACTGAAAACCCGAAAGGGCGGTCCAGGCAAAAGTTAAGGATGTAAGCGTAATACTATGTCTCATTGGATCACCTTGCATCCAAAATCCGGTATCAACTACCAGGTTCAAACGGCATCAATCAGCTTCATCTTCAACTAAGCAGCCAAGTGATGAGATGCTTGAAGACATAAAGGCGATAGCAGAGTTGGAACCCAGTGGGATTTTTCACGTAGCTGTTTTGTTTTCCTTTTCATAAAATGTATAAACTCTGTTATTCGGCGGCGTTCTCTTACTAGGACGCCAGCCTCTTGTACATAAACGCCTATTTACAGGCAAATTCAAAAATCAATACAAATCCACTTTTCCAGACAAATTGTCAATTGTTTTTCCTTTTTTCTGTTTTGTTTTGCAAAGAACGTCCAATGTTCATTTTTGATATATGCATTTGACACTAATTGCTAACTCATGAATATTTGCATACGAAACAAAGGATTAATTACAGGTGACATCAGAAGCAGGGGCAATAATGAGTTGTCTAAGCGATCTAGTTGTTCTGTCCACCGAGGTACCAAGGTAAGTTCGAATGAAGAATGTAACCAAGTTACCTCAACTCCCCACAGAGTAAGACAGGATTCAACCGTACTCTCCTCCGAGCAGAGTTGGTCTCCCATAAGCCCTATAAAGGCACATTATCTCCAGTAAGTCAGCGATACTCTCCCCAAGCAGAGTTAGTCTACTGTCAGCCTTAAGGAAGTTGGGTATCCCCAGAAAATCTCAATATTCTCCAGTAGAGTATACAGATGTTCCTAAGCAAGCATCCCCGCCAGTCTTAATATAAGATTGTTCCCCGGCGGAATTCAGACACCCCAGTGGAGCTACTCCCCAGTACAGTCCAAAGTTTCCCCAGGAGAGTTGAATCATCCTCCCCAGTAGATTCTGGAAGCTTATCCCCAGTAGATTCTGGAAGCTTGCCACCTGCAGAGTATATACGTCTCTCCCCGACCATATTCAAAGGTTATTCCCCACCAGAGCTTATAACTGGGTTATCCTCAGCTAAATACAACGGAAAGATCGTCCTCGGCGAAGTTCTTCCTATCCCCCAGCGGAGTTCATCAAATTTCCCAACAAAACTTATCAACGGTATCCCCAGCGGAGTTATCATCAAAACCTCAGCGAAGTATCTCTCCCCACAGAGTAATTCCCCGCAAAGTAGTCTCTCCAACAAGTTTATTCCTCAACAGAGTCATCTTCTCCTACCGGTTTATTCTTGCAACCATCATCCCCAGCGGAAACGAAGAACTCTACTCTTCAACATCAGCCCAGGATTCAACTTCCCGGCATTCGTCAAGGATTTATTTTCCTAGACGAAAATACATTCATAAACATTACATTATCATACACCATGACGCATGCATATACGCATCATAACACACTATCTCATTTATTCTTGAGAACGTCATGACATCATGCATTTCATACATCATGACATTGCATACAACTGATGTTTTTGCCTTTTCAGGAAAAAGGTCAATCCAAAGATGATTACTATCAACCGACGACCAATTCTAGATTCGATTCCTGTATCTAGCCAGGGCATATCTGTGAGTAACTGATTGTAGATTCGACACCTGTATCTAGCCAGGGCATGTCTGCATGAAGAGTTTAAAGATTCGATTCCTGTATCCAGCCAGGGCATATCTATAGACGACCAATTCCAAATTCGATTCCTGTATCTAGCCAGGGCATATCTGTGAGTAACTGATTGTAGATTCCACACCTGTATCTAGCCAGGGCATGTCCGCATGAAGAGTTTAAAGATTCGATTCCTGTATCCAGCCAGGGCATATCTATAGACGACTAATTCCAGATTCGACTCCTGTATCTAGCCAGGGCATATCTGTGAGTAACTAATTGTAGATTCGATACCTGTATCCAGCCAGGGCATGTCTGCATGAAGAGTTTAGAGATTCGATACCTGTATCCAGCCAGGGCATATCTGTAGACGACCACATTCCAGATTCGATTCCTATATCTAGCCAGGGCATATCTGTGAATGATTGATTGTAGATTCGATACCTGTATCCAGCCAGGGCATATCTGCATGAAGAATTTGTAGATTCGATACCTGTATCCAGCTAGGGCACGTCTGTAAGCAACCTTTTGAAGTTCCAGACTCGATTCCTGTATCTAGCCAGGGCACATCTATGAGCAACTAATTCCATATTCGATTCCTGTATCTAGCCAGGGCACGTCTATAAGCAACCTTTTGAAGTTCCAGATTCGATTCCTGTATCTAGCCAGGGCACATCTGTGAGCAATTGATTGTAGATTCGATACCTGTATCCAGCCATGGCATATCTGCATGAAGAGTTTAGAGATTCGACACCTGTATCCAGCCAGGGCACATCTGTAGACGACTAATTCCATATTCAACACCTGTATCTAGCCAGGGCATATATGTGAGTAACTGATTGTAGATTCGATTCCTGTATCTAGCCGGGGCACATCTGTGAGTGATTGATTGTAGATTCAATAACTGTATCCAGCCAGGGCATATCTGCATGAAGAGTTTGAAGATCAACACCTGTAACAGGCCAGGAAATTATCTTTCTTTCTCAAGTACGCAAGTTCTCGCTAAGGAATCTCTTACGCGATCGACACCTTCCGATGGCATCTATAAGCCCATCTCCACAAATATCCATCACATTTCCAAATGGCATCTATAAGCCCATTCCCGACAAGGTTCTGTCACATCTCCAGATGGCATCTTTAATCCCATCCTCCTACCCATCATCTCCAAATGGCATCTATAAGCCCATTCCCGCCATCACATTGCTGATATTCCACTATGTGAGTGCAAATTTCTGGGCACTCTAGTGTTCAATCATCTTCCACCTTCGGATCACGAAAGGCACGCAAGCCAATCTACATCCTCAGGTCTAAGAAGATTGAACAGGGGAAACTGTTGTACCCCAAAATTTGCCCTCCCATATTCTTCAAAAGTTTTGACAAGCATCATCTCAATTTGCTCAAGTCTACTCAAGGGTTGCACAGTCAAACATCCTCCTAAGGCAGTCAAAATTAGGGTTTTGGTTCTTGCAAGGAAGTTAAGGTTTTCAGTGGTCATATCAAGTCCCATATGCCTATATACATTGTCAAGCATTTACATGCCAAGTTTCAAGTCTCACAGCATCAAGTTGCACAGTCAAAAGCCCTAATTGCTTCACAGTCAACTGTAGGGGTAAAATGGTCATTTGGCAGTCAAAAGTCAAAATTTTTGGTCAACATCTTATTTTGAAGCCACAATCATCATTTGATCAATTCTTGATCATGATTCTACAAGAATGGCTCAAAAATCATCAAGATGCAAAAGTTTCCATTTTTGGACAGCTGAAAAGTCAACTGTAACTTGACCAAGGCATAACTTTTTCATGGTTCATCAGAAAAATCCCATCCAATGCTCATTTGAAGGGGATGACATCTCCTACAACTCATCTTCACATTCCAAGTCCAAGAAATTCTCTCACAAAAAATTATCAATTTCAACATTATAGGTCATTTTCAAAAGTCAACAAAAAGGCATTTTAAGTCAAAGACCATAACTTGAGATTGGTAAGTCAAAATGACATGGGACCAAATGCATTGGTTAGAGGACTTCAAGACCTTTCCAAAATGTCCAAGAACATGTTCATATGATCAAAATTGAGCAAGATATGCATTGGAGAAGTTGGAAATTTTTTGTGAAATGGCAAAAGTCAACTATCCTTGAAACTTCAATTTTTAACAAAAGGGCCCACTTTCTTCCACTTGATTCAGCCTTGTCATGCCACCCACGTGTCCCATGATTAATTTCAAGATCAAACATTCATTTTTCCATTATATTTAATTTTTATTGATTTAATTCATTTTAAATCCATAGAAATTCAAATAAAATCAAAAAATTAATTAAATGGCATCTTTAGTGTTTGAATGACTTTCATACAGCATATGCCAACTACCAAAATCGTGCTAGGCTATTTTGAGCACAAAATCATGGTTTTGCTTTAAACTTGGAATGTTCTTTAATGGTGGTAAACCAAAATCTCAAGGCTTAATTGCACAAGATACAAGCTCATAATGTGACCTAATTTCATTCACATATACATATGCAAGCAAGCCAAACCTGATTCACGACCTAGAAAGGGCACAAATGGCCAGAGCAAAGTTCAAAAAGTGTCAAAAAAGTGTGAGATCAAAAGGAGTGTTGCAAGCATTTTCAGGCCTAAAGGAGAACGTGACCCTCTTCCCTGCCATACCCTGAAGCTAAAGCAACCCTTGCCACGTCCTAAGATCCATCATACCGCGCTGTAAGTTCTTCCAAACTCACCCCTGTACATGAAATCTATACTCTCCATTCTTGCATTTTTTTTCTCGAAGATATTGGCATAATCATATTGCTTACTTGATTTCCAACATAACTGTAATAGCTGATTTGGTTTTTAGGCCTCATATGGTGATATCCGCTCTTAGGGTTTGTGTGGGTTGTTTTTAGGCATTTTACTTTCAGGTGAAATCAGAGCAAATAATGAGCATGGATGGATTCAGGAGGTGGAGACGAGATCAACCATGATCTTGGAATGCATTTTCATAGCCTGAGGATCATTTTCGAAGCAACCTACGAAACCACCTGCGGATAAAATCCGTAGGTAAAAAACCTGCAATTTTTGATGAAGAAGACGACCAGCTGTTGCAGCGTGATTGGCCATTTCAAACCAACGCGCGTTTTTTTTTATTTTTTTAGCATATACGTTGATTTACTAATATAATATTTAGTTGTTATTATTATTTCAATTAAGACAGTTGGATCAGTTGGCTAAAGCATACAGGCGTTGTCCCTTGGGACCTGGGTTCGATTCCCAGGTCCCCCCCGAAATTCCATATTATTTTTCATAACGTAATTGCATGCAAATATTCAAAGGTATCCCACCATTGACTCCCATTCATCCAAACACCAAGTGTCTCAAAGGACAGATCCAAAGGCCAAAAGATGAGGAGCACCATGCTCCTGGTCAACCCATGCTCCAGGAAATTTCAAAAGTCAAAAGGGCTAGATGAAAATGGGCCTCACAATTCCAGATTTCACCCCTATTCTGGGCCCAAACCCCCTTGGTTTTGTTATTCTTTTTTTTCATTTTTCTTTTCTTTTATAATTCCTTTTTTATTAATTATTAGTATTATTATTAGTTAATTATCCTTTTCACAATAAAATAAAATAAAAACTATTATTATTATTATTTATTAATTTCATATTATTTTTTGTAAATAAATTATAATTAATTAAGTAGTTTAAATAGGCAACTTTAATCTTTTTCTTAATAACTAAAATAAATTTAGAACTAGGTTTTTTCTTCTTTTAATTTTAATTCCTTTTGTTTTATTTTCATTAAAAACATAAAAATACAAAAAAAAAATTTTCTTTTCTTTTAATAAATAATTAATTAATTAGAATGAGGGTTAATATTTAATTAATTGCAAAAAAAAGAGGGACAAACACAATTCTTTTCTCAAAAGGGTCAACACCCTAAGGACGTTCCCTATTAAATTTCTATTCGCGTGTATTTATTTATTTTGATTATATTTATGTAACTGCTTCCGGAAATGTAATAGTTAATTAGGTTTATCTCTTTATTTACTATTTCTCGCATTCTTATTTTCAAAACGGGTTTTTGTTTTTGGCGATGTATAGACCCGCGCCTTGTAATAGTTAGATTTACCTTTCCGCACTTCATTTCCTGCAAATCATTTAACTGTTAATATGCCTGCAAGAATGTATGAATAATAAAAATCAATCCGTAGCTCACAAATAACATGTTCAAAGACAAACATTAACTGAAAAACAACACACATGCACATGCCACCCCTAGGGTACGCCTCACTGGTTGCCTCGAACGTGGTCATCAAGTATAGGGTGTCTTAGAGGTCGTCCTCCTGTCTAAGATCCAATTGCCTCGAAACGGTTGCCTCGGATAAAAAAGGATCTAGGACATTAGGGTTACTTCTAAGGTGTCCTACTATTGCTTCGGTGACCACACTGTCCCTAATCATCGAATTGACCCGAATACCTCCAACGACGGTGCTACCTACCTCTCAATGGTGGGATGGCACTATCTAAAGGACTCTTACACAGCCTAATTCCTTAGAGTAGGTAGATCTCATGGGTACTTGCTCTTTTCAAACAAACAAAACAACTTTTCGCACTCACACTTTCTAAAAGTTTTCAAACAAATTTTTCATACACTCTTGAGGACAGATACAAGAGTTACTTAGAAATTTTTCAAACGAAACTTTTTTTTCAAAACCCACACACACTTGAAAAGCAAACAAATTTTGAAAACATAAGAGCAAGTACCTAAGAGCCCGTGGATAACCACAGATAGAAAGGGTGCTAACACCTCCCCTTTCTATAAATTTACCTCCCGAACCGAGAAACATTCTCAAAGAAGAAATTTTGCTGTGCTTTTGTCCTTTCCATGTTGGAGAACATAAAAGACGGTGGCGACTCTTGCTTACCGCGACATTTCGCGAACCAGCTTAAAAAACAGTCAGTTCTATTTCCACCGATCACAGCTCCCAATCGAAAGACGTTTCTTGTAGGCCAACCCATTTAAAAATTCCCAGATTCGAATCCATGCCCATCACCATAGACTCATACACCACTGTTGGTAAGGAAAATATAAGGAATCAAATTCTTTACCTTCTTTGCATATCATAATCATTTGATTTTTCATTCATGATCAAAGGGTATGGGCGTGGTACCCAGGTTCATATTGGGTTTCGTTTGCTTCTAACATTTGTTGCAGATCTAGCATAAATGAGGCCACAATGTGTAGGGTCGAAAGACTTGGGCTTAACACCCAGGTCACGCTCTTCATTTCTGCCAGCATACCTTTACAGAGTCATTGTCATCATAGCATTCCCCCTGGATCGAAAGACCTTTTCCCCTAGGTCGAAGAACCAGACTTTGCCCAGGATCGAAGGGCACCCATCTCTTCTGTAATGAAACTTCCCTTTCCTCAGGATCAAAGGGAAAGGCCTTTCACTGGATCGAAAGACAACTCAAACCTCTTTCGATCCAGGCCTCTTGGATTACACCTTTTTATTGCCTGTTTCTTTCGATTTCAGCTTTGTTTTAACCATTTCTATTCTTTTTTCAATCAACATAAAAGTAATTCAAAAAACCACAAAAACATTAGGATAGTTTTTCTTATTAAATTAATTTCATTAATTAATCATTTTAATTATCTTAACATTTTCTCAAAAAACCAAAATTAAATAGATTTAGGTTTTTTTTTAACTCAATTTCTTTTTATACCAAAAATAAACAAAAAAAGTTCCTTTCACTTAGGATTTTTAGACACATTTTCAATTTAGGCGCATGTTTATTTACTTTAGCAATTTTTTTAATTGATGTAACTGTGCTCGGTTTGTAATAACTTAATTAGGATTTTAATTTTCGCACTTTATTTTTCAGTCAATTCCTTATGTAATTGTCCTAAAGCTTTGTAATAGCGTAGGACCTTTATTTCTCGCTTTTATATTTTATATGGTTGTACATAAACTGCTAGAAACCTAGGCGTGTATGCTGAATCAATCAATCTGTAGATCACTAAAATTCAAGATAGATATATCTAAAAAAAGCACATTTTTGCAGACTTGCACCTCTAGGGTACCCCCGCTTCGGTTTCCTTTAAAAAAAACAATCACGTCCCTCGAGAATGGGGACGCTTTAGCAAAGACCCACCAAAATCAAAAAGATCATAGTCCCTCGATGACCCTACGGTGTTGCCTTTTGGTAAATGATCTCGTCCCTTAAACGAAATTGCTAAAGCGTCTCCGTAAACGTCCCTTTCGATGTCCCTCAAACATCCAACGATAAGGCTACCTACTCTCTAATAGTAGGATAGCATTGTCTAAAGGAAAAGAGGAAAAGAACGACCCTTTTCGAGTAATAACAGTAGATAGTTGTTAGAAGTTTGCTCAAAATTACTTTTTGCACTTACACACAAATGCTACTTTTCAAAAACAATTTCAAAACATTTGCTTTGTTAACACTCTTGAGGACTGATACAAGAGTTAAACTCAAAGCAAGTCGCTGCACTAAGGCATCTTTCAAAACAATTTCAAACGCACAAAGCACAAAAGCATTTTAAAAATGACAAACCTCTAAGAACCCGTGGAAAACCACGGATGGAAAGGGTGCTAACACCTTCCCTTTCCATAATCTACCCCCCTTAGGTAAACAACAATAGATCGTGGAGACTGTACGACATAGACCGATATGGTTGAAGCGATGGTTGTGTTGGTGTGACCATTTGGTTGGTACTAGTATCCCTTGTGTTGAATCGAGGAGAATACAGGGCCTCCGCGTGGTGTCGTGAAGCACTAACGAACCCTAGAACCTTATTTGAACAAACTTGGCCATTAGAAAGTAGTGACATAGCCGGTCTCGGTGTAAAGCTGGGAATCGGTTGATACTCGATACTACACTCATTGAGATCAGACCTTCGAGATGTTTCGGCTGCAAGAAAAGATTGCTAAGCTAAAATAATTCGATAAGGAAAGATCAGTGATATTGAGACTCCATAGAACTCGGTTACTACTTCTAGGACAGGTTTAAAACAAACTAAAATTTCAAGAGGGTACTTACCTTAAACCTCATGCAAGTCTTTGAACCTAAGGTCTATTGTGTGCTTTGCTTGTGTGTGATTTAGTTTTCTTAAACCTGACATCATGCATCATAAACATCCATTCTTCATTACGCTAATTATTTCAAGGATTAGGGGAATTTACCTTTGTTCTATTTTGCAAATCATGGCTTCCGTTCGTAGAAATACCATCTGAATCAGCTTTGTGAGAATACCGCTTCAACTTAAAGAGCTAGTATCCAGGGTCTCCGAGACTTCCTCATTCACTAAGAACTACGATCGAATCCTCAATCTGGTTACCTCGGGTTTTGACGAGAAGATGATGAGTGTGCTCTTTCAGTTCTTTGACCCTAAGCATCATTGCTTCACCTTTCCCGACTATCAGTTAGTACCCACCATGGAGGAGTTCTCTCAGATATTGGGTATACCTATTTTGGATCAGTTTCCTTTCACCGGTTTGGAAGAAGCTCCAAAACCAGAGATCATCATCGCAGCTTTACACCTGAAATGGTTCGGCGTTGTATCCAACTGGGAAATAAGAAGCGGGGTTAAGGGTTTTCTAGCCAAGTTCCTAATGGAGAAGGCTCAACTGTTTTAGGATGATTTGGACTTCCAGGCTTTTGAGGAGGTCTTGGAACTTCTCATATATGGGTTAGAACTATTCCCTAATCCAGACTTACTCATAGATGCGAATTCCATCAAGGTCTTTATTTCTTGCAACCCTGTGCCCACTTTACTTGGAGATATCTTGCATACCTTCCATACGCGTACCACCAATAAAAGAGGGATTCTTATGTGCTGTGTGCCATTGCTCTCGAGGTTGTTTATTTCTCACCTCCCTAAGACAGTACTGAAGAATGAAGAAGGTCTGGGTTGGTCGCAAAAGATAATGTCACTTTCTTACACGGATATTCTCTGGTATTCCTGATCTATGGGAGATACTTCTATTATTGACCGCTGCGGAGAATTCCCTAATGTCCCACTACTTGGCATCAGGGGTGGCATAACCTATAATCCTTCTTTGGCCCTGCGACAATTTGGTTACGCTCGAAGGGATGGTCCGCACAAAATGCTTATCCAGGGCGTTGTGTTTATCTATAAGGATGATGTTCAAGGGTATCGCCAGAGGTTCATACGAGCCTGGGGCATGGTAAACAGATTTGACATAAAGGCTTTGGGGCCGAGGACTTCCATTCTTATAGAGTCTTATCTCCAATGGGTACGAGCTCGGGCTCAGAAACTTATGATTCCATATGCAGCCATCTTACATGTGATTGTGGAGACCATTTCTGAAGGGGATATTCCCTATACGGTTCTCCATCCTGATATGCCCACTGATATTGAAGAATTACATAGGTCCTGGATTCAGCTAAAGAAGGAGCAGGATACTTTTAGAGACTAGTTCTATGCTCATGAGAAGAAAGCTTTAGAGCTCACGAAGAAACTTCATGAGGAAAGAAGCCTTAATGTCTACCTCGGCGCGAAAAGGAAGCACCCATGGGAGACCTGTTTTTTTTAGTTCTGTGAATTTTCAATTGAAACGCCTGAAAAGGCAAATGTATTTTGAATTCTACTAATAAAATCTTTGTTTCATTTTAGTTCGCAAATTTGACTTTCCCAAAATCCTTGAAATCATTGCATACACATGTCATACATATCATTGCATAAACAGGTCTCATAACAGGCTTCTCATCTTCTTCGCTATTTATTTCAACAAGTAAAGAAATGGCTCTTGAACAAAACATCAAGGATCTCCAGGCACAAACGCCCAGTTCCAGTAAATGATTGTGGCTCTAGCTAAAGGGAAGGAAGATCTGAAAGCCCTCATACTGAAATATAAAAGGAAGAAGCCAAAGAAACCAACTGGGTTAGTGAATCTGGGAAGAAGGATTAAAGGACCATCGCGACGAGCTTCTGAACTGGTAGATTTGTCAAACGAAGGAAACAATCAAGAGGAGGAAACAAGAGAGGAAGACTCCAGTCCCAAAGAATCCGATGACGAATCCAACTATGATGAGGAGTAGTATCCTCCTGCTAATGAAAAATACAAATAGCTGGAGGATCATTTGAATGCAATGGAGGTCCAGAAGGTATCAGGTCTGGACTTTGAAGAGCTGGATTTGGTCTCTGGGTTGTCATCCCACAGAAGTTCAAGGTGCCAGTATTTGCGAAATATGATGGGGTCTCATGTCCCAAAATGCATCTCCGATCTTATGTGAGGAAGATCCAGCCTCACATTGCTGACAAGGACTTATGGGTCCACTTCTTTCAGGATAGTCTGTCCGGAACTCAACTAGAATGGTTCTACCAGCTGGAAAGGGCCAATATTCATAGTTGGGAAGACCTGGCTGCTGCTTTCTACAAGCATTATCAGTATAATGCAGACCTTGATCCCACCCGTACACAACTCTAAAATATGTCTATGGGTTCGAGTGAGGGATTTAAGGACTATGCTCAGAATTGGAGGGATATAACAGGAAGAGTCTAGCCTCCCCTGTCTGATAGGGAGCTGGTGGATATGTTTCTCGGTACCCTGTATGGTCTATTCTTTAATCACCTGATTGGAAGCTCTTCAACCAGCTTCACTGAATTAATTCTGACAGGAGAACGGGTGGAAGCTGGAATTAGGAGTGGGAAGATTCAGAAGGAGGCGTCCTCCAGTACAGTAAGGAAACCATTTGATGGGAAGAAATAAGTGGGTGTTATGTATCGTCAAAGGAATCAGGACAGAACTGAACACCGTCCAGCAGTAGGGGTTGTCATGATCTCTAAGTATGAACCTAACCAACAAAGGAGCAATCAACTGAGAACATAAAGGTCGGTAAGACAGTTTACCCGGATAAACATGACTCTGTCGCAAATCTTGCCACAGTTATTGAAGACCAATCTGGTAACCTTGAAGGAAGCCCCGAAGAATCCCAACACCGCCTCTTCTCACTACAACCCTAAGGCTCGTTGCGCTTATCATTCAGAAAGTCCAGACCATGATAGCAATAACTATTGGGCTTTGAAGAACACAATGCAGGATCTGATCGAGGCAAAGGAGATTGAATTCGATCCCCCTAAGACTCCCAACATCATAACTGCACCCATGCCCAAGCATGACTCGGGAATCAATGCTATTGAGGTTGTCTCCACCACGGAAGATGCCGATGATGGTGACGAGGACATGGACAACTGGATCTTCGCTACTTCTAACGGTGGACTCAGTAACTGGACCGAAAGAGACTTTGTACCAATTACTTTTGTTCAGAAGTAATTGTCTTTTGTTTTTCAAATATGTAATAATTAAAGAGTTTAAACTTTATAACTTTGTGTCTTACCCGAAGCACAATGGTTTATTTATGAGGGTTATCATAATTCAATTTCACATGGAATTAATAAAGCATTGGACATTTATGCATACCAATTTTGCGCTCTCTGTTTTTCTTTTCTTTTACTTTGTCTATACAGCTATGCTCTTACACACACTCATGTATCAAACTGCAGATCCATATCCACTCCGGATCCCATTGATAAAAATTTTTCTATTGTCAGTTATGAATTTGAAAATCCGATCAACCAAGCCGAGGACGAAGGCGAGGAAGATTGTGAGGTACCCGGAGAACTTGCTAGACTGTTACAGTAGGAAGAAAGGGCCATACAGCCCCATGAAGAGCCAGTTGAGATAGTGAATCCGGGCACAAAGGAAGACATAAAATAAGTCAAGATCGGTACAAATCTGGGACTTAAGGTCAAACAACGGTTGGTACAGATGTTGCATGATTACGTCGAGATCTTTTCCTGGTCATATGAAGACATGCCCGGACTAGATACAGATATCGTGGTTCATCACCTTCCTACTAAAGAGGCTTTCCCTCTGGTAAAGCAGAAAGTCCGCTGTATGCGCCCTAAAATGTCAGAGAAGATTAAAGCAGAGGTTATGAAACAGTTCAACACTGGATTCCTAGCTGTCACATCTTATCCTTAATGGATTGCTAACGTGGTCCCGGTGCCTAAAAAGGACAGCAAGGTACGAATGTGTGTAGATTATCGAGATTTGAACAGGGAAAGCCCTAAGGATGACTTTCCGCTTTCCCATATTGACATTCTGGTTGACAACACCGCACAACACAAGGTCTTTTCCTTCATGGATGGTTTCTCTGGTTACAATCTTATCAAGATGGCACCTGAAGACATGGAGAAGACAACCTTCATCGCACAATGGGGCACTTTCTGCTACAAAGTGAAGGCGTTTGGGTTGAAGAACATTGGGGCAACCTATCAGCGAGCCATGGTGGCTTTGTTTCATGACATGATTAACCATGAAATAGAGGTCTATATTGAGGCTGCCTCTTTTGCTTCTGTTACCAAGAATGTTGTGGCACGATTTATCAAGCACAACCTGATTTGTCGGTATGGTGTTCCATAGAGAATCATCACAGATAATGGTACAAATCTCAACAATACAATGATCACTGAACTCTATAAGCAATTCAAGATCTAACATCATAATTCTTCCCCTTACCGGCCGAAGATGAATGGCACTTAGAGGATGATAACAAGAACATCAAGAAAATTGTACAAAAAATGACGGTGACATATAAAGATTGGCATGAGATGTTACCATTTGCTTTTCACGGCTATCGCACTTCAGCATGCAGGTCGACAGGGGCAACACCTTATTCTCTGGTATATGGTATGGACGTTGTCTTGCCCAATGAGGTTCAGATCCCTTCTATAGGGATCATAAAGGATGCAGGCTTGAACGAAGACGATTGGATCCAGACTCGACTTGATCAACTAAATCTGATTGTTGAGAAAAAGCTTACTATTGTCTGTCATGGTCAAATGTATCAAAAACAGATGATCAAGGCTTTCAATAAAAAGGTCAGAAGTCAAGTGTATCAAGTGGGTGATCTGGTAATCAAGCGCATCATACTGCCACAAGGTGATCCCAGGGGAAAATGGACTCCCACAAACGAAGGGACATGTGATCAAAAGCATATTTTCAGCTGGAGCCATGATTTTGACCACCATGGATGGTGACGACCTTCCTAACCCTGTTAATGCGGACATAGTGAAAAGATACTACACATGAATAAAGATCCGTTAGGTTGACTGGCCTAGGCAAAAATAAGGGCATCCTAACGAACCAAAAGGGTTCGGGCAAAAATTAGGAATAAAAAACAAAAAAATTTGTACACCCGGCAAGTCGAAAACCTGAAAAGGCGGCTTGGGTAAGAAAGGGTATCCCGGTGGACTGAAAACCCGAAAGGGCAGTCCAGGAAAAAATTAGGGATTTGAAGCGTATCATTATGTCATGTTGGATCACCTCGTGACCAGACTTCACTATCAACTATCAAACTCAAATGGTACCAATTAATCCAGTCAACTTTGGACAAGCAGCAAAGTAATGAGATGCTCGAAGACATAGGGGCAATAGAAGAATTAGAACCGAATGGGATTATTGCACATAGTTGTTTTCTTCTCTTTGTGCACTATTTTGTATATTTTTCACTTCTTACGGCGGCATTATCCTACTAGAATGTCAGCCTCTTTGTACAAAACGCCTGTCATAGGCAAACTTCAAAAATCAATACAAATCATTTCTTTGAAAGTACAAAACTGTTTATTTTTCTTTTTCTGTTTTGGTTTTGCAAAGACGTCCAATGATTTATTCTTGAAATATGCATTTGAATATGATTACTATTAACATATATTTGCATAGAAAAACAGAAAGACGGTTACTAATGACTCTAAGAAATAGGGGAAAAGTCTAAAAAGACCAAGTTATAATCCTGACCATTATTCCCTCCAACAGGTATAGGGGACATAAACTATTTGAAACATAGTCATCATTGCATATGACCCCATGAAGTCTATGTTCCCCACAGGGCAGAAACAACCAAGTTTTGACTCCTTCATCCCCAAGCAGGATTTATCTCCTCCAACAAACTTCCTCCCGCAGAGAGTTGAAGTTTGTTTTCCCCAGCCGAGCTTTATAATTTCAAACAGTTATAAAACTTCCTCCCGGGTAGAGTCTATTTCTATAACTACGGAAGTTCATTTCCCAACAGAGTTTATTTCTCTCCAGCGGCAGAATCTTCCAACAGGCATCTCCCTCCACAGAGTTATTCTCCCAACATAATATCCTCTCTCTACAAAGTTATTCCCAAGAAGAATCAATCCCCAGCAGGTTATCCTCAAAGAGAAAGAGGAAATCCCCAGCGAATCCCCTCCATTCAACATCCCCAGCGGAAATGAAGGATTCAGCCTCCCAATACTTCCCAGTAGTGGTCCGGGATTTATTTTCCCGGACTAAAATCACGATAACATCCCATATTCATACATCATGGCATGTGCATACACATCACATACAACATAATCTCATTTATTTTGAGAGCATCATCATAATGCATTTCATACATCATGACATTGCATGTGGCTAGTCCTTCACCTTTTTCAGGGAAAAATCAAGTCAACAAACACCGCTGACTACTTATGAAACCTGATAGTCTTCTCAAAAGGTATGCCTGATGAAA
Organism: Vicia faba; assembly: GCA_948472305.1. Classification (NCBI taxonomy): domain Eukaryota; kingdom Viridiplantae; phylum Streptophyta; class Magnoliopsida; order Fabales; family Fabaceae; genus Vicia; species Vicia faba. The sequence continues at coordinate 465,740,804 of OX451738.1, forward strand.
GGATATTTCATCATCTTCCTCGGAACGATGTTCTCAGAAGACCTTCTCATGTTCAATCAAATCGACACTAAGATCTACCTGATTCTTATTCCAGTTGAAGATATTCCATGATTTTTGTCTGGTTCAGTTAAATCGACACTAAGATTTTTCTGATTTTTACCCAGTTAAAGTTAATCCAAGACTTTATCTGGTTCAGTCAGATCGACATTAAGATCTCCCTGATTCTTATTCCAGTTGAAGATGTTCCAAAACATTTGTATGGTTCAGTTAAATCGACACTAAGATTTTTCTGATTCTTATCCAGTCAAAGTTAATCCAAGACCTTCTCTGGTTCAGTTAAATCGATCCTAAGATTTTTCTGATTCTTATCCAGTCAAAGTTAATCCAAGACATTCTCTGGTTCAGTCAGATCAACATTAAGATCTCCCTAATTCTTATCCAGTCGAAGTTAATCCAATACCTTCTCTGGTTCAGTCATACCGACACTAAGATCTCCCTGATTCTTATTCTAGTTGAAGATATTCCAAGACTTTTGTCTGGTTCAGTTAAATCGATCCTAAGATTTCCTCTGATTACTACCCAGTCAAAGTTAGTCCAAGACCTTTATTGGTTCAGTTAAATCGATTCTAAGATTTTTCTGATTCTTATCCAGTCAAAGTTAATTCAAGACCTCTGTTGGTTCAGTTTGAATCGACCATGGATTCGTTGCTGATTTCTTAACAGCTTAATCTTGTCTCCCCAGTAAGTCGCCATGAAACATGGAGCATGACCAGATAACATTCAGCCTCATCATCCTCAGCAAGTCATTACAAAGCCTGGATCCTGACCAGATAGCAGTTCACATCACTCTCCTCAATCAAGTGATGACTCCCCAATAGAGTGACGGACAATTGAGGCTCCTAAAACTCTATGCTCCAAGATGGAGACCGACATTCCTCAGCAGAGTCCTCTTCAACAACAGGAATAAGGATTCCCATAAAGGAATATCTCATGAATTCAACAGTCTTCTGGATGCCATCATTAAGCCCATCTTCAACGAATCTCCGTCACATTATGATGGCATCTTTAAGCCCATCTCCGACGATCTTCCGTCATCTTTTCTAAATGGCATCTATAAGCCTATTCCCAATGCTATCTACACAGTCAAGTATCATCTCAGAAGAGTGCAAATTTCTGGGCACTCTAGTGTTAAATCATCTTCCACCTTCAGATCACGAAAGGCAGACAAGCCAATCTACATCTTCAAGTTTAAGAAGATTGAACAGGGGCAGCTGTTGTACCCCAAAATTTTCCCTCTCATTTTTCACAAAATCTTCTTTTACATGGGTGGTTACAAACACTTTCTTGAAGAAAAATAACAAATTTTGAAGTTGGTCAAAGTGTCCTTCAGTGAGGTGTCCTTCGACGAGGTGTCTTTAGATTGGCATCTTAACAATTCCTTTCGATTGACATCTGAAGGAATCATTCGATTTAGCAAGACCTTTCGATTTGTCTCTTGGCAGGAACCTTGGATTGGTCCCATGGCCAGAACCTTCGATTGGCCTTTTGGAAAGAACTTTCGATTGGTCTCTTGGTAGGAACCTTTGATTGGTCCCATGTCTAGAACCTTCGATTGACTTTTTTGGCAAGACCTTTTGATTGGTCTCTTGGAAGGAACCTTTGATTGGTCCCATGGCCAGAACCTTCGATTGGCATTTTTGGCAAGTCCTTTTGATTGGTCTCTTGGAAGGAACCTTCGATTGGTCCCATGGCCAGAACCTCCGATTGGCCTTTTTGGCAAGTTCTTTCGATTGGTCTCTTAGAAGGAACCTTCGGTTGGACCTTTGGCAAGACCCTTCGATTAGACTCTTGGCAAGACCCTTCGAATGACAGTGTCTAGGTTCATCAAGAGACACAAATGTTTCAAAGAGGAATGCATTTAATTGGTCTGATTCTTGTCTCATGGTTTTAATGGCCTGTTTAATTAGCTACCTCTAACTGTTAACAAACACCATCATAGTCCTATAAATACAAGAGCATCCACACATTACAGGGGGATAGAAAAAAGAAAAAAAACGAAAGAGAGAAAACAAAAGAAAGCAGACGAAAGAGAGAATATAAGCGAACATAAGGAGAGAAAAAAAGAGAGGACATAAGGGGTACTGTTGTACCCCAAAATTTTCCCTCTCATTTTACTTAAAACATACTCCTAGAGGTCCTCAACTTGCCCAAGGATGCCTAAGGATCGACCAGACAAATCCTCCTCCTAAGACAATGAGCCTCAAATTAGGGATTCACTCCTCATCAAGATGTTTAAGTTCCAAGGGTCCTAAATGGTTTCCATTTCCATAATATGTTCTCAAGATCATCTATGTCAAGTTTCATGCCTTGCACAAGAAGTTTGCTCAGTCAACTGCTTAGACGCCTGAAAATCAACTATGTTAGGTCAAAAGTTAACTGTGGACACATACAGTCAAAATTCAAGATTTTTGGTCAAAATCAACATCTTGAAGTAACATCCATCATTTGATAAATGGTTGATCATTATTCCTCAAGGAATGCCCCAAATTCATCAAAACTCAAAAGTTGCTAAATTAGGGTTTCTATAGGAAAAGTCAACCAAACTTTGACCAGGCATAACTTTCTCATGCTTTATCAGAAATTTCCCATCCAAGGCTCATTTTGAAAAGGATGCAATTCCATACAACTTAACTTCATCCCTAAATTTCAAAAAATACACTCATGAAAATACATGAATTCAGATATTATAGGTCATTCCAAAAAGTCAACAAAAACACCTTTTGGGTCAAAGCTTCTTACATGAACATGGAAGATCCAATTGAGATGAAACCAAAAGGGTTGTTTACAGGACATTCTAAGATTTCAAAAAAGTCCAAGAAGACCCTCTTAGGGTCAAAATTAAGAGAGATATTCATTGTCAAAGTTGGCCATTTTTGGAAATTTGCACAAAGTCAACCATGCCCAAAATGCATTTTCGTTAAATAGGACCAACTTTTTATGCTTTCATCTTGTTACTAACATGGTTCACGACCCATAAACCACTCCATGCATCATTTTCTTATTTATTTGATTTATCTTGATTTTTAATCATTTAAAATCCAAATTAAATCAAATAAATGATATAAAATTATTTTGAGATGATTTTGCATTAAATAATGAGAATACAGACTATATGATAGCAAGCAAATCATGCAAGCCAAGAATGGACACAAAATATCCACATTTTGAAGGTTTTCAAGATTTGATTTCCTCTTAAAGCCATGCCTTCATTCTTTGGAATTTTTCCATACAGGTTGACCTAATATTGCCCACTGCATATATACAACATTGTCAACCCTAGGCACAAGGGATTACAGAGGCGCAACTTGCTGAAAAGAGTCAAACAAAGTTTCAAATTTACAAAGAAAAGTGCATATTGGATTTCATACTACAGGCCAATTCAAGGAATTTTGGAGCATCAATGATCATCCGCGAAGGTCCTTGAAGCCATTCCAATCACTCTCAAGTCACAAGGCATCCAGAATCGTAAGATACAAGATCCGTTTTTCCAATTTTTCTTGATTTTTGATTATGTGTATACGTATGTTTTCAATGAAATTTAACCATACATTCATGTTTATTATAAGGTTTTGATGCTATCTGAATGGTTTGATTGAGCTTTAAGTGCAGGAATTGAATGATGCCATTCTTAGGGTTTCCAAACTCGTTTTGGGGCTTCCTGATATAGGCAAAATTAGGTTTAGATATGGATACCATGGTGTTTAGGGCTTCAAGCCCGGTTGATTAATGGTCTCCATTAAGATTTATGTTGCTTGTATTTAATTCTTGAATGATACAGGGTTATAGCTACAGACATCGTTTGTAGGTAAAAGTCCAGGCATAAAACAACAGTTGTAGGAAGAAGACGATTGCATGTCAAAGCTCGGTTGGCTATTTTGAATTCTGCGCGTGTGTTTTGGCATAATGATTAATATGTTCTTTATATCTTATTTTTGTTATTATGTTAACAAATAAATCATCCGACCCAGACGGTAAAGCAAACGAGCGTATGAGGGGAAGGACCTGGGTTCGATCCCAGATCCAAGCATTTTATTTTTCCATCACTTCTTTACAGGATCCAATGTGTATTATCCATGAAGGCCATCTTGCATCCTCCAGATCCAGCCATTGGATCATCCCTGGATTCAGATCCAACGCTCCGTGAATGCAGCGTATGATGGACATTCCAGATCTGATTGCACTGGACCACACGCATTGTTTAGGCCAGTAATCTTGGGCCCAACGAATTCAGCTCTTCACACCCCCTTATCACTACTTCACAGCAGGCCCACTTTTTTTTTTTGATTTCATTTTATTTTTATTTGCTTGCTTTAATTATTTTTTATATTTTTTACAAAAAAACAAAAATCATTTTTTTTATTAAATCAAAAGGTCATAAAAAATAAATTTAGGTTTTATAATTAAAATTGATTTTTTTGAAAATTAATTATTTTAGTTATTTCAACATTAATTATTTTGTTAAATAAAATTAATTAGAAAATTAGGTTTAATTCGCAAATGTTTAATTTTCTCAATAAAAAATACAAAAATATTTTTTAATTAATTATATTTTTTAGGCTTCTAATTTATTTCCGTATTTAATTTGTCTCACGCGTATTTACTTATTTAAAATTCCAATTATTGTAACTGTTTCGAGGATTGTAATAGTTTTTAATTAGGGTTTACTTTACTATTTATTCCCTAAGTTTTGGTTATGTAACCCCCTCCCTGAGGCCTTGTAATAGTTAGAACTTTAACTTCTCGCACCTTTTAATTTTCGCAACTATAAACTGCCTATATGTATGAATAATAGGATTGTATGCGAAAGATAAAACGATTAAAAGGTAGATAACCCTAATTGTGCAAAGATAAATAAACTGAAAAATAACACATGCACATGCTCACTCGTAGGGTTTGCCTCACTTCGGTTGCCTTCGGTAAATGGTCATGAAGCATAGGGAATTTTAGTGGTCGTCCTCTAATCCCAAAAGATAAAAAATGACCCATTTGAATGTTGCCTCGGAAAGATCTTTAGGACTTTAGGGTAACTACTAAGGTTTCCTAACCATTGCTTTTGTGACCATACTTATCCCTTCGAATTCCTTTAAAACTCCAACGATGGGGCTACCTACTCCTTAATAGTAGGATAGCGCTGTCTAAAGGAAACGAGAATAAAGAGTTTTTTTTCCGAGTAGGTAGAAATCTTAAGTACTTGCTCAAAACAACAAAAACTTTTTCACAAACACTTTCAAAACAGTTTTCAAAAACAACTTCATCACACTCTTGAGGACAGATACAAGGGTTATCAAGAAGTTAAACAAAAACTTTTCAAAACACACACACAAGCAATTTCAAAATGAGCAAGTACCTAAGAGCCAATTGAGAACCATGGATAGAAAGGGTGCTAACACCTTCCATTTCTATAATCTACCCCTTGTACTCAGAAAATCTCGAAAAAAGGTTTTTCTGTTCTTTTTCCTTTTCCTTTGTTGGATGAAATAAAAGTCAGTGGCGACTCTTGCTTACCACGACATTTGCGAACAAAAAACGCAAACCAGTATTAACAGTCGGTTCTGCCACCGTATCACAGAACTGGCGACTCTGCTGGGGATTTAAATAAGTGGGGTATACCTTAGGATCTAGGTCATTTTTAAATTGCTTTCTTATTTTGCTTTGCCTGCTTTATATTCAAGGGTTTTGTTTGGGTATTATTGAAGATCCTATACCCGGATCTGGGAACACCTTTTAGGTAAGTACCAATAAACTGTGAGGGAACTGTGCGGGGTATACCGATATGGTTGAAGCAGTAGCTACGTTGATGCGACACTTTGGTTGGTACCGGTAGCCCTTAAGTCAATCAAGGAGAATACAGGGCCGCTGCGTGGTGTCATAAAGCATCAACTGAACTTAGAACCTTTAATTTCACAACTTGGCCAGTAGGACGTAGCAAGATGGTCGGCTTTGGTGTATTCCCAAGGTCGACAGATAATTGATGCCACACTCATTAAGGTTTGACTCCTGAGTTCTGTTTGGTTACGAGTCAATCGCCTATTGAACGAAGCTTGGGGGAAAGATCAGTGATATTGAGATTCCTTAGAACCCGGTTATTATTTATAGGACAGGTTGAACCAATCCAGCTTCAAGATGGTATAACCTTAAAACTCTTGCAGGCTTTAAACCTAAGGGCTTGGTGTGGTTTGTTTGTTTCTTGCTATACATGTGATTTCTTAGCATAATCATGACATCATAAACATGGCATATCATACTAACCATTTCAAGGATTTTCTAGGGCTCATCTTTGCTTTGTTTTGTAGGACATGGCATCCTCCCGCGGGAACACTATCCAGATTAACCTTGTGAAAGTACCTCCTCAACTAAAGGACTTGGCATTAAAGATCCCTGAAAGCTCTCCCTTCACTAAAAAACACGGTCGGCTTCTCAACTTGGTCACTTCAAAACCTGATGAAGAGTTGTTAAAAGTGCTATTTCAGTTCTTTGATCCTTTGCACCACAGTTTCACCTTCCCGGATTACCAGCTAGTGCCTACTATGAAGGAATTTTCTCGGTTATTAGGGGTACCTATTCTTGATCAGTTACCTTTCAATAGTACGGAAAGGCATCCAAAGCCTGAAGAGATTGCTCGAGCTCTATCCTTACAACGGTCAGATGTAGTGACAAATTGTGAAAATAGGGGAAGTGTCCAAGGAATCCCGGTTAAATTTCTATTCGAGAAAGCTCACTATTTTTGGGATACCCTGGATTTACAAGATTTTGAAGAGGTATTGGAACTCCTCATCTACGGGATGGTAATATTCCCTAATGCGGACCAACTCGTAGATGTGAATATGATTAAGGTTTTTCTGTCTCATAATCCGGTGCCTACATTACTTGGGGATATTCTACACTCTCTTCATGCCCACACTCTAAAGAGAAGGGGGAGCCTCCTGTGTTGCACCCCTTTATTGGCTAGGTGGTTTATTTCGCACCTACCCAGGTCTATTTTGAAGAATGAACAGGGTATGAAATGGTCTCATAGGCTGATGACCCTTACACATTCAGACATTCATTGGTGTTCACGGTCCTCGGAAGAGATTACCATCATCGATCGCTGTGGTGAATTCCCTAATGTCCCTCTCTTAGGCATTAGGGGAGGAATCACGTATAACCATTGTTTGGTATTACGACAATTTGGTTATGTAAGAAGGGATGGTCCTCATGCTACACTTATCCAAGGAATCACCTTCGACTATGAGAACAATGCTCAGGGTTACTGTAGAAGGTTCATGTGAGCTTGGGGTATGGTACATAAAGTTGATAGCAAGAAGCTGGGGAACAATAATTCCATCCCTCTTGAGCTTTATCTCAGATAGGTACGAGCCTGATCCCAAAGTCTTATGATGCCTTACCCTGCTGTCTTACCAACGTTTATGGAACCAGTTGCTGAAGGAGACACTTCTTATCTTGTTCTCCATCCTGACATGCCAACTGATCATGAGGAATTACAAAAATCATGGATTCAACTCAAAGAGGAGCGGGATACGTTTGAAACTCAATTCTATGCCAGCGAGAAGAAGGTCCTGGAACTCACTAGGTTACTTCATGAAGAGAGGAACATAAACTCCTACATTGCACCAAAGAGGATGCGCTCCTGGGAGACCTAATTTTCTTTTGATTTAAGTTTTGTTTGTTTAATTGTAAGCCTAAAGGGCACCCTTTGTAACGATTCGAACTTATTAATACAATTAACGTGTGTTTCTTTTGGTTAAACAAATTTGAGCTTTTAAGAATCCTTGAAATCATTGCATACACATATCATCCATGACATTGCATAAATAGGTACCATAACAGGTTTCTCATCTTCTTCGTTGTTTATTTCAACAATAATGTCTTCTGAACAAAGCATCAAGGATCTACAGGCACAAAATGCCCAATTTCAGCAGATATTCGTAGCCTTAGCTAAGGGGCAGGAAGATCTGAAGGCCATTATTCTGAAGGAGAAGAAGAAGAAGAAGAAGACCGTTGTTGTCCTTAATCTGGACAGAAGATTCAAGGGGCCATTGAAGCAACCAACCGATCTGACCTCCTCGTCCAAAGAAGGGGAGAATCAAGAGAGGGAGACAAGGGAGGAGGACCCTAGCCCTGGAGTTTCTAATAATGATACATACTACAATGATGAAAAGTATCCTCCCACTAAGGATAAATACAAACAGTTAGAGGATCGACTGAGTGTAATGGAGATCCATAGAATACCAGGGCTCGATTTTGAAGAGTTGGGTTTGGTATCTGGGGTGGTCATCCCATAGAAGTTTAAGGCTCCGGTTTTTGTGAAGTATGATGGGGTGTCTTGTCCCAAGCTTCATCTCCGTTCCTATGTGAGGAAGATTCAGCCTCACACTGCTGATAGGAACTTGTGGGTCCATTTCTTTCAGGACAGTCTGTCCGGGACTCAGCTTGAATGGTTCTATTAGCTGGAGGGAACCAATGTTCGCAACTGAGAGGATTTTTCTGCTGCTTTTTATAAGTAGTATCAATATAATGCTGACCTCGCCCCTACCCGTACTCAACTCCTGAGTATGTCCATGGGCGCAGGTGAAGGCTTTAAGGACTATGCCCAGAAATGGAGAGATCTGGCATGGAGAGTCCAACCCCCTTTGTCTGATAGTGAGTTGGTTGACATGCTTCTTGGGACGCTGTCTAGTCCATTCTTCAATCACCTGATTGGTAGCTCCTCAGCTGGTTTCACCGAGCTGATATTAACTGGAGAAAGGGTAGAAGCTGAGATCCGGAGTGGCAAAATACAGAAGGATACCTCGTTAAGTTTAGTGAAGAAGCCCTTCATGGGTAAGAAGGAGGTCAGTGCCATTTATAGCTCAAGAGATCAGAGCAGAGCTGAACGCTGTCCAACGGTAAGTGCTGTGATGATACCTAGGCCTGCGACTACCCCAAAATGAAACAATCAGCAAATGGTAGAAAGATGGAAAAGGCAGTTCACCCGAATTAATATGACATTGACTGAAGTTTTACCCCATCTGTTAAGATCCAACTTGGCAACCTTGAAGGAGGCTCCCAAGAATCCTAACACCACATCTCCTCGGTACATTCCAAATGCTCGGTGTGCTTACCATTCCGAGAGTCCTGGCCACGATACAAATGACTTCTAGGCACTGAGAAATAAGGTACAAGATCTAATTGAAGTCAAGGAGATTGAGTTTGATGCTCCGGAGAAGCCTAATGTCATAACTTCTCCCATGCCCAAGCACAACCGTGGAGTTAATGCCATTGATACTGATCTGTTTGTTACCTCTATTGATGAAGTTTCCACCCCTCGCATGACTGTCAAGAAGAATTTTTTGTTGGTCGGCTTATTTCCTAGCTGTGGTGAAGGTTGCCACATGTGTTCATCTCTGCCCTCTGGTTTCTATTTGGTGAAAGCAGGTGTTCAACGCCTGATGGACAACAGAGAGTTTTTGTTTGAAAAGACTCTGATTATGACTGTTCCATATGAAGATGTTTCCATTATAACCATTTCTGCCAATCCTTCCAAGGTCTCCTCTAAAAGACTTGTTAGGATTACACCTGCTCCAAGAATTTCTCCGTTGATAATCACTTTTCCTGGTCCCGTACCATACTCCTCGGACAAAGCTGTCCCTTGGAATTATGGTGCTGATGTCTACTATCATGGAGTCAAACAGGATTTAAAGACTGAAGAGGTTGATCCCGATGTCAGTAATATTTTTGGGACTAGCAAAGTTACCCGAAGTGGAAGGGTTTTCTCTCCCGAGATATCCCCGAAGACTGTCACTAAGCCTGTTGTTATTTCGTCTGTTGTTCCTGCTAGTACTTTAGCTACTACTCCTATCCTTATTACAGTTGTTACCCCTGCTTATGAGTCATCTGGAACTCGAGGCAAAGAAGCTATAGGTGAGCCTTCCCGGACGGAGGCACCTAGAAAAGTTGTTGTGGAATCCTCTAAACAAGAAATAGAGGAAATTTTAAAAATAATCAAGAAGAGCGACTACAATATGGTCGAGCAGCTGGGGAAGACCCCTTCGAAGATATCAATGTTGTCTCTACTGTTGTGTTCTGAGGCCCGCGCAAAGGCTTTGATTGCATTCCTCAAGGATGCACATGTGCTACAAGAAACCTTCGTCGAACAATTCAAAGACTGTGTGGCCAGTTTGACTGATGACAATGGGTTGGGTTTTTCAAATGTCGATCTGACACCAAAGGGGAGAAAGCATAATGATGATCTGCATGTCTCGATCGAATGCAGGGGCACTACTATGGCTCATGTGCTGGTGGGCATTGGATCTTCACTAAATGTCCTGCCTAAGAAGGCCCTCGATCGGCTAGATTGTGAAGGCTTGACCCTAAAGCCCAACAACATTATGGTGAGGGCTTTTGACGGGTCAAAAAGAATGGTGCATGGGGAGGTGGACATCCCTGTCAAAGTGGGTTCTCAGACCTTTGGGTCCACCTTCTACGTGATGGACATCAGGCCATCGTACTCCTGTTTGTTGGGCCGCCCTTGGATCCATGAAGCTGGGGCCGTTACTTCTACGCTGCACTAAATGCTGAAGTATCCGGTGAAGGGGAAGATTGTCACTGTGCATGGTGAAGAGGAGTATATGGTGAGCCACCTGAACTCTTTCATGTATGTGGAGATGGACGGGGAATTCATAGAGACTCCTTGTCAAAACTTTGAAGAGGTTCCCCAGATTATGGCGTCAACCGATACTATCACCAGCACCAAACCACCTTTGAAGATGGCTTCTCTCAAGGACACCAGAACAGTAGTTGAAGAAGGTAGGTGTACCATTTAGGGACAACTCCCTGACTTTCCTCATAAAACTGACAAATTTGGTTTGGGCTTTACTTCAGGAGCTCAAAGGGTTGTTCGACGTGCTCGGGCTGGAGGACCTCCCCTACGCATCAGCAATCGTGGGGTCAACGCTATTGAAGACAGTGAGGAAGATTATGATATCGAGAGCTGGATCTACCCGACTACCAACGGTGGACCTAGTAACTGGACAGCCCGAGATTTTATACCAATTTATTTTGTTCAGCAATAATTATCTTACTTGTTTTCAAATTTGTAATAAACAATTTAAACTCTACGGCCTTGTGTCTTACCCGAGGCACAATGGTTTTGTTTGTGAGGGCTATTATATGTCATTTTCATATGTCATCAATAAAACATTGGACGTTTCTTGCATACAAATTTTGCACTCTCTGTTTTTCTTTTCTGCTTTTCACTTTATCAATACAACTATGCTCTTACACACACTCACATATCAAACTGCAGATCCATATCCACTCTGGATCCCATTGATAACAGTTCTGCTATTGCCAGTTATAACTTCAAAAATCCGATCAACCAAGCCGAGGAAGAAGGTGAGGAAGATTATGAGGTGCCTACAGAACTTGCTAGACTATTACAACAGGAAGAGAGGGATATGCAACCTCATGAAGAGCCAGTTGAGACGATAAACTTGGGCACGGAGGTAGACAGGAAAGAAGTCAAGATCATTGCAAATCTGGAGACTAATGTCAAACAGCGATTGATACAGATGTTGCACGACTATGTTGATATCTTCGCCTGGTCATATGAAGATATGCTTAGTTTAGAAACTGATATTGTGGTACACCGTCTGCCGATTAAAGAAGATTATCCTCCGGTTAAGCAAAAGGTCCGTCGTATGCGCCCCAAAATGTTAGAGAAGATTAAAGCAGAGGTCATGAAACAGTTCAATGCTGGATTCTTAGCTGTCACCTCCTATCCGCAGTGGGTTTCTAACATCGTCTCGATACCTAAGAAGGACGGTAAGGTACGGATGTGTGTGGATTACAGAGACCTGAACAGGGCAAGCCCCAAGGATGACTTCCCGCTTCCCCACATTGATGTTCTGGTTGACAACACCGCACAGCATAAAATCTTATCCTTCATGGATGGTTTATCTGGCTACAACCAGATCAAGATGGCTCCTAAAGACTTGGAGAAGACAACCTTTGCTACACAGTGGGGCACCTTCTGTTACAAGGTGATGCCTTTTGGGTTGAAGAATGTTGGGGCAGCTTATCAGCGAGCCATGGTCGGCTTGTTCCACGATATGACTCACCATGAGATAGAGGTTTATGTTGATGACATGATAGCCAGGTCTCAAACCAAAGAGGAGCACCTTGACCATTTTTAAAAGCTGTTCGACAGGTTGAAGACATACAAGTTAAGGTTTAATCTAAACAAGTGCACCTTCGGGCTAAGGTATGGTAAGCTTCTAGGGTTCATCGTCAGTGACAAAGGTATTCAGGTAGACCCCACAAAGGTAAAGGCCATACATGAGATGTCGGATCATCATACTGAGAAGGAGGTTAGAGGTTTCTTAGGACGCTTAAATTATATCTCCAGGTTCATTTCACATATGACTGCTACTTGTGAGCCAATCTTCAAGATCTCGAAGAAAGATCAAGTAGTAAAATGGAATGATGAATGCCAGACTGCTTTCGAAATAATCAAGGAATACCTTCAAGAACCACCAATTCGGATGCCTCCGGTTGAAGGAAGACCTTTGATATTGTACTTAACAGTGCTAGATAATTCAATGGGGTGTGTGTTGGGGCAGCATGACAAGTCTGGTCGAAAAGAGCATGCAATATACTACCATAGCAAAAAGTTTACCGAATGTGAGACAAGATACTCACTGCTTGAGAAAACTTGTTGTGCTTTGGCATGGGCTACTCGGCGACTAAGACAGTATATGTTAACCCACACTACTCTGTTGATATCTAAGATGGATCCAATCAAGTACATCTTCGAGAAGCCCGCTCTCTCCGAAGAATAGTAAGATGGCAGATGATCTTAACTGAATACGATATCCAATATACAACCCAGAAAGAAGTCAAAGGAAGTGTATTGGATGATCATTTGGCTCATCAGGCCGTGGATGACTACCAGTCCATGAATTTTGAGTTCCCGGATGAGAATATTATGCTAGTGACGGACTACGAAGAACTTGGACATGATGAAGGACCTGAAGAAGAATCCCGATGGACCATGGTTTTTGACGGAGCTTCGAACACACTCGGTAATGGCATTGGCACCGTAATCATATATCCCGAGGGCTGTCATACTCCTTTCACTGCCCAACTATGTTTCAACTGCACTAACAATATGGCGGAGTATGAAGCATGTATCATGGGTCTCAAAGCTGCTATCGGCCTCCCGATCAAGTTCTTAAATGTCTTCGGGGATTCAGCCTTGGTGATAAGTCAGATCAAAGGAGAGTGGGATACGAAGCATTCGAACCTCATCCCATATAAAGAGCACATACTAACGTTGCTCCCACACTTTGAGGAGGTAACCTTTGAACATTTCCCACGAGAGGAGAATCAGTTAGAGGACGCACTAGCTACCATTTCTTCTATGTTCAAGGTCGGGTGGGACAACAGAGCTCCAAGAATCACCATTGAGAGATTGGATGAACCAGCACACTGCTGTGAGATTGATACTGAAGAGGTAGCAGACAAACCTTAGTTTCACGAAGTAAAAAGGTATCTCGAGACTCAAGAGTATCCCGAAGGGGCATCTGTCAATAATAAGAAGTTTCTGAGAAGATTCTCCACGAAATTCTTCCTCAGTAATGGAATCCTCTATAAGTGCAACCATGAATCTACCTTACTGTGGTGTGTAGACAAGAGCAAAGCAGAGAGGGTCATGACAGATTTACATGAAGGTACCTTCGAAACCCATTCCAGTGGACATACCATGGCTAAGAAGATCCTACGGGCAGGATAATACAGGTCCACTATGGAAGCGGATTGTTATCAGCACTCCCGAACTTGTCATAAGTGCCAAATCTATGATGATAAGGTGCATGTGCCTCCGGTTCCTCTGAATGTCTTGACGGCTCCTTGGCCCTTTGCAATATGGGGCATTGACATGATCGGGGAAATCAGACCTACCGCTTCCAATGGGCCTAGTTTCATCCTGGTAGCCATCGATTACTTCATAAAATGGGTTGAGGCTGCCTCCTTTGCTACCGTTACCAAGAATGTTATGGCGCGGTTTACCAGGCATAACCTGATCTGTCGGTATGGTGTCCCAGAGAGAATCATCACTGATAATGGTACCAATCTCAATAACACGATGATCACTGAGCTCTGTAAGCAATTCAAGATACAACATCACAACTCTTCTCCCTACCGGCCGAAGATGAATGGCGTTGTTGAAGCGGCTAATAAGAACATTAAAAAGATCATACAGAAGATGACGGTGACATACAAAGTCTGGCACGAGATGTTACCATTTTCTCTTCATGGGTACCACACCTCCGCACGGACGTCAACAAGGGCAACAACCTACTCTCTGGTATATGGCATGGAGGCAGTCCTACCCATTGAGGTCCAGATCCCTTCTCTGAGGATTATGAAGGATGCGGGTTTGAATGAAGACGACTGGATCCAGACTCGGCTTGATCAACTAAATCTTATCGATGAAAAGAGACTTACTGCTATCTGTCATGGTCAAATGTATCAAAAACTGATGATCAAGGCTTTCAACAAAAAAGTCAGACGCGAAGAGTATCAAGTCGGGGATCTAGTAATCAAGCGCATCATACTGCTGCAAGGTGATCCCAGGGGAAAATAGACTACCACATACGAAGGGTCATTTGTGATTAAAAACATTTTCTCGGGTGGAGCCATGATTCTAACCACCATGGACTGTGACGACCTTCCTCACCCTGTCAATGTCGATATAGTGAAAAGATACTACGCATGAACAAAGACCCGCTAGGTTGATTGGCCTAGGAAAAAATAAGGGCTTTCGGCGAACCAAAAGGGTTCGGTCAAAAATAAGGGATGAAAATGAAAAATTTGTACACCCGGCAAGTCGAAAACCTGAAAAGGCGGCTTGGGCAAAAAAGGGTATCCCGGTGGACTGAAAACCCGAAAGGGCAGTCCAGGAAAAAGTTATGGATATGAAGCGTATCACTATGTCCCATTGAATCACCTTACGATCAGACCTCAATATCAACTATCAAGCTCGAACGACACCAATCAATCTAATCAGCTTCGGACAAGCAGCAAAGTGATGAGACGCTCGAAGACATAGCGGCAATAGCAAAATTGAAACTCAATGGGATTGTTGCACATAGCTATTTTCTTTTCGTTGTACACAATATTATATAGTTTCCAATTTTACGGCGGTGTTCTCTTACTAGAACATCAACTTCCTTGTACAAAAACGCCTATTATAGGCCAACTTCAAAAATTAATACAAGTCATTTTTTACAAAACCATTTGTTTTTATTTTTCTGTTTTGTTTTGCAAAAATGTCTAATGATTTATTCTTGACATATGCATTTTAATATGATTGCTGTTTGTAAATGTTTGTATAGGAAACGGAAAGACGATTGCTCGTAACTTAAGAAACATGGGAAAAAACTAAAAAATGTCAAACCCGACAGTTACTCTGTCCAGCAGGTACTGGAGCAGAGACAACCTCGAAACACAGTCATCAGTACATACGACCCCGTGGCTCCTACACTCCCCACATAGTTGAGGCAATCAAAGCATTGATATCAGCTTCCCTAAAACAGGAAGTACTCTCCCCAGACAGGAAGTGCTTTCTCCAGCCGAATTTCATAATCGCAAGCGGGTCACAAAGTTTTCTCCTAAATAGTGTTTATTTCTCTGAATACAGAAGCTCAATCCCTAACAAAGTTCATCCCTTCAGCTATGGAAGCTTCTCTCTCAAATAGAGTTAGTTCCCCGTAGAGTCATTCTTAAGCAGAGTCTCTCCCCGGTAGAATATCCGTAAACAAGGAGCAAATCTCCAGCATAGTCATCCCCGTTCACCATCCCTAGCGGAAGTAGAAGAACCACAGTTTTCTACCACAGTCAGGAATGCTATTTCCAATAGTCTCCAGCAGCAGTCAGGGATTTATTTTCCCATACTCAGATATGTCACAATAGTATCTCATGTTCATACATCATGGCATACGCATACATATCGCATACAGCATAATCTCATTTATTTTGAGAACATCATCCCACAATGCATTTAATGCATCACATATAATTAACTCTATCATCTTTTCAAGAAAGACGATTATCATCAATAATCCCAGCAGCTGTACATGTCACATCTGTAGACAATTCATGGAAAATCAGTTCCCGAAACCAAACGGGTCAACTAATATACATGATCAAATGAAGTAACCCTACCATCCAGGTTCCTTCCCATAAGACCTACTATCCATGCTTTCATCTTGAAGTAACCCTACCATCCAGGTTCCTTCCCATAAGCCTTACTATCCATGCTTTCATTTCAAAGTAACCCTACGACCCAGGTTCCTTCTCATAGCCCTACTATCCAGGCTTTCATTTCAAAGTAATCCTACGACCTAGGTTCCTTCTCATAGGCCTACTATCCAGGCTTTCATCTCGAAGTAACCCTACGACCCAGGTTCCTTCTCATAGCCCTACTATCCAGACTTTCATCTCGAAGTAACCCTACGACCCAGGTTCCTTCTCATAGCCCTACTATCCAGGCTTTCATTTCAAAGTAACCCTATGACCCAGGTTCCTTCTCATAGCCCTACTACCCAAGAATTCATTTCAAAGTAACCCTACGACCCAGGTTCCTTCTCATAGCCCTGCTATCTAGGCTTTCATGTCGAAGCAACCCTACTATCCAGGTTCCTTCTCTCTTATCTCCAGACAACAGTTTACAACACTGTAAGACCTAGACCCAACCAGATACGGTCGATTTCACATTTCCCTAGTAAGTCGGTGTCCAGCCTGGGCCCTGACCATATATGCAGTTTACTTCCGCCTCCTCAATCAGGAGTTAATTCCCCAGTAGAGTAATGGACAACCGAAGCTCCTATACTCTATTTTTCAGGACATAAATCAATATTCCCCGGCGAAGTCCTCCTCAATGGCAGGTACAAGAATTCTCGCAAAGGAATCTCTTATGCAACCGATATCTTTTCTGGATGGCATCATTAAGCCCATATCTGACGATTCTCCGTCACCTCCCAAATGGCATTTGTAAGCCCATTCTCGATATCACCAATAAATATTACTCCATGCGAGTGCAAATTTTTGGGCACTCTAGTGTTCAATCATCTTCCACCTTTAGATCACGAAAGGCAGACCAGCAAATCTACATCCCTAGGTTTAAGAAGATTGAACAGGGGAAGCTGTTGTACCCCAAAATTTTCCCTCTCATTTTACTCAAAACATACTCCTAGAGGTCCTTAACTTGCCCAAGGATGCCTAAGGATTGACCAGACAAATCCTCCTCCTAAGACAATGAGCCTCAAATTAGGGTTTCACTCCTCATCAAGATGTTTGAGTTCCAAGGGTCCTAAATGGTTTCCATTTCCCTAATATGTTCTCAAGATCATCCATGTCAAGTTTCATGCCTTGCACAAGAAGTTTGCTCAGTCAACTGCTCAGATGCCTGAAAATCAACCGTGTTAGGTCAAAAGTCAATTGTGGCCACATACAGTCGAAATTCAAGATTTTTGGTCAAAATCAACATCTTGAAGTAACATCCATCATTTGATAAAAGTTTGATCATGATTCCTCAAGGAATTCCCCAAATTCATCAAAACTAAAAAGTTGCTAAATTAGGGTTTCTATGGGAAAAGTCAACCAAACTTTGACCAGACATAACTTTCTCATACTTTATCAGAAATTTCCCATCCAAGGCTCATTTTGAAAAGGATGCAATTACCTACCACTCATCTTCATCCCTCAAGTTCAAAAAATGCACTCATGAAAAGATATGAATTTAGACATTATAGGTCATTCCAAAAAGTCAACAAAAACACCTTTTGGGTCAAAGCTTCTTACATGAACATGGAAGATGCAATTGAGGTGAAACCAAAAGGGTTGTTTAGAGGACATTCTAAGATTTTTAAAAAGTCCAAGAACACTCTCTTAGGGTCAAAATTGAGAGAGATGTGCATTGTCAAAGTTGGCCATTTTTGGAAATTTGCACAAAGGCAACCATGCCCAAAATGCATTTTTCTTTAAATGGGCCCAACTTTTTATGCTTGCGTCTTAGTCCTAACATGGTTCACGACCCATTAACCACTCCATGCATCATTTGCTTATTTATTTGATTTATTTTGATTTTAATCATTTAAAATCCAAATTAAATCAAATAAATGATATAAAATTATTTTGGGATGATTTTGCATTAAATAATGAGAATACAAGCTGTATGATAACAAGAAAATTGTGCAAGCCAAGAATGGACATAAAATATCCACATTTGGAAGGTTTTCAAGATTTGATTTCCTCTTAAAGCCATGCCTTTATTCTTTGCATTTTTTCCATACAGGTTGACCTAATCTTGCCCATTGCATATATACAACATTGTCAACCCTAGGCACGAGGGATTACAGAGGCGCGACTTGCTGAAAAGAGTCAAACAAAGTTTCAAATTTCCAAAGAAAAGTGCAGATCGGATTTCATCCTACAGGCCAATTCAAGGAATTTTGGAACATCAGTGATCATCCACGAGGGTCCTTAAAGCCATTCCAATCACTCTCAAGTCACAAGGCATCCAGAATTGTAAGATACATGATCCAGTTTTCCAATTTTTCTTGATTTTCAATTACGTGTATACGTGCATTTTCAATGAAATTTAATCACGCATTCATGTTTATTATAAGGTTTTGATGCTATCTGAATGGTTTGATTGAGTTTTAAGTGTGGGAATTGAAGGATGCCATTCTTAGGGTTTCCAAACTTGTTTTGGGGCTTCTTGATATAGGAAAAATTAGGTTTAGATATGAATACCATGGTGTTCAAGGCTTCAAGCCCGGTTGATTCATGGTCTCCATTAAAATTTATGTTGCTTGTATTTAATTTTGAATGATGCAGGGCTATAGCTATAGTCATCGTCTGTGGGTAAAAGTCCAGGCCTAAAACAACGATTGCAGGAAGAAGTCGATTGCATGTCAAAGCCTGGTTGGCTGATTTGAATTCTGCGCGCGCGTTTTGGCATAATGATTAATATGGTTTTTATATTTTATTTGTGTTATTATGTTAACAAATAAATCATCCAGCCCAGACGGTAAAGCAAACGAGCGTATGAGGGGATGGACCTGGGTTCGATCCTAGGTCCAAGCATTTTATTTTTCCATCACTTCTTTATAGGATCCAATGTGTATTACCCATGAAGGCCATCTTGCATCCTCCAGATCCAGCCATTGGATCATCCCTGGATCCAGATCCAACGTTCAGTGAATGCAGCGCATGGTGGACATTCCAGATCTGATTGCACTGGATCACACGCATTGTTTGGGCCAGCAATCTTAGGCCCAACAAATTTAGCTCTTCACACCCCCCTGATCACTACTTCACAGCAGGCCCACTTCTTTTCTTTTTTTGTTTTGATTTCATTTTATTTTTATTTGCTTGCTTTAATTATTTTTCATATTTTTTACAAAAAAACAAAAATAATTTTTTTTATTAAATCAAAAGGTCATAAAAAATAAATTTAGGTTTTATAATTAAAATTAATTTTTTTTAAAATTAATTATTTTAGTTATTTCAACATTAATTATTTTGTTAAATAAAATTAATTAGAAAATTAGGTTTAATTCGCAAATGTTTAATTTTCTAAATAAAAAATACAAAAATATTTTTTAATTAATTAGATTTTTTAGGATTCTAATTTATTCCCGTATTTAATTTGTCTCGCACATATTTACTTATTTAAAATTCTAATTATTATAACTATTTCGAGGATTGTAATAGGTTTTAATTAGGGTTTATTTTACTGTTTATTCCCTAAGTTTTGGTTATGTAACCCCCTCCCCGAGGCCTTGTAATAGTTAGAACTTTAACTTCTCACACCTTTTAGTTTCTGCAACTATAAACTGCCTAGATGTATGGATAATAGGATTGTATGCGAAAGATAAATCAACGATTAAAAGGTAGATAACCCTAATTGTGCAAAGATAAATAAACTGAAAAATAACACATGCACATGCTTACTCCTAGGGTTTGCCTCACTTCGGTTGCCTTCGGTAAACTATCATGAAGCATAGGGAATTTTAGTGGTCGTCCTCTAGTCCCAAAAGATAAAAAATGAAGCATTCGAATGTTGCCTCAGAAAGATCTTTAGGACTTTAGGGTAACTACTAAGGTTTTCTAACCATTGCTTTTGTGACCGTACTTGTCCCTTTGAATGTCCCTTAAAGCTCCAACAATGGGGCTACCTACTCCTTAATAGTAGGATAACGCTGTCTAAAGGAAACGAGAACGAACATTTTTTTCCCGAGTAGGTAGAAATCTTAAGTACTTGCTCAAAATAACAAAAACTTTTTCACAAACACTATCAAAACAGTTTTCAAAAACAACTTCGTCACACTCTTGAGGACAGATACAAGGGTTATCACAAAGTTAAACCAAACTTTTTAAAACACACACACAAGCAATTTCAAAATGAGCAAGTACCTAAGAGCCCATAGAAAACCATGGATTGAAAGGGTGCTAACATCTTCCCTTTCTATAATCTACCCCCCGTACTCAGAAAATCTCTAAAAAAGGTTTTTTCTGTTCTTTTTCTTTTTCCTTTGTTGGATGAAATAAAATTCGGTGGTGACTCTTGCTTACCGCGACATTTGCGAACAAAAAACGCAAACCAGTATTAACAGTCGGTTCCACCACTGTATCACAGGTACTATACACCCATGTATACTGCGCATGAAGAGACCACACTATGCGCTGCTCGAAGCTCACAAAGTGCTCCCTATTGAAAGACGTTTCTTGCAGGCCTCCCCATTCCAAAAAATCCCAGATTTGAATCAACACCCATCACAATAGACTCATAAACCTCTGTTGGTAAGGAAAATGTAAGGAATCAAATTCTTTACCTTCTTTGCATATCATAATCATTTGATTTTTCATTCATGATCAAAGGGTCTGGGCGTGGTACCCATGTCCATATTGGTTTTCGTTTGCTTACAACATCTGTTGCAGATCTAGCATAGATGAGGCCACAACGTGCATGATCGAAAGACATGGGCTTAGCACCCAGGTCACGCTCTTCGTTTCTTCCAGCATACCTTTACAGAGCCATTGTCATCATAGCATTCCCCCTGGATCGAAAGAGCTTTTCCCCTGGGTCGAAGAACCAGGATTTGCCCAGGATCGAATGGCACCCATATCTTCTGGAATGAAACTTCCCTTTCCTCAAGATCGAAGGGTAGGGCCTTTCACTAGATCGAAAGACAGCTTAAACCTCTTTCGATCCAGGCCACTTGGATTACACCTTTTTATTGCCTGTTTCTTTCGATTTCAGCTTTGTTTTAACCATTTCTATTCTTTTTTTAATCAACATAAAAGTTATTAAAAAAACCACAAAAACATTAGGATAGTTTTTCTTATTAAATTAATTTCATTAATTAATCATTTAAATTATCTTAACATTTTCTCAAAAAAACTAAAATTAAATAGATTTAGGTTTTTTTTAATTCAATTTCTTTTTATACCAAAAACAAACAAAAAATGTTCCTTTCACTTAGTATTTTTAGACACATTTTCAATTTAGGCGCGTGTTTATTTACTTTAGCAATTTTTTTAATTGATGTAACTGTTCCCGGTTTGTAATAGCTTAATTAGGATTTTAATTTACGCACTTTATTTTTCAGTCAATTCCTTATGTAGTTGTCCCAAAGCTTTGTAATAGCGTAGGACCTTTATTTCTCGCTTTTATATTTTATATGCTTGTGCATAAAATGCTAGCAACCTAGGCGTGTATGCTGAATCAATCAATTTGTAGATCACTAAAATTCAAGATAGATATATCTGAAAAAAGCACACTTTTGCATACTTGCACCTCTAAGGTAGCCCCACTTCGGTTGCCTTTAAAAAAAATGGTCACGTCCCTCGAGAATGGGGACGCTTTAGCAAAGACCCGCAAAAATAAAAAAGGTTATAGTCCCTTGATGACCCTATGATGTTGCCTTTCAGTAAATGATCTCGTCCCTTAAACGAAATTGCTAAAGTGTCTCCATATGTTGCCTTTATGACTGTTAAATGTCCCTTTCGATGTCTCTCAAACATCCAACGATAAGGCTACCTACTCACTAATAGTAGGATAGCATTGTCTAAAGGAAAAGAGGAAAAGAACGACCCTTTTCAAGTAATAAGAGTAGATAGCTGTTAGAAGTTTGCTCAAAAATACTTTTTGCACTTACACACAAATGCTACTTTTCAAAAACAATTTCAAAACATTTGCTTTATTAACACTCTTGAGGACTGATACAAGAGTTAACCTCAAAGCAAATTGCCACACTAATGCATCTTTCAAAAAAATTTCAAACTCACAAAGCACAAAAGCATTTTATAAATGAGCATCCCTCTAAGAGCCAGTGGAAAACCACAGATGGAAAGGGTGCTAACACCTTACCTTTCCATAATCTACCCCCTTACTCAGAAAAATCTTGAAAAGGTCTTTTTCTGTTCTTTTCACCCTTTCCTTTGTTGGATAAAAGAAAAGACGGTGGAGACTCTTGCTTACCGCACATTTGCAAACAAAAAACGCAAAAACCAGCATATATAAATCGTCGGTTCTGCCACCGTGTTACATATACCAACAGAGATTGGACTTTGAAACGGTTGTAGCCAAGGGTGGACTTAAAAAGAAGAAATACCCACTACTAAAAAAATGACATTTGAGAAAAGGTCTTTACATCAGGTATAAAAATATATGATGTAAAAAATAAAATTAAAAAGATTTTACATCAGGTATTTATTTGCAATGATATAAAAAATATTAAAAAAATATTTTTCGTTGGCTATTACTTCGGGCCAATTAATCCACAAATGTAAAAGGTTTTGTAAAAAAACACGGTGGCAGTTTTGTAAATAAAAAACTAGGTGGCAGATTGGTAAATAAAAACACGCAAAACCTTACATCGGGCCTTGCGATCCACCGATGTAAAAAACCAAAAAACACTTACATCAGGCCTTGCGATCCACCATTGTAAAAAACCTCAAAACGTAACCATTACATCAGTTATTGATATGCACCAATGTAAAAACATGATTGTGATGTAACCATTACATTGGTTATTGATTTCCACCAATGTAAAAACTATAATATATATTTAAGAAATAAACCCTCACTGCTGTATATTTCGTTATTACTCTCCTCAAAACCCTCACTGCTACACAATCCGTCCATCTCCGCCCTCTGCTCCGCCTACACAGTATGTCCGTCTCCGCCCTCCGCTCCGCCTACACAGTCCGTCCGTCTTCGCCTACAAACGCCCTCCACCCTCTACCGTCTCCTTGTAGATCTGCGACATCTGTCACAAGCCTCCGTCTCCTGACGTCCACGAAGACGGTCTCGAATCTCCAGTCGTCACAGTCTATCACCGTCTTCGAAACCCCCTCCACCGTCCAACTACGATTTCAGTAAGAAATTTTCTATTTTGTTCAACTCCATTGTATATCTATGGATTTCTAAAAGGTATATATACAAAAAAAAATTTAAGCTATTCTTGTTGCTTTTCTTGCTACTGAGATATATTATAAAAAATTAGAAGTATATATAAAAACAATTAGAAGATTATACTAGATACTAACTCGGCGGCTTGGTGAATCCATTCCTTTGTTCATATCTGTTTTTTAATTAATAACTCAGTTTATTATTGTTCATAACTGGTGCTAAATTTGATGATTTGCTCGCTGCTATTGACAGTGTTCGGTCTAGTTAGATAGTAGTATTATAACTATTTTGTTTCTACGTAAAAATATCATGTTTGATACCTTCTGTAAGTATTTCTACTGTAATTGTCTTACTGAGGGGAAGACAACGAAATGTCATCATGTCTCTGCCAATATAACCGAGAATTGGATGCAGGTAAAAAAAATAACTTTACTTTGTTATTTACTTTGTGTTTTGCAACTTAATATGAATTTTTATTGAATAACTCTATATTGTTATATTTATGTATTATAGGTATTTGATGACCTAACAAAATGAACACAAGATAATTTGTATGATTTGCGACTCCGTTGGGCAAAATGTTTCTTTGAGTTATATAAAAATTAAGCTTTATCTGGTGAATTTTATAGAATTGTCTAAGTTGTGGTTTTTGCACATAATTGTTATTATTGAGTTTTTGCACATTACATGTGGTTTTTGCACATGTATTGAGTTTCTTGATATTTTTTGCTGATGTTAATTGTTATTATTTATTGTCAGACAATGTGATTTTGGTGTTGTCTACCGAAGCTATAACTCATTTACTTGTGGATTTTATATTGGTAATTCAAGTTTGGAAAAAGACTTATAAATAGTTGAATATTTTTGTATGTTTTGTGAAGAATTTTTATTTGTAAGTTTGTTGTGAGTTTGTTTGTTGTGATACAATTCAAGTTTGCAATACAATTGTTCATTTTGTAAGTTTGTTGTGAAAAATATGAAAATATCGATCTAGATGTGGTCTATGTGATGTTGGAAAGCTATGACATATATATAGCGACCTAAATATTGTCTGTGTGATATTGGAAAAATATGAAAAAATGGGTACCAATTTTTTTTTACAGGGAATCATCCAGAAAAAAACAATTTATTCAAAAAAAATTGCTTACATTTTACATCGGTCATTACTTCCAACCGATGTAAAAACTGTCAAAATTGTATCTATTACATCGGGCGTAAAGCACAACCGATGTAAAAATGGTATCTTTTACATCGGTCCACCAGTCCACCGATGTAAAATGTTGCATAAATTTTTTTAAAATAATGTTATAATTGTTTTTTAAATCAGGCTTAGCTTATAACCGATGTGTTAACTGTCTTTTTCACATCGGACCCAGAACCGATGTAAAAAGTCACTAATTTACTATATCGCCTGACTTTATATCGGACCCAGAACTGATGTAAAAATTCAGTTTCGCCCGATGTAAAAAGTCATTTATGCACTAGTGACCAGCCGAAGGTGGATTTTAAAATAAATAACGCCAGCCAAACATGGACTTTAAAAGGAAAAGATACTAGCCGAAGGTGGATTTTAAAAGAAAGGGTGCCAGCCGAAGGTGGACTTACTAAAAGAAATATCAGTTGAAGGTGGATTTTAAAAGAAAGGACACCAAGAGAAGGCGGACTCCATTTTTTGTGGAGTTGCAGAAAGATATCTTGCAGACAAAGTTGGGATTTGTCCTATGAATGCTTAGCCACAAAAATAGCTCAGAACAAGAAACCGGTAGGATCAAGGGGTTGGTAGCTATACACAAATACTTGGAGCATGATTATTGTGCATGTGAAGAATCATTAGATCAATGTCTTTTGAGATCTTGTTTTGTTAACAGTTTAAAGTGTTTGCATCAACAACGAAGTTTATTGTTTAATATTTCATTGTAACCAAAACACTTGTATCAAATTTATCAAAATTGTGGAAGATTGTGATTATTTCTCGATGGTTTTAACACCATTGAAGAGTTGAGTAGGAAACGTGAGTACGACAGTGAAACCGTTATATATCATTGTGTATCTTTTCTTCTTCCCTTACATCTTTTACTTTTCAAGAATTAACTACCATGCGATTGCATCGTTTCATGTTTGCATTGATTGTATATCACATAAGTTAGACTTGGCTTATTGTGATTTAATGTATAAGCGTAGGTATATGGTGTATCAATCGTATTGAAGTATTATGACTTCAATCTAGTTTTTTGAATCTATAAGCTATGTGTTCTGAAATAGCTTTGTTGAAAAGCTACTTGTGCAGTCTTGTTATTGACTTGCATTCGAAGCAATCAAATGCATATAGAACATCATATATCATTTCATATGGATTGTTTCATTGAGATTTTCCAAGCTCTCGTATTCTGTGTTTTGCTTCCACGCCTTTTTTAAATCTCTGATTTCGTACATGGGACCTAAAACTATTTTTGAAAAAGTCTAATTTGGGAAAGGGTTTATTCAACCCCCTTCTAGACCTTTTAGTGTCCATATTCTCACCCAACAAAAAATGGTATAAAAGGTAATTGTTGGGTAAAAAATACAATAACATTGATGATACTTGGTGTAATCTCAACGATAGCTTAAGGATAAACCTGAACATTTCCTATACAAATAAAAAAACATGCAAGTCTTAGAAATCAAGGATAATACTCAGAGAAGCAATGTGGAAAGGTACAAAGATAAAGTTTAACCTCATATCTTCAGCACAAAATATGATAGAAACAAGAAGATTATTTATAGCAACAATACCTGTGTAAAAATCATAACTATTAGTACAAATGCTAATATTGCATTTGAAGATGAATGGAACCTTGGAGCTTGGTTGAGAGATGAAATCTACAATTAAAACAATCACAACAAATACCTGGAATCAAAAGAGGATTTAAAAATCATTAGCGTATGAAGTTCAAATGGTTATCCATGTGTTTGAAGTTGCTAAAAAGATAAAGACTCAAAGTTTGAAGATTCAAATTGATAGCAAAGTTTTTGTCAACAAGGTGAATAATAGTTTTGAGAAATAGTTATAGGGTTAAGCAGAAGGAAATTAAGAATGATAGAACATGTTTGGGTAGATTGATGTTTATCACTCAACAAAGAAATGGGTATATAACCCATATTAATAGATTAAACAATAGTGTAGCCCACCAATTCGCAAAGAGTGAAATCCAAGTTAATAATAAAAGTTGGATTAATTCTGTAACTGGACCCGTATTCATGACACCACACAGCGGCCCCATATTCTCCTTGATTCAACACAAAGGATATCGGTACCAACAAATGTGTCACACTAACTTAGCCATCGCTTTAACCACGCCGGTATTACATCGCACAGTCCCCATGATCTATTGCTACTTACCTAATATGCCCTAAATCCGGGTATAAGATCTATACAAGAATACCGAAACATAAACCCGAAATGTAAAGCAAGCAAGTCAAACAAGTTAAGCATTTTAAATATGATCTAGCTTTAAGGTAACCCCACTTTTATTGTCATATCCTCAGCAGAGTCGCCAGTTCTGTAATACGGTGACAGAACTAACTGTTATACTGGTTTTGCATTTGTATTCGCAAATGTTACGGTAATCAAGAGTCGTGACTGACTTTTCTTTTATCCAACAAAGGAAAGGGTGAAAAGAGAAGAAAAAGAACTTTCGAGATTATTTATGAGTAAGGGGGGTAGATTATGGAAAAGGAAGGTGTTAGCACCCTTTCCATCCGTAGTTATCTACGGGCTCTTAAATGCTAGCTCATTTGAAAATACCTTGTATTTTGTATGTTTGAAAAAGTATTTTGAAAAGACGCCTTAGTGCGGTGAACTTTGTAATGTTTCTTGTATTGTTGAGAACGTATAAAGAGTGTTTTGAAAATGTTTTTGGAAAGAGTTTTGTGTATGTGAGAAATTGTTTTTGAGCAAGCATCTAAGAATTATCTACTTTACTCGAAAGGGTTCGTTCTTTTCCTCTTTTCCTTTAGACAGTGCTATCCTACTATTAGTGAGTAGGTAGCCCTGTCGTTGGATGTTTGAGGGACATTCTAAGGGTCATCGTTATAGTCACAAAGGCAACTGGGCAAGATACTTTAGTAACCACCCAAGGTTTTTAAGATCATACCGAGGCAACATCGAGAGGGTCATTTTTGAGATCTTTAAATCGAAGGATAGCCACTAAAATCTCTCACATTTCGAGAGTTGTGACTGTTTTAATCCGAAGGCAATCGAAGTGGGGGTACCCTAGAGGTGCGCATGTGCGAGTGCGTTATGTTTCAGTTATTTATCTTTGTGTTAGGTTCACTAACATTTTGTTTTAAATTTCTTACCATGCAATCCTATTACCATACATCTAAACAGTTAATATATGTACAGGAATTTAAAGTGCGGAAATTAAAACCTAACTATTACATGACTTCGGGGAGGGGGAATTTACAAGTCCAAAAAAACTGGGGAAATAAAAAAAGCAATAAATAAAGTCCTAATTTTAACTTTTACAACCCATAGTTAGATACAATAATACGAAATAATGCGGGAAATAAAATGAACGTGCGAGGGTTAAAATAATATTCGAAACCATAAGAAAGGTCTAAGTAATTTAGGAAAGTTTTTAATTGTTTGTGTTTTATTTTAAGAAAAATGTTTAAATAATAAATAAAAAAAACTAAACTAGATCTAATCTTAAAGAAAAATATTAATTATTAATGAGAATTAAAATTAATAAAAAGAAAACTAATTCTATATTTTTTTGTATTTAAAAAAAAAATTGAAATTAATTAAATCCTAAATTCTAATTGATTTTATAATTAAGGAAATAAGTCAAGGTAACTAACTAATTAATTCATGAAAAAAATTTAATAAAAAAACTAAATCTAAATTTTTGGTGATTTTCGGATTTTACGGTTTTTTAAATGATTTTTTGTTATAAAAAGAAAAAGGAATTAATTAAAACAAAAGAAAATAAATAAGACAAAGGATAATATGGGCCATGTTGCAACAAGCAAATATGGGTGAGAATCTGAAAACGTCCCAAGCCCATTAAATAAGAGGCCAGGTATTTGCACATGATCCTATATGTATGGCCCTTGAAGGATGTATGGTGGGAACGCGCCTTTGAGTCTTTAGATCTGGCTTTAGTTTGGCATGAAAGTCCCTTCATTTTGAATTACGAATCTCAAAAGTTCTTGAGCCCTAACAATGGCATCCTGTGATTTAATCATTGAAACTCACATGTGATACGTTAAACCTGCTCTAATCATTGCCATAAACATATATGCACGTGTTAGATTGGTTAACAATATATATATTAACAGATTGAATCCAAGAACACAATACCAAATTGGTGATGATCGTAGTGATTATTTTGAACGTGAAGGGAGTCAGTTATGAGTTGGATTCGATTACTAGATGCCTCAGAGAGGTGATTCGATCACTTGTTTGGATTGTTGGGGCTTTGAAATGCAGATATGACTTTGCACTAGTTTGAGATTTTTTTTGAAAATTTTGTAGAGCTTTTGTTAGGCAATTGGAGATATTTTTGAAGAGGGATTTCGTGCTCCTTTGCATATGGTTTGCTTATGCTTATATAGAGGTATGAATGAGGCAACATACATGGCAAGGAATCAAGTAATCAAACCATGATAAAACAAAAATCAAACATATTGAAAACTTTCCATTTTTTGAGTTTGTTCTTGCCATTTTTGAAGATCCTTGTCTCAAACATTTCTCTCACGGTTATGGCAAGCTTTTATGAGGTCTTGGGCCTTCTAGTAGATCCAAAACAAAAGCGTACATGCCTTATACCATTATTTCATATTTTATTTAATTTAATTTGAATTTAAATGAATAAAAATTCAAATAAAAGAAATAAAAATTATAAAAAAATATGTGAATTGATTTAGAAGTCCTCTAACACATTATTAACATGTTTGAACATCAAAAGTTAGGCCCACAAGTTCAAAACTTCATGTTTGCTCACTTTGCATTTCATGCATTTCCTCAAAATTTCCCAACTTGTGCAACTCATAAGTTGCTCAATTTTCATATTTTGAAGGTTATCTCTGACTTTTTAGAAAGCTCAAGATGTTCCCTACAATCTCTATGTTGACCATTTTTGCATTTAGAGAAATTATCTTGATGTAACTTGCCTTGACAAAATATGCCTGTTTGTTGACTTTCAAAAAGACTTGTAATGTATTGGCTCATATATTTCCAATGATGCATTTTTTGAACTTGAGGGAAAAAGAAAGGTTTTAGGGAATTGAATTTTATTCACAGTGAGCTTTGGCTGGGGCAAAATGGATAAGACATGTGAAAGTTATGCCTAGTCAAAGTTCAGTTGACTTTCTCTAGGGAAACCCTAATTTAGCAATTTTGATTCTTGAGGTTTTGAGAGCATTCCTTGAGGAATCATGATAAACCCTTGATCAAATGATGTATATCACTTCAAAATGTTTATGTTGACCAAAAATCTTGAAGTTTGACTGTATGCTGACCATAGTTGACTTTTTGACCTATACAGTTGATTTTCAAACATTTGAGCCATTGACTGGGAAAACTTGTGATGCAATGCATGAAAATTGGAATGAGCATTATTGATGACATATTAGGAATCGCGGAAATCACTTGAGTCCTTTAAAACCCAAACTTCTTTGTGAAAAGTGAAACCCTAGTTGGAAGTCCATTGCTTAGGAGGAGAATTTGTCTGGTCAATTCTTAGTCAACCTTGAGCACTTGGGGACCTCTATGAATATGTCTTGAATAAAATGAGAGGGAAAATTTTAGGATACAACAACTTCCCCTATTCAATATTATTAAACTTGAAGAGTTAGATTGGCATGTCTGCCATTCATAATCTGAAGGTGGAAGATGATTGAACACTAGAGTGCCCAGAAATTTGCACTTGCTTGTGCATGAAGTAACGTTGTTGGTTGATGATATCGAGAATGGGCTTATAGATGCCATTTGGAGAAGATGACTGAGATTCGTCAGAGATGGGCTTATAGATGCCATCCAAAGTAAATGTTGACTCCAAACTGGAAAAGTATCAGAATAAATCTACTGTTGATTTTATCTAAGCCAGAAGAGGTCTCTGTATCTGACTTTGTATGAGAAGTATACTAGAATGAGTTTGTATCTGATTGTATCTAGCAGATGTGTTGGGGAGTGTCAGAATGAATCTATGTCTTGATTGTATCTAGAGATGTATTGAGTATGAGTATCAGAATGAATCTATATCTTGATCGTATCTGAACTGAAAGATGTATTGAATGAGTATCAGAATGACATCCGTATTTGGAGCATATATGAACCGTATCTAAAAGATGTACTGAATGAGTATCAGAATGACATCCGTATTTGGAGCGTATATGAACTGTATCTAAAAGATGTACTGAATGAGTATCAGAATGACATTCGTATTTGGAGAGTATCTGAACTGTATCTGAAAGATGTACTGAATGAGTATCAGAATGGCATCCGTATCTGGAGTGTATCTGAACAGTATCTGAAAGATGTACTGAATGAGTATCAGAACGACATTTGTACTTGGAGCGTATCTTAAGTGTATCTGAAAGATGTACTGAATGAGTATCAGAATGACATCCGTATTTGGAGCGTATCTGAACTGTATCTGAAAGATGTACTGAATGAGTATTAGAACGACATCTGTATTTGGAGCGTATTTGAACTGTATCTGAAAGATGATCTAGAATGAGTATCAGAATGACATTCGTATCTGGAGCGTATCTGAACCGTATCTGAAAGATGTACTGAATGAGTATCAGAATGACATCCATATCTGGATTGTATATGAACTGTATCTGGAATGAGTTCCAGAATGAATTTGTTCCTTGATTGTATTTGTACTGTATCTAGAAGAGAAATTTGGAATGAGTGCCAGAATTAATCTGTGTCTTGATTGTATCTACACTGTATCTAGAAGATGATAAACTGTTGACAATCTCTATCTGTTCGAGAACTAACCTGAAAAGACAAAGTTAGTTTTATGCAATGGTATGATGTAGGTATTGTATTGCATAATGATGCTCTCCAAATAAACGAGATTGTGCTTTTTGCATTTTGTATGCATATTCTTTGTCGTTTGTAAATGATGTATGAATCTGAAATGTTATTGAGGTGCATTTGTAAACCCAAGCATCTTTGTTTGGGGAAAATAAATCTTTGATTGTTGCTGGAGATGAAGAGTATGTGTATATTCGATCTTCTAGGAATTTTTTCCATTGGGGATCCCTGCTTTCTTGTTCGAGGAAGCTTTGCCGAGGAACATTGATTTTTTCTCTTTGCTTGAGGAAACTCTGTTGGATCGTGTTAATTCTTGCTTGGGGAGAAGAGTTTAAGAACATTGGATACTCATTGTTATACTGAGGAGTTTGTATCCTGACTGGGAATAGAAGAGATGGATAACTATCCGACTCTCCTGGGGAGGATAAAGTTGACTGACATCTGGTTCGGTTTCCAGGTTCCATAGAAACTCTCTAGGGATAGTGACGACTTCACTAGAGAGAGGAATTTGCCAGTGAGTTGGAGTAGAAGCACACTCAAGCTGGGGAGTGTCAGAATAAATCCATGCCTTGATTGTATCTGAAAATGTATTGAATGGGTATCAGAATAATATCCATATCTGGACTGTATCTGAACTATATCAGAAAGATGTACTGAATGAGTATCAGAATGAGATCCATATCTGGACCGTTTCTGAACTGTATCTGGAAGAGAAATTTGGAATGAGTTCCAGAATGAATCTTTGTGTTGATTGTATCTGTACTGTATCTAGAAGAGAAATCTAGAATGAGTGCCAGAATTAATCTGTGTTTTTATTGTATCTGCACTGTATCTAGAAGATGATAAACTGTTTGGGGAAATAAACCCTATTGATGGAGAAGTACTCTTGCTGAGGAAACACCCTTGTTAAGGAAATGAACTTTGTTGGAGAGCAGAAGTCTGAAGGAGGTTTTACAACCTTTGAGGAACAAGCTCAGCTGGGGAAGAGAAACTCCATGAACTGTAATGATTAAAACTCTGTAGGTTGGTGATATTTCCAGGAAGAAGATCATACTCCTTTGTCCTCCAGAGCGATCTACCGGGGAAATTGCAGGGAATGTATGACTTTGTGAAGATTACTTTGTGGAGATAATCTCATGGAATTGGCTATGCGGGGGTCCGTGGAGACTTGAACATACCTCATCTTCTAGAGCCCTTGGTGAATGTTGATCGGGGCGATAAGTCTTCTACTGATAGACAAGTGACGAGATGACGGGACATAGTCGTACGCTTTAATTATTAATGAGAATTAAAATTAATAAAAAGAAAACTAATTCTATATTTTTTTTGTTTTTTTTATTTTACGATTTTTTTAATGATTTTTTATTATAAAAATAAAAAGGAATTAATTAAAACAAAAGAAAATAAATAAGACAAAGGATAATATGGGCCATGTTGCAAAAAGCAAATAGGGGGTGAGAATCTGAAAATGTCCCAAGCCCAATAAATCAGAGCTCGGGTATTTGCACAGGATCCTGTACGTATGACCCTTGAAGGATGTATGGTGGAAAGGTGCCTTTGAGTCTTTAGATATGGCTTTAGTTTAGCCTGAAAGTCCCTGCATTTTGAATTATGAATCTCAAAAGTTCTTGAGCCCTAACAATGGCATCCTGTGATTTAATCATTTAAATTGACATGTGATACGTTAAACCTGCTCTAATCATTTCCATAAACATATATGCATGCGTTAGATTGGTTAACAATATACATACACACACACACACACACACACACACACACACACACACACACACACACACACACACACACACACACACACACACACACACACACACACACACACACACACACACACACATATATATATATATATATATATATATATATATATATATATATATATATATATATATATATATATATATATATATATATATATATATATATATATATATATATATATATATATATATATATATATATATATATATATATATATATATATATATATATATATATACTAACAGATTGAATCCAAGAAAACTATACCAAATTGGTGATAATCATAGTGATCATTCTGAACATGAAGGGACTCAGTTATGAGTTGGATTCGATTCCTGGATGCCTCAGAGAAGTGATTCGGTCACTTGTTTGGATTGTTGGGGCTTTGAAATGCAGATACGGGTTTGCACTAGTTTGAGATTTTTTTTGAAAATTTTGTAGAGCTTTTGTTAGGCAATTGGAGAGATTTTTTAAGAGGGATTTCGTGCTCCTTTGCATATGGTTTGCTTATGCTTATATAGAGGTATGAATGAGGCAACATACATGGCAAGGAATCAAGTAATCAAACCATGATAAAACAAAAATCAAACATATTGAAAACTTTCCATTTTTTGAGTTTGTTCTTGCCATTTTTTAAGATCCTTGTCTCAAACATGTATCTCAAGGTTTTGGCAAGCTTTTATAAGGTATTGGCCTTCTATAAGATCCAAAACAAAAGCTCACATGCCTTATACCATTATTTCATATTTTATTTGATTTAATTTGCATTTAAATGAATAAAAATTCAAATAAAAGAAATAAAAATTATAAAAAATATGTGAATTGATTTAGAGGTCCTCTAACACCTTATGAACATGTTTTAAAATCAAAAGTTAGGCCCACTAGTTCAAAACTTCATGTTTGTTCACATTGCATTTCATGCATTTTCTTAAAATTTCCCAACTTGTACAACTCATAACTTGCTCAATTTTCATATTTTGAATATGATCTTTGACTTTTTAGAAAACTAAAGATGTCCCCTACAATATCTATGTTTACCATTTTTACATTTGGAGAAATCATCTTGATGTAACTTGCCATGATAAAAAATGTCTTTTTGTTAACTTTTAAAAAGACCTGTAATGTATTGGCTCATATCTTTCCAATGATGCATTTTTTGAACTTGAGGATAAAAGAAAGGTTGTAGGTAATTTAATTTTCATCACAATAAGCTTTGGCTGGGGCAAAATGGATGAGAAATGTGAAAGTTATGCCTGATCAAATTTTAGTTGACTTTCTCTAGGGAAACCCTAATTTAACAATTTTGATTCTTGAGGATTTGAGATCATTCCTTGAGGAATCATGATCAATCCTTGATCAAATGATGGATACCATTTAAAAATATTGATGTTGACCAAAAATCTTAAATTTTGACTGTATGTTGAATCTTGAATTAATTGAATCTAAACTCAAAGTTTATGCGGATTGGTAGTTTTTTTTTTTAGCGTGGTTGATTATTTCTTTTTCTAATTCATATGAATTCTATTTTATCATACAAATCTATTTTATTCTACCACCTTCCCGGAGTTAAGTCTCCGGGGAATTTTTATTTTTGAATGATATCGTTGGCAATCATAAAAAGACAATTCCCCTTTAATCTAGCTATTTGTGCAACTATTTTACGATTAAGAAGCAATTGATTCTTGTACAGATTATACATTAAATTACTATAGCGATAGTATATTGTTTCTTTATTTTGGCTTATTATTGCATTTATTCGACTGATCCACAAACTGCGAAAGTCCCTTTTTTTCTTATCTCTATCCCGTTGAGACGAAACCAAAGCTTTTATTCTCTGTTGGAAAATAATTTGAATAAGTTTTGAATGAGCTCCGCGAAAGCCTAATGTAAAGGAATTCAATTTTGTCCTCCGTTTTCTCGCGATAGATCCTCGTTTAATTTTGTTCATTGGATAAATGAGACTTTGATTAATAACTATTTAATTTTTTTTTCTTTCAGTTATTCTTTTATCCTTTCTAGTCTATTACGAACAACATGGATTCTTCCAATGTGGAAAATATAAATTCCAATGGCTTTTGCTACTATAACCTTCCCAACCACTATTTTTTTCTTCGTTTTTTCTAAGTATAAGTATTTTAACTCTTAATAATAACTTCTATTGATACTAGGTATTCAAAAAAACATAGTAAATAAAATAGAAATAAACAAAGAAATCGTGGGTTCCATCGTTTCTATGATTACTTGTTAAACGGTGAGGTCCTCTCTATACACCGGAGCCCCTTCCTTCATTGAATCTTGATTCAATCAATGTTATTGTGAACTTGTACAGTTCACACTTCTTAGCTCTACCCATTGAATATATAGTAATAGGTCTTTCACAATAAAATTTAGCTATACAGTAACGGTATTTAAGTATGAAGATTAGCTGGGTAGTTGACCCTCTTAGTCTGTTATTGCTAAAATTAGGGCATAATTTGTCTTTATTTCAAAGAGGATCTTTCCCGCTTAATGGATCACTTTTTGTTACCAATGGGAAAAGTATATTTCATCTTAAATTAAAAATTAAGGTAATTTGTTTTGCACCAATTGAGAAAGCATAAATTTTATACACAATAGAATTATATATATATATATATATATATATATATATATATATATATATATATATATATATATATAATTATTATTAATTGAATATATTTTTTAATTTCAGTATATGATCTAAACGAGTCGCACATACACCTTAATACATGTTCCTCGGCGTTGAGGGCATCCCCGAAGAGCGGGAGATTTTGTTACAGTCCGGATTGGCTGTCTTGTGTTTCTAATAAGTTGGTTTATAGTTGGCATGGGGAGTCATATACATAATGAGCTGGTTTGGATCAATACTAACCTGATAATTTTCAAATTGATAAGGACTCTATAAAATCGGGTGATTAAAAAGATAAAAGACAACATCAAATTATAATTCTGCATTTAGTCGGTACGCTAGGAAAGAAGCATCAGAAATAGTAGAAAGAAAATATTCTCATTTATTAGGATCAAAAAGGGAATAAAGATTTTATGCAAATTTTGTGATGCAGTTGATTTTCAAACATTTAGCCATTGACTGAGCAAACTTGTGATGCAAGACATGAAACTTGGCATGAGCATAATGATGACATATTAGGAACCATGGAAATCACTTGAGACCTTTGAAACCCAAACTTCTTCGTTAAAAGTGAAACCCAAGTTGGAAGTCCATTGCTTATGAGGAGAATTTGTCTAGTCAATTCTTAGTCAACCTTGAGCACTTGGGGACCTCTATGAATATGTATTGAATAAAATGAGAGGACAAATTTTAGGGTACAACAACGTCGGAATAAACGAGATTGATTCTAACCTCCCTCTTTATATAAAGCTCTTCACACACGAAGTTCTAGATATTCTACTCATTCTCACACTTACACTATTGTTTATTTATTCACTAACTTGAACGTTGGAGCTAGTTTTATAGACTCACTCCGATATGTTGTATCAAAAACTCACTCGACACTCGATTTCTATTTCACTCCATCAACAACTACTTATGATTTCTCAATGGAACAATATTTAAGTATTAAAAAAATCACAATTAATTTTTCCAATTCACAAAGAAAATTAAGTTAAACTACTCTCTATGTCTAATAAATTTCATCATTTAATATCGTCTCTTTTTTTACTAATACTATTTTTTGTTTTTTTGGAATTTTTTTGAATGATATTAATAGTGTCTTCATGTTGAGACATGCGGCAAGTCCCTTTTATTTCTCTATAAATACAAATGATTCTCCTCAACTTTAGACAAATCTTAACACTTGTCATAAAGTATTGGCCCATTATTGTTCTAGCAACATAATAAAGTACAACAATTGCTAGAACTTACACAAACATATATATAAATGACTATTAACGAGGGAGTGACAAAAGAAACTGAATGGAGAATCAAAGTAGATGGTGTCATATGGAAAAGAGGTGAAATCTCTTGCATCATGTGGACATTCATAGCAAGTCTTTATTTCAAGTTGTGTGAATTTATTAAGAAATCTTGGGAAATTGGTGTGAATGATCCAAGAAAATTCATCCATTGTGTCAAGGTGGGAATAACACTTACAGTTGTTTCACTATTCTACTATCTAAACCCTTTGTATGATGGAGTTGGAGGAAATGCTATGTGGGCAGTAATGACTGTTGTTGTAGTCTTTGAATATACTGCTGGTAAATACTTCTAACTATATAATATATATATATTTTATTTTATTTTTTGAAACAATTAACAATTGAATTATACAATGGAATTTCAGGTTCTACAATATATAAAGGTATAAATAGAATATGTGGAACTACACTTGCTGGTCTTCTAGCCTTTGGTGTACATTGGGTTGCTAGTAAAGCTGGAGAGAAAATTGAACTCATAATTGTTGGAGTCTTCCTCTTTCTAATAGGTATACTATATATTTATAACCAACAATAATACTATTTGATAAAAAAATATTGATGATTAATAATATTTTTATTTATATTTCCAGCTTCTGTAGCTACATTCTCAAGATTTATACCAATCATAAAGGCTCGTTCTGATTATGGTGTCATGATATTTATCCTAACTTTCAGTTTGGTTTCGATATCGGGTTATAGAATTGATGAATTGTTTGATATTGCAAAATCAAGAATTTCAACAATCATAATTGGCACTTCATTGTGCATAATAGTTTGTTTGATTATTCGACCGGTTTGGGCTGGTCTAGATCTATATGTTTTAGTTATCGGAAATCTCAACAAACTTGCTGACTCTTTTCAAGGTTAGTATTTTCCAAAACACTCTCTTTAAATTAATATTTTATTTATATTAAAGCGATACTAAATCATATTTAAATTGTTACACTCAATCTTTTGGACCTCCGTTTAAATACCAACAACTTTTTTCTTCTTTCTTTTTCTTTTGATACAATAAGGAAGACTTTTTATAAAGAAAACTAATCAAGTTATTCACTTACATTTAACCTTGTTTATTTTATATATAGATAGTCACATCTACTACTATAATACATTAATTGTTATGGTCCAGGGTCTATGTCTTCATATTTTTTTTGTTTTAAGTGAAATTTAATTTAATTTTTATTGAAAACATACATATTAAACAGTATTTAAGATATTAAGTATTACTATAATTTACGAGATGGATGTTACCTTGACACTTATTTTCTATACCATTCTTACATTTATATATTTTTTAATATATTTATACGGTGAATAATATTTTATTTAATAAAATAATATTATTTTTAAAAAATATTTATTTTATAAATTTATTTTATAACAAAAATATAAAATCATGTCATTAATCAATTTTACAATTGAATTAACCACAAAATTATATGTTATTAACCAATTATTTTATTTATAATTTATTAACCACTTTTACTATTTTATTAACTAATAAAATATATATTATTAATTATGTTCTGACACTAAATTATAAATATATTAATCAACTTTTGTATTTTATTAACTAATTTTATTTTAATATTTAATATTTTTTACGTTTTAGAATTTATTAACCAAATTATAATTGTATTAACAAATTTTATATATAATATTAACTAAAATCTGAACTGTATATATATTAAAAATTTTATTTTAAAATATATATTAATTAAATTTTAATTTTTCATTAATCAAAATAATTTTAAACAAAAATATACTAAAAAGTCAAAATACTATGTATATATTGTTCACGTATTTGTGAATAATGTATTCGGTGTAGTGTGAAAATGTAATATTTTTGATATCTTATGCATAATATGTTTGAAAATTACTAACAACATTTATAAAAAAAATTATAAATTATTTAAAATCAATCTTAAAAACTACAAAAAAAAAATAATGGTTGATATTATTTGTTTACTTTTAGTTTTCGTTTTAAAGAAAATTAAACAAAAACACAGAATAATTCCTTAGTTTTCTTACCTGGACTTTAAGTTTTGTCTAATTATAAACATTGTGTAACTATTTGTTTCAGGTTGTGTGGCTCAATATTTTGAAGAACAAACAAGTGATGAGGAGTCTAACAAAAAAATGATGGCTTACAAAAGTGTATTAAACTCCAAAGTCACAGAAGAAACAATGGTATTACCTATATTATTATGGTCGCAAATCTGTTTTTAAATCATTATTCTCATATGTTAATGTGTTGGATAAAGATATGATACAGTATTATGATATATGATAAAAAGATATAGTCAACTTTACTATAATTTTTATTGACTAAAATAATATCACTGGTAATTTCAGGCTAATTTTGCTAGATGGGAACCTCCACATGGAAAATTCAATTTCCGCCACCCATGGAAACAATATCTTAAAATTGGAGCCACAATGCGTAGGTGTGCTTCATGCATAGAAGCTCTTAATGGTTGCATAAATTCAGAAAACAAGGTAATATCTAAATTCTTTAATATAAATACATAAATATAATAAGAAAATAATATTATTGAGGTAGATTTAATAAATTATTATTGAATTATTTTTTGCAGACATCATATGACATAAAGAAAATCATGAGTGCAGCATCTATGAAAGTAGGTGCCAACAGTGCAAGTGTCTTAAGAGAGTTGGCAATTACAATCAAAACTATGACAAAGTCAAATAAGCTTGATATTTTGGTGATAGAAATGAATAATGGTGCACAAGAGCTTCAAAAATTATTAAAATGTTATGATGATGGAAAAATTGAAATCCCAATAATGGAAATTATTGAAGTGGTGAGTGTGGTTTCTTTGCTTGATGAAATTGTAGTCCGTGTGAAAGACATTGTGAAATGTGTTGAAGAATTGTCGGATTTGGCAAAATTTAAACCTGCAGTATTGGCCAAGTGTAACAAATCCAAACCAGCAGACAATAAGATCTCTCCGGAAGACCAAAATGATGACGAAAGAATAATCAAGACACTCCAAATTGTTTGAATATTTAAAAGATACTTGCATGTAATTCAATTTTGTCCATTTGATTTTAAAAAGTTCTAAAAAAATGGTAATAGTATTTTCTTTTTTTTTATGTTTTCCATCAGAGTTAATATTCTTACAAATTCTAAGAGTCGTAGCCATATGAGATGTAGTAATATTAATATAACAAAAATATGATAATGAAATATATAATAAGAGTAACACTCTTTGGGTAACTGTATAGGCCAGCTTCAAGCACCATGTCTATCTTAGCGCTAATTTTCGATTCCATCTGCTTTGATCTAATTTTTTAGGGAACTCCACATGAATGCACCCACAATCTTGATGATTCTTGCTCTTGCGTTGGTACACCGCTCATCACAAGTGAATGTCAGTTTCTGCAAAACCAATCGCACCAATGTGCCATAGGTATGGTAATTTTAGCCACTACCCCAGGCACTCAAAATCTCAAGAAATTTTAATTGTTTAGATCATGTTTTGTAAAGTTTCAATATTTTGAAATGTAATGTTTATCAAAAATATCAGACGTTTTTGCAAATAAATCAGTAAACATAAAAACAAAGGAAAAGATGTTGGATAAAAAGAGAATTTTATTGATTAATTGTCTTGTAAATATGCATACACATCAGGAAGCAATTCCTAAAAGAGGTGATTGCGCATCAAAAAGAAAATACAAAGATGGCAATGTGAAAACGGATTTCCACCGGATTTCGATTCTGCTATAACTCTTATGTCCTCGAGGTTTCTCTATATCTTGCTTTCTAAAGAAGATGATTGGATTGGTCCCGACCCTTCAGAGTCACCAACTATAATGATGAGATGATACTAAAGATCTAACCCAGACCGCAATCATTCGCTTTTAAAATCCCCAACTTTTGTCTAAATCACCCTTTCGGGGTTTCAATCCACCAGGAAACCCATTTTTCTTAAGTCGCATTTTCGGGTTTTCAACTTAGAGGGTGTACTCAATTCTTTTTTATTCTTTTCTTTTTTATCCCTAATTTTTGCCTGAACCTTTTTCCTTTTTTGTGATTCGCCAGGATGCCCCTTTTTTCCTAAGTCGTCGACTTAGCGGACCTTTTTATGCGAAGTATTTTTTAACTACGTCAGCATTCACTGGATGTAGAAAAATTTCCCCATCCATAGTTACAAGTATCATGGCTCCTCCTCAGAAGAGTTTCTTTACTACATATGATCCTTTGTATTTTGGAGCCCATTTTCCCCTAGCATTTGTGTTATTGGGAGGCAGGATCCTCTTCAATACAAAGTCTCTAGATTGGAATTTCCGAGGATGAACTTTCCTATCAAAGGCATTTTCATCCTTGTTTGATACAATATCCCGTGACTGATGGCTGCTAATCTCTTCTCACCAATGAGGTTCAACTGATCAAGTATGTTCTAAACCCATTCAGCTTCATCAAGCTTCACGTCTGTCATAATTCTTAAAGAAATAATCTTGATTTCCACGAGTAGGATTGCTTCTATACCGTATACAATAGAGAAAGGGGTTGCCCCAGTTTAGGTACGTACCGAATTACGATATGCATGCCAAGCGAAAGACAACGTCACATGCCAATCCTTATAGGTCACCATCATTTTCTGCATAATCTTCTTGATATTTTTATTAGCTTCCTCAACATCATCATTCATCTTCGGACGATACGGTGAAGAATTGTGATGTTTAATCTTGAAAATTTTCACACTTCTTCATCATCTTGTTATTGAGATTAGATCCATTATCAGTAATGATCATTTTTGGGAACTCCGTAAAGACAAATGATTTATTTCTTGATAAAACAGGCAACCACTTACTTGGTGACATTGCATAAGATGCAACTTCGACTCATTTGGTGAAGTAATCTGTTGAAACTAGGATGAAACAGTGTCTGTTGGAAGTTGACCGCTCAATTCGACCAATCATATCAATGCCCCACATAGTAAAAGGCCATAGAGAGGTAAAGACATTCAACAGAACGAGAGACACATGCACTTTATCAGCATATATCTGGAATTTGTTGCAAATTTTGGCATGACTGTAATAATCAACGTCCATGGTAGACCAATAGTAACCTGCTCTCAAGATTTTCTTGGCCATAATGTACCCATTAGAATGTGTTCCAAAGGAACCCCTGTGTGCCTCTTCTATGATCTTAGCTTCTTTGTGTCTATCCACGCATCTGAGCAACACAAAATCATAGTTTCTTTTATACAACACCCAACCATTGAGTAAAAACTTAGTTGAATACTTCTGTAGAGTCTTCTTATCTATAATAGACGCATCTTCTAAATACTCTTGCATTTCAAGATACCTCTTTGTGTCATACAACCAAGGCTTCTCATCAGTTTATTCATCTGTTGCATAACAAAATGTTGGCTCATCCAACCTCGTGATGGTGATAAAGGGTGCTTCACTGGCCCATTTGACACTGAACATGGATGACAGAGTAGTAAAGCATCTGCCAGATGATTCTCCTCCCTTGGGATATGATTAAATGTGATCTCGTCAAAATACATAATCAACTTCAATTTAAATATCAGTTTACAAGTGGCTCTAAGATGATAAATGAATCTAGAAATGTAGTTCAACCTCCCCAAGAAACCTATTTACTGTGGAAATTGGTAAACAACCGTTGGTCCTCCCAAATTCCTGAAACTGAGGGTTACTTGCAAGATCGACCAGTTGATCTTAAGACGCGTGCTAAGATTTCTTGATTATTATACCTATTTTGTCGAAATTCTTATCAAAGGGACGATTTCCTTATGATTAAGGGAATAGGTAGAATAACAGCTTTCCACACAATAGTTAAATCGAATGACTGGTGACTCGTGACCGACAGAAGATCTTTTAAGATTCAAAACACTAAATTCCTGGTGACTCGTGACCGACAAGAAGTATTGAACAGTTTAGAGAAAATCAATAATGATGTAGAACCCGTGTTCGACGATGAATATAAAACATACAGAATAATCACGAAAGACTTTCTAAACTCTTCGTTCCCGACACTCGGAGATGAGAGTTTTGATGAGTGATTTGATCATACAAGTGAACACCCAAAATTGACAATAAAATGACCTATTTATAGTATTTACATCATAACTGCCTAAAATAAAATCTACAGGTCAGATTTGACCCCCAATGGTAACTGCTCCACTGGATGCTTCCACCTATTTGGCGCCCAAATAATCATGCTTACTGTGGAAATTGGTAAACAACCGCTGGTCCTCCCAATATCCTGAAACTGAGGGTTACTTGCAAGATC
Organism: Vicia faba; assembly: GCA_948472305.1. NCBI lineage: Eukaryota > Viridiplantae > Streptophyta > Magnoliopsida > Fabales > Fabaceae > Vicia > Vicia faba. The sequence goes on from OX451738.1 coordinate 465,784,382, forward strand.
AACCAGTTGATCTTAAGACGCGTGCTAAGATTTCTTGATTATTATACCTATTATGTCGAAATCCTTATCAAAGGGACGGTTTCCTTATAATTAAGGGAACAGGTTCAATAATGGCTTTCCATACAATAGTTAAATCGACTGACTGATGACTCGTGACCGACAGAAGATCTTTTAAGATTCAAAACACTAAATTCCTGGTGACTCGTGACCAATAAGAAGTATTGAACAATTTAGGAAAAATCAATAATGACGTAGAACCCGTTTCGAAGACGAATATAAAACATACAGAATAATCACGAAAGACTATTAAAAGTTAAAAGATTCGCATTTAAAGTAAAGGTGGTGATTCACGTACATCAAACACTTTCTGAACTCTTCGTTCCTGATGCTCGGAGATAAGAGTTTTGATGAGTGATTTGATAATAAAAGTGAACACCCAAAATTGACAATAAAATGACCTATTTATAGTATTTACATCATAACTGCCTAAAATAAAATCTACGGGTCAAATTCGACCCCCAATAGTAACTGCTCCACTGGATGCTGCCACCTGTTTGGCGCCCAAATAATCATGCAATCGTGCTTGGAAGTTGTGCATTTGACTTCTCTCGCTCCTGGCCACTACAGATAATTGCTCCTAGTTTTAAGGAAATAACTTCTCCTGGCTTCAAAAGTAACTGCCTTTGTTCATATATTCGACGCTCTCTTTTTGTTTGAGGAGGGCATCTTTTGCTGAATATTTTCCTAAGTCCAAAAACTTTCTTCTTGGTCGACAAAAACTAACTTCGACCACTTTGCTTTCGACCTTAGTGCATCAAAAGTAGCTCCTCTTACTTCCCTTAAATCCCATAATACTCTTCTTAGTCGACCAGACGCATTTCGACCATTTTTCCTTACTCTTCATCATTTGGTCAAATCAACCAAAATTTGCCATGGTTTGTTATGGACTCTTTTTTCCCTTTTTCCAACCGACACGGCTTACCTTTAACTCTTGGTGCAATATCCTTCTTTTATAAAGTCTAATTAAAGGACATCATACTTGTAATTATCTTGATCTCTAGCTTCTGACATTCTCGCCTTCAGAAGATAACCCCTAACTTATAGGATTGTATCCTTTGAAAACTATGCTTAAATACCTTAAGATTTTTTAAGGTAACAAAACCACAAACCCATTTTTATGTTCTTGGATCAGGAATTTCTTGAATAACTTTTACTTTTGCATGATCAACCTCGATACCTCATTTACATACAATAAAGCCAAACAATTTTCTAGATCTCACTCCGAAAGTGCACTTGTTTGGATTCAGCCTCAGCTTGAATTTCATCAATCTATCAAATAATTTTTGTAGGTGAACCGAATGTTCTTCCTCTGTCTAGGATTTTACAATCATATCACCAACATATACCTCAATTTCCTTATAAATCATGTCATGAAAGAGAATGACCATTGCGCACTAATATGTTGCCCATGCATTATTTAAACCAAAGAGCATCACTTTGTAGAAAAAAGTTCCTCACAGGGTAATCAAAGTTGTCTTCTCCGTGTTCTCTAGTGCCATCTTTATTTGATTGTAACTGAAGAAGCCATCCATGAAGGAAAACACTTTATACTGAGATGTATTGTCCACCAGAACATACCTTAATAATTTTAGTGGACCGGTCTGATTAATCACTACACCCCCTCCCCCCCAAGTAGAAAACAAACCTCCCCTTCTATTATAACTTCTAAAATGGACTAAAACATTGCATGGGCCAAGAGACTAAAATAGTCTTTCTGATTTTAGAAAGTCCACCCGCTCTTAATTAAAACATAAACCCCTATATAACAATGCACCTCCATTTTTAACTTGAAATGGACTTTTAAAAACCTAATTGATCATCAGATATTGATGGTCCATTTTGGACCAATACACCCCTCTTTGACTTTAAACCCCCCATGAGTATTTAACAAATAATGATTTATAAAGCAAAATGGTAATTCTGGAAATTAATAAAGGATGGAAATCTAGCAGGGAAAATTTGGGGTATGACAGATGCCCCTATTTAATTACCTTTCGATTGAATAATGCGAGAATACGCAGGTCTCGCACGTTTTTATCGGAAGTTTATTAAATATTAGAAGACCCCAAAATTTTTCCGAAAGATTATAAGGATACGCTATACAATGTTCCCATGGGTATGAAGAGTAGGCATAAATGATGATGTATCATCTTACTGGTTTTTGAACTAAAGTTTTGATTTAATTTAGACATGACAACGTGGATGACTCGTCAATATCTAAACGAGATTGTAAAATTTTTCATATTTACCGTAACCTAGGAGGTAAATGATATAAGTTTGAAAAGTTGACTTACTAAGAGAAATAAACTTTGTTGTGGAAGGAGAGCATCGTGCCTTGCTTGTGGACTTCGTGAAATCCTGTTGGGGAATCCTGAGAAGCCTGGAGACTTTCACTGGGGAATCTCTGGAGTGATAGTTGAAGTTTTTGCTCTGTCAGGGATGTGAGAGCGCTTGATACCACTAGGCTGCATGCTGGAGACACGTTAGTGATCCTGTAGTGGGATGTCTTTGTTTCCGCTCTTGCTGGGGAAAATACCTGCGGGGATTTTATGGAATAGCCTAAAGATATTATCCTATCTCTTAAAGCCATTAGTGATTGTCTTTCTATTTTTTGTTCATTTCTAAATAGTAATTACGTTCAAATGCATATGTTCAAAAATAAATCATTGGACGTTTTTGTAAACAAAACACAAATAAAAAAACAAATAGTTTTGCACTTTCAAAAGGGAGATCTTTGTATTAACTTGAATAAGTCTTTTTGTACAACGAGACGAGCATTCTAGTAAGAGAATGTCGTCGTAAAAAATGAAAATTGATACAAAGAAAACATAGCTATGTGAAATAATCCCATGGGGTTCCAATTCTTCTATAGTCTTCGTGTCTCTGAGTGTTTTGTCTACTTGTCGCCTCGGCGAAGCTGATTGGATTGATTAGAACCGTTTGAGCTGGTTGATCAATGTTGAAGATTGTCTGGAAGATGATCCAACAGGACATAGTCATACTCCTTAACTCCCTAACTTTTGCCTGGACCGCCCTTTCGGGTTTTCGATCCACCGGGATACCCTTTTTTTCGCAAGCCGCCCTTTCAGGTTTTCAGCTTGCCAGGTGTACAATTTTTTTTTATCCCTAATTTTTACCCGAACCTTTTGGTTCGCCGGGATGCCCTAATTTTTGCCTAGGTCAGTCGACCTAGCGGGTTCTTGTTCATGCGTAGTATCTTTTAACTATGTCCGTATTTACAAGGTGTGGGAGGTCGTCACCATCCGTAGTTGTCAAGATCATTGCTCCACCAGAGGATATGCTTTTGATTACAAACGGTCCTTCATACGTAGGAGTCTATTTGCCCCTGGGATCACCTTGTGGCAAAATGATACGCTTGATTACCAAGTCACCGACCCGATATGCTTGACGTTTGACCTTTTTGTTAAAAGCTTTGATCATGCGTTTTTGGTACATCTGACCATGACAAATAGCTGCAAGTCTCTTCTCATCGATCAAGTTCAACTGGTCAAGTCGAGTCTAGACCCAATGTTCTTCGTTCAACCCAACATCCTTCATGATTCTCAGAGAGGGAATCTGGACCTCAATAGGTAAGATAGCCTCCATGCCGTATACCAGAGAATAGGGTGTTGCCCTAGTTGAGGTGCGAGTTGTGGTACGATACCCGTGGAGAGCGAATGGTAGCATCTCATTCCAGTCTTTGTATGTGACTGTCATTTTTTGTATGATCTTCTTAATGTTTTTATTAGCAGCTTCTACAGCGCCATTCATCTTTGGCCGGTAAGGGGAAGAATTGTGATGCTGGATTTTAAATTGCTCGCACAAGGCGGTGATCATAGTGTTATTTAGATTCGTACCATTATCGGTGAGGATTATCTCTGGGATACCGTACCGACAGATGAAATTTTGTTTGATGAACTAGGCGACAACATTCTTAGTAACTGAAGCGAAGGAAGCTGCCTTAACCCACTTTATAAAATAGTCGATGGCCACTAAGATGAAGCGGTGTCCATTGAAGGTCGTCGGCTTGATTTCCCTAATCATATCGATTCTCCACATAGTGAAGGGCCAAGGAGCTGTCAATACATTCAGAGGAACCGGAGGTACGTGCACCTTGTCAGCATAAATCTGACACTTATGGCAAGTCCGAGAGTGTTGATAGAAATCTGCCTCCATGGTAGACCAATAATAGCCTGCCTGCAGGATTTTCTTTGCCATTGTATGCCCACTGGAATGGGTGCCAAAAGTTCCTTCATGTAATTCAACCATGATCCTTTCAGCTTCAACCTTGTTTACACACCGAAGTAATACAGAGTCATGACCGCGTTTGTACAAAATTTTGTTACTAAGGAAGAACCTAGCCGGGAATCTTAAGAATTTATTGTCATTCACTGAAGCTCCTTCTGGATATTCCTAAGACTCGAGATACCTTTTAACTTCATGGAACCAAGGTTGATCCACTACTTCTTCAGTACCGATCTCGTGACAGTAAGCTGGTTCATCCATCCGCTCAATGGTGATTTGAGGAGCCTCATTATCCCAATTAAGTTTAAACATAGATGACATTGTATCTAGTGTGTCTGCTAGCTGATTTTCTTCTCGCGGGAAATGCTCGAAAGTAATCTTCTCAAAATATGGCAGCAATGTCAACACATGTTCTTTGTAAGGGATAAGGTTAGGGTGTTTGGTGTCCCATTCCCCTTTGATCTGACTGATGACCATAGAGGAATCTCCAAATACAACCAAATATTTGATCCCCAAATTTATGGTAGCTCTGAGACCAAAGATGCACGCTTCATATTCTGCGATGTTTTTTGTACAATCGAAGCAGAGTCTTACGGTAAAGGGAGTATGACACCCTTCAGGAGATACGAGTACAACACCAATATCATTGCCAAGTGCGTTGGATGCCCCGTCAAAAAACAGGATCCATCGGGATCCTTGTTCAGGTCCGTCATATGGTCTGATCTCTTGACAATTGTCTACTGTCATGATGTCCTCATCTGAGAATTCGAACTTCATGGATTGGTAGTCTTCCACAGCTTGATGGGTAAGGTAATACGCCAGTGCACTACCCTTTATTGCTTTCTGGGTAGTATATTGTATGTCATATTCTGTCAGGATCATCTACCATCTTGCTATTCTCCCAGAGAGAGCAGGCTTCTCAAAGATGTATTTTATTGGATCCATTTTAGATATCAACAAGGTAGTATAGGTTAGCATATACTATCTCAGCTAGCGAACAGCCCATTCCAGAGCGCAAAAAGTTTTCTCGAGTAGTGAATATCTTGTTTCACAGTCGGTAAACTTTTTGCTCAGGTAATAAATAGCATGCTCTTTTCAGCCAGACCCGTCATGCTGCCCTAACACACACCCCATTGAGTTTTCTAAAACAGTCAAATACAGGATCAAAGGCCTTCCCTCGACGGGCGGCAACAACACTTGAGGCTCTTGTAAGTATTCTTTGATTTTGTCAAAATAAACTTGGCATTTGTCATTCCATTTGACTACTTGATCTTTCTTCAACAATTTGAAGATCGGTTCACAAGTAGCTATCAGGTGAGAAATGAATCTGGCAATGTAATTCAAACGTCCCAAAAATCCTCTGACTTCTTTCTCAGTACGAGGAGAAGGCATATCTTGTATTTCTCTAACCTTTGCAGGATCAACCTCGATACCTTTGTTGCTGACGACAAAGCCTAGGAGCTTACCAGACCATACCCCGAACGTGCATTTATTTGGGTTCAACCTCAGCTTGTATTTCTTCAGCCTCTTAAACAGCTTCTGTAAATGATCGATATGCTCTTCTTCCATTTGAGATCTGGCTATCATATCGTCCATGTAGACTTCTATTACGTGATGTATCATGTCTTGAAATAGAGCTACCATGGCACGTTGATAGGTTGCTCCAGCATTTTTCAGTCCGAATGGCATGACCTTATAGCAGAATACCCCACTGTGTAATAAAGGTTGTTTTTTCCATATCCTCAGGTGCCATTTTGATTTGGTTGTAGCCTGAGAAAACGTCCATGAAGGAAAACACTTTGTGTTGTGCCGTATTGTCAACTAGAATGTCGATGTGGGGGAGCGAGAAGTCATTCTTGGGGCTTGCCCTATTCAAATCTCTGTAGTCCACACACATTCACACTTTGCCGTCTTTCTTGGGCACGGGAACAACATTGGCAACCCATTAGGGATAAGAGGTGACAGCCAAGGATCCAGCATTGAATTGCTTCATGACTTCTACTTTAATCTTTTCTGACATATCAGGCCTCATGCAGCGAACCTTTTGCTTTACTGGAGGAAAATCTTCTCTTGTAGGCAGATGATGTACCATAATGTCTGTATCAAGTCCCGGCATGTCTTCGTACGACCAGGAAAAAACCTCAACATAATCGTGCAACAACTGAATCAGATGCTCCTTGACACTGGGTTCCATATTGGCACCCACCTTGACCTCCTTTTTGTCCTCCTCAATACCTAAGTTAACTATTTCAACCGGCTCTTCGTGAGGCTGAATGGTCCTTTCTTCCTGTTGCAACAACCTGGCCAATTCCCCTGGCACCTCACAATCTTCCTCACTTTCGTCGTCGACTTGGTAGATCGGATTTTCAAAGTTACAATAGGCCGTAGCAGAACCGTTACCCATGGGTTCCTGAGTGGATGTAGATCTGCATTTTAATATGTGAGTGTGTGTAAGAGCATAACTACTTTTGAAAGAAATAAAATGTAAGAAAGAAAAACAGAGAGCATACAATTTGTATGCAAAAACATTCATGATTCATTGATGACATATGAGAATAAGTGACAACCCTCACAAATGGACCGTTGTGCCTCAGGTAAGACACAAGGTTTTAAAAAGTATGAATTGTTTAAATATTACAAGCCTAAAAACATTAAAAGACAATTACTCTTGAATAAAAGTAATAGGAATGAAATATTTGGCCTCCCAATTGTTGAGCCCTCCGTTGATGGTTGGAAATCTCCATCCGTCCATATCACAGCTGCCATCACCGTCTTCTACTGCATTGACTCCCTGATTGTTGATGCGCAAAGGTGGTCCCCCGGCACGAGAACGTCGAACAACTCTTTGGGCTTCTGTAGTGAATCCCAAACCAAATTTTTCGGACTTGTAGAGAATGTCTGGAAGCTGACCCCAGAGGGTACACCCGCCTTTTTCAATTACTTCTCGAGCATCTTTCAAAGAGGCCATCTTCAGTGGAGGTATGGTAATCTTTGGGACTTTAGGAGTAGACTTGGTTTCCGCGACTGTTTCTGGAACCTCCTCAAAGTTCTGACATGGAGTCTCAATGAATTCACCATCCATTTCAACACACCTGAAAGAGTTCAGGTGGCTAACCATGTACTCCTCTTCCCCGTGAACTGTGACAATTTTTCCTCTGATCGGGTATTTTAGCATTTGGTGCAGGGTAGAAGTGATGGCACCAGCACCATGGATCCAGGGTCGACCCAATAAGCAGGATTAAGATGGGCGGATGTCCATTACATAGAAAGTTGAATCAAAAGTCTGAGTTCCAACTTTTATGGGGATATTAACTTATCCGTCTACTGTCCTCTTAGAACCATCAAAGGCCCTTACTATGATGTTTCTAGGCTTTAAGGTGAGTCCCTCACAGTCTAGTCGGTCGAGAGAGTTTTTGGGCAAGACATTCAATGATGAGCCGGTATCCACCAGAACGTGGGCAAGTGCGGTGCCCCTGCATTCAATGGAAACATGCAAGGCACCATTGTGCTTCCTTCCCTTAGAAGTTAAATCAGCGTCGAAAAAGCCCAACCCGTTATCCGTAGTTAGACTGGCCACACAATTCTCAAATTGATCAATGGAGGTCTCTTGGGGCACGTTGGCGGTCTTGAGAAACTTTACCAAAGCTTTGGCATGGGCCTCATAACACAAAAGTAAGGACAACAATGATATCTTCGAGGGGGTCTGCCCCAACTGTTCTACAATGTTGTAGTCACCTTTCTTGATTATCTTTAGTATTTCTTCTATCTCCTTTCTAGAAGCTTCAAGGATGATCTCGGGACGCTCTCTTGCTTGGAAAGGCTCATTCAAGACTTCTTTGCCCCTTGCCTCGGTAGCAGGGATAATAGTAGGAGTATCACTGGGAGTGTCGGTAGGAGTAGCATTGGGAATGATCACAGGAGTAACAACAGTCTTTGTAGAAATCTTGGGCGAGAAGACTATTCCACTTCTTGTTATCTTACTGGTCCCAGTGATATTACCGATGTCAGGATCAGTATCTCTCGCAACTTCGTCTTCGGCAGTCAATTGATCTTACTTGACGCCATAGTAATAAACGTCATCCCCATAATTCTAGGGAACAACTTTATCTGAAGAGTATGATATTGGTTTTGGCATAATGATGATTAGAGGTGCAGACCTTGGAGCAGATGTAGTCCTGACGGGTCTTTTGGTGGAGACCCCGGGAGGATTATTAGAAATGGTGATTATTGAGACATCTTGATAAGAAGTTATGGTAAGAGGAATCTTTTCAAATAATATTTCTTTGCTAGTCATCAGGCGATGAACACCTATCTTCAGTAACAAACAGTCGTTTGGTAGAGACTTGCATAAGTGACAATTTTTATCTAGCCCGGGAACAAACTGGCTTGCAGCAGATTCTGTTTAATGGTCAACAGAGGAGTAGTTAAGTCATTCACGGAGGAGACAAAACGATTATCATCAATGGCGTTGAAACGTTGGCCATGTCTGGGCATTAGCGCCATTATTACATTAGGAGTTTATGGGGGATCAAACTCAATCTCTTTCGCATTGATAAGGTCTTGTACCTTATTCTTGAAGGCCCAACAGTCATTTGTATCGTGCCCCGGGCTTTCAGAATGATAGGCACATCGAGCGTTCGGGTTGTAGCAAGGAGAAGCAGTATCGGGGTTCTTGGGAGCTTCTTTTAAAGTTGCCAGATTGGTCTTCAAAAGGTGTGGCAAAACTTGAGACATGGTCATGTTGATACGGGTAAATCGTCTCATGGGTGCTTCTGGCTTGCGTTGATAATTTCGTTGTTGATTTGGCACATGATTAGAAATTATAACAGCCCCTACCGCTGAGCGATGTTCAGTTTTGTTTTGATTCATATGGTCATATGCAACACTGACCTCCTTCTTTCCAACAAAGGGTTTCTTCATCATGCTCGAGGATGCATCTCTTTGAATTTTTCCACTTTTTATACCGGCTTCGACCCGCTCACCGGTCATGATTAGTTCAGTAAATCCAGCTGAGGAACTTCTGATCAGGTGGTTGAAGAATGGACTTGACAAGGTGCCTAGGAACATATCCACTAATTCTCTATCAGATAGAGGGGGCTGGACTCTGCCTGCGAGATCCCTCTATTTTTGAGCATAGGTTTTGAAACATTCACTTGCACCCATAGACATGCCTTGCAATTGCGTCCGAGTTGGAGCTAAGTCAGCATTATACTGGTATTGTTTGTAGAAGGCGGCAGCCAAATCTTCCCAATTGCGAATATTTGTCCCTTCTAACTGATAGAACCAATCCAATTGTGTCCCTGACAAGCTCTCTTGAAAAAAATGCACCCACAGATTCTTATTAGCCGTATGGGGTTGAATCTTTCTGACGTATGACCTTAAATGCAGCTTCGGGCAAGAGACACCGTCATATTTAGCGAAACTGGGGACCTTGAATTCCTGCGAGATGACAACCCCTGAGACAAGTCCCAACTCTTCAAAATCCAATCCGGGTACCCTTTGGACCTTCATAGAATTCAAACGATCCTCTAGCTCTTTGTATTTATTATCAGTAGGAGGATATTGTTCCTTATAGTAGTCAGGTTCTTCCTCTTCTTCGGATGCTGGATTATTGTTTACTTCCTTGGTCCGATCTTCTTAATTATCTCCTTCACCTGATGATGTTGCAAAGTCTAAAGTCCGTCTGGCTTGTCCTTTGAACCTTCTTCCCATGATCACAATACCGGTTGGTTTCTTCTCCTTCTTCTTCTTCTCTTTGGCCAGTAGAGTCTTCAACTCCTCTTGTCCTTTTGTCAGAGTCAAGAGCATTTGTTGAAACTGGACGTTCTGAGCCTGAAGATCTTTCACTGTCTGTTCGATATCCATCTCACTGAAATAAATAGTAGAAGGATAAGGAGACATGTTATAAGAAACTTGTTATGATGTTATTATGAAAGAAGATGCAATATGCAAATGATTTCAAGGAAATTAGAGGTTTAAATTTGTTCAAACCAAAACGAACACACGTTATATTAATAAATCCATGTCTGAGTACATCCTGCCTCTTTGTGCTTACAATGAAAGAAACAAAATACAACAAAAACTCCTAAGACAAAAAGGTTAAACGCATCCTCTTTGGAGCGATGTAGGCATTCAGATCCCGCTCTTCATGAAGCAGCTTGGTGAGTTCCAAAACATTCTTCTCACTGGCGTAAAATTGGGCTTCAAAGGTGTCTCGCTCTTCGTTCAATTGAACCCAAGCTTTCTGCAAGTCTTTGAGAGAGGTAGGCATGTCAGGATGAAGGACGGTGTATGGGATGTCTCCTTCAACAACAGTCTCTATGATAACAGGGAGGATGGAAGGATAAGGCATCACGATTCTCTGAGCACGAGCCCGTACCCACCTAAGGTAAGGCTCGAGAGGGATAGAGTTTTTGTGTCCCAAAGTCCTACTATCCACCTTGTTCACCATTCTCCAAGCTCGTGTAAACCTCTGGCAGTAACCTTGGTCTTCTTTGTCATAGTCGAACACCAGACCTTGAATGGGCATCTCATGAGGGCCGTCTCTTCGGGCATACCCAAACTGTTGAAAAGCTAAGCTAGGATTGTAGGTGATACCTCCCCTAATACCAAGTAGAGGGACGTTAGGGAATTCCCCACAGCTGTCAATAATAGAGACATCTTCCAAGGATCTCGAACACCAACGAATGTCAGAATGGGTGAGGGACATCAACCTTTGGGACCATGTCAGTCTTTGCTCATTCTTCAATGCTGATTGAGGTAGGTGTGAAGTGAACCACTTAGCGAGTAGGGGGATACAACACAAGAGAGTACCTCTTTTCTTCATGGTGCGGGTATGAAGGCAATTCAAGATGTCTCCCAGTAAGGTAGGTACGGGATTACGAGAGAGAAAGACTTTGATGGCGTTAACGTCTATGAATTGGTCCGAGTTGGGGAACAGAACAAAACCATAAATGAGAAGAGCCAGGATGTCTTCAAAAGCTTGGAAATCCATGTCGTCCCAGAATGAACGAGCCTTATCCAATAGAAACTTCGCCAGGAAACCTTTAACCCCGCTTCTTGTCTCCTAATTGGCTATGATGTCGGCTCTCTTCATATTCAAAGCTTTGGCGATGACTTCAGGTTTTGGAATCCCTTCTAGACCGGTGAACAGTATCTGATCAAGCACGGGCACCCCTAAGAGTAGAGAGAACTCTTCTAGTGTAGGTACCAACTGATAGTCCGGGAAAGTGAAACAATGATGTACGAGATCAAAGATTTGGAACAACACACACATCATCTCTTCTTGGAGACTGGATGTAGACAAACTGAGGAGTCGACCGTATTTCTTGGTAAAAGGAGAATCCCCAGGCACTCTTAAGGCTAACTCTTGAAGCTAAGGGTGTGCCTTTACAAAGCTGATTCGGATGGTGTTCCTTCGGACGAAATTCATGACCTACAAAACAAAAACTAAGATAAACTTCTAAATCCTTGAAATGGTTAGTGAGCATATGTATGATGCTTATGATGTTTATGATGTTATGTACAAGTAAGCATATACACACAAAGCAAACAAGTACCTATGTCTTAGGCTTGCATGGGGTTTTATTGGTAAATACCCTCTTGAAGTTTAGTTGGCTCAACCTGTCCTAGTAATAGTGATCGGGTTCTAAAGGATCTCAATATCACCGACCTTTCTCTTAGGCATTATCTTAGCATAATCAATCTTTTCTTGTGGTCGAGATATCCTAAAAGTCTAGCCTCAATGAGTGTAGTATCGAGTATCAACCAATTTTCAGCTCTAGACCAAAACCGATTATCTCACTACGTCCTAATGGCCAAGTTTGTTCAATTAGGGTTCTAAAGTCAGTTAGTGCTTCATGATGCCACTCAGCGGCGCCGTATTCACCTCAATTCACCACGAGGGATACCAGTACCCACAAATGCGTCACACTAACATAGCCATTGTTTCAACCATATCGATCTACACCGTACAGTTTCCACAATCTATTGCTATTTACCTAAAGAGGTGTCCCAGATCCGGGTGAAGGATCAAAGCAAGCCCAATATAAAGAACAAAATATAAAGCATGCAAAGAAACAAGTAAAAAGTGATCTAACCCTAAGGTAACCCCACTTTTAGAATTTTTCCCCAGCAGAGTCGCCAATTCTGTGATACGGTGGGAGAACTGACTTGAGGTTTTGCGTTTTGATTGAAATTATACGGTTTAGCAAGAGTCACCACTGACTTTTCTTTTATCAAAAAGGAAAGGTAAAAAAGCACAGTAATTACCTTTCGAGATTACTTCTCGGGTTCGGGGGTAGATTATGAAAAAGGGAAGGTATTAACACCCTTTTCATCCATGTTTTTCCATGGGCTCTTAGTTACTCGCTAGATCACTTACTTTTTCTTTGACAAGGTGCTTGTGATGTGGGCTTTGAAAGTATTTGGAAAATGTATTTGTAATGATTCTCGTTTCTATAAGAACGCGTACAAAGTTTTATTTCGAAAAATAGTTCAAAGATGTGTTTGTGGAATGTGTTTTTGAAAGTTGTTTTGAAAATATGTTTTGCAATGGTTCTCGTCTCTATAAGAACGTATACAAAAATGTTTTGACTTTCGAAAATGTTTTGAGATGAAAGTATTGGTATGAAAAAAAGGTTTTTTTATCGTGAGTAAGCGAGTAACTAGGGGAGAATCTACCTACTCGAAAGGCCTTAAATGTTCTTTTCTTCCTTCTTTAGATGTTGCTATCTTACCATTGATTTGGTAAGAAGCCCCATCGTTGGATGTGAAGGGACAGGCGCGGGTCAATTTTACAGTCATCGAAAGCAACTTATGAGACGCTTTAGCAATTTTCGTAAGGGACTAGATCGTTTCACCGGAGGCAACATCGAGGGTCATCGAGGGACTATGATATTTTTTTATCGAAAGGATCTTTGCTAAAACGTCCCATATTCGAGGGACATAACTATATTTCCGAGGAAACGAGCGAGCTTACCCTAGAGGTGCGCGTGTGAAAAAGTGTATTCATTTCAAGTTTAATTTTTTTCGAAATTAGGTTATCTAGCGATTGATTTTGAATCTTGCCATACACGCCTAATTACTATACAGTATAAAGAAAACAATAAGTTACGGAAATTGAAATTCTACGCTATTACAGAGTTTTCAGGAATTGGGGTACAAATTAATGGATGGGGATGAGTCGAATGTGATCACCAAGTTCAAATAGCAAACAATACAATCAAATCGAATATTAACAATTTAACTAGAATTATAACAGTCTATGAAATAAAAAATTAATTGACAAAGCATAAAGAATTTGGTATTTTTGTTTATGAGAAAATAAATTGATTTTTAAACATTTTTTGAATTGAAATTAAAGACTAACAAAATTAAATTTAAATTAAAAAGTCATTTAAAGTAAATCTAAAAACTAATTTAAAATTCTAAATAAAATTATCCTAAAACAAGCTAATTAAATTAAACTAATTCTAAAATTTATTGACTAAATCTAAATTAAGTTAAATACAACTAAATAAAAATTATCCTAAAACAAGCTAATTAAAAAAATAAATTAATCCTAAAATGTATTAAACCTAAATTAATGTTAAGTATAAACTAAAGAAAATAACTAACCTAAAACAAAGCTAATTAAGATAAATTAAACCTAAGATGTATTAAACCTAAATTAATGTTAAGTAACTAAAAAAAATGAAACTAAAACAAATTAATTAAAAACAAAAGACTAAACCTAAGGTTTATTAGTTAAATCTAGGTTAGGTTAAATGTAAACTAAAGAGGAAAACAAATATTTCTCAGTCTTCTCTCTTCTTCCTCTCGATCTAGAACAACGCCTTCTTCCTCGCCTATATGTTTCATAGTCGCCGAATTTTAACCATGAAACTAATTGTCCTAACTTCTATCGATTCAAACCTCTATCAACTTCTCTATGAACCCTTCAATCGGTAGCCAAAACTAGAAAACCCTAACTTGTTTCAAGTTCAAATTAAACTCTCCATTTTCATCAATCTTAACAACGAGTACATGTATTTTGTTCCTGGAACTATGAGCTATTGCATGGTATAAAGGAAACAATGAAAAGAAATGAGGTTTTCGGATTTACCTGTGACGCTAGGGTTTGCCTAGGTATGGTGTCTAAATCTCCTTCTTTTATACTTCTTTTGATTTTTTACTTTCGTATATGTTTGATTCTGTTTGGCTTGAGTCTAAAGATCTGTAGATTTTCTGGCCCAATGTTGTTGCTCGAGATTGCTGGTTTTTTTGTGTTTGATGAGAGGTTGCAGTTTTGAAAAAATGACTATTATGTTGTGATATTTTTGTGGTTTTTTTGATTGGTTTCTTTTCACTATGTTTCTTTTTCTGTGTTGTTTTGTATCTTGCTGTGAAAGAGATGTGACTGAGGCGGGTAGTTTTTGGTAATGGTGTTTTCAGTGACTTTGGTGTTGTATACTTGCTGGCTATTTTGTATCTTGCTGTGAAAGAGATGTGGCTTTTTGGTGATGGTGTTTTCAGTGATTTTGGTGTTGTAAAAAATGGAAGGGGTTTGATGGAAGTATCTCTGTCTTAGTGATTTTTGTATCTTTTTCCTTTTGACCTCTCCCCCGTTTTTCTTGTGCCTCTCCCCTCTATATTGACAGTAGAATCAAAAAGAAAATGGGGGGGGGGGGGGGAATAGCAGTCATTTGAACACTTGTGGTATACTGTGCTGATGTTCTTTGTTGCAGTTTTTAGTTTTTGCCATTTTTGTACCAGTCTTGGGCAGGATTTGGACAATTTTTGGACAGTTATGCAAGGCTTGTAGCAGAAGCAACAGGGCTGTTTGTTTTATGATAGCAGCTGACTTGGTAATTTTTGGATTTCTAGTGGCCTAGGTGATATCTTTCTCTTTCCCTCTTCATATTTCTATGATACAAAGCCAAATTGCTTTTTCTTTACTTCAAAAATTCTGAAGGGTTTGCTTAGTTTAGGTAAATGATGACATCATGCTTTGATAGCTTGTATTGTTGATATCTTGCTGCTTTGTTTCTTTTGATGCATTGCTGCCTGTTATTTGGAAGCTTTGGGTTGCTGCATTGACTTGTTTGGGAAACTTGTTTGATTTGCTGCAATAGCTTTGTTGTTTTGTGCATTTGCTGCAGGCTTGTTTTGGGCAGCTTGTTTGGTTTACTGCATTTTCTACAGGCTTGTGCTATTGTAGTTTTGTTTGCATGCTTTAGGCAGCTTGGCTGCTGCTGGCCTGCTGTTAGCTGCCTTAGGCAGTTTTGAACTGCTATAGTTTTGTGCATTTGCTGCAGGCTTGTGCTGATGTAGTTTTGTTTGCATGCTGACTTGCTTATTGTTTGCTTTGAACTTGCTTGTTGTGTGCTTTGAACTTTCTTGTAAATTTCTCCTTTTTCCCTTTTTGTGAACCAAGAAAGACAACTTTCTTGTGATTTGCAATTGGGGGAAAATGGAATGTGATGAAACAAACAAAATATTCAGATTCCAAGCCGCAAACTCTAATGATGAATTATTCATTTTCGCATATTATTTCGCTTGAGTTTCACTAACTTTCCTTTTCTTGTTTCATGAATGGAAAGCGAGGCTTGGATGCAAACAAAGATTGAATGGCTTACATGAAGATGAAGATGAAGACTTGAAAAAGAAGCTTCTCTTTGTAAACTTAAATTTTTTTTGTAAACGACAACATTTGTAATTTTCCTTTGTAACTAATAAATTTGTGATTTTTTGTAAACAACAAAATTTGTAATTTCTCTTGCAGTGTAATAATACAAAGAGTTGAACAACTTTGGCATGATATGATCTTATACAAATTTTTGTATTTTTGAAATTCTCGATCAAAATATTTGAAATAAAATACTTCAATCTGGTAACTTGAATTCCAAATAATCACAATTGACTTTATAACTGCATTTCAAACAAACTTGCACCCTGTACTCCAATTCCTAAACAAAATAAATGTTTTAAGAATGTAATTCAATTGGTAAACTTGAATCCAAAATCATGATTGTTTTAAATGATAGTCTTAATCTTCACATCTTGTCCAAACAAACATGCTCTTAAGAACAATCATTAATCCTCATTAAAATGTGGTTAAGAAAAATTCAAAATCAACAAATGCCTTGCAACGACTCAATAGTTTTAAAATTTTCCAAGCCCAATTTTCCTTCAATTCTTTGAAGATAAACCCATGAACGACATCACATATGATCATGACCAAAAATAAACGCCTCAAGGTCTTGTAATTTGGAGAAATCACAATTCTTAGAAATTAGACAACTGTTGTTTGAAATTAGGTCAAAATTCATGATGCGACTTCTAACACATTCGAATTTTGGTGATCTTCTACGTGTAATCAGCTCTTGACATATGAAGAGAAATTTGAGATGACATCAAGAAGAATCAAACGCAAGGAAAACCGATTAAAAATATTGAATAATAAAGAAGTTATGATTGTTAGAAATTATTCTCGCAAAAGGGATATTTTCAAGTCAATGTAGTCGTTTTCAGTTATCTAGGCCATTGATTGAGCAAACTTGCAATGCGAGGTTTGAAAACTGACTTAAACAACCTTGAGGAGACATGAAGACCTATGAAGACCATTTGAAACCTTGAAGACTCAATTTCCTTTGAGAAATGCATAACCCTAATCGCTGACTTATTTCCTAGGAAGAGAATCTGTCTGATCGACTTCTAAGCCAAATTGGGTATTTGAGAAACCCTAGGATAACATCTTGAATGAAAAATGGGAGGGAAAATTTTGGGGTACAACAGATTATAATTTGTAAATTTGATTTGGATAATTGTAATGGATCTTGGATTGAATAGAGATTTTATTTAATGTTGTAAATTCCGATTCTGTAACAGAGATTTTTATTCATTGATTCACAATTCTGGGTTGGACTTTGATTTAATATAGATATGGATTTGATTTTTTTGTTCAATAATTTAATTTCTACAGTATCAGTTATCGCATAAACCGCGCGTGAATTTGGTTTCAATTGCTACAGTTGATGTTTATTAGCAATATTTGGGCTTGCGTTGCTATTTCCTTTTGTTCAGCCTAGCGACATATTTCCCATTACAGCAATAAAAAGTCTTTAATATCACTAGGCCCAAATGCTTCTAACCCAATGTTGTTTTAAACAAACTTTTTAATGAATACAAATTATAAAAAAATATTTAATAATATGTTGTTTAATAATAAAAGTGAACTATTATAAATAAGAAGCTAACAGTAATAACAACACTTTATATATTTTTTTATTAAAATAAAAACCGCAGTTTTAATAATTTCTTAAAACAACAAAGCATTAAATGGATTGTCCCAGAAAACCATTTAATGGGCCTGATAAATTAATAACTATACCCCCTTTTTCTATTTTCTATTTAAAATAAATGTGGTAAATTCTAATGGGCTTATAAATGGATAAACATACCCCCTCTTTACCAACAACAAAAATGGAAATGGCCCCAATTTCAATCTCACCTCCTATTTTTACTAACAACAATAAATCCTAACGAAATTAATAACTCAATTTACTAGCAAATTAAACCTAAGTAGTTTTAATAAATTAATAATTTATTAATTACTCGGGTCATTTTTTATTTTTGAATTGCATGGGTCATTGGCCAACATGCTTCACAAACGGATTTATGAGTCTTTCTGATTTAGAAAGCCCCACTCTCCTGGATTAAAATACACCCCCCGGTTGACTTAAATTTTAAGAATGGGTCATCAGATATTGTTGTACCATCCTTAATTAAACGTTTCTTTATTATTTTAATCTAGAAAATATGATCGTCGAGGTAGGACAAATTTGGGGTACGATAATACGGTGGCAGAACTGATTGTTTATACTGGTTTTGCGTTTGTGTTCACAAATGTTTCGGTAAGTAAGAGTCGCCACCGACTTTTCTTTTATCCAAATTAAGGAAAGGGTGAAAAGAACAGAAAAAGACCTTTTCGAGAATTTTCTGAGTAATGGGGGGTAGATTATGGAAAGGGAAGGTGTTAGCACCCTTTCCATCCGTAGTTATCTACGGGCTCTTAAATGCTTAGCTCATTTTTTAAATACCTTGTGCTTTTTGTGTGTTTGAAAAAGTATTTTTGAAAGTGCCTTAGTGCAGAGATTCGCTTTATGATAACTCTTGTATCAGTCCTCAAGAGTGTTGATAAAGCGTTTTGAAAAAGGTTTTTGAAAGTTGTTTTTATGTAAGTGTGAAAGTTTGTTTTTTGAGCAAGCGTCTAAGAACTATTTACTTATACTCGAAAAGGTTCATTATTTTCCTCCTATCCTTTAGACGGTGCTATCCTACTATTAGTGAGTAGGTAGCCCTATCGTTGGATGTTTGAGGGACATTCAAAGGGACATACAATCATAAAGGCAACATGTGGATACGCTTTAGCAATTTTGTTTAAGGGACGAGATCATTTACCGAAAGGCAACACTGTAGAGTCATCGAGGGACTATGATCTTTTGACTTACGAGTCTTTGCTAAAGCATCCCCATTCTCGAGGGACATGACTGTTTTACTTTCCGAAAGGCAACCAAAGTGGGCGTACCTTAGAGGTGTATATGTGCAAGTGATTCAATTTGTTTCATTTATCTTTGTTATTAGGTTTGCTTGTGCTTTGTTTTAAGTCTTTCCATACAAGCGTAATTACTAGCAATTAATATTTTTGAAGAAATTTAAAGTGCGAGAATCATAAATCCTACGCTATTACAATGCTTCGGGGAGGGGGCTTTACATGTCCAAAAATTTGGGGAAAGAAAATAAAGAAAGCAGTAAAAGCCCTAGTTAATTATCTATTACATACTGTCAACAGATACATAAATATGAAAAAATAGAAAGGAAATATTGAACGCGCGCGAAATGGAGAAGAACGTCTAAAACCCTAGGAAATTGCTAAGTAAAATAAGAAAATCTTTTTGGTTTTTTAATTTAAAAAAAATGGTTAAATTAAATAAGTAAAACTAAAACTAGTCCTAATTAAATAAATAAGAGAAAAATGATTGTTAATTAAAATTAATTCTAATAAAACTAATTCTACTATTTTTGTATATTTATATAGAAAAATTTGATTGAAATAAATCTAAGCCTAATTGATTTTAAATTGATAAAATAAAATTAAAATAATTAATTTAATTAATTTACAAAATTAAAAATTAATTTTAGAAAAATCCTAAGTCTAAATATTATTATTTTTTTGTGATTTTTTATTATTATAAAAAAATGATTAAGAGAAAATAAACAATAAAACCAAATAAAATAATTAAAAAAAAGCAAATTGGGCCTGATGTCATAAGAAAATGAGGGGTATTGATTTGAATTCGCTTGGCCCATGTATGAAAGAGCCCAAGGTTGTATTGGATCTGGTGAGAGGGTCCTTTGAATGCCCATGGTGGAGATGCGTATTTGTTACACTTGGATCTGGATGTATTGGCCTTTAATGGTATAGATTTGAGGGCACAGAGTGTGCGCGCTGGAGGCTGAAGTGCTAGATCTACAAGAGAATGTTAGAAAAAATAAAATTATTGGACCTGGAACTCGAACCCAGGCCCTCTCCTTTTTCACATGCCTTGCCTTGCCAACTGAGCTGCTTTATCATCCGTGTATTATAACCAACACATAATATTATATATAAAACAAAGTCAAATATTATTAAACAAAAAAAACGCGTGCTGATTTGAACTGCCCAATGAGGGGCTTCCAAGCAATCGACCAGAGGGACGCTGGAGTCAAACTCCGGTCGTCTTCTCCGGTATTAAAAATCTGCAAAATTCAACAAACAGTGGTTTAAGCAAAATCAAAATATCCTATCCCATGTGAAATTTCCCTCTGAGTTCGAATTTAAGGTTTATTCACGCTGAAAATCCCTGGATCAGGAGATACGACGAAGAACTCATATCGTGCCCTAGAAAAGGGATGATCTCATCCTGGCTCCTATAATTATATGTCTTACGTTGAATCAATTCTATGGATCACCCAAAATGAGTGGTTCCGGTTTGGAACTTATGGGCGTGTGATAGCTTGAATGAGGAGTGGTATGTGCTCCTGGGAGTCCTGGGATGTTGATGGAGTGCTTGGAAGGAGTTGAATCTGGTTGGATCAGGGGTTTCGAGTTTGACAACTTTAAGGAATCTTTTGCAATTTTGGGGCGTTCTCTAGGCTGTGTCTATGTGAGTAATGCTAGCAAGAATGATCCTTATATAGAGGAGAGGAGGGAGAAAGGTTGTATGGAAAGAATCTCCCTCATGACCATTGTAATGAGTCCATGATTTCTTCTTTGAAAACTTTCCAAAATTTGAACATTTCATGCCATTTTTGGACAACATGCACCTGGTCATGTTTTTCACGAGTTCTTGGGCCCAAGAACAACCCATTTCATCAGGCCATATTGCCATAACCATTATTTAATATTTTATGCTATTTTATTTTGTTTTTTATTTGAATAAAACAAAATAAATAAGGATAAAATAGGTAGAAATGGCAAGACAATCTAGAAATGATTTTAGAGGTATTTCATAAGGTTAGGAAGATGTTTGAAACCCAAAAAGTTAGGTCATTAACCTAAAAGTTTAAGTTTGCTCAATGCACAATCCTTAAAATTTCCAAAATTTTCCCAACTTGGGCAAGCCATAACTTGCTCAATTTTTATCTGATGATGATGATCTTTGACTTTTTGGAAAGCCTAAGATGTATACTTCAATACCTCTTTTGATCAATTTTGAATTTGAAGAATTTATCTTGATGTAAATTGTCTTGACAAAAAGTGTCTTTTGTTGACTTTCTAAAAATGACTTGTAATATATGAGCTTGTATCTTTCAAATGGTGCATTTATTGAACTTGAGGACAAAAGAGAAGTTGTAGGTAATTGTATTATCTTCAAAATAAGCATTGGTTGGGGGAAAATGGATGACGTATGTGAAAGTTATTCCTTATCAAAGTTCAGTTGACTTTTCCTATAGAAACCCTTATTTAGCAATTCTTGACTTTTGATAGATTAGGAGAATTTCTTGAGGAATAATGATCAACCCTTGATCAAATTATGGATATCACTTCAAAATGTTGATGTTTACCAAAAATCTTGAAGTTTGACTGCACATTGGCCATAATTGACTTTTTGACCTAGTACAATTGATTTTCAAACATTTGAGCAATTGATTGAGCAAACTTGTAGTGTAAGGCATGAAATTAGAGTGCCCAGAAATTTGCACTCGCATGAAGTAACATCGTTGTTTGATGGAGTCAGGAATTGGCTTACAGATTCCATTTGGAGAAGATGACAGAGAGTCGTCGAAGATGGGCTTAAAGATGCAATCCAAAGTAGATGCTGATTGCACAAATGATCCTTTTGTGGGGATTCCTGTTCCTATTTTTTGAGGAGGACTCCGCTGGAGAATGTGGGTTTCTATTGTTCCCCCGCTTGAGGAAACTTTATGGGGAATGGAGTCTAGTAGCTTCAGTTTTCCAAGACTCTACTGAGGGGTTATCTCTGGAGAGATAAAAGTTTTCTGTTTTTTTTGTTGAAATCCAGGCTTCATAGTAACTTGTTAGGGATAATGGAATTAACCGTTATCTAGAAAGGTATTAGAAAGAGCATGTGTAGGGATGTTTCAAGATGAGTCCGTGTTAGACTGCATTTGGAGATATATGAGAAGGAACCTGTGTGGGGCTGCTTTAGGATGAGTCCATGTTAGACTGCATCTGGAGACCATGAGAAGAAACCCGTGTAAGATTGCTTCATCTGGTCGTGTAGATAGTTTTCCTGTCTGGTTTCAGGTATTGATCTACAATTTGCTCATGTAGATAGTTTTCCTGGCTTGTTATAGGTATTAATCTACAAATCAGTTGTTCACAGATAGTTGTCCTGTCTTGTTTCAGCTATTAATCTGGAACTTGTTTTTTGTCGGTCGTCGAGATAGCTGTCCTGTCTGGTTTCAGGTATTAATCTCTGACCTCAGAGAAAGAACGATAGTTTTCCTGGTTTGTTACAGGTATTAATCTTCAATCTGTTCATGTAGATAGTTTTTCTGGCTTGTTACAGGTATTAACCTATAGTCAGTCGTCCACAGATAGTTGTCCTGGTTTGTTACAGGTATTAATATGGAACTCGACTATGCTGGTTACATAGATAGTTTCCCCGTCTGGTTTTGGGAATTAATCTGTGGCTTGATGTAGTTGTTGGTAAACTCGTCTTTCTTCGGGAGTTCATACCAATTGGTCGTGTAGATAGTTTCCCCGTCTGGTTTCGGGCATTAATCTTTGACCTGTTGCATAAGTTGATAATGTTTGTCTGTCTGCGAAGGTAAAGTCAGTTTCATGCAATGTCATGATGTATGAATTGCATGATGCTCTCAAAATAAATGAGATTATGATATATGCATTTGTGCTGCATATGCTATGATGTTTGTAGAAATAATATATGAATGTAATGTATGAACGTGTCAGTCATTCAGTTGTAGTGTTTCTAAATTAGGGAAAATAAATCCCTGATCGTAGCTGGCGATGAAGAATGCAGGTCTTCAGATTTGTTGAAGTTGAAACGCCGGGGGATGAACTTTAGTTGTTAGAGAAATAAACTCTATTGGGGAAGGGAAACTCCGTAAACTGCTTCGAGATTTTTATGAAATCCTGCTGAGGAATCTTGAAAAGCTTGGCGACTTCATTGGGGAATCTTTTCTTACATGTCGGAGAAGTAATCAAAGATTCTTGCTCTGCCGGGGATATGAGAACACCTGAAGCCATTAAGCACGCTGCATGCTGAGAATATGGCGGTGTCCTTGTAGTAGGATGTCTCTGTCTCTGTATCTGCTGGAGAAAGTATCCTCAGAAGGAAATATTTGCGGAGTTTTTTGGATGGCCCTTAGACATTGTCCTTTTTCTTAAAGCCATTAGTATTTGTCTTTCTGTTTTTTATGCGTATATTTGTAAAAAGTAATCACATTCAAATGCATATGTTCAAAAATAATCATTGGGCATTTTTGCAAAGAAAATATAAAAATAAAAACAAATAGCTTTGTATTTTCGAAGGAATAGCTTTGTATTAACTTGAATAAGCGTTTTTGTACAAGGAGACGAACATCCTAGTAAGATAATGCCATCGTAAGAATAGAAACTGTACAAAATTAGTATACAAAGAAAAACAGCTATGTGAAATGATCCCAATGGGTCCCCATTCTGCTATTGCCTTTATGTCTTTGAGCGTCTCATCTCTTTCGCTGCTTGTCCAAAGCTGACTGGATTGATTAGTACCGTTTGAGCTTGATAGTTGATACTGAAGATTGGATGTAAGGTGATCCAACGGGACATAGTTATACGCCTTAAATCACTAACTTTTTCCTGGACCTTCCTTTCGGGTTTTCAGTCCACCGGGATACCCTTTTTTGCCTAAGTCGCCTTTTCAGGTTTTTGACTTGCCGGGTGTATAATTTTTTTCTATGTATATCCCTAATTTTTTCCCGAACCCTTTTGGTTCGTCGGGATGCCCTAATTTTTACCTATGACAATCGACATAGTGGGTCTTTGTTCATGCGTAGTGTCTTTTAACTATGTCTGCGTTTATAGGGTGCGGAAGGTCGTCACCATCCATAGTGGTTAAAATCATGTCTCCATTAGAAAATATGTTCTTGATCACAAATGGTCCTTCGTATGTGGGAGTCTATTTTCCCCTGGGATCACCTTGTGCACTATGCCAAACAAGACATTAGATATCGCTTTTTTTGGCTTTTAACAGCACTTAAAAGTGCCTCCTAAAGCAGCGTTACTAAAAGTAAAGACAACGCTTTTTTTTAATGTAAAAGCCCTGTTTTATGCCCACTTTAGGCAGTGCTTTTACATTAAAAGAGCTTTCTTATGCACCCCCTTTAGACAACGCCTTTTTATATATTCCTTTAGCAGCGCTTTTACTTTAGACAACACTTTATGTTATTTTTTAAGTCAGGCTCTAGACAACGTTTTTCTTTAAAAGCACTGTCTATTCCCCCACTTTAGACAGCACTTTCCCACTTTAGGCAGCGCTTTTTTTGACTTTTTACAGCGCTTTTCTCTTAAAGCGCTGTCTATTGATCACACTTTTTTTTAATAAAATACCTATTATGACTTATAAAAGCGCTGTCCAATATATGTAATGCATGTTAATCAGATTTTAACCATATTTGAACCAGGTTCTCACCATATTATGCACCATATTTGGTAGCTTCATTCCAATAAAATATGCATATGTAAAAATTCCACATATATATAAATTGATGATATATACAACAACTACAAAATTTATGATACAAGTTAAAATTCTACAAGTTGAAAATCCTAAAATTCAAAATTGATGTTACATCTACATCTTACTATCTTCGAGAATTCTCATAACACAACAACAACATGAATATCTTAGCTCTATCTTCTACACATGCACCTATAAACCTGGAAAAAAACCAAATGAACAAAATTCATTATATGATAATATTAATGTTGCACTTTATTCGAATTTAATTTATACTCAAAACTCGAAATCTCATCAAAGGAAATAAGACAATATACCTTAGCTTATAAAATTCTCAACCCGATAAAGAATTGACACCATTCCTCCATAAGTTCATCCAATTGATCTTTTGAGTAATGTACACAATTGAATTCCTCAAAGTACTACATATATAATAATATAACATAGCATGTGATTTAGTTAAAACAATATGTCATTTTATGAGAAACACAAAATATGAAAATAGTATGTAATTCCTAAGTTAGAAATTCATACCGTGGATGGAATCTCTAATCGATCCAAAAGAATAGTTTCTTTCATAAACCTCAACATAAAATAGCTGAAATCTATACGGTTACGCTGGCGAGAACAATACACATGGAAAGAAAATATGAATATCTATCAGGATATACCCCTTAAATTGTTTTATCAAGTATCATCACTAATATAATCAAAACTGAATATCTCTTTGTGAAAATATACCTCCACTCTGATCCATGTAACGTTGTTGGCACTTGAATATCTACTTGGGAGTGAAAAGTTAGTAGAACGATATAATATAAACGATTTTTTAGAACAATCTCACATAGAAACAAACATAAACACAAATCTAGATATATATCTTTGGGAGCGAAAAACTTACGTGTCAATCATCTTCTTCAAATCTGGATATGTTGACCAATCATCGTATAACGAATCCAGATAATACACAGTATCACTTATAGGATTAATCGCAACCAATAACCAATGTCCACTGTAAGATTAAACAATGGCCAAAAACAGAGAATTATAATAGATCAAGTTAGGATAAAAGTCTAACCCGTTGCCAGTATTATATGGTAAAAAGAACAACTTTTCAGTATCTTTGCTAGCCATGCATAAACAGAGTACATATGCTATGACATCATTTGGTCTTGTTACGATTAACCCTGAATTGACAGTGTTGGGAGCTAAGAAGTCAAATCTTGCTTCTAATCTACGCGAGCGCACAATATTGTCATACAGAAACCTTAAATTAAAACATCATTAACATTATACTATATTCATTGAAATGAGGAAATAAATTGTTCATCTAATTAAACAAAGTTGATCGCAGTAATACCTGATGTATGTACCGATAACACCGAGGCCTAATTTCAAATGTCTAAAAACTTCCTTCATATACTCTCTACCAATTGCTTCCAGGTATTCAAAACCAAAGATGTCTGCACTCACAGGTATAAGGCGGGTACCACCATCCGGAATATCTGTTACTTTTAAATATGTCTGAAGGCACGACCTGAACTGAGCAATAGTTTTTTTGCTAGCCACAGTCTTCTGACCCCTACTGACTTGTGCAGTCTCAGGCGTCTTACCCCTACTGACTTGTGCAATCTCTTTAGCATGAATCTAATTATCATATAATTAGTTAGGTGAAGTATACAATCACAAATTAACATTTTTCACAACATAAATGTCATATAATTGTGTTGTACCTCAATTGATGCAACTGACTTGGTTTCTCGCCTAATCCCCTTATCTTTTAGAATAGATTTTGGAGTCTAACATTACCATGTAAACAAAATGTACGTAAAATGTCCAAATCAAATGAACCAAGACTCTATTTATATAAAAAAATGATGAATTTTGGTGAAAATAAAAATAAATAAAAAATTGATTTTCTATAAAATAATTGACTCCAAATAATTTAGGTGAGATAAAAACATAAACAATCACAACAACCAATTATATTTTGCAAAGTATTATAAGTGACCCCCACTCATTTCTCATTCAACATGTTAAATATTTTCAACACAAATTAATCCATATCACATTCAACACCTTATTCAACAATTCATTAAAGCAATTCAACTATTGAAAAATTTATTCAACACCCTATTGAAAATAACCTAATAACAAAACTCACTTTCCTCCTTCGGTCCTGCAAATGTCAACTAATTGTACGACAAAAAAATGATGACAATGAAAAGGACAAAATCAAGCTTTTAATTCTTTTTGACTTAACTATGAGATGAAATTCAGGGAAGTGCATCGCCGTTGCAAATTGCAAATTGAAAACAAGTTCAGCTTGACTTTTTCTTGTGCAGTAATTTTGGAATTTTTTTATAAACATACTACCTTTTTAAAAATTATTCATCAAATAACGATCTTTTTCTCACTAAATCTAAAATTACGATATTTAAAATAAAAAAATTGTTATCAAAGAACTGTCCATTGTTTTAGCGGTTCTGTGTTATTTTTAAATTTTCTTTATTTATTTATGAATTTACTTACAGATTTTTCTATGAATTTTTTTATAAATTCTATAGACATATATATATTTTTATAGAATTACCTGAAATTTTATAACATATATAACAAATTTACAAGTAATTTTATAAATATATTATATGTTATAAAATCTGGAGGAAAATTTACAGAAAATTTCACAGGATGAATAAAAAAAACATAGAACTGTCAAAGCAATGAATGATTTTTCAATATTAATTTTTTTTTTGGAAACATGATAATTTAGCATTTAATAGAAAAAAATGATATTTTTTAAATAATTTATAAAAAGGTGATATGTTTGTAAAAATTTAGTAATTTTATGTAGTTAAAAGATGAAATTAATGGGTTGACTTTTTGGTGCAATTAGTTAAGAAACGATACGACCTTGATAACAACAATTATTTTACATTTATTAGGGTAAGTGGTGATTTACATTAACTTTTGTCAATTTCCATTAAAAAAACTACTTCATTCATTTAATAATTTAATAATATAATGACAATTGAACTCATAATAGATATCTAAAAAAATATTCACAATGGCCAGGGTGAAATTTCATAGATATGAATATAGATACAAATAATTATTTGATAAAATACAAGTATAAGGATGAATATAAATATTGTAGTATTTACATAATCTCTAGACACATTTTTGATATTTTGTGGGTGATAGACCAAAATTAAGAAAAATAATCTATTTCACTTAAAATTATATGTTTGGATACATAACAATGGATTTATAAAATATGAAGAAAAAAATTATTTACTTCTGGGTGATTGATTTTCATGCTCTTTATCGTACTTTCTAAAACATTTTTTTTAATCTAATTACTCGATGTTTCGTTGATATGATGAGCTCAACATTCATTTCAAGTGCAACACTTTTTGTAAGATTCATACCTTTTTTTAAATCCTTCCTCTCGATATTTTTAAAATATGATAACACGTCTTTCATTTGTTTTATAGTCGGGTCAATACACATAGGTTTAAAGTGCAACATTTTTCTTACCATATGGTATGATATCAAATAACCATAAAAGACAAAAATTCAAAACTTTCTAGTGCATTAATGCAGAGTATATTTAAATTGAAATTGAATGTTGAAATAAAAGAAAGTGAAACAAAGTGTATAAAATTTTGGACAAATATAATGTATAATTTTTTATAATACTATGAGTATAAAAAAATTGGTCTCATATTTTGGTAAATTTTGTTTTATAATACTATATATGAGTATTAAAGAAAATATTGAACCCCTAAAATTTATATATATATATATATATATATATATATATATATATATATATATATATATATATATATATATATATATATATATATATATATATATATATATATATATATATATATATATATATATATATATATATATATATATATATATATATATATATATATATATATATATATATATATATATATATATATATATATATATATATATATATATGAGTAAGGTAAAAAAACTCACTCTTGGAGTAAGTTGATTCTCACTCTATATGTTTTTCAAAGTGTTTTGTTTTGGTAAAATATTTGAAAAAAGTTTTAGTGTGTGTTTTTATAGCCTTATATTTTAACAGAAAAGTCCATTGCTTACATAAGTTAATTCACTTATTAAATTAGGAGATTAACTCTTTGTCTACAAGTCATTTGTCAGATACTATCTTTTGTATTGACACTGCTTGAGATCATGTGAGGATTTAGATTTTTTCCACTTTATTTGTCTTCTTTAGATAGTGAAGTTCATCAAACCATAACACTTGTGTTTGCATCTTTAATCCTCTAAGTATCATGCGTGACTTATCATTAGCTGTCTTTATAGTTGTCATCATCAAATGTTGATGTCTTGATTAAAGGTCTATTACCTTTAAAACAAGGTTCCACATTCTTTCCCTTTTTTGGTGATGACAATGCATCTCTCAAGGGAGGTGGTAAAAGAAATAATATAGATATATTTAGAGTGATAAGACTCCCCCTGAGTTAGATAGAGAATATATCCTTTCCCTGAGAGTATACTTCTTCCCCTTTGTCAAAATTAAAGAGGCGGGTAAAGATGCATTGCGAGAAATAAATATGCAAAATAGGGATAATTTAGACATTTAAGATAAAAATACTTCATTGCTAGATATTAAAATTACCTACGGGAAATTTTAAAACGAAAATTGAAAGTAAAAGGTGCAACAAGACAACTAAAAACTTAATTCATCTCATCATCGTCCTTACTGGAAGCCGCTGGAGAGATAAGATTTTTCTTGCCCATTTTTCGATGTGCATATTGATTTTTTCATTGTAGGGATTTGATGGAGGACTATTTCTTCTTTCCCTTTTTCTTTTGGATTGTTGAGAGATGAACTATCCTTCTTGAATTGCATATCCCATTTTGACTATAGTGGTTTGTTCTATCTTTATGTGTACATAGATGGGTTCTTATTCTACAAAAGGATAGCGGGTGTAGTTAAGGATTTTTGTGATAAGTTCGACATAGTATAAAATATTGTTTTTCCTTTTGCATTCTAACATGTGGTGGAGTACAACATCTTCCCAATTATTTGAGACTTGGTTTTATAAGAACCATATATCTGGGATGTCAGATTTTAGGATGATGATATAGTTTCCCTTCCTTGGGAACAAAATGCGGTTCATAGTGTAGTAAATTAATCTAACATTTGGACGAAAGAGTCCAAAATTGAAGGGAAATGGAATGATGTAAGTAGGATCAATGAGAAGTGTGTGAGAAAGAGTGTCGAAGTTAACTTTATTACCTTCAAGATCCATTTGATCATAGTCTTGCTCTATGAATAAGAGGTTCACTACTACAAATAACGCTTCTAACATCGAATGCTAAAAGCGTTGTACCTCGGCAACAAAAGCGAGGTAAATAAGATCGTCATAAAAAGTCCTCACTTAAAATCTCATTTTTTCAAAACCCGAGGTGTACATGAGTTTGAACCCCAGGATCCGCAGTTTTATTATATTCAAGACTATCGTATCTTTTATCTCAATTTCTCCAAAGAACAGAGGGGTTAATAATTTTTTTAAAGTTGTTACATTGTTTACCCAGAATATTACATTGTTTACAAAGAATATTGTTTACCCAGAATATTACCTTATTTACCCAGAAAATAAAGATAAAATTCAAACTCCATAGAGTGGTTCAAGATGAAAATCAAATTCCCTAGGGTGGACAAGATAAAAAATAAATTCCCTAAAGATATAGATTTAGATCTTCGTATTATTGAATCTTGGAGAAAATCTTCTATTAAATATTACATGCAATTGTTTCTGGTGAAAAAAGAGGCAAGGTAATTAATATTTAAGAAAACAAAAAATAAAAAAAAAATCAAATAATGAAAAATATTTAAGAAAACAAACCTTGAACCCAGATGATTTTCTACTCTTACAATCCATCGTAGAGAACTCTTCCAAGCGCCCTTAGGTTTCAAGCTCTTCATATGTTTCATTTAGGTTAGATTTCTACTATTGTAAGAGAACTTATATAGTGGATGTCCCTTAAGTTTTATCGGATCACTAAAGGCAGACTCTTGAGCATTGATAACCTTTAAATGGACGACATAAATTTGTTTAAGGCCGTTGAAAATAGTGAAAAATAACACTTAACTATCATCTCAGTTTTGGATAATATATTGGCAAGTTAAACTAAAACAATTCTGTCTTCAAAGAAAAACTCATCCAAAGGTGTTTCTATGTCTTCTTCTTCTGTAAAATCATGATCTGGATCATTCCGTGGGTGTGATGTTCGTATGGTTTCGTACAAATACAAGAAGGGACAAAATAAAGGAAGCTTTTTTTTTGGAGATGTCCATTTTGGAGGAGTGAAGAGACATGTAATTTGTTCATATGGGATAAAGACGTGGTGACAAAAGGTGGAAATGAAGATGGGAGCATTATGAAGTCAGAGTTGGAAGCTATTGGCTATTTGAAGGTTATGTATGGAGATTCAAAGTAGAAGAGCAAGAATCTAAAGAACAAATTGAAATAAGAGAAATTTTATGGAAATTTGAAGATGTTATATTTTGTCATCTCCTTTATGTTTAATGTTTACTTTGTTATGAAATATAATTGATGGAGTAGGGTTTGGATTGCATTGTTAATGTTATGTGGAAACTGTAGATGCAATGAAATCTATGTTTTGACCTTGTTTGTTAATGAAATTTTGGTTTTGGAATTAAATATCCTCTCAGTTTTGGAATAAAACTGTGGGGTTAGATTAACTAATCCCTTGATTTAAAAAAAAACGAGGGGTTAGATTAATTTTTTTAAAAATGATTACATTGTTTACTCGGAATATTAAAAATACAGCATGTCTAGGTGCCATGCAAGATGCTAGAGATCCAAGATTGGTTGTTGCGTTATCATTATCATTATCATTACATCCAATATTGATTGTTGTGCTATCATTATCACTGCCTTCACTAGCATAGACAATATGTTTGAATTCATCCAACTTCTAATAAGGTGTCTGTTATAAAAATTGGAAACTATTTTTTCTGCACTTGCAATCCATCAGTAACGAAAAATATATCATATTTGTTCAAAACCTTCAACAACAACAACTACATCAAGATCAACACCATTGTTTGAAATGGATTGCAAAAGCTAAAAAAATGTTTTGCTTAGGTAGAAGAACATTTTTTTCAGTTTTGCAATCAATCCCAAAAAAATGATGGGGAGGCTACAAATAAGATATCATTAGGGTTAAATCTATTCAACGAGTGTTTTTATAGTAAAAATAGGATTATTTATCCATCGGTTTATTAAGGAAACCGAAGAGTTAGATCATTTATTTTACATGTTTTTACAAGTAGAAACATAAAGTGTAGTAGTTAGGATTCGAAGCATGTACGGAATGGTATGTCACCTCGGATTTTTAAATAAATGAGGGATCAAGTTGTTTTTTTAAAAATAAATATATGGGGTGTCTTGGTATAAAACCTGGGTTTTTTCTGGATGACGTGAAAGCTTCGTCCTGAAAAGCGTTATTTATTATATTGATTGCAAATATTGGCGAAGTCTTAAAGGGATAAGGTGATGGGATGCTTTATTGTAGTGGTATGCTTTATGATAGTGGAATGCTTTATGGAATAATTTATTTTAGAGTTGATAATTCCATCAGTGTATGAGAGATTTCCGCAAAACATTTTTACCAAATCTGGATACCTCTCTTGGGGTTTTTCAAAGATGAAATCTTTTAGTCCTGCAGTAGGGAATAATTCTATGGAAAGTAATTTTTGAAGAGCTCTTAATCTAGATAATGAGAGGAAAAGATTTCTCTTTCGGAGTAGAAGAAGTTCTAGTTGGTTTCTCAGGCTTGTGAGGTGAAATATTCATAGGAGTATTGATGAAGAAGTTATGGAATAACAGGTTCTCTTAGAGGCCATTTTGGAAGTGATGATGACGAGTGAGATAAATAGGTGTTTTTATGCAAGATCAAGAAATAAAATGATTGCGTTAAAAGGATGAGAAATTAGCTCTTTTTATTGCCTCTTTCTAATCAATTAGATGTATGTTCTAATCGATTAGTAACAGTAAAAAAATGGAATAAATGTGTTGCAAGTGTCCGTTACGGTGTTTACTCCTCCAACTATTCGTTGAGGGGATCTCCGACATTAAATTTTTTTTATTTTTCAAAAGATTTAATTGATTAGGGCAAAGTGTTAATTGATTAGATTGACTAAATTCAGCATATCTCTGTTTTGCTCCTTATTTTGGATTTATTTACACCTTTTAGCTATGAAACACTAAAATTCTCATTTTATGGGTTATAAATAATTTAATTTGAATGAGAAAATAAATCAAATAATTATTGTAAGAGTTTAATCATACTTTCCTGATCATTTCTAAAATAATTTCACCTCTCTTATCAAGAATTTTTTGATAAATATTTTTCTAAAGGGAAGACGCCATATGGCATATCCTTCTCACACATTGTTGGATGTGAGAGTTGGTAAATCCATAATATGGATAAATCAATTATAGACTTATTCATTCAATTAATCATTTCAGATCATCAATTTTGAGATAGTCTCAAATAATTTGCTTTGATCACAACGGTTGGCATTTGCCATCACTATTCATCTTCAAGATCAAATATTTTCATAAATCATGTATACTTCTAGAGTATACTGATGTATTTTTACAAATTTTTCAAATTATTGTTTAGAGTTCAAGCTGCGAAGAATTCCTACAAACCACTTAAGGTTTCACCTTTGGGGCCCATATCATTTTCTTGGGCCAAGGTGAATTAGTCATATAAGATCTAAGGTGATTACCTTTAGATCTTTTTAGTTTAAAGAAAAACTATTTTAAGTGTCCAATTTTATTACAATGAGTGCATTTATATACTGGAGACTTCTCTTTTATGAGTTTCTCATTTTCCAATTTCGAAACCATATCTCCCTCGTTGGGTGCCTTTGAGCATATTTTATCTTCTTTGTTGGAAGAGGATTCTTTCCCGTTTCTCCGTGAGGTTGATGTATCTCCTCCTCTTCTTTGTTCAAATGTTGAAGAAATTTGTTCATCTTCTTTGTTGTTCCTTGAACAAGAGGATCCTTCATGTGATGTTGATTGTTCAACGAATGAGTACGTTTTTTCGAAGGATTAAACTGGAATTGTATGATTGGAGAAAGATGAGGATGGTGATTCTTTGATTTGGATATGTTCATCTTTAAGTAGTTTAATCAACTCATTCATCTTCTCTATGATTTCCTTATTTCAAGTTTTTTCCTGAAATTCATGAAGGATCCCATCTATATATTTAAGAGTTGAATTAATTTTTCAATTCATAATTCTTAGATATTTGTTAGTAAAATAGTTTCTAACAAAAGTTCATATATTTCTAAAAAATAGAAGAACATCCATGACTAGTATCTTATTCACCTTGTGTGCTTATTTTCTCTAGTTGGATACTTGGAAAAACTCCATATATCTTTTCCAAAGTATCCCACATTTCCTTGGTGGTTTTATAAAAGCGAATGATAAAAAATTTACTAACATCTAAAAACATTATTATAATTTTTTTGGTTTTAAGATCTAAATCTATCTTTCTCTTTTCTTTTTCAGTCCAAAGAGAATATGATTCATTCATTACTTCATAATTTATTTGACGTGAGGGGTAAAATGGACCTTTTACAATTGTTTCCCACAATTTACGATCTAAACATTCAAGAAAAAAATTTGAATCTAGCTTTCCAAATATAAAAATTATAATTTTCAAAAAGGGTTGGTGAATTTAAAAATGATATTGTGCTGGAAGTCATCTTCCTAATAAGACGATTAGTCCTTAAAGAGGAGTTAGACTCATTAAGACTTCACACACAAGAGGGGGAGTGGATTTTATGGTTTGGAAAAACTGGGTTTTGAAAACTTTTCGAAAGTTAAATCAGAGTTTAAAAACATTTTCAAAAACTAAGTGTATAGTAAATAGTAGAAAGTAAATAGCTGTTGCGACTGGTTTTTAAATCAAGAGTTGCCACTAGTAGTTATTATCCTAGAGAAGGGAATCTAATAGGAAACCCTAATTTGCAGACAGAGATTATAGGTTTCGGACTTCATTAGACGAAAGGAAGGTGTTAGACACCTTTTATCTACCTTGTTCACAAGTATACTAGGTTTTAGGTTTAGGTTCGCGTAAAATAGGGTTTTGATTTTTAATAGGGGAACTCGCCATAATTTTTGATCGTATGCCTACGTATCCTCTTATGAGGAATCAAATTCCCAATTCATAGTTCGTATGGGGTTGGTGTTTTTTAGGGGTTGCAAATGTATTTTGAATCACCTCGCATTTTTACCGGTTGTAGTGATTGCGGAGATTTTGGCTAAATGCACGATTAGTCAAAATCCGTTTGAAACCATTTTGCAAAAACAGTTCTTTAGATTATTTTGTTGCGAAAAATAGTTTGAGATTTGTTGAGTATTTTTATCGTATTAACTGCAAAAATTCTTGATTAATGCATGAGTAAAAAATACTTCAATGCAAATATATATAAAATATGTTCATGAGTTTAAAATAAAAATAATTTAGGTGATAATATAATAATATTTACATATAAATAAATAGTAAATAAAATATGGTAATAAAAATTAACATTAATAAAAATAATTATTATAAAGAAAAGGAATAAATAATATAAAAGAAAAATAGAATTAAAAATATAATAATTAAAAAATATAAAAATGATTTAATTCCTGGAGGGGGTGTAAATTTTATGTTAAGCAGTAAACACAAGGGGTTCTAAAAAGAAATCAGGGCTACGCCCAAATATAATTCAGACAGGGGGGTGTTAGTTGCTTTGCATTTTAACAAAATAAGGAATGATGGGGTTCTAAAAGTTGACAGGCTTGGCCCATAAGCAAATTGAGGAAGGTCGGTTGGATTGGGTGTTGCGAGGGTGCAGGGGAATACGATAAGGACTTGGCCTTCGGCCGTCCACGGACGATTAAACAGATAGACTTTAGGGTGTAAGTTGATTACGGTGCACGCGCTAGTATTGATTGTTACATATTACATATTGTTGTTTACATTTTTATTGTTTTTGTTTCTTTACAGCAAATCACCTTCCACCCTCCCTCGTACACAAACCCTCACCCTTTCTCTTAAACCCTAGAACAACCCTCATATGGCGGCGCGACGTCTTGAGCCAACCCCCTTTCTTTCTATCCACTTACCCGATAACCCTCAAAATATTTACAAGAACAATTAAAATAAATCTAAGAGATTTTTACTCCTCGGTGATTTAGTTCTTCAAATTTCTGAGGTTCCGTCTGATCGATTAATCCCCCTTCGTCTTCTTTGTTTTGTAGGTTTCAATGGAGATGGCAGCGAAGCATTGGGATAGTGGTGGATGCGGAAGCAACTAGCGATTAGGAGTGACAGTTAATGGCGGTTAGCAACGACGATTAGGGTTTCGGATATTGAAACCCTAATCGCTCCTGTTTCGGCGTCTTCGACAATAACTCTCGACTCTTCACGTTCTTCCTCTCTTCTGTATCTTCGATCCTCCGCCTTTCTGTTAATTTTGAGTAGTATTTATAGGCTTTTGATTTAGGGTTTCTGTCAATTTCGTAAGTTGGATTTGTATTGTAGAAATATTTGTACTGATTTTGTTTACTGATATTTGATTTATTTTTTATTGATTTTCTGGATTCGGTTTGTAACATAAACTCTAGAGATTTTATTAGGTAATGATAAGTTTTGATTCAGTTTTTTTAATTTGAATTACACAGTTGCTGTTAGTGAGCAAAACCTTGCGCTAATTTTGGTTTGATTAGCACATTTATTGTTTTGTTAATTCAATTGGGCCAGCGCTGTTTATATAGCCCAGTAACATTCTTTAATAAAAAACTATATCAGTCATGATTAATGAATGAAAATAATATAAATATTGGGCCCAACTTTAATCTTTATTCTATCTAGCCCAGCAGTATTACTTTTACTACAGCAAAAAGGCTTTTTAATAAAATCAGGCCCAACTGCCCTCTTTGTAACCCCAATGCTAATTGTTTTTAAACAAACTTTTATAAATACCAAAAATAATATTTAACAAAATGTTTGTTTAATAATAAAAATGAAAATAAGAAATTAACGTTAATACAATACTTTTTCTTATACATTCTTTTTCTATTAAAATAAACAACAATATTAATAATAATTTCCTAGAATCACGAAGCAACAAATGGGCTATTAGAACTGTTTTAATGGGCCAGTAATTTACAACCATACCTCCCCTTTTCTGTTTACTTAAACAAAACGAAATGGATCATATCCTAATGGGTCTTAAATTGAAATTTAATCCCTTCTTCTTATTAACAACAACAAATTAAAGGGACTTAATGATTAAAACTTAATTTCTCTTTTTTTGAAATAATTTTCCATTTTCGAATCGCATGGGCCATAGGCCAACATGCTTCGTGAATGGGTTCACAGATACATGGGTCTTTCTGATTTAGAAAACCCCATTTTCCTGAATTAAAATACACCCCTAGTCTTAGATAAAGATGGGCCATCAGATACTGCTGTACCATCTTTAATTAAACATTTCTTCTATTTTTATCTTAAAAAATAAAATCATCGAGGTAGGGAAAATTTGGGGTACGACAGCTACCCCTATTCAATTATCTTTCAATCAAATAGCGTGAGAATACACGAGTCTTGCGCATTCTGATTGGGAGTTTATTGAATACTTGGAATACCCCGAAATTTGTACGACGGATCATAAGGTTATACTGATATAGCATACCCTTACAAGTCTTTAAGGAAGTAGGAAAAGCGGATGATATATCACTTACCATTGTTTGATGACGAGGCAGATGGTCTTAAGCTTGAGAACATAGTATTGTATGTCTTGGTTTGCTTTTGCTTATTCATCCATTTGGATGATGAATAAAACAACACTTGATGTAGCACGACTGCTTGGAGACTGGGGCCATGGGTTATTTTCGTGAATCGCTGCATGATGTCTTAGGCGATAAGCTAGATTTCGTATGAGCATTGCTGCATGACGTCTTAGGCGATGGTTTGTGTTGTAGAAGAAAGAAGCACATTACTGCATGACGTCTTAGGAAATGGTCTTTATTACGGAACAAGGAACCGTACTGCTGCACGATGTCTTAGGCAGTGGGTTAAGTTCATAAATTTCTGCACATCGTCT
Source organism: Vicia faba (assembly GCA_948472305.1). Classification (NCBI taxonomy): domain Eukaryota; kingdom Viridiplantae; phylum Streptophyta; class Magnoliopsida; order Fabales; family Fabaceae; genus Vicia; species Vicia faba. The sequence continues at coordinate 465,822,137 of OX451738.1, forward strand.
TAGGCGATAAGCTGGATTTCGGTTTTTGAACATCACTGCATGTCGTCTTAGGTGATGGTCGGTGTCACAGAATAAATAAACACATTACTGCATAATGTCTTAGGCAATGGTCTTTATCATGTGTAGCGGTAGAAATGTTTAAGACTAAGCCATTGGATTGACTGGACTTATACAAATCAAAATAAAAATCGCCACCGTGCTTTATTGTTTCCAAAGGAATGGGAAAAGAGCGAATAACCCAAAAAAGAGGGGAAAAGATTCAAGATAAGGGGGTTGGTTATGCAAAGGGAAGATATTAGCATCCTAAACATCTACGGTACTCCACGGGAACCTCTTTGTAAAATCTGTATATTTTAGCTATAAAATGTTGTGTAAAAATAGATGGTGGAGGTGAGAAAAGAAATATATTTTTTATGATTTTTGCACCCGCCGCGGTTCCGAACCTTTAGTGCCTACGTACCACCTTTTCGTGCAATAGGGGATCATGGTACACGTAGTTCCTGTTTTAAAAAAAAATTTTAAAACAAAAATGTGTTGGTTAATTTTATGAGATAAAACATCATCGTCATTGTCCGTGTGGAAAACATACCTACTACCCACAATTATGAGAAAGGAGAATTTGCATCATCTCAAAGTGGAGGATATGGCTTGGATTTTAAAATCAACAATGCCTCACTCAACACCCAAGTGGAAAATATCTCTCTTCACTACATATTATAGAAGTATAGTTGTCTGCATCACTACAAGGATTGACAAGAGTTTAATCTTTTGAGAAAAGTTTAAAGATAAAAAACCAAAGTAGAAAAATGGTTTGAAATGAGATTGACTGACTTTTAGTCTTCTCACAAAATTTTTTAAGGTATTATTAATGTTGACTGATGTTTATTCATGAAAATATTTGAAAATGCATGGACCTAAGTCCAAGTTTATTATGAAAGTGGTTCAAGTTTAAAAACAAGAAGAGATTTCAAAAGGAGGGAGAATATTTTTGAAATTAAAGAAGATGGGAGGAGAAGAAGAGGCTATCCTAAAGCATAAGCTAAAAGCTAGGGATAAGAACCATCTAACCAACAAGAATCCAATACTTGACACTATGAGCCAAGATAGAATTCCCATTCTTTGGATTGAAACCAAACAAGCAAAAATACTAGACCTCTTGAGAGAATCAAACTTCAAGTGTATTAAGTCTTCACAAAAATTGGGCAGAGTAACGGCTGTATACAGGTGACTTCCAGATTACAAACAAAAGGTGTAATCACAATAACCTGCATAGAAAACAAACAAACAACCCAATGTCTTGAGGTAAACCTCAAGAGCTCAAGACAAAATAATCAGATAAGATCACAAGGTCTCCAATCATAGGTCAAAGTTTCTAATCCTAAGTCCAAAAAGTCCAATGCTCCATAATACCAAGGATAGTAACCAAATAGTCCAAGTATCATTAAATATTTTTTAGGGTTTGTGTTGATTATTAGATATTTTAAAAATAAAAGTAAAACTCAAGTGAGCAAAAATAAAAATGACAAGAAAGTAAATACTCAAATGAGCAAAGATGAAAATGGCATGAAATAAAATCCATTCTGCTCTTGAAAAACTGCTCTTGAAAAAAATCCATTCTGTCATAAAGACCCAAGTCTTCACTTGGTGGAGGGAAATGACGACACACATCATCATTAACAAACAGAACCATATTCACCGAAGGAGGTGCAGCAGGAGCAGCATGCACTACAAGAGGCGTCTGAGTAATAATAGTCTAAACAATCCAAGTATCTTGAAGACCAAGATTTAAACCTTCAGGTGCAAAATTCTCTGGCATTCCCCATGGATAACCCTGAGGCATGCGATTCTGAACAACAACTATAGTAGCAGATACGGGACAAGTTAGAGCTTCAATAGTTGCCCTTGTTTGTTGAGGTTGGACACTCGGTGGCTGATTCTGAGCAGCCACCAGAACTTCCATCAGAGTAGTCATATTGGCCATGCCGGCCTTCAAAGTAGAGACCTCCTCACGCAGCTCGCGATTCTCTTGTTCTAAGTTGTCCATCTTCTTTCTGAAATTAGCTCGAGTGTTGTAGTGGTGAGTCAGCTTGCTGAACGAAGTAAAGAAGCTTGGTAAGGCACCTGGATGTGCATAACAAATGCAATAAATATGTGCAATATGATGAATGATGTGTAATGCACATGATTTTATTTTATTTAATATTTCAAGAGATTTAAAATTTATGGACATACTGCAAATATCAAGGTAATAACGTATTTGAAAATACTAAAAATTCTGTTATAACAACTCCAAGATGGAGTACAAGTTTCAATGATCCCAAGTACAAGATGAAAATAAAATATAAAACCCTAAGAAGTAAAATTGATGGAGATCACTCTATACGCTGGCGCTTCCCCGTGAGCCTGGAAATCCAAGCTTTCAACCTCTGGTTTTCTTCCGCATGTCTGATGGCAACCTCCTTCCAATCACCTGAAGCAGGATGTGGGTAATCAACATCGGATTGAGGCTTAGGAGAAAATAAATCTCCGTGCCTCTCCGTAGACTCTACCGCTCGACTCTCAAGGATCTCAATCAAGTCGTCTTTCTCCTTCAAGTCTACTCTATAGGAAATCTCTAAAGTTTGGCACTTATTCTTCCAAGCGTTCTTTTCCAGTTGCATCCTAACCAAAGCAAGTTGCATCTCTTCTAGATCATCTAATAAGGGAGGAGTGGTCTTCACAAACAGATCAGGCATAGGTGTTTCCCGGGAATACGGTATCTTCAAATGAATAGCTCTCGTTTGGACCCACTGAAGATATGGCTCCAAAGAAACAACACCCCTAGGTCCGAAATCCTTCCTACTCTTCTTATGAATGTGACGCCAGGCCTTCGCAATCTGGTCCCTAGCTTCCCTATGGTCTTCTCCCTCCTTCAGAAAGAAACTACTCAAATGAATACTATTTGGTTTATCCCTCATCGGATAACCAAGCTGTCGTCGTGCAAGAACAGGGTTATAGTTAATTCCTCCCTTTATACCAAGAAGAGGTACATTGGGGAAACTACCACAACTGTCAATAATCTCTATATCCTGGTAAGCTCGATGATACCAATCAATATCCGAGTGAGTAAGTGCCATGATCTTAGGAGCCCAACGGGGTTCCTTCTTGACATCCCAAAAAGCATCATACTGAGGCATATGAGAGATAAACCACCGGCACAACAGAGGCGTGCAACAGATAATCATCCCCCCATGATAAGAATTCCGAAGATGAATAGAGTAATAAGAATCACCCAACAAGGTAGGAACTATGTTTCCGATCATGAAGATCCCGATAGCATTAATGTCAATAAACTTGTCCACATTAGGAAATAAGAACAACCCGTAAGCAAGTAGAGCAAAGATGGCCTCAAAAGCGATTGTACACTTCATCTTGGAAAAGTAACGACCTTTCTCCAATAAGAACTGAGCTGGTAATCCTATAATCCCTCCTTTAGTAGTCATATGGGCTTCCACCTCAGACTTCCCCAGATGAATCATAGCAGCAATCTCATGTGGTTTTGGCTCACCCTCCAAACTAGTAAAAGGAACACGATTGGTAGCAGGTAAATCCAATAGATAAGAATACTCCTCCAGTGTGGGCATCAACTGATAGTCAGGAAAAGTAAAGCAATGATACATCGGATCATAGAACTGGACCAAGGTTGAGAGAATACCCTCCTTCATCTTCAGCTTCATGAGAGGAATAATGGATCCATACTTCTCCCGAAAGTCTGCAGAACACTCGATCTCAGGAATTAGACTGATCAACTCATCTATCTTGGGATCCTTGAAACTATACTTCCCGGTCTTTCTCTTTCCAGAATCCATGGTTAAAAAGTACCTGAGATATTCACAAATGGTCAACCTTTAAATCCCTTGAAATATGATCTCTCCAAAAGATGCTTATGAGTGCATGGATGCATGATGTAGCAATCACACACAAGATCACACATATAGGGTTCATAGGTTCAACGTCACGAGCATGAGGTCGAAGGTACTACCCATAAGGTATTGGTCTAAAAGTTATCACCTTCCGAACAAGGTTCTAAAGGTTCCCAGAGTCTACATCCTTCCTTCGAATATTATCAACTTCCCGATTAACTCGGTAAATAGTAATACTGTCAAGAAAAACTCGTCCGAGTGTAGTATCGTGTGACAACTATTTCCGGATTACTCCGTCATAGCTTCCACGCTACACCTAAAAGGCCAAGATAGGTTTGATATTCTACGGTCCTCAGCTTCAGCAGGCTCCCAGGTCAAAAGTAGTACGTCTTCCCGATTACTTGGTAAACGACACTACAGTCAAAGGGGCCTCCACTGAGTGGGGGATCTCATGCCTCCTTTTTTGGGATTACTCCCTCAAAGTTAACATGACTATATCGCCCTTCCTATCTTAAAGTTTGCCCAAGTCCGGGTATAGGACTTATGAGTAATCACCAAGCACCCCGAAAACCAGGAAAATCCAAACAAACATATATACAACATATAACACAAAAACAATAATAACACATATACAGATATAAACAAAGATAGGCTCAACCCACTTAGGGATGGGCCAGAAATAGGTCAACCTTTCCCCAGTGAAGTCGCCATTTTTCTATAGCGGTAGAAATGTTTAAGACTAAGTCATTGGATTGACTGGACATATACAAATCAAAATAAAAATCGCCACCGCGCTTTATTGTTTCCAAAGGAATGAGAAAAGAGCGAATAACCCAAAAAAGAGGGGGAAAGATTCAAGGTAAGGGGGTTGGTTATGCAAAGGGAAGGTATTAGCACCCTAAACATATACGGTACTCCGCAGGAACCTCTTTGTAAAATCTGTATATTTTGGCTATAAAATGTTGTGTAAAAATAGATGGTGGAGGTGAGAAAAGAAATATATATTTTTATGATTTTTGCACCCGCCGCGGTTGCGAACCTTTAGTGACTACGTACCACCTTTTCGTGAAATAGGGGATCAGGGTACACGTGGTCCCTCTTATTAAAAAAAAATTTAAAACACAAATGTGTTGGTCAATTTTATGAGATAAAACATCATCGTCATTGTCCGTGTGGAAAACATACCTACTACCCACAATCATGAGAAAGGAGAATTTTCATCATCTTAAAGTGGAGGATATGGCTTGGATTTTAAAATAAAAAAATGCCTCATGTGATACGGTGGGAGAACTGACTTGAGGGTTTTGCGTTTTATCGCAAATGTTGCGGTTAGCAAGAGTCGCCACCGACTTTTCTTTTATCCAAAAAGGAAAGGTGAAAAAGCATAGGAAACACCTTTGAGATTGTTTCTTGAGTTCGAGGGGTAGATTATGAAAAGGGAGGGTATTAGCACCCTTTTCATCCATGGTTTTCCATGGGCTCTTAGTTACTTGCTAGATCACTTTCTTTTGTTTGAAATTGTGCTTAGTGTGATTTTTTGAAAGTATTTTGTTAAGAGGCCTTTGTTTAGGCAATCTTTGTAATGATTCTTGTTCGTAAGAATGTATACAAAGATGTTGATCTTTTGAAAAATGTTTTCAAGTTTTGTAAGATGTTTTGAAATATGTAGGTGTTTCTTTGAAAATAGCAAGGGTGTTTGTTTAAAATTGAGCAAGTAATTAGGAGCATTCTACCTACTCAAAAGTCTTTCTTGATCATTTTATTTTCCTTTGACATTATTGTCTTACCATTGATTTGGTAAGCAACCCTATCTTTGGATGTTAACGGGACGTGTGTGGGTCATCGTATAACCATGATTAGAAATGTTGCAAGGTATCTTAGCATTATCTTTGAGGGACTAAGATCATTTGTAAGGAAACTTTAGATAGCGTCATCGAGGGACTATGATCTTGTATTTGTTTTTTTTTGCAAAGATACCTTACATGCGTAATATGGCCATTTTGTAAGGCAACCAAGTGGATTTTATCCTAGGGGTGTTTGTGGGCAAGTGTATTGTTTTCATGCTTGATTTTGTCTTGGATTAGGGTTTGCTATTTGGTTGGTTTTAATCTTTCCATACAAAACCTAATTACTAGCATTGTATATATGAAAGCGATAAATTACGAAATTTAAAATTACTACGCTATTACAATACTTGTGGGAGGGGGATATACAATTTATGAATGGGGATTTCAATAATATAAACCTAATTAATCTATTACAACCAAATTGAATATGTAAAAATAATTGAAGAAATATATAAAGTACAAATGCAAATGGAAAGAAATGATTTTTGTGTTTGGATTTTTATATGAAAGAGGTTTTAACCTAAACCTAATTAGAGAAAAATAATTAAATCAAAATTAAATTAACTTAAATTAATTAAGAAAAGAAATTAATTAAGAAAAGATTTTTGAATAAAACCCTAATTCTATTTAGTTGATTAAAAGAAAATAAGTTTAAAGAAAAAGTATTTTCGTATTTTTGTCTTGAAAATAATATATGGTGTTGTGAAATATTTTTGGCCTTTTTTATATTAAAATAAATATATTTAAATGAATAATAACCTAGTTTTAATTTAATTTACAAGGTAATTAATAAAGATAAATAAATTATAATGAATAAAAATAAATTTTTGTGCAGGAAAAATATTTAAATTATATCAAAACATAAATCTACTATTTTTATATTTTTTATGATTTTTTTGGTATTTTTAGAAAATATATTTAAAAGGAAAAATGAAATAAATAAGTAAATAAAAATGAATGGGCCAGGGGATGCCAAAAGTAAGCAAGGAGGTGAGCTAGCAAATAAAAAAAACAATCCCAGGACCAAAGGGCCCAGCGCCTGCAAAAAAAACATTAGAGGATCAGAAAATATGAAAAAAATGTAAAAATGGTCACGCTGGGGCTTGAACCCAGGACCAAGGGGTGAACAGGCATGCGCTTTACCACTGGGGTGGCTATACATCCGTTTATATAAACAAAACCATAAATATATAAGGCAAATCAAGTCCTGATGACTTCATCTTCAACCTCCAGCCGGTGTACCAATAACTTCTTCGTTTCTCAACAAAAATGGAAGATGACAAAATGAAATTTGTGCTATTTTTTCTCACGAATTCAACCATATAACTTATGTATGCTAAAAGTCAAAGATGAAGATTAATTTTGCTGGCCCTAAATTGAAACCTAATTTTCTCAGAAATTTCAAATCTAAAATTCTCTATACACAATCAATATAAATGGGAACTATGAACATTGTTAGCTTTATAGCAAAGATATCTACATTTTATCTCCACAAATCAGGATCAAATGATGCTTGTATGAAGAGATAGAAGTTTAAAAACTTACCTCTTGCATCTAGAGTCATGAATGGAGTTTGAGCAACTTTTGAGATGGCCTGAGGATCTGTTTAGCTTTCCTGGACCTCCTTGAGTGTATTCCAACTCCTACTTTGCCTTGAAATTCCTGAATCTCTCTACTCAAGTCAACCTGCAAGCTTGATGTTTGAAAATGGTGGATAGTGATGGAGGAGTTACAGTCTTGAAACAGGGGCCTGGATTACTTTGGTATGATGTATAGAAGGTGTTTGAATGATTGGTTTTCAAAATGCACGAGTGGAAATGAGGATGATGAGTTTTGGCTCAAAACTGTCAAGTTAGGCAGTTTTGTGCAACAATGGTGTTTTGGAGAGTTTTAGGGTCTTTCAGCTCGTGTGTTAGCTTGCAAATAGTGTATGTACAAGGATTTGTAGGGTGGTTAGCAGGATGTAGTTATATTGCTTCTTTCTTTTAAATGTTTTGGAGTCAGAAACAACAATGTATAGGCTCAAGAAGAGTTGACATTGTGATTAAAGTCACTTTTCCAAAATGGAAGTGGTGTCTTTCTTCCCAAAATGGAAATACAACTTGGATAATGGCTCAAATGCTTGGAAAATGGCTCTATCAGTTGTGTAAACATTAAATTATTGAGTGATTATCAAGTTTGAAACCTGCAAAGCAAAATTTGTACAACATGCTTGAAGATTGGATCACGTGTTCTTCACAAAATGGCTTGTAATTCAAGTTTGAAAACTCTAACTTCTTGCCTTCGATTCTCCTTGCTCAAGAAAGATCTCAAGGAGTTATTGGACATTTTGGAAAGCTTGCAATGTGATATACAACCCATATTTGAATTGATTTTGAATATTCCCCTTGGAACTATGTGAAAAATGTCCATGAAGTTAGGTCAAAAATCTGCCTAACTAGGGCAAAATTTCACTAAGTCTTTTTTAGTTCACGAGCATGTATTCACAAAATTATAACTTGAGATCCAAGAACTTTTAGGAGAAGTTGTGTGAAGCAAATTTGTATATTTCATGTAGATCTACAACTTTCATGTTGGAAGTTTCTCTTGAATCATCTTGCATCATAATGAAAAAATTGCTCAAAGTTATGAGAAAATAAGAAATTTTCAACACTTAGAAAAATTTCTAAGTTTAGAAATTTTGACTTTTCAAAATGAAATCTTGATTTCTTGATGAATAAGTTTCCTATTTTGACATGTTTTGATGAATTTTGATCTTTGGTGCTTAAATTTGACCAAAAAGTCAAAGTTTGACTTTTTAGTATACAGTTGACTTTTGATCAGTTGACTGCAAAATTAATCTGTCAATCCAATGGATTTGCAATGTTTTGAATCATTTCATTAGGTCAAAATGATTCAATTGGACTCTTGAGATCATGCCTTAAACCAATTGACCATTTTCTAGGTCAAAAATCAGAAATTGCCCTTTCCCAATCAAAACCCTAATTTTGACCATTTTGTCCTTTTGGAGATTTGATCAAATTTCTTGGAGAATTATGGTCCAAACTTGATCAAATTATACATATGAGTCTAAAATGTTGATGTGGATAAAAAATTATGAATTTTAACTGTAAATTGGCCATGGATGACTTTTCCCCCAATACAACTGATTTTTAGGTCAACTGTTCAATTGACTGATCAAAAGTGTGATCTAAGGCTTGAAACTTGACATGAACAATCTTAGGGGTCCATAATGGTCCAAAAAAGTCATATGAAGCATTGATAGTTCAAAAATCCTTGTGCAAACTCAAACCCTAATTTTGGGTCATCAGTGCATGAGGAGGTGTCTTGAGCTGATCAAACCCTAGTGCAGTCTTGAGCCCAATGAGATCTTGTGAGAAGATTCTTGATAAGTGAGAGGTAAAATTTTTGGGTACATAACCTCACTCAACACCCAAGTGGAAAATATCTCTCTTCACTATATATTATAAAAGTATAGTTGTTTGCATCACTACAAGGATTGACAAGAGTTCAATATTTTTAGAAAAGTTTAAAGATAAAAAGCTAAAGTGGCAAACTGGTTTGAAATGAGATTGATTGACTTTTAGTCTTCTCACAAAAAATGTTAAGGTATTATTAATGTTGATTGAAGTTTATTAATGAAAATGTTTGAAAATGCATAGACCTAAGTCCAAGTTTATTATGAAAGTGGTTCAAGTTTAAAAACAAGAAGAGTTTTCAAAAGGAGGGAGAATATTTTTGAAATTAAAGAAGATGGGAGGAGAAGAAGAGGTTATCCTAAAGAATAAGGTAAAAACTAGGGATAAGAAACATCTAACCAACAAGAATCCAATACTTCACACTATGAGCCAAGATTGAATTCTCATTCTTTGGATTGAAACCAAACAAGCAAAAATACTAGACTTCTTGAGATAACCAAACTTCAAGTGTATTAAGTCTTCATAAAAATTAGGCAGAGTAACAACTGTATACGGGTGACTTCCAAATTACAAGCAAAAGGTGTAATCACAATAACCTGCACATAAAACAAACAAACAACCCAATGTCTTGAGGTAAACCTCAAGAGCTCCAGACAAAATAATCAAATAAAATCACAAGGTCTCCAATCATAGGTCAAGGTTTCTAATCCTAAGTCCAAAAAGTCCAATGCTCCATAATGCCAAGGATAGTAACCAAATAGTCCAAGTATCATTAAAGATTTTTAAGGGGTTGCGTTGATTATTAGGTGTTTTAAAAAGAAAAGTAAAACTCAAGTGAGCAAAAATAAAAATGACAAGAAAGTAAATACTCAAATGAGCAAAGATGAAAATGGCATGAAATATAAATGCTAAAAGTAAATAGTTCATTGAAATAAAAGGGGCATATAATAAAAGAATAAAGGATAAAGTCAATTATTAGTGATTAGTGGTTAGTTGGATGATCATCTTGAAACTTGCATTTGGAACTCATTAGAGGATTGGTAGAACCAAAGCCTCCACACAACAAGTTGCAATTTCTTTTTGTCAAGTATATCATCCATTTGGAATCCTTATGAGTATCATTTAATGATCAACGATGTTTAAGTGATCCGCGTTGACCAAAGGTGTTCTAGATCCATTAGAGGATTGGTAGAACCAAATCCTCCACACAATGAATCTCAAGGTTATTGGATCAAAGAGATCAAATTAACATACTTGGGCTTGCAAATATAAGTTTGTGCCACAGAGGATCATTTATTCGAATCGGGACAAAATTTAGCGCTATGTTAAGCAATCGTAAGTGGACTTATATAGAAGTCACACCTATTTTGAGGTCGGTCAATAGAAATCTATGCACCATTTGTTTTGAGACATGATATAGAGATCATGCTCCAACAATATTTAATGCAATAAGAAGGGGATGGGATAAAGAGGGATGGGAGAGAATATACAAACCACTTTTGGATTAAATTTAATCAAACTATTATTAAAATCTTTCATCCATTTTTGTGGAGTTAGACTCAACACCATGGATCCAATGAAGTTAATAAAGTTCATGATAAAAAATTTAACCCAAGATCAGCCAGAAAATAGTCAAAAAATAATATTACATTTTAATATATAAAAAAAGGTTTAAAAATAATGTTTAAAAATAGAAATATAAGAGAAAAATATCAACTATGTTCAAATTAATCAAGAAATAAAAAGTAAGACCATAGAGAAATCAGAAAAGGACTCAAATGATTTTATAAATTTTTTTGGTAATTTTTTAAAGTCAGAAACTATTTTTAAAATTAAAAGAAAGGGGTAAAATAAACCAAAAATGATAAAAAATAACAAAGTCAGGAACAAAAATAAAATGAGGTCACCAATATTTGTCACAATATCATTGGATCATTCCATAATTTTTTCAGAATTTAAAAATGCATAAAAGTATTTTTAAACATTTAAAACAATTCAAATAAAGTGTAAATTTATAAAAAATAACAAAACACAAAATTAAATTTTGAAAAAATAAAAATCAGAAAGAGAATAATCAAAAATATTTTTCATAATTTTTTCAGATTTTTTGGACTTAAAATGAATTTTCTATGATTTTTTAAAGTTTAAAACAATTAAATATAAAAATAAGAAAAGAAAAGTAAAAAAATATGTGGACCATTGGATGAGAGTCAAAACGCGTTGGTAATCAGATCCAAAAGATCTGGCGCGCTGTGCATATCATGGTCATTAGTGAATAAAGCACTGAATCAATTATTAAATCAGAATGCCAAAATAAAAAGTGGCGTGCCATCATTGGTTGGAAGATGACATGTTGGTCATCTTCAACCTCCAGCCAACGTGAATTGCAGGTCTCTCAAACTGTAAAATCAGAAGCTCAGACCTATACCATTTGCTTCGTCTCTTCAAGACGAAGACAACCACACCCTCACGCCAAATTTATATAAACTATAGCTCAAGCAATTTGGAAAGAATGTTTTGAAAAGGGATTTGAAATTTCATGGTCAAGACGAGTTTCCAGTAAAAAGCAAGTGTTGCGACTAGAACCAGGGCAATGTGAGCATCACAATAATATCAAAGTTTTGAAAAATTGATGAAGGAATCTACCTATTGAAGTTGAGTTGTAGAGCTCTAAAACTAGACTTCTATGGAGCAATATATGGCACAATTCTTGAATGTAATTATATGGTTAGCTTCAGGGAAGACCAAGGAAGGTGAATTGATGAAAAAATTGGATTGAAAAAGGCTTGTATATGGATTTCAAAGTTGCTGAATTCTTAGTTATGGATCAAGTTTGGCAGGGTGATTCTAGCTATCCAAGCTTGAGAAAATGAATGAGATAGTTCATGTATTTATAAGAGAAGAAAATGGGATCAAAAGGAAGAGTGAATGATGCATTTTGGAGGGAATTCATGCAAACCTGATGCACGGGTGAAGTGTGATCTTATTTTCACCAAAACTCATCCAATCCTTGCGTTTTGAGGTGCTAAACACTTCTAGCAAGTTTGTTAATCAAGTTTAAATCAAAAACGCGTATAAATCTTGTGATTAGAGGCCACATTATGGATTTCAAAATTCTGACTTGGTGAGAAATTCAGTTCCAAGTTACCAATTTCAAAACAATGGCCTTTTCAACTCAAGAGGTCTTAGGGCATGATTCTTGATGCTTTAGAAAGATGAGGTTACAAGCTTTGCAATGGAAAAAGAATGGAGTTAAACGGATGCTTGAGATGAAAGTTGCATTGAGTCAAAGTTGAGGAAAAAGGGTTGACTTTCCATACTTAGAAATATTTCAAATTTTTCTTCAAAAGTGACCTATAATGTCTTGCATCCAAACATAGCCTTCCACTTGGAATTTTCTCTTGATCAAAAAAGATGGCATGAAGTAGGTCTCTTAAATGACATTTTGAAACTTGAAACATTCAAAATATCCAAAAATTGAGAAAGTTATGACATGTTGAAGTTGGCAAAATTTCATAAAATGACCTATAATATTTTGTATGCTTAAGGAAACTTCCATCCATTTTCTCCATTTGAACATGAAAGAAGGCATAAAGTTCACATATTAAATATCATTATGGAAAAATAATGGGATCCAGGTGATAAAAATTTACCAAGTTATGATCATTTGAAGTCACACAAAAAATTGGAGATTCATCTGGAGGACTTGTAATCTTTCTTCCTCATCAAGTTTCTTCCACATGAAAACTCCTTGGAACTTTTGATGTGATTTTTTAATAACCCTTTGAAGAGAATGATGTCTTTGGAATCACTCAAAAATACCAGAATATGAACAAGATATACTCCTTTTAAATTCAAAACCCTAGCTCCTAGATTAAGAAACATGCCTTGAGGAACTTTGACAATTTTGAACAAACTTCTTGTACCAAAACAAATGCTTTGTAAATATAAGTTGTTGAGGATGATAATTAGAAATAATAGCAACCACAACCACTTCCATACCTTGAGAATTGAGAGGAACATGCACTTGTGACCAAAAGGAATAAAATCTTGTCCAAACATGACTATTTTTCAATCAACCCCTTGTACTTTTTGGATCAAATTTGATAATCTTGAAATATGGTGAACCAAAATAAGCTTGCCATGCCATTTCCTCTAAAACAACTTCAATGGTGAGGCTTGAACTTCTCAAGCTTTATTGACTAGGGCATGGAAATAAACTCATGAACCCATGGGGAAACTTGTTAAATCTCATTGCCTTTACCTACATGGATAACAAGCAAGACAAACCAACATTGAATTTTATTAATTAAAAGAAGAAATCAAGACAAAAAATATTCATGATCATAAAATAACACAAGTCAAGGTGCTTGGTGATTCCTCAAAGTGCAAAGCTAAATATAGGGAGGGAAACCAAGAATCCTAGTGTGATCTTATTGTAATGGAATCAACATGGTATGATGAACGGATCTTAGGGGAAAAAATTGGGGTACAACATTATGGAACAAGGAACCGTACTGCTGCACGATGTCTTAGGCAGTGGGTTAGGTTTGCGAATTTCTACATGTCGTCTTAGGCGATATGCTAAGTTTTGTTTTCGAGCATCACTGCATGTCATCTTAGGCGATAGGCTAAGTTTTGTTTTCGAGCATCGCTGCATGTCATGTTAGGAAATGGCCGGTCTTGCAAAATAAATAACCACATTGCTGCACGACGTCTTAGGCAATGGTCTATATTACCGAACAAGGAACCGCATTGCTGCATGATGTCTTAGGCAATGGGTTAAGTTGCATGCTGCTCGAGGTCTTAGGAAATGAACTAGGTTTTGTTTTTTGAACATCTCTTCATATTGTCTTAGGCGATGATCTGTGCTTCAAAATAAAGAAGCACATTGTTGCACGACGTCTTAGGAAATAGTCTATATTACTGAATAAGGAATCACACTGCTACATGATGTCTTATACAGTGGGTTAGATGAGGAGAATACATTGCTGTCTGGAGTATTAGGCAATGTACCGAGCTTCGTACATTACATTACTGCATGAAGACTTAGGTAATGAACTACTTTGTAAGGAACTCATCACTGCATGAATACTTAGGTGATGGGCTGAACGCATCGCGACATGGAGATTTAGGCGACGGGTTGAATCGTAGGAGAAGTGTTTTGTTGATTGACCATTAGATGATTGAATCGAGGGTTAGATTGTTTATTTGCTGTATGATACATGCGTATGATGTCTGATATTAAGATGGAACCTTGTGTATGTATGATGTATGATGTGTGGAACCCTGAGAGTATGCATATTGAATGTTTGTATGTATGCAAAATATGTGTGTAACATACGTGTATGCCCTGAGATGTCATGAAGACTGCTTCTGGCATTCTCTCATTTAACCCATTGGTTTTGTGTTACCAACCCCTGGAGTTGTATGTTGTATTATCGTGGCATCGTTAAATTTGATTTGAACGCAACAAAAAAGTGTTAGCAAGATTTTGAACATTGATTTTCTGTAATATAAACGCAAGCGTAGGTGTAAACGTATGTGAAGACTTTGTGTTGTAAGTGTAGACATAGGCGTGGACATGTGTATAGACTTTTGTGTTGTAACCGTAGGCGTAGACATGTGTATGGACGTAGACGTGGATTTTATTTTTGATGTTTTTCTAACCAAAATGCTTTTTTGATGTTTTGTCAAATGCTTTTATTTGTTAATTCCCCCGAAAGGATTTTAAGACTATATTCACAAGAAATAATCGTAGTATTTTGTAAACAAGTCTAAAAAAATAAAAAATGCAGTTTGAAAGATGAAAAGAAAAGTGAATGTTTTATTGATTACGCCTTTGAATAGGCGAGAGTACAAGATGCAATTCCTTGAAAGACGTAATTATAGAAAGTTTAAAACTGTAAATGGCAATGAAAAAATGATAATTGCTGCTGCTGTTCCCCAATATCCTTTTAATAGACCTTATCTGCTTTGCTTCTGAGTTGTATGATTCAAATCCATCTCTCCCTTCGTGGTTGATAACGAGAAAACATATCGTATAATTAACATACTTTTTACCGATTTTATATTTCATTAAGTCGTCTAACCCCCGATTATTCCAAGAATTATTTGTCTTTTTGCAGGTATAACACTTGTCGACTCAAACCGATGAAAAAGGACAACATGAAGAAGGCTAGACGAAAAACAAAGAGAAAAATAATAAAAAAGCACACAAAGTTGGGACTTCTGGATAGGTGACGATCGTCACGTCCCTGTGACGGGCGTAACACCCCACAACATAAGGACACGCTCGTCACACACACCTGACGAGCGTAAGGCACCACTTCAGCGTGTGACGACCGTCACCCACCTGTGACGACCGTCACTCGCGTGAAGGAGGACGTTACGCATGGATTGAAGACGTGGGTGTGAAGGGCAGACTAGTTCTCCCTGTTTCTACTGAATCTCCTATTTTATTGCCACCACTATTACTGCTCCTACAATTTCTCCACGAAGACTTCATCAAGAATTCAAAATTAAACTGCTGATTTTTCCTGCTATATATATGAGTACCAAGGCACAGTCCAAGGGTCGAAGAATTTTACTCAGAGCAAAGATTTATTTTATTTTACAGTTATTTCCAATTTGTTTGTTTTGGAATTCTGCTTTCATTTTCTTGTAATTTTCATTCAAAGCATTAGTTTCTATTTTTAAGTGTTAATTCTTCTTTCAAGAATTAACACGAATTTCTACTGCAAGTCAAGCTCGAAGATTGGATTACTGTATTACCTCAAGATTACTATAGCATCTTTAATTCCAGGTTTTTTTATATTGCAATTATTATTTATTCAGTTTTTATAATATGCCAATTATTGCCATGAATTATATTTTAAACTGTATTGCTGTTAAGTTAATTATGTCTGGCTAAATTATTAATACTGGTATGTGACCGTAAGAACTGAAAGAATTCAATGATACCTTGGCCAAAAATATTTATAAAACAATTTCTGGTTTCCAATTTCCAATATTAATTTAACTATCCTTGTCACGAGAGTGAGAGGTTAATTAACATGATTTTGCCACGAGAGTGGGGAATTAATTAAGGTAAGAACCTGCATGCGAGAGCTGGGGTTCAACCCAGATAGTGGTAACGAAGCATTGATTTTTAAATACACGAGAGTGTTTTAATAAATTAATTAAATTCAAATTGTTTTCAAAAAGTGTTATTAAATTTAAAGTGCATCCACTAGGTTTAGTAGCATGACTTATTTCATAAACACGAGAGTGTATGTCTCAGGTTTTTAAACAATTAGCTTTTACCGAAATACTTTATAGGCCAAGCGATTCATCGAATTCCCTAAGTTCGATTATCACATACCGGTATAACTAGTACTATTATTTTTAATTAAACTGTTTCCCCCAAAAATCGAATATTCATCGCTTAGTTAGACAAACTGTAGCATTAGATCGTATGCGATTGATCCTCAGTCTCTGTGGGTTCGATAATCTTTTAAAACTAGAACGATTGAACTGTATACGTACAGTTAGTATCCCGACAGACTTATAAAGTCCCGATCAAGTTTTTGGCGCCGTTGCCGGGGACTGGTAGTCAATTAATTACGATTCTTCTGTTGCGCGTTTAGACTAAGCAACAGACACCCTTTGTCGATTTTAATGCCAAGGACTCGCTCACAAGGCGAACCACTTGACAAATCGACGGACGAACCTGAACGCATTCTTTCCGTAAGAAGTGTAGTCAGGGATTACTGTTTAAATCACGCTATTCCTTTACCCAAACCAGAAATCAAGATTGATTCTGAAACTGATTCTAATTCTTCTTCTGAAACCGAAACCAATCCAGAATTAGACATGGCCGAAGAACAAAGGATCCGTCCACTGAAGGAGTACGCATCTCCATCACAACAAGAGCCCCATAACAGCATTGCTGCTCCAGCAATAAACCGAAACGATTTCGAGTTAAAGCCGTCACTGATATCAGCTATCCAACAACGTCAATTCTCTGGAGATCCTTCTGAGGATCCGAATGAACACCTTACAAAATTCGTTCAATTTTCCGACACATTTATAGCAAATGGTGTTAGTAAAGATGCTATAAGATTACGTCTTTTTCCCTTTCTCACTAAGAGATAGAGCTTGGGCTTGGTTGCAATCCTTGCCATCAAATTTCGTCACTACGTGGGAAGGACTGAAGATCGTATTCTTAGCACGACACTTTCCCCCAAGCAAGACCGCTGCACTAAGAGCCCAAATCAACGGATTTAGGCAGAAGGATACCAAATCACTATTCGATGCATGGGAGCGCTACAAAGATATGATGCGAATGTGCCCACATCACGGACTAGAAAAATGGCTGATAATCCACACGTTTTATAATGGACTCTTGTACAACACAAGACTATCTATAGATGCCGCCGCAGGTGGTACACTGATGGACAAGCCTTATGACGAAGCTAACCAACTCATTGAAAACATGGCTCAAAACCACTATCAGTGGGGAGGAGAAAGAACATCTGTGGAGAAGACTCAAGCCAAAGGTGGGATGTACGAGATTAGTAGCCTAGATAAGGTTAATACTAAGGTAGATGCTCTTACCCAAAAGATAGAAAGCTTGACCTTACCTCCTGCAGCTACCGTAGCTGCAGTTACCCCAAGCTGCGAAGTTTGTGGAGTACCTGGTCATGTTGGAACCGAATGTCAAATCTTAGCAGGAATAACGGCTGATCAGGTAAATTACGCTCAAGGAAATCCTTATGCCAATACCTATAATCCTGGTTGGAAGAACCATCCTAACTTCTCGTACAAGAAGAATAACGCTTTATATGCACCTGGCCAAGCACCTGCTGTACCTCCAGGTTATCAAAAACCCACTGGTAATGTTCCTAACATTCCTAAGAAATCTAACCTTGAAATCCTAATGGAAAATTTTATCGCTAATCAAGCCCAACAAAACAAAGAATTCCTCAATCAAAACGTTCACACTGGTGAACAATTGAAGCTATTAGCAAACAAGGTAGATGCCCTAGCTACTTACAACAAAATGTTAGAAACCCAAATCTCCCAAGTAGCACAACACCAAGCTAGTTCAGCCGCACCTGCTGGTACATTTCCTGGACAGCCACAGCCCAATCCTAAAGGACATGCAAATGCTATCACATTACAAAGTGGGACAGCCCTTGATGGACCGATAGATCCTAGACTCCAAAACCCGACCATGTATCAAAAGCCCGAAAAGGAAGTAGAAAAGTCGAAAGATCAATCTGAAAATGTAGAGGAAGACGCGAATGAGAACAGAGAGGCCTCAGAAAAACCTTATGTGCCTCCGCCACCATACAAACCACCAATTCCATACCCTCAAAGACTTGCAAAATCCAAGAACGAGGGACAATTCAAGAAATTTGTAGAACTTCTGAAACAACTAAACGTCACTATTCCGTTTACAGAAGCTTTAACCCAAATGCCGTCATATGCTAAATTCCTAAAAGAAATATTGGCTAATAAGAAAAAAATCATTGAGAACGAAACCGTTATGCTAACTGTCGAATGTAGCGCCATAATTCAAAATAACATGCCTCCGAAGCTAAAAGATCCTGGTAGTTTCTCCATACCATGTGTAATTGGAAAATCTGTCATAGACAAAGCTCTATGCGATTTAGGAGCCAGTGTCAGTCTAATGCCCTTATCTATTTGCAAAAAGCTCAAATTAGGCGACATGAGACCTACCAAGATGTTCTGACAACTAGCCGATAGATCAGTCAAATTTCCTGTTGGTATGCTAGAAAACATTCCTGTCCGAATAGGACAATTTTAAATACCGACCGACTTTATAATAATGGACATCAAGGAAGATTCAAACATTCCCATCATACTAGGAAGACCATTTTTAGCTACTGCAGGAGCCATCATTGACGTCAAGAAAGGAAAACTTACCTTCGAGGTAGGAGAAGAAAAAGTAGAATTCATTCTTTCCCAATTCTTTAAAGCCCCTGCTATAGATGACTCATGCTGTCTCCTAGATATCATTGATGAATGTGTCAAAGAACTTGAATGCCAAGAGGACACCTACTCTGAGATGCTGAAAATTCAGACACCGACTATCCTCAAGAACGAAGACTGGAAACAAGAACACTTAGATGCCAACCTAAGCGAATGTTTAGCCTTAACACCCGATCCTGACTCAACTAATAAGAAGCCCGGTATAGAACTTAAAACATTACCTGAAGATCTTAGGTATGAATTCTTAGATAAAGAACTCGAACGACCAGTTATAGTCAATGTCGAATTAGGAGAGGTCGAAACCGAGAAACTTCTTAGTGTGTTAAGGAAATATCCAACCGCGTTAGGCTATAATATCTCAGACCTAAAAGGAATAAGCCCTTCTCCCTGTATGCACCGCATTATGCTGGAGGAGGACTGCAAGACTTCTAGAGAACATCAAAGACGAATAAATCCTATCCTAAGTGAAGTCGTTAAGAAGGAAGTGCAAAAACTACTAGAGGCAAGCATCATATACCCAATATCTGATAGGAACTGGGTCAGTCCAGTTCACGTGGTGCCTAAGAAAGGAGGTGTTACAGTTATAACAAATACAAAAGGCGAATCGGTAGCACAACATACGCAAACAGGATGGAGAATGTGTATCGATTATAGAAAACTAAACAAAGCTACGCGCAAAGACCATTTCCCATTACCATTCATTGATCAAATGCTCGAGCGTTTAGCCAAACATTCCCATTTCTGCTATCTTGATGGATACTCAGGATTCTTTCAAATTCCCATTCATCCTGATGATCAAGAGAAAACTATGTTCACATGTCCCTATGGTACCTTTGCATACCAGAGAATGCCATTTGGACTATGTAATGCACCTGCAACTTTCCACCGATGCATGATGGCGATCTTCGCAGATTTTCTAGACGGAATCATGGAAGTATTCATGGACGATTTCTCTGTTTATGGAGAAAGTTTCGACGGATGTTTAACAAATCTTGAATTAGTACTGAAACGCTGTGTTAATGTCAACCTAGTGCTCAACTGGGAAAAATGTCACTTCATGGTGAGACAAGGAATTGTGTTGGGTCACATTGTATCAAACAGAGGGATTGAAGTTGACAAAGCAAAGATAGAAATTATCAAAAACCTTCAACCACCCAAAACAGTTAGAGAAATACGAAGTATTCTAGGACACGCGGGTTTTTACCGATGTTTTATAAAAGATTTCTCTAAAATCACCAAGCCACTAACTGAGTTATTAATGAAAGAGGCCGAGTTTATTTTCGACGATAAGTGCTTGAACGCATTCGAGACACTAAAAGAGGCCTTAATATCGACACCTATTATGCAACCTCCTGATTGGAATTTACCATTTGAAATAATGTGCGATGCGAGCGACTATGCTGTAGGCGCAGTCCTAGGACAACGCAAAGAAAAGAAGCTTCACGCTATCTACTACGCGAGCAGAACGCTTGATCCCGCACAAATGAATTACGCCACTACAGAGAAGGAACTCTTAGCTGTGGTATTCACATTGGACAAATTTCGTTCCTACTTAGTAGGCGCTAAAATCATTATTTATACGGATCATGCTGCGATCCGATACCTACTAAGCAAGAAGGACGCCAAACCACGATTACTCAGATGGATCTTACTCCTACAAGAGTTTGACTTAGAAATAAAAGACAAAAGAGGAACTGAAAACGTGGTAGCTGACCATTTATCGAGATTAGATGGAATCCAAACCGAGAGTGTTCCGATAAACGAAGATTTCCCTTATGAACGCCTCATTGCCAAGCTAGAGACAAACCCTACCGACAGTTTAGATCCACACAATGAAACTTTCACAACTGCGGTAGTAAAATCCATTTGTACTAATACCACACTACCATGGTACGCTGACTTTGTCAACTATTTAGCTGCCGGTGTTTTACCACCTGATTTGACGTACCAACAGCGGAAGAAATTTTTCCATGACCTTAAACACTACTTCTGGGATGAACCATTACTCTTTAAAAGAGGCGCCGATGGTATTTACCGTCGCTGCGTTCCTAATGATGAAATAAACGATGTCATTTCCCATTGCCATTCCGCCCCTTATGGTGGACACGCTAGTACATCGAAAACCTGTGCAAAAATACTTCAAGCTGGCTTCTTTTGGCCTACCTTATGGAAAGACGTCCACATAGAAATTATGAACTGCGATAGATGTCAACGCACAGGAAATATATCTAGACGAGACGAAATGCCGCAAAAAGGAATCCTCGAAGTAGAAGTTTTCGATGTGTGGGGAATAGATTTCATGGGACCTTTCCCCGCATCTTTTGGAAATAAATATATTTTGGTAGCCGTCGACTATGTATCAAAATGGATTGAAGCCATCGCTGCACCCACAAACGATACACGTGTGGTACTAAAACTATTCAAGAATATTATCTTCCCATGATTTGGTGTACCAAGACTAGTGATCAGCGATGGTGGCTCCCATTTTATCTCCAGAATCTTCGAAAGGTTACTTTCCAAATATGGCGTTAAACATCGCATAGCCACACCATACCATCCTCAAACAAGTGGACAAGTGGAAGTGTCAAATAGGGAGATCAAACAAATACTTGAGAAAACCGTAGCCAGATCCAGAAAAGACTGGTCCTCCAAGCTAAATGATGCTCTTTGGGCATATCGGACAGCTTTCAAAACTCCTATCGGAACAACGCCGTTCAAGTTAGTTTATGGAAAATCTTGTCATTTACCAGTAGAATTAGAACATAAAGCTTATTGGGCGATTAAAACCCTTAACTTAAACTATAAGAGTGCTGGGGAGAAACGAGTGTTAGATATCCATGAACTAGAAGAATTACGTTTAGACGCTTATGAAAATGCTAAAATCTATAAAGAACAAACAAAAAAATGGCACGATAAGCGTATCTCGCGAAAAGACTTTAAGGAAGGAGACATCGTACTCCTATTCAACTCTAGATTGAAACTTTTCCCGGGAAAATTACGTTCCAGATGGTCCGGACCGTTCCAAATTAACAAAGTTTTCCCAAGTGGTGCGATAGAAATTAAAGGTAGTTCTATCGAACCATTCATTGTTAATGGCCAGCGCTTAAAGCACTATTTTAACGTCGGAAATATCGACTTCTCGGCTTATCTTCAGTTAAGTGAGCCGCCTACTCCGCTACCTAACTGAATAGGTATTTACTGTCGAGCCGTCGACATAAAATAAAGGCGCTTCGTGGGAGGAAACCCATGTTTTACTTTAATCATTTTTTCTGCTTTAATATGCTTTTATTTTTCTTTTCTTTTTCTTAATCTTTAAAACATTTTCATTATTGCATTTCTTACTCCTTTCTATCTTTCTTCTGTTTTTATTTCTCCCTTTCATCTTTCTTTTTCTTTTTTATTTAACTTTGGCAATTTCCTAACCCGAAAACACTTACTTAATTTCCTTTTCTTTCAAACATTTATCAAATATTTTCAGGGGGGTAATTCTTTTACTTTCGCATTTCGCGCTATGGATTGTGCTAACTTCATGTATGTCAAATTGCGAAGCCGACACCAGAGAAGACGGTTTGCAGACCTGGGTGAACGGGAGATGTGTCCTACTATATATGCAGATGATCATGCTATGGCTGCCCTTGGCATTCGTGAGAGTGTCACGTACTTGCTGCACCAGATTGGTTGGGACACCGCTCCTATCCGTCGAAGGTTCTGTACCTACAAAAGGCTGACTCTGGAGTTTCTCAGCACCTTGAGTTTCATTCCAAATCATGGAATGGGATTCAACCATGGGTTAATTACATTCAGAATGTTTAACATGGATTACACTTACAACCTGCGGGAGTTTAGCCAGCTTCTTGGGTTCCCTTTTGGACCCGATGTTATCAGTATGACACAGGAGAACCTTTTGCCTGTATCTGAGCTTGACTTTTTCTGGGGAAGCATAGCTGGTATTAACCATCCTGAGCCGTCAGATCTGTACTCTGAATGCATTCATAATCCGGCTATCAGGTATTTCCACAAGATCATAACCCACACTATCTTTGGCAAACAACAAAATGTCACCTCTGTATCCCGCGATGAGCTGTTTATTATGTATTGTGCATCCCAAAACCGTCCGGTGAACGGTGCAGCTTATATGCTCGCTAATATGGAGCGGATCATCGAAACTCCAAATGCACCTATCTTGTTGGGTGGGTTAGTTACCATGCTGTTTTATGCCATTGGACTCCGCCGGCCTATGCTCGGTTCTGCTCCGCTTTATGGCATAAAGCCGATGGACATTGCCTTTTGTTTCAACACTAGCATGATCAGAAACCTTGGACCAGATTCATTTGACCTGCTAGTTAATCATCAGATCGTCCATCATTTTAAGCTTCCGGACCCAAGAACCAGTGTGCACAACCGGGATAACTGGCTGTTTGACCTTCACTACCCTGCTTCACCACCCTCTTCACCATCTATAGTTGACATTTATGAGGTTCCAAACACTGCTAATGCTGAAGAAGATTCTGCTACACCGCCAGGCTACCATGATCTCCCTGATCCTTGGGAACAGGAGGCTACTTCCGCCGAGACCGCGCCCCAGGTTCCTGAGACTACTCCACCTCCACCTGCTGTTACCCTGGACTCCCTACATGAGGCCATTACGGACATGCGGGGCGAGCCGACTTCTCTCAGGGTGGACTTCATAACCTTCACGGACTTGGTGACTGATCAGTTGGACTACATGCATCGGCATTTGTTTCCACCTCCCCGTGGCTAGAGTTGCCATCGTTATTTCATTTCCTTCTCTCTTGCATTTTTACGTACAGTGAGGACACTGTAAAGTTTCAGTGTGGGAGGGATTTTTAGTTTAGTTATTATTTCAACATTATCATTTTTCTTTTATTTTTCGTTACTTTGAAACAATTTATCATGAATTTATTCATTTATTCAATTAAAGTTTATTTTAATTTTCATTTATTTTTATTCTCAATTTACTGTTGTTATTTACTGTCTATTTCGTTATATTTAAAAACTCTAATTAATTCATTAAAATATTTCAAACAAACAAAAAAAATATATAAATTCTACAAAAATCCAATTACCAAGAAAAATAATAAACTCATCACTCTCCAACGGTCCTGTAACGGATCTCTCATTTATGATTCTGTCTGCTTTACGACTGTCACACCCTTGTGACGAGCGTAACATGCCTCTTTACTTTGTGACGAGCGTCACACCCTTGTGACGACCGTCACGTAGACAGAAACCACAACGGTTGTTGCAGGGAACCGTTCCAAATTTCCTCCTTATAAACCCATTTTCCTTCCTCCATTATCACCTCACCACACGAAAAAACACACATTCACTCCATTTTTCTTCTAATTTCTAAACTCCCAACACCAAATTACCATCCTTACAACCTCCCATTCTAACATTCCCAAATCAAATCATACCTCCACCATGGCAAACAACCCAAACGCTCAAGCCATTAATTTTAGAATCGGCAAACTTGGGGAGAATCAACGAGCAAAGTTTCAAAAATTCCAACGTCGAGGTCTCCAACCCACAAGGTACATTGACATCGACTGCCTACGGAGTTTGGGACTACTCGACAGTGTCCGTCGATTATTACAAAGCGTGGGTTTGTGGAACCTCTGTCGCGAACCAAGACCAATCTACGAAACTCTTACTCTTGAGTTCTTGAGTTCGTTTGCTTACCTTACTTCGCCGGGTGTCACAAACCAACTGTCAGGCGTGGAAAAATTTAGCATGTTTGGCGTTGAGCACCAGTTGCCTCAATCCGACATCGCGAGGCTTATGGGATTTTGTTCGGACGAAGGTGCTCATTTTCGGGTACCAGATAGTTTTAGTGAGGAGGCTTTCAACTTGTGGCACAGTTTAACAAACATCCATGTCGGGTCCTACGACCACCTCAACGCCACCCACATCCACAATCCGGCCATCCGCTACTTCCATCGCATCCTTAGTAACACCATCTTCGCCCGCGACAGCAACCATAAGCTCAACTCCAAGGAGCTCTTCTTTCTACATTGTGCGTTCACTGGGCAAAAGATAAATGTCGCCCCGTTCCTACTTGCTCACATCCACTCTATTTGTGTTAGAGGTGGAAAACCTTTCTATTTCGGAGGCCTGGTTACTTCAATTGCCATTGGTCTAAATTACGGTGCTGCTCTTGCAACCTTGCCTTCTATGGCACCGACTTTGCTAACCTTGGATCACTGCAAAGCCGCACACCTCATCTACGAGCGGGAAGACGGCAGATTCCACCCTGTAATCAGGAATACTGTCTATCAGAATATCATTTTTCCGAACAGGGACCGAATCGATCCAAGTAACCGAGCAAACTAGTTGTTCGACCCTGAAGTTCCCGCAGAGCCTGCACCTGCCCACGAAGACCAACCTGCAGCCGCCGCAGACGATATACAAGAAGAGTTGGATAGTGCTCCGCCTGTCCATGACATCCCTGGATCCTCATCTGCACCTCCTCCTATCAATCTTGAAGACATCCTCTGTGCCCTCCACATGCAAAATCAAATGAATGCGGCGCTTGAAAGGAGGCAAGCTAAGCAGTTTGAGTCTCTGTGCGCCTAAAACGCTCAGATCTTGACTGGGCAGCGCAACATGAATGAGAGGTTGGATGAGGCGCTGTCAGAGCTTAACGCCTTGAGGATAGATATGAACACCTATGGCTTCCAAGACACCGATGCTGAAGCCACTCCTACCAGACGCTCTCGCACCAGGAGCAGAGGACGTGGTCACCAATAGTTTCTTTTTCTTTAATTTCTATGTAATTTGTTATTTTTCTGTTTCATTTCTTTTCCTTTTGTTTTTGTAATTGTACTTCCCCACATATATACCGCAACATTGAGGACAATGTCGGATTTTGTGTGGGAGAGGTACCTTTCAATCTTTAATAAAACTAGTAAATTCTTCCGATATGTCTCGATTCAAATTCTTCGCTTTACTTTGCCATACCGAAAATTTTTTATTTTCGCATTAGCCCGACATACCTATTTGAACGAAATCCTAGTTGAGGAAGCCAAAAATAACATAACAAGATCGATACGGTTCTGTCACTGTAGATTTCCTACTTACGCGATCCGTTTCAATAACCATTATACTGATATCTGGAGTTTCAAGTCCTAGAAGTAACCCCTAGTAGTTTATACTAGCAGTTAGCACCGTCTTGACACAAACCACGTGGAGAATAGATGAATATAAGTGTTTGATGCCTGTTTCTAAAAATATCCTTCCTATCTCGCTGCTAAAAGAAAAGAAAACTTGTGTACCAAAATATACGGGCACATATAAGAGCTGAGCAAATAATGAAGGAATCCAGTGTTGGTTGGTTCAGAGGTATCTGGTTCTGAACTCGGTAGGGCGTGCTTCGGCCCGATCCCCCACAACCTCCAATTTGGATAACATATGTAGGGTTGCCACATTCATGTACCAGACCCCGTGCTAAAGGATCAAAGTCACTAACCGGTTACTCCACTACGTGCGTGCTAAGGCAAAGGGCTTAATGTGATTGCGCCAGAACGAAACCGAGTGAAATAGATACGAGGAACTCTGGGCAGAGTTATAACGGAACTGTTGGATAGCTCGTTTAAAATGGAAGTCTACGAGTAAGCTTATTGCTTGCGTCATTAGCGTATCTTTAGTGTTTTACTCAAGTATTGGATGAACCAACGAGGATTTCCCGAAACCACTTTAAAAATCCAAGGTATGTCATGCTTATGCGCTTGACGAAAACTTGTTCGCCCTTTCGAATGACTATTTGCTTGAGGACAAGCAAAGGTTTAAGTATGGGGGAATTTGATAACGAGAAAACATATCGTATAATTAACATACTTTTTACCGATTTTATATTTCATTAAGTCGTCTAACCCCCGATTATTCCAAGAATTATTTGTCTTTTTGCAGGTATAACACTTGTCGACTCAAACCGATGAAAAAGGAAAACATGAAGAAGGCTAGACAAAAAACAAAGAGAAAAAGAATAAAAAAACACACAAAGTTGGGACTTCTGGATAGGTGACGGTCGTCACGTCCCTGTGACGGGCGTAACACCCCACAACATAAGGAAACACTCATCACACACACCTGACAATCGTAAGGCACCACTTCAGCGTGTGACGACTGTCACCCACCTGTGACGACCGTCACGCGCGTGAAGGAGGACGTTACGCATGGATTGAAGACGTGGGCGTGAAGGGCAAACTAGTTCTCCCTATTTCTACTGAATCTCCTATTTTATTGCCACCACTATTACTGCTCCTACAATTTCTCCACGAAGACTTCATCAAGAATTCAAAATTAAACTGCTGATTTTTCCTGCTATATATATGAGTACCAAGGCACAGTCCAAGGGTCGAAGAATTTTACTCAGAGCAAAGATTTATTTTATTTTACAGTTATTTCCAATTTGTTTGTTTTGGAATTCTGCTTTCATTTTCTTGTAATTTTCATTCAAAGCATTAGTTTCTATTTTTAAGTGTTAATTCTTCTTTCAAGAATTAACACGAATTTCTACTGCAAGTCAAGCTCGAAGATTGGATTACTGTATTACCTCAAGATTACTATAGCATCTTTAATTCCAGGTTTTATTATATTGCAATTATTATTTATTCAGTTTTTATAATATGCCAATTATTGCCATGAATTATATTTTAAACTGTATTGCTGTTAAGTTAATTATGTCTGGCTAAATTATTAATACCGGTATGTGATCGTAAGAACTGAAAGAATTCAATGAGACCTTGGCCAAAAATATTTATAAAACAATTTCTGGTTTCCAATTTCCAATATTAATTTAACTATCCTTGTCACGAGAGTGAGAGGTTAATTAACACGATTTTGCCACGAGAGTGGGAAATTAATTAAGGCAAGAACCTACATGCGAGAGCTGGGGTTCAACCCAGATAGTGGTAACGAAGCATTGATTTTTAAATACACGAGAATGTTTTAATAAATTAATTAAATTCAAATTGTTTTCAAAAAGTGTTATTAAATTTAAAGTGCATCCACTAGGTTTAGTAGCATGACTTATTTCATAAACACGAGAGTGTATGTCTCAGGTTTTTAAACAATTAGCTTTTATCGAAATACTTTATAGGCCAAGCGATTCATCGAATTCCCTAAGTCCGATTATCACATACCGGTATAACTAGTACTATTATTTTTAATTAAATTGTTTCCCCCAAAAATCAAATATTCATCGCTTAGTTAGACAAACTGTAGCATTAGATCGTATGCGATTGATCCTCAGTCTCTGTGGGTTCGATAATCTTTTAAAACTAGAACGAATGAACTGTATACTTGTAGTTAGTATCCCGACAGACTTATAAAGTCCCGATCAGTGGTTCGTAGTCGCAGTTCTTAGATCGCATTATTTTTTCCCTTTATTTCTTTTTGAATGATCCCTAAATTTTGCCTGGATCTCCCTTTCGGGTTTTCAATCCACCGGGATAATTTTTTTGTTTATATGCCCCTAATTTTTACCTGGATCGCCCTTTAGGGTTTTCAATCCACCGGGACGCTCATTTTTTCCTAAGTCTCCCGTTTAGGGTTCAAGCTTAGCGAGCTTCTTATACATAGTATTTCTTGACTGCGTCTGAGTTTATTGGACGTTGTAGTTCTTCCCCATCCATTGTTGTGAGGATGAGACTACCACCAGAGAATGTTTTTTCACTACGTATGGAACTTCATAGTTGGGTGTCCATTTACAACATGAGTCGAGGCAAGGTAGCAGAATCTTCTTGAGTACTAGACCATTTTGTGGTTCATCTTGTGCAATACACTGTTACTCTGAAAGAATTATGAGGCTAATTTCTGTAGAGTTCGTTTATCGATGCTAGAGGCATTTTCTGGATGTTCTTGTTTTTCGAGGTACTTCTTGATGTCGTAAAACCAAAGCTCGTCATCCGTTCTTTCTTTGATAGCAAGACAATGTGCGGGATCTTCGAAACGTCTAATTGTGATGCATGATTCGTGGTTTGACCAAGTTACTTTTGACATAGCTGAGAGAGTTGCTAGGGCGTCTGCCATTTGATTTTATTCTCGGGAGATATGACTGAAAGTGATCTCTGTGAATTCTGCAACCAACCTTAAAACATGATCCTGATATGGAATCAGTTTTGGATGTTTAGTATCCCACTCACTGTTGACTTGGTATATGAATAATGCGGAGTCACCCAAATACTTCGAGGTGCTTTATTCTCATATCGATGGCAGCTTCCAGTCCTAGTATACAAGCTTCATACTCGGTGATGTTGTTGGTGCAGTCAAAACACAACCTTGCAGTATAGGGCTTGTGATAATTCTTTAGAGAAGTCAGAACTGCCCCTATACCGTGCCCTAGTGCATTTGAAGTCCCGCCGAACATGAGTGTCCAACGCGCCCCTTGTCCGGGTCCTTCGTTAGGTCTTAGCATTTCATAGCCACCTATAGTTATGACATTTTAATATGGAAAGTCGACCTTCATAGGTTGATATTCTGGCAGTGGTTGGTGAGATAGATAATAGCTTGATCGACCTTTCTTTGATGTTGTGCTCTAACATTGCCCCTAGCTTGATTTTTTTCGGATCTTCCCTTGTGCCCTGATTAATGGTCTCAATAGCCTCTCGATATGGTTGTATGTTGTCAGCCTTTCTCTCTATTTCCCTCGCATTTCTTCATAAAGTTCAAGATCTTCATCATCTTCCTCTTCGGCTTGGTTGATAGGAGCATCCAAATTGTATCGGGTCGCAGCAGTAACATTATTGATGGTTTTGGGAATGGATTTGCATGTTTATCATGTTTCAGTGCAAATTTTAGTATATGAATTTTGAAGATGCATATGCATAGAAAGTATTTCTATTTCTAAGGAATAAATGCAAAATAAATACAAGGATCTTAATTGAAAACAAAATATAACTTTTATTAATTACAAATATTGTCTGAAACAAAACGGGGGACCCTTACAAGCAACTTCTATGGCTTGGGCTTAACATAAGTTCTTTCATAACAAGAAAAAATATTTAGGAAAAAAAAAGATCTCGGGAATCTCCACGGTAGCCCATCTTTTGATTTCTTCTCCTGGCGCGCATTCTCGGATGAAGTCAGTTGCCTTTTTGGTGTTGACTTTGTTAGATATCATCACCACATGTATGCCATGCTCTATTCCCTTGTGGACGAAGGTCTATTGGATTGGAGGAAACCGTGCTTTACCCTTCAGAGTAGCTACATATTTTTCTTCAGGGTATGGTCCGAATTGGACTATCCCATGGTCCACTAAATTTTGCAGAGTTCTTTCAAAGGCTCCATTATGTTCCAACAAGAATCCACATTCGAACATATATTCCTTCAACAAGTTGACTGGGGTTTTTGCTTGTTTGGTTGCCCCAAAGTTAGTGACTACTTCAATGGCATTTATTGTCGGCCCACCATGCGGAGGCACATGGTTTGATTTGATGTTAGATTTCTCAAAAGTGATGTCTTGAGATTCTAACAAGTCCTGAGCTTTATGCTTGAATTCCCAACATTTCTCTATGGTGCACCCCAGAGAGTTAGCATGGTATTCGCATCTGGCGTCAACATTGTACCTTCGAGGGAGTGGCCCGACTGGAGGAGCTAAAGGCTTGAGTTCCACCAAGGATGCCTTGACCAGGTGTTGTAATAACTGACTGGGTGGCATCGGAAGTGGATCAAAATTTCTTTGAGGCCTTCTGCCTTGTTGCTGTCCTTGTGGGATCATTAACGGTTGTGGTGCCCTTGGTTGTGATGCTACACCATTAATTTCTTCCTCTTTTGCTTTGGGGAAGTTTGAAGCAGGCCTTATTGAATTGTGGGGGGAATTTGATGGCCCCCTTGGTATTTTCCCACTCTTTATTCTAGTCTCGATTCTTTCTCTGATAGTCACTAGATCTGAGAACCCTGAAGAGATACTTCCAACCATCTTCTCATAATACAGTCCTTGCAAAGTTACCATGAACATGTCTACTAATTCTATCTCTAACAGTGGTGGTTGCACACAGGATGCCATCTCCCTCCATCTCTGAGCATACTCTTTGAAGGACTCTTCTTTCTTCTGGGACAAATTCTGGAGTTGCATTCGGGTAGGTACCATGTCCAGGTTATATTTGTAATGCTTTAAGAAAGAATTAGCAAGATCTGCCCAGGTTCGAATATGTGTTTGTTCCAATTGCATATACCAGTCTAAAGATGCCCTGCTTAAGCTATCTTGAAAACAATGAATCATCAGCTTCTGATTGTGGGCGTGGGCATGCATCTTCCTGCAATACACGCGCAAATGATTTATTGGGCAAGTGAGCCCCTCGTATTTACCAAAGCAGGGCACATTGAACTTTAGCGGAATTAACACATCAGGAACTAGGCCCATTTCGAGAGCGGCTACTTCGAAGGCATCAAAACCCTCTACAACTTTTAGCCTTTCTTCCAGAGCTTTGTACTGATTCATCGTCAGTGAATTATCAACAGCCTGAGTACCAGTCATCTTTAAGGGTTCCTGGTTGACATCCTCTGGGTCATGGTCTCCATATTACAGGTCCAAGTAGTTGTCTGCATTATTGGTTGGAGTTTGTAGGGTATGTGATGCCCCTGCTTTTAGTGGTGGTAGGACGAACCCTTCAGTTTTAGCTTCTCTGGTATCTTGTTGGACCATGATGGACTTTTGGAGTCCTGCTTCCGGCTCTTTTCTTAGTTGGTGACTGCTTGATGCACCAATCGCTTGGGCTACTTCTTCGAAAGCTACCTTGGGAATTTCATCCTGCCTGTCAATAATGTTCTTCAAAGCTAGGAGAACTTGACTCAGATCTCCTTTCATTAAACTTACATCACCCTTTACTTGGTCGAGATCCTCTTTGAATGCATCCTGAGTTTCCTCGATTTGCTCCATTAATTTTTGTTGATAGGCCTTTGTTTGATATGGAGGCCAAGGAGGTGGAGATCTTTTTCTACCAATGGTTTAACTGGAGAGTTTTTTTTTTTTTGAAAAAAATGAGTTTTGATATGATATGCAAATGTTTATGAATGCATGCATGCAAATGAATATGAACATGTAACGATTTCTTGTTTTAAATGTCTTATTCATTTGGGTACATACTTATTTTCTACTTATTATTATTATTATTATTTTATTTGATGACTAGCTTTAAAATAGATACGCCAACGAGACATGGAAACAAAATTCCCTTATTGAAAGTAACATAATCCAGATATTGAAAAATATTACAATCTTAAACCAAAACTTGTTTGCATGAAATCAAGCAAAGGGAAATAAGTCTTCTAGGTGCGCCTGCGGATGTATGCTCTTGAAACCATCCACCTTTGCTTGACAAAGCTTGAGAAAGTCTTCAGTACGTTATTTCCCTTTTGTGGCTTTGATTTCAAACATGT
Organism: Vicia faba; assembly: GCA_948472305.1. NCBI lineage: Eukaryota > Viridiplantae > Streptophyta > Magnoliopsida > Fabales > Fabaceae > Vicia > Vicia faba. Next base: position 465,854,705 of record OX451738.1, read on the forward strand.
TTGGCGCATTTACGTGGATAAGTTGTTTCCTTTGGTATCCATTTTTAAAGACAGTCACTGAGATCTTGATTTTATTATAATTTTTTGTACCTTGTGAATAAGACAAATAAAAAGAAACAGGTGACGAATATATGAAATATATGATCAATATATGAAATGTATGAATGCATAGATGTAATGTTGGGTGACGGGGTTTTGTGATAGGTACCCTTAAAAGGTAGGCTCCTTAATTCTGATCTACGGTTAGTCTACCCTCTCGAAAGGCGGCTTCCTTAAGGGTATCATGAATAACACCAGAGGGAAAAGGCACAAGGCCTCCCTTAGGTGGAGCCTCTTTATGGATCGAGAGTTTCGTCTCAAAGTTGTGAAAGGTCCCATCATGAGATTTTAGGTTAAGGTCGTTACAAAGAGTCATCGGTGGCCTTCCAAAGTCCTACTCATCAAGAGGGTATCTCTCGATAAGTATTCCTTTTTTCGGAAGTCCACCGACTCTAAGCAAAGTTGTCACATAAACTCGCAGGGATGATGTGTCCTCTAAGATAATAGAATAACCTTCTTTCTAAGGGTTATATTAGAATATTTTTGAAAAATAAAAAATTCCCGCCACGCAGTAAATATTATGATAAGAGAAATTGATAATAAATGAATAAATGCAGTAAATAGATAAATGCAATAAATGAATAAATAAATAAATAAATAAAAACCTCAAAGTAAAAACCCTAAAACCTAGAGTTAAGTCCCCAGCAGAGTCGCCAACTATTACGACTGATTTTTAAATCAAGAGTCGCCACTATTAGTTTTTATCCTAGGGAAGGGCATCTAATAGGAAACCCTAATTTGTAGACAGAGATTCTAGGTTTCAGACTTTATTAGACGAAAGGAAGGTGTTAGGCATCTTTCATCTACCTTGTTCACAAGTATACTAGGTTTTAGGTTTAGGTTCGGGTAAAATAGGGTTTTAATTTTTAATAGGGGAACTCACCACGACTTTTGATCATATGCCTACGTATCCTTTTATGAGGAATCAGAGTCCTAATTCGTAGTTCGTATGGGGTTGGTGTTTTTTAGGGGTTGCAAATGTATTTTGAATCACCTCACATTTTGACCGGTTGTAGTGATTGCGGAGATTTTGGCAAAATGCACGATTAGTCAAAATCCATTTGAAACCCTTTTGCAAAAACAATTCTTTTGATTATTTTGTTGCGAAAAATAGTTTGAGATTTGTTGAGTATTTTTTATCGTATTAACTGCAAAAATTCTTGATTAATGCATGAGTAAAAAATACTTTAATTCAAATATATATAAAATATGTTCATGAGTTTAAAATAAAAATAATTTAATTGATAATATAATAATATTTACATATAAATAAATAGTAAATAAAATATGGTAATAAAAATTAATATTAATAAAAATAATTATTATAAAGAAAAAGAATAAATAATATAAAATAAAAATAGAATTAAAAATATAATAATTAAAAAAATATAAAAATGATTTAATTCCTGGAGAGGGTGTATATTTTATGTTAAGCAGTAAACACAAGGGGTGCTAAAAAGAAATTTGGGCTAGGCCCAAATATAGTTCAGACAAGGGGGTGTTAGTTGCTTTGAATTTTAACAAAATAAGGAATGGGGGAGTGCTAAAAGTTGACGGGCTTGGCCCATAAGCAAATTGAGGAAGGCAGATTGAATTGGGTGTTGCGAGGGCGCAGGGGAATACTGTAAGGACTTGGCCTTAGGCCATCCACGGATGATCAAACAGATAGAGTTAAGGGTGTATGTTGATTACGGTGCATGCACTAGTATTGGATTGTTACAGATTACATATCGTTTTTTACATTTTTATTGTTTTTGTTTCTTTACAGAAAATCACTTTCCACCCTCCCTCGTACACAAACCCTTACCCTTTCTCTCAAACCTTAGAACAACCCTTCTACGGCGGCGCGACGTCTTGAGCCAACCCCCTTTTCTTCTATCCGCTTACCAGATAACCCTCAAAATATTTACAAGAAAAATCAAAAGAAAGCTAAGAGATTTTTACCCCTCGGTGATTTCGTTCTTCCAGTTTCTGAGTTCCCTTCCGATAGATTAATCCCCATTCATTTTCTTCGTTTTGCAGGTTGCAGTGGAGATGGCAGTGAAGCGTTGGGATAGTGGTGGATGCGGAAGCGACTATCAATTAGGAGTGACCGTCAACGGCGGTTAGCAACGGAGATTAGGGTTTCGGATATCGAAACCCCAATCGCTCCTGTTTCGGCGTCTTCGACAATAACTCTCAGTTCTTCACACTCTTCCTCTCTTCTATATCTTCGATCCCCCCCCTTTCTGTTAATTTTGAGTAGTATTTATAGGCTTTTGATTTAGGGTTTCTGTCAATTTCGTAATTCTGGATTTGGATTGTAGAAATATTTGTACTGATTTTGTTTACTGATATTTGATTTAGTTTCTATTGATTTTCTGGATTCAGTTTGTAACATAAAATTTGGAGATTTGATTTGGTAATGATAAGTTTTGACTCAGTTTTTTTTTAATTTGAATTACACAGTTACTGTTAGTGAGCAAAACCTTGTGCTAATTTTGGTTTGATTAGCACAATTATTGTTTTTTTAATTCAATTTGGTCAGCACTGTTTATTTAGCCCAGTAACATTCTTTAATAAAAAACTATATCAGTAATGATTAATTAATGAAAATAATATAAAGATTGTGCCCAACATTAATCTTTATTCTATCTAGCCCAGCAATATTAGTTTTACTACATCAAAAAGGCTTTTTAATAAAATCAGGCCCAACTGGCCTCTTTGTAACCCCAATGCTAATTGTTTTTAAACAAACTCTTATAAATACCAAAAATAATATTTAACAAAATATTTGTTTAATAATAAAAATGAAAATAAGAAATTAACGTTAATACAATAATTTTTCTTATACATTCTTTTTCTATTAAAATAAACAACAATTTTAATAATAATTTCCTAGAATCACGAAGCATCAAATGGGCTATTAGAACTATTTTAATGGGCCAGTAATTTACAACCCTATCTCCCCTTTTCTGTTTACTTACGCAAAATGAAATGGATCATATCCTAATGGGCCTTAAATTGTAATTTCACCCCCTCTTCTTATTAACAATAACAAATTAAATGGACTTAATGATTAAAACTTAATTTCTCTTTTTTTGAGATAATTTTCCATTTTCGAATCGCATGGCCATAGGCTAACATGCTTCGCGAATGGGTTCACAAATACATGGGTATTTCTGATTTAGAAAACCCCATTTTCCTGAATTAAAATACACCCCTAGTCTTGGATAAAGATGGGCAATCAAATACTTCTATACCATCTTTAATTAAACATTTCTTCTATTTTTATGTTAAAAAATAAAATCATCGAGGAAGAGAAAATTTGGGGTACGACAATAGCACAAAGTAATTTGCAGAAATTAAATAGTAAAGGGAATAAGAAGAACACCAAGAATTATATAGGTTTAGTAAGCAATGACATATCCTTGTCCCCAAGAATTGATCTTGAGATTTTCCAATAATTGTTGAGATCATTAAGTAGGAAAGACTCACAAACCCCCTTATACAATGATATCATGATTGACATTCAACCAAATATTATAAGATGATAAATATGTCCATTTGTGTCTTTTCTTAAATATATTATTGATAGTGAAGTGGCCAATCTTCCTTCTCAATGGTGGACTGAATCGGCTAGTCTCCTTTCACAAACAAGGACCTTCGAGCGACTAGTCTTCAAGTTCCAAAATATCTGAGCTCAATACCTTTGGTTTGACCAGGATAAACCAAACAACCTGCAAGATTTTAACCGGATTGATATCTAACCTATGAAGATTTTAATACCAGTATAATTTTCAACCCATTTTGGTTTTAACCAGGCTAACCGAGAACCAATGAAGATTTTAAAAATGGAAAATCTTCAACCAAAACATAGGATTTATCACATAATCCCCAAACCTAAGCTTTTATCGAGTTTAGCTTCAAACCATAAATAATCCCTGATTGGACAGTATTCAACTAAGGAGTATACAAAATATTCCCTTGGTAAATTTAACAATTCTACCCTTTCTAGAACTACAAAAGTATCCTTACTTACAAATGAACTTATCTCACAAATGAATTTAGCCATAACATCTAGTGAGAGAAAGTTAAATAAAACTTAAAGAGAGAGTGTGAGAGATGGAAGTGTCAAAACACGATTCTAGATGATTTGAAATGAGAAAAGGAGCCTATATTTATAGGCTTGAGGATTGCCAAAAAAGGAATTTGCAATCAATGCATTTTGTCGTTACCTAATCAATTAGAGATAAATGATAATCGATTGGATTTTTAAAAACAATCGATTATAAGTTCTCAAAATGGAAGTTTAAGATATATAGTCGTTACATAGAATCAAGGTGCATGCAAACTTGCTTAGGCCTCAAGTTTGTTCATTTCTAATCGATTGCATATTTATTCTAATCATAGAAAAGTAAAAAATTATTCCATGGATATTTTGGCTTCTCCTGATTCATCTGATACAACTTCCATATGTTTTTCAAAGTGTTTTCTTTTGGAAAGAATTTGAAAAAGGTTTTAGTGTGTGTGATTACAACCTTATACTTTTACAGAAAATCCTCTTGCTTACATAAGTTCACTCACTTTCTAAATTAGGAGATTAACTCCTTTTCTACAAGCCATTTGTCAGATAGTATCGTTTGGGTTTACACTGCTTGAGATCACTTGAGGCTTTAAATTATTTCCACTTTGTTTGCCTTCTTCAAATAGTCAAGTTCATCAAACCATAGCACTTGGGTTTTCATATTTAACCTCTTAAGTATTGTACTTGACTTATCATTAGTTGTCCTTATATTTGTCATCATCAAAAGCTAATAGCTTGATTAAAGGTATATTACCTGCAAAATAAGGTTCCATAATAAATTTTGTCAAGCATTTGTGGAATATATGAGGAAGTTGTCTTGCTGAAATCCAAAGAAATGTGACAAAGTCTGATCATATGGAGAATAATGATTCAGATATGGAGGATGTTATGAGAGAAACTATGAAGGCCGTAGGGTTTGACTATACTTCCATGAACAAAAATGTCAAAATCCCCATATAAAGTTTGCCTCTTCTGAGAAGAAAATTGCTTTTCTAATAAAGGAACATATGTCCCAACATCTTATTCAACATGTGTCCCATCATAATAGAGGTAAAAAGAAATCACATTGAAAGTTCCATCATTATGGAAGATATGGCCATATAAGATCATTTTCTATAGATTTTATGGATATCATCAGTTTTATAGTTAGCCAAGACCCAAAAGAAAGAAATGAAAGAAAACTTAAACTAAGAAGGAGTGGAAATCCAACAAGGCTTTCACTTGGATGATGGATCAAACATCTCTTAGATTTCCATCTAGAAAATATTGGTATTTTGATAATGAATATTCAAGACACATGATTGGTGAAAATAATTATTTTGAGGAGCTAAAACCCCTCCATAACAATTATGTCATGTTTGGTGATGTTTATAACCTTGAACATGATGTGTCAGACAAGATGTTGGAACATTGTACTCTATAAGTGATGTCTAAAAGTAAGATGAATCATGTAGAAAGTTCCATTTACTTTTCTTGATCTACAAGTAAAGATTCTATGAGATTTGGGTACCAAGACCTTAGAAAATAGTTAATCTGAATTACTAAGGGGTGCGTTTGATATTTTCAATTGCAGAAAATTATGAAAAATAATTCAAGGGAGGCATGAAATTCTAAAAGAAAAACTTTTCTCCCTTGTGAAAATTGAAGCGCATAAAACAAGAGATATTGATTCAAATTCAAACTTCTTGAAATTCTAGCACTTGCAATACATATGTTAAGACTGATGTCTCAACAAAAACACAATGTCAAGACAAATTTTATAACATCATTTTCCGAATGAAATTTTTACCAAAATAGAAACTATGTAGAATTAAATTTCAGAAGGTAAATTAACACATTTAATTATTAACCCAGTTTAGTACAAGGTCACCTACTCTAGGGGCTACCAAGCCAGGAAGGAAATCCATATAGTAGTATTAGTTCAAAGCCTAAACAATCCCAGTTTACAACTTATCACTTAATCACTACCCTATGCAATTTCTACCTAGGAACCTCCTAGATATGAGAACCCCCTCTCACTCCCAATCACCTTAGTGATAACTACAATTACAAACAAATGACTTAAAACAAAAGAACCAAATAGAAGATTACACTTCAAATAAACAATACTCAACTCTTTGGTTAAAAGCTCATGAGTGAGAACAATACTTAGTTTTGCTTAAAAGCTTAACTAAGAACAATCAGTCAACCTATATGTATCAAAGATACATTAGTGACATACAAAGAAAAACTCTAAAACTCTAAAAGGCTCCCAATAGCCTAAACCCCTATGCACCCACGATTTCTTCAAGGTGAATACTTGCTATTTAAGGTTTAGCAAGTCCTTATTTTTAGAATCTTGCAAAATAGGATTGGACTCTTCAGTCAACTCCAATCTTCTGTTTTAAATCAGCTGCAAGATCTTCATATAAAAATAGGAACAAATCTTAAAAGTTTTCAAAAAAGTCTCCAAGATCCCTTTTATGAAATCAAATTAAATATGCACTTGTTCCTAATAAAATCTCGTTGACCTGCGCAAAATAATGAAATATATCCAAAGGATCTCACAAAATCAAATCAAATATTTTAAGAGATATAACAACAGCACCTACTGCACAATAGGCCAAGATCTCAAGACATCTGGCATAACATTTGTCTGATAAGCATGACAGTAGAACCTGTCATGACAATTGGTCAAGATGTTGTGACATCCTGCTATAAATCAGTTCAAAACCATGTTGTAGAAAAATTTATGCCAATTATAAAACCATGGATCTAACAATCTCCCCCTTTGGAAAATTTTGGATAAAACAACCTTAGCACAATCATTCCGCAGAGAGAAATAAAACTACAACAATAAAACACAAGCTAAATGCAAACATGTAAACTTTGTACAAACTGCAAACATAAAAATGCATTAGAGTTGATTACATGCAGTTACAGATCACCATCTTCAATACTCCCAGAAGACAAATGTCGAGACATGTGGTCTGACATCAGATACAGGTCCAAACTCTCCCTGTCACACATGACTAGTACTCCCCCTCAAGGGAAAACTCAAATCACCAGAAAATCCAGAATAAAAAACTAATATGAACTACCTAAGTTCACACATCAGAGGCATATGTAGCAGAAGATAAAACAACCTCACATCAGGATTTCCATACAACTCCAATAGGCAGGATGTTAGAACATCTAGTAAGACATCCTATACACAACCACATCAACAGTAGAAACAAAAAAAAAAGCACCCACAAGCATGATAGACTATCATGCTCCCCCTAAATAGTTTCATTCAGAAAGAAACCATAGTAGACTAATTTTCCCTTAGCAGTAGTACAATCCTATCAACATGTTAAGACATTTTTCATGACAGCTAGAACACGATTTGGTTTTGCGTATAATCTTTAGTTTTGATGATAACAATACATATATTTTCTATATAAAAAATTTGTACTGTAATAGTTTCTTGAGTATGCAAATATAATATATATTTGATTCTGGATAATTATCTGAAAATATAATCAGAATCAATGCTGCAACGCCTCAGAAGAAATATTGCATCCACTTCTCAAGAAACATCAACAGTTCTGATGAATGTTGAATGTCTCCAGAAAAGGATTTTCGTGTACTTCTCAGATAAGCTTTTTCTTCAAGTTCTGAAGTCACAAAATTTTCGAAAAATAATTTCTGTGTGTTTCTCAGATAAGCTTTGCTTCCAGCTCGAAAGTCAGGATTTTTTTCTCAGATAAGCTTTTGCTTCTAGCTCTAAAGACAAGGTTCTGACTCTGAAGACTCTGATACTCTTGGATCACTCATCTAACATGATATCTTCTAAACTCAACATTACTTTAGATCAGAAGTACTTTCATTAGAAGATAAGAAAATTAAGACAACTTATGCTAGAAGAAAATTATACAATAGTACATTACTCATTCCAATTTGGTGAACATATTGTACGACCAAAGAAATTTGTCTCCCACGATCTTGTTTTACCATTATGGAAGCTGGCACTGAAAGTGACGTGTGCAATATACAATGTTCTACTTTTTGAAGACTATATAAAGGGATCACTATTTCATTGCAAAGAAGAACTTTCTGAACAAAAATTGAACAACCATTGAAAAGAAGAGTTACTATTGCAAATATTCACGTAGAAAATATTCATCCAAGAGAAAATAAAAAACACAACAAGTTGTTGTTCTTAACTTTGGTGTAAATTTGCTTATTTAAGAAGCACAATTGTAAACACTTTCTAATGTAATCTTTTGAGATTTGTTTTTTCCTCAAATGACTAAGTGATAGTCAGTATATTTGAGAGGGCTAAGGTGTTTTATAACTCTTAGAAGTTTGTTTGTAATCTTTCAAGATTAGTGGATTATGTCCTTTTTAAGGAGAAATCACCTTGGCGGGTGGACAAGAGTATCCTTGTTTAAGGTGAACTTGTATAAATCGATTATGTCACTTTTCTTTCTTAGCTTTCCTATCTTGATTGTTTGTGTGAATAGTTTTTCTAACCAAAAAGTTTTTGAAAATCCAATTCACCCCCCTCCTTTCTTGTGTTTTTCTCAACCTTCAATTGGTATCAGAGCTCTGACCCCGTTATTGATTTTTCAATCAAACATTTAACAATGTAGAGAGATCTAGTGTGAGAAAAAAATTATATGGCTGGTTCTAACACAAACGAAAGAGATAGTTACAATGCTAAGCCTCATATTTTTGATGGAGAGAAATTTTACTACTGGAGGGATATAATAGAAAGTTTCTTTCTATGCTATGATATAGATCTTTTGGATATTGTCACAAATGGCTATAAGGCACATGTTAGTGCGATTGGTATTCCCATTCCCAGAAACAAAATGAATGATGCACAAAAGCGTAATTTCAAGAATCACCACAAAGACAAAACTATTATTCTCAATGCCATCACTTATAGTGAATATGAAAAGATCACTAATAGAGAAACAACAAAGGATATTCTAGACTCCCTGAGAATCACACATGAAGGCAATGCCTAAGTCAAGGAACCTAAGGCTCTGGCCTTAATCTAGAAATACGAGGCTTTCAAGATGCTGATCCAGTGGAGAAACCAAGATGCTGATCGAGTGTTAAGAAATGCCACTATTGGACGCAAGAACATACTGAATATGGTAGAAGAGGTATTAACATGATCCAGAGTAAATGTTGGCCTCCGGAGGCCCAATTACTCTTAACCCTTGCCTGATTACATTCGACTGGAAGAATTACCTAGAGGATGTAAGGTGCCTAAGTTTACCAAGTTTGTTGGTGAGCCTAATGAGTCAACCATTGAACATGTTGCTAGGTATGAAAGAGAAACTAGCGATATCGCCAATGGTGAAGGCTTAAAGATAAGATATTTTCCTAATTCATTGATAAAGAATGCTTTTACTTGGTTTACAAAGTTAATTCCAAACTCCATACATACTTGGGAACAACTTAAGGGGATATTTTATGAACAGTTTTATGCTGGTCAGCCTAAGATAAGTTTGAAATAGTTATCCTCCATCAAGAGAAGGTTGTCTGAGTCAATGGAGGAGTATTTGAATAGGTTTAGGGTCTTAAAGTCTAGATGTTTTACTAGGGTTCTTGAACATGAACTAGTCGAAATGGCCACTGAGGGGGTTAGATTATTCTATTAGGAAAAAGTTTGATCCTCAGTCTATTACGGATATCTCTCAACTAGATGATAAGATTCAATATTTTGAACGTTTGAAAACAGAGACAACTAGAGTGTGAAAGGACTATAGAAAAGGAAAAATTGCCTATGTAGACACAAAAGATTATTCCATAGAGTCTGAGGACGAATACATGGAAGAAGGAGAGGTTAACATGGCCGAATTGAAAGATGGTCCTCCATATGCATGTAAACCTATAAGACCTTCTAAGGGAAAGACAACTGAAGGTTCAAAAAGTGATGACACTAATACTAAAACATATATTTTTGATGTGTCAAAATGTGATGAAATATTTGATGTTTTAGTTTCAAAATGTCGGATTATAGTGCCCCCAAGCGCTAAGGATCCACCATTAGAGCAAAAGCAAAAAAGAGGTTTTTGCAAATATCATAATTTTTTGGGTCATAATACTTCTCAATGTTTTCTTTTCAGGAATATGATTCAAAAGGATTTGAAAGACGGTCGACTGAAATTTGGTGAGAAACCAAAGACTATGGACATCGACTCGAATCCCTTGCATTTGGCTAATGCGCACAATGTATAACCATTGGAAGTATTGATGATGAAGGCTACTGAGGGCCTCATAGACGAACAGGTTGACACTATCAACTCGCTAACAACATTGATGCTCAAGGCTACTGATAGTATTGAAGATAAGCCGGGTTTGGCTACAACAGTCGAGACTATTGAGGGTCTCAAAGGTGGCAGTGACAATCTGTCTAATCCACATGAAGTGATGATGGTTGATTTTGCTAAAAAGCCTGAAGGTGATTAGGACGACAAAGAAAAAATGGACTGCAAAGATGAAGAGCTGTATGAGGAAACAATGGCTGAATTAATAAAGGTCGTGTTTCCTAAACCTGAAGAGAAGTTGGTAGACTTTATGAACAAATGTAAGCTGAGCAATTCTAGATCCATGTTATGCCCCAACTGTAACGTGATCTATGATGAAGAAGTTGCAAAGAAGATTGAGGCGTTGAAGAAAAAGCACCATCAAGAAAACAATCCAAATGTGGTGTTCGACCATGCTAAGGGGCCAAACAACGTTCAAGTGCCTCGAGAGAAACCCAAGTTTCCATATCTGAGAACTTTTGTGCCATAAACTGATATGCCTAATAATAACTGGGTTCGTCGCTTTCATCTTAGGGGGTAAAACCAAAACTGGAAGGTGGTAAAAAATGGGTCAAGTTCGACTCACAAATGAGAGATAATGGAAAAAGTGTCTAGTTCGACTCAACTTGCTAAAACGGGGATCATCCCAAAGAAATACCAAGTTCCTCCAACCTGCAAAGGTTGAAGATCTTGGTGACGACAAGGATGATGAAGTATCACACGATTTTGAAGCCATTTTAGAGGACAATTTGATAATTCACTGCAACATTGTATCGGTTTTCCCAATGAATATGTGTTCACCTCAGAGGCATCAGGGGATGAGGAAGAAGACATGTGTGAGGAATCAGTAGGTCAAAAACCTCTATGTTATTATGTCATGAACAACGGGGTGGTAGAAGAGCAACATGCAATGTTTGAGAAACCTACAACTGACATGATGTATCATCTCAAACCTTTGTTCATAGGAGATAAAGTTGATGGGTTCCCAGTGAACAAGGTGTTTGTTGATGGTGGCGCTGCTGTTAATTTGATGCCACAATCATTGCTCAGGAAGATTGGTAAGTTCAACCTAGACCTTAAACCATACAATATGGTCCTGTCGAATTATGAAGGAAAGACAAGTCACATCTTGGGTGTGATTCATGTCAATTTGTTAGTTGGCTCAACCTCAAGGCCAACGTTATTTATGGTGATAACGTCCAAGGAAAATTTTAACTTGTTGTTAGGGCACGAATGGATACATCGAATAAGGGCAATGCATCGAACCTACATCAGCGTGTATCCATATGACGTCAGGATGGGATCGTTGAAAACATAGAGGCAGATCATAGTTATTTTACTACTTATGCGAAGCTGGTAATTCAAGAGAATTTCGACAAAGAATTTGAACCTATACCACCATGCGTCCGAGAAGATGCAGTTTTCAAACTGCATCCTGATGCGATTAATTTTTTTGACTTTACAACCCACTCATGGTTTTATTTGGGACCAAGAAAAGTTGGACAAGTATCCAACTGCAGAAGGGGAATTGGAGCCCACTGGGTCGGAAGAAGAACAAAATCATGATGATTCCTGAGGCGAATGCTCTGGCAAGGATTTTGGCTTATCTGGCCGAAAATAGAATAAATACGGCCTTAGAGGCTGAAGATGTTACAAATATGGCACTTGAAGCCATCATGGCGGAAGAGCTTAGAGAACCAAACAAAAAAACAACTTCAGAAAGCTAGAGGTTTGATTGTATATACAAATAAGAGCCTTTGGGGTTTGAGAAAGATCCAAGAGACAATGTTTTAAAGATGCAAGCATAAGATCCCTTGGAGGAAGTCGACCTGGGTGACGGTTTGATCAAGAAAATTACTTACATCAGCATAAAGATCGACAACTATATGAAAGATCAAGTGATCGAATTGCTCAAAGAATTCAGAGACTACTTTGCATGGGATTACAATGAGATGCCTGGTTTGAGTAGAGAAATGGTGGAGATGAATGTGATACAGTGGGAAAGAACTGACTGTTTTTTGGAATGCTGGTTTGCATTTTGCGTTTTTTGTTCGCAAAATGTCGCGGTAAGCAAGAGTCACCACCGACTTTTATTTTATCCAACAAGGAAAGGAAAAAATCACAGAAAAATTCCTTTTTCAGATATTTCTCGGGTTCGGGGGGTAGATTATAGAAAGGGAAGGTGTTAGCACCCTTTCTATCCGTGGTTATCCACGGGCTCTTAGGTACTTGCTCATATTGTTTTCAAATTTTTGCTTTCTTTGTGATTGTGGGTTTGAAAAAAGTCTTTGTTTGAAAAGGAGTGTAAGTGTGAAAATTTTGTTTTGTTTTGAAAGAGCAAGTATCTAAGAACCATCTACCTACTAGAAAAAGGAATCGTTCTATGCAATTTTCCTTTAGACAATGCTATCCTACTATTGATGAGTAGGTAGCACCGTCGTTAGAGTTTTAGGGTCAATTCGAATTTAGGGACGTACGGTCACTAAAGCAATGTTAGGACACCTTAGCGGTAACCCTTATGTCTTAGATCATTTGTTTTTCCGAGGCAACAATATCCGAGGCAACCGTTTCGAGGCAACTATGATCTTTGGACAAGAGGACGAACTCTAAAACTACCTATACTTAATGACTGCGTACGAAGGCAACCAAGTGGGGTGTACCCTAAGAGTGCGCATGTGCGAGTGTGTTGTTTTCAGTTAATTTTGTCTTTGTACATGCTAATGGTTATCTAAGTTGATTTTAGGTTAAACATTCATTCTTGTCATGCATTCCTATTATCAAACATCTAACAGTTATATTTTGCGGAAAATAAATTGCGGAAATTAAATTACAAGGTGTCAGGTATTTACATCGCCAAAAACAACCCTTTGAAATTTAAATGCGGAAAATAAATAAAGCGATAAAAATAGGCCTAACTATCTATTACATTCCGGAAACAAATACAATATTGAATAAAATGGATCGCGTGCGGAAAATTAAATCGAGCGCGAGTTCTAGGGTTTTGACCCTTTGTTAAAGAAAACGATTTTTTGGTTATTTTTGAATTTTTAAGAAATAAACTATCCTAAATTAATTATTAAATTAAATTAATTAAACTAATTAATAAAATAAATATTTTTGGGTTTTCTTGTTATTTTAAGAAAGGAAAATAAAATTGATCAATGTTAATAAAAACCTAATTATGTCTAAGTTAATTTTACTTATTAAAAAAAAAAATTAAAGTTATTCCTAATTAATGGCCTAAATTAATTAAATTAATTTGTTAATAAAAAATAAAATACTGAGATTTAATTTAATAAAGAAAATATTTTTTGGTTTAAATTTTATTAAAAGAAAAGATTTGATTGGTTAATTAATAAAAAAAATAATAAAACAATTAAATAAACTAAATGAAAATAGAGAGAGATAGAGGTATATAGGCCTGGTTTTTGGAGGTCTGAATAGCAATTCCAAGGCCCATTAACACGCTGGCTTGGTGGACTTTTTGGATTCCATGTGCGCCTTTTGACTTGGTCCATGGTAGACCATCATCTTTGAATCACCAGATTTGGCCTATGGCCATCTGGCCATCAGATACTTGAGGACACATGATGAGCTCCACGCCTAGATTTGCACTGGATTACCTGAATGAAAAATATAACAAATAACATGGGGGACCTGGGATTCGAACCCAGGTCCTGTACATGACTGCCAACGCTTGCTTCCACTAGGCCAATGTGCTTTAGTTGTTAATACATTAAGCAATAATAATAATAAGAGATAATGCGCTAATATACCAGGAAAAAAAAGTGCGCGAAAATTTGAAAGGTTCAATCAGAGGGAGACACGTTGTCGTCCCTGTCCTCAGGTCTGCAAAGAAATTACCTGCGGATTTGAATCCACAGCTAAATGCCTAGGTTGTTCCCAAAATTCACCTCAGGCCATATAAACTCCTCCCAAGACCATGGTTGCATTCACCTTCCTCTCCCGGTCACGTCCATGGCCATTAATGGGGCTAATTTTACCTGTAATGAAAAACCCTAATCCAAGAGGAAAAACCCTAGCAATGGCGTTTTGCACCACATAGCAGATAAATGAAATCAAATAATATGGAAAGCTTGGAAATTATCTGGTGGTTACAAATATGCCATTGATTTCTTGTAATGATGCATGGATTTTGAAATACAAAATCAAATTCAGAGGGGGATCGTGTGACACTTACAATGCGTTTGAGCGTGTATGGAGGCTTGCTAGGGATTGGTTCTGATTCAGTGAACCTCCAGCAATTTATTGGTGTTAAGCTTTGCTTCTGAAAACGCCTCAAAGTATGATTTTGGTTTCACACTTTTTACCACTTTTTTCAAGTTTTGTTTGGTTGGTTCTTGCAGCCTCTAGCCTTGTTTTCGTGCCCTCTAGCTTCCTTATGTATGATAGAATGTATTAGGTTAACAAATATGCCTTGAATCTTTGCACATCAATGCCATGAGATTTGATTTGATTCACCATTACTAAACCTTCCAAAATTGGAAAAACTCAATCTTTTTGCACATGGAATGCTTGATACGAGTTTGATACCCTTGATGATGATGATTCAGTCCTGAAATAACCAAAAAGATATCAAGCAATCAATATTTGGATTTTATTTGATTTAATTTGATTAAAAATGAAATAATGCAATAAAAAATTAAATAAAATAATAAAATTGATAAATGGACACAAGGCTGAAGCTAGGACACGTGTGAAATGTGGCAAGTTCAAATCAAGTGGAAAAGAATGGGCCCATTTGACAAAATTTGAAGTTTTGGGGATAGTTGACTTTTGGCAATTTTACAAAAATGCCCAACTTCAACAATGCATAACTTCTTCAATTTTGAACTTTTGGAAGTGTTCCTGGACTTTTTAGAAAGCTTGAGATGTCCTATAACTAACCCTTTTGGTCTCATCTCATTTTGATATTCCATGCTCAAGTTATAAGCTTTGGAAAAAAGGTGTTTTTGTTGACTTTCAAAAATGACCTATAATGTCCAAATTTATAACTTCTTGTGAGTGCATTTTCTGGGGTATGAAGATGGATTGTAGGAAATTGCATCCTATTCAAAATGAGCTTTGGGTGGGTCATTTCTCATAAAGTATGAGAACGTTATGCTTGGTCAAAGTTGAGTTGACTTTTCCTACAAAACCCTAATTTAGTAACTTTTGAGTCTTGATGAATTTTGAGCAATCCTTGATGAATCATGATCAAACCTTGATCAAAAGATGAAATATCCTTAAAAATGAGAATGTTGACAAAAAATATTGAAGTTTGACTATTTGTAGGTCACAGTTGACTTTTGCCCTAACAGAGTCGATTTTTGGACCCTTTGAGCAATTGACTGAGCAAACTTCCTCTACAAGGCTTGAAATTTGACATGGATGACCTTGAGAACATATTAGGACATTAGGGAGCATTTGAGGTCATTTGGACTCAAGGATCTTGATGCAACACAAAACCCTAATTTGGGGTTGACTGCCTTAGGAGATGATTTGTCTTACCCACTCTTGAGCAAACTTGAGCAACTTGGAGATTTTTCTTGCAATGTTTTGAGAAATATGAGAGGGAAAATTTTGGGGTACAACAGCTGCCCCTGTTCAATCTTCTTAAATCTGAGGATATAGATTGGCTTTCATGCCTTTCGTGATCCGAAGGTGGAAGATGATTGAACACTAGAGTGCCCAGAAATTTGCACTCGCCTGAAGTGGTATCAGCATTGTAATGTCGGGAATGGGATTACAGATGCCATTTGGAGATTGTTGATAGGAGGTCTGAACTTGATTTTAACAGAAAACGAATCAGAATAAACCGTTGAGAGATTCATCTGAACCAGTGAGAAAGTCTTGGAGTACCTTCGACTGGAATAAGAATCAGGGAGATCTTAGCGTCGATCTGACTGAACCAGAAAAGGTCTTGGATTAAGTTTGATTGGATAAGAATTAGAAAAATCTTAGAATCGATTTAACTGAACCAGACGAAAGTCTTGGAATATCTTCAACTGGAATAAGAATCAGGGAGATCTTAGCGTCGATCTGACTGAACCAGAGAAGGTCTTGGATTAACTTTGACTGGATAAGAATCAAAAAAATCTTAGAATCGATTTAACTGAACCAGACAAAAGTCTTGGAATATCTTCAACCGAAATAAGAATCAGGGAGATCTTAGCGTCGATCTGACTGAACCAGAGAAGGTCTTGGATTAACTTTGACTGGATAAGAATCAGAAAAATCTTAGAATCGATTTAACTGAACCAGACGAAAGTCTTGGAATATCTTCAACTGGAATAAGAATCAGGGAGATCTTAGCGTCGATCTAACTGAACCAGAGAAGTTCTTGGATTAACTTTGACTTGATAAGAATCAGAAAAATCTTAGAATCGATTTAACTGAACCAGACGAAAGTCTTGGAATATCTTCAACTGGAATAAGAATCAGGGAGATCTTAGCGTCAATCTGACTGAACCAGAGAAGGTCTTGGATTAACTTTGACTGGATAAGAATCAGAAAAATCTTAGAATCGATTTAACTGAACCAGACAAAAGTCTTGGAATATCTTCAACTGGAATAAGAATCAGGGAAATCTTAGCGTCAATCTGACTGAACCAGAGAAGGTCTTGGATTAACTTTGACTGGATAAGAATTAGAAAAATCTTAGAATCGATTTAACTGAACCAGACGAAAGTCTTGTGAGAGCATCTTTCTAAGGAATCCGCTGAAACAACCCTCAATAGATGTAGTTTTTGAGGGGACTACCAGGTCATATAAGTAGTCAACGGTGTTTATTGATTCGTCTTTCCCTGAAAAGGTAAAGAGTTAGTCATATGCAATGTCATGATGTATAAAATGCATAATATATATCAAGCAATGATGCTCTCAAAATAAATGAGATAGTGTGGTATGATGCGTATATGCCTGTATCATGATGTATGGAAATTTAATGTTTCTAGCTGGGGAAAATAAATCCCGGATAGCTGCTGAAGAATAGAGTTGGATTCTTCGTTTTCGCTGGGAATGGCGAACAGAGAGAATAAACCTGCAGGAGAGGATGACTCCGTTGGGGGAATAAACTGATGAGGAGATTACTCTGTGGGGAAGAGATGCTTTGTTGAGGATTCCACTGATAAATTCCCGTGGGGATGAATTACTGTTGCTGGTGATACTGAATCCTGTTGGGGATTGAATTCCTGTTTGTGAACGGAAAGAACTCCGCTGAGGATGATCTTCGGTTGCGACTTCTCTGGGAATAACCTTTTAGACTCTTGAGGGGATAATCCTTTGAGATTTGCTGGGGACAATCTTCCTTTAAACTCGGCTGGGGATATTTATTTTTATACTCCGTCAGGGACGAACTTCCAGAGTCTACTGGGGATGACTCTTCAACTCCAAGCTTTTTCAGACTGTGCTGGGAAAATTTTAAATCCACTGCGGATATCTTTTATTCTGCCAGAGAATATTCTTATACTCCGTTGGGGAATATTAAGACTGCCGGGGATATTAACCTTTTTCAGTGTTGATGGTAGATAAACTCTGCTTGGGGAGGATATTACTGATTCATTCACAGTTGCAAGTCTCAGCTAGGGAGAGCTATCATTACTGTCTTACTCTGCGGGAAGTGAAAGTACCTTAACCATATTCTTCAGCTGAATTTACCTTGTACCTGGTAGACAAAGCAACTATATAGCTTGGACACTTCTTATTGCCCCTGTTTCTGATATTACCAGTAATTATATTTTTGTTTCGCATGCAAATATTTATGAGCGGCAATTAATGTCAAGTACATATATCAAAAATGAACATTGGATGTTCTTTGCAAAAAAAACAGATAAAGGAAAAACAGTTTGAAATTTCTTTGAAAATGAATTGTATTGATTTTGAAGTTTGGCATGTGAATATGCATTTTTTGTACAAGAGGCTGACGTCCTAGTAAGAGAACGCCGCCGAATAATAGAATTTACACAATTTGTGAAAAACTAAACAAAACAGCTGTTTGAATAATCCCACTGGGTTCCAACTCTGCTATTGCCTTTATGTTCTCGAGCATCTCATCACTTTGCTATTGGTTGAAGGTAGATCAGACTGATTAGCGCCGTCCGAGCTTGATAGTCGATACCGAAGTCTGGCTGCAAGGTGATCCAATGAGACATAGTGTTACGCTTTGATCCCTAATTTTTTCCTGGACCGCCCTTTCGGGTTTTCAGTCCACCGGGATACCCTTTTTTGCCCAAGCCGCCTTTTCAGGTTTTCGACTTGTCGGGTGTACAGATTTTTTCGTTTTCATCCCTTATTTTTGCCCGAACCCTTTTGGTTCGCCGGGAAGCCCTTATTTTTACCTAGGCCAGTCGACCTAGCGGGTCGTTAATTATGTGTAGTATCTTTTCACTATGTATGCATTGACGGGGTGAGAAAGGTCGTCACGGTCCATGGTGGTTAAAATCATAGCTCCTCCTGAGAAAATGTTCTTAACCACAAATGGCCCTTCGTAAGTAGGGGTCCATTTGCCCCTGGGATCACCTTGAGGTAGGATAATGCACTTGATCACCAGATCCCCAAATTGATACTCTTGTCGTCTAACTTTCTTGTTAAATGCCTTGATCATCCATTTTTGATACGTATGACCATGACAAATAGCAGTAAGTCTCTTTTCATCGATTAAGTTCAGCTGATCAAGCCGGGTCTGAATCCAGTCATCTTCGCTCAAACCTGCATCCTTCATGATCCGAAGAGAGGGTATCTGAACTTCAATGGGCAAGACTGCCTCCATGCCATATACCAAGGAATAAGGTGTTGCCCCTGTTGACGTCCGTGCTGAGGTACGGTATCCATGAAGAGCAAATGGTAACATCTCTTGCCAGTCTTTGTATGTCATAGTCATCTTCTCCACAATCTTCTTAATGTTCTTATTAGCCGCTTCAACAGCCCCATTCATCTTCGGTCGGTAAGGAGCAAAGTTGTGATGTTGTATCTTGACCTGCTTACAGAGCTCAGTGATCATCTTGTTGTTGAGATTAGTACCATTGTCCGTAATGATCCTCTCTGGTACACCGTATCGACATATCAGATTGTGCCGAATGAACCGTGCCACGACGTTCTTGGTTACAGTAGAAAAAGAAGCTACTTCAACCCACTTTGTAAAGTAATCGATTGCTACCAGGATGAAACGATGCCCGTTGGACGCTGTAGGTCTGATCTCGCCGATCATATCAATGCCCCACATTGCAAAAGGCCACGGAGCTGTCAAGATGTTCGGAGGTACTGGAGGTATGTGCATCTTATCAGCATAGACTTGGCACTTGTGACATGTCCGAGAATGCTGATAACAGTCGGCTTCCATTGTGGACCAGAAATATCCTTCCCGAAGGATTTTCTTTGCCATGGTGTGTCCACTGGAATGTGTTCTGAAAGTACCCTCATGTAATTCTGCCATGATTCTTTCTGCTTCATTCTTATCCACACAACGCAGTAAGGTTGAATCATGGTTACGCTTGTAAAGAATACCATTGCTGATGAAGAACTTCGCCGTGAACCTCCTCAGAAACTTCTTGTCATTAACAGATGCACCCTCGGGGTGTTCCTGAGCCTCAAGGTATCTCTTTACTTCATGAAACCAGGGTTTATCTGCTACCTCTTCAGTCTCAATGACATAACAATGTGCAGGTTCGTCTAATCTTTCAATGATAATTTGGGGAGCTTCGTTGTCCCAATTGACTTTGAACATAGAAGACATCGTAGCCAGCGCGTCCGCTAACTGATTCTCCTATCTAGGGAAGTGTTCAAAGGTTATCTCTTCGAAATGTGGAAGCAACGTCAATACATACTCCTTGTAAGGAATAAGGTTTGGGTGTTTCGTATCCCACTCTCCTTTGATCTGACTGATCACGAGAGCGGAATCTCCGAAAACACTTAAGAACTTAATCCTCAGGTCAATTGCTGCTCGAAGACCCATGATGCATGCTTCATACTCCGCCATATTGTTGGTGCAGTTGAAACATAGTCGGGCGGTAAACAGAGTATGAGAGCCTTTAGGAGATATGATCACGGTGCCGATGCCGTTACTCAAAGCATTTGAAGCTCCATCAAAGTACATAGACCATCGGGATCCTTCTTCAGGTCCTTCATCCGGTCCAGGTGTCTCAAAGTCGGTCACTATCATGATATTCTCATCCGGGAATTCAAAATTCATAGACTGGTAATCATCCACTGCCTGATGTGCCAAATGGTCTGCCAATACACTTCCCTTGATTTCCTTTTGGGTCGTGTATTGGATGTCATACTCAGTCAAGATCATCTGCCATCTTGCTATTCTTCCGGACAAAGCAGGCTTTTCGAAGATATACTTGATTGGATTCATTTTTGATATCAATAGAGTAGTGTGAGTCAGCATATACTGTCTCAACCGACGAGCAGCCCATGCCAAAGTGCAGCAAGTCTTCTCGAGCAGTGAGTATCGGGTCTCACAGTCGTTAAAATTTTTGCTAAGGTAATAAATAGCATGCTCTTTTCGGCCAGACTCGTCATGCTGCCCCAACACGCACCCCATTGAGTTGTCGAGCACTGTGAAGTATAAGATCAAAGGCCTCCCTTCAACTGGCGGCATCAGAATAGGTGGATCTTGGAGATACTCTTTAATCCTTTCAAAAGCGGCCTGACATTCATCATTCCATCGTACCGCTTGATCTTTCTCCAATAGCTTGAAGATTGGCTCACAAGTAGCAGTAAGGTGTGAGATGAATCAGGCAATATAGTTCAAACGTCCCAGAAAGCCTCTGACTTCTTTTTTTGTTCTGGGAGCCGACATTTCCTATATAGCATTCACCTTGGCAGGATCCACTTGAATACCTTTATCGCTTACAACGAAACCCAGCAACTTACCAGATCTCACCCCGAAGGTACACTTGTTCGGGTTTAACCTTAGCTTGTACAGCTTCAACCTGTCAAATAACTTATGCAGATGGTCAAGGTGTTCTTCCTTAGTCTGGGACCTTGAAATCATGTCGTCAACGTATACCTCAATCTCATGATGGATCATGTCATGAAACAAAGCAACCATGGCACGCTGATACGTTGCCCCAACATTCTTCAATCCAAAGGGCATGACTTTGTAGAAAAAGGTACCCCACTGAGTATTCGGCGGACCTTCTGTTTCACTGGAGGACAATCTTCCTTGGTAGGCAATCGGTGAACCACAATATCGGTATCCAACCCAGACATATCTTCATAAGACCAAGCAAAGATCTCAACATTGTCACACAGCATCTGAATCAACCATTGCTTCACACTAAGCTCCAGATTTTCCCCGATCTTGACCTCTCTCTTGTCTATCTCTGTACCCAGATTTACCGTTTCCACTGGCTCTTCATGCAGCTGAATGACCCTCTCTTCCTGAAGTAGTAGTCTAGCAAGTTCAACAGGCACTTCACAATCATCTTCACCTTCGTCTTCGGCTAAGTTGATCAGACTTTTGAAGTCATAATTGGCAGTAGCAGAGTCGTTACCAGTGAGATCCAGAGTGGATGTAGACCTGTATATGTGAGTGTGTGTAAAATAGCTGTTTTGCAATATATAATAAAAGAAAAACAAGGAGCGCAAAATTTGAAATGCAAGAAAACGTCCAATGCTTTTATTAATGATATATGTAGATGACACACATAAAGCCCTCACAAATGAAGCCACAGTGCCTCGGGTAAGACACCAGGCCGTAAAGTTTAAAACATTGTCTGTTACAAATTCAAAACAAAAGTCTCATTACTGGGTGATAACATAAACGAGCATAAAACCCTTCGTTGTCCAATTGCTTAGTCCATCATCAGCAGTCGGGTAGATCCAACTGTCAATATCAAACTCTTCATCATCGTCATCCCTGATAGCATTCAACCCTGCGTCTTGTTTAGGCTTTTCTGGTGCTCCGAACTCGATCTCCTTAGCATCAATCAATTCCTGTATTTTGTTCTTCAAAACCCAACAATCATCTGTATCATGTCCCGGGCTATCTGAGTGAAAAGCACAGCGGGCATTAGCGTTGTACTTAGGCGATGCAGTGTTGGGATTCTGCGAAGCCTCCCTTGGAGTTACTAGATTGGTCTTTAATAGTTGCGGCAAAATCTGGGATAAAGTCATGTTGAGATGAGTGAATTGCCTTCGAGGTCTCTCGGCCTTAGGTTGATTGTTGCACTGAGGAGCACCAGCAGGTCTTGAAATAACAACCGCATTAACAACTTGGTGGTGTTCAAGTCTATTCTGGCTTCTCGAACTGTAAACAACACTGGACGCCTTCTTAAAAGGCTTCTTCTTTGTGCCTGATGAAGCACCCTTCTGTATTTTACCAGACTTAATACCAGCCTCAATCCTCTCCCCGATCATGATCAGCTCCGTAAACCCGGACGAAGAACTTCCAATCAGATGGTTGAAATATGGACCAACCAAGGTCCCTAGAAACATATCTACTAGCTCCCTATCAGCCAAGGGTGGTTGCACTCTTCCAGCGAGGTCCCTCCACTTCTGAGCATAATCTTTGAAACCTTCGCCCGCACCCATCGACATACCCTGGAGTTGGGTACGCGTGGGAGCGAGGTCGGCATTGTATTGGTACTGCTTGTAGAAAGCAGCAGCCAAATCTTCCCAACTGCGGATACTGGCTCCTTCTAACTGGTAAAACCATTCAAGCTGAGTCCCTGAAAGACTGTCTTGAAAGAAGTGGATCCATAGGTTCTTGTCAGCGGTGTACGGCTGAATCTTCCTTACATAAGACCGGAGGTGCAGTTTTGGACAAGAAACTCCGTCGTACTTAGCAAAGGCTGGTGCTTTGAATTTGTGGGGGATTACCACCCCAGATGACAGACCTAAATCACCAAAGTTCAGACCAGGTACTTTCTGAACTTCCATCGCGCTCAACCAGTCTTCCAGTTGCTTGTATCTATCCTCAGTCGGAGGATACTGGTCTTCGTCGAAGTCGGTCTCGTTGTCTGAAATCACAGGGCTAGGAGCCCTCCTTTCTTCCTGACTATCTTTCCCTCCAGATGAGGTGGTCAAATCAGCTTCATCTCATAGCCTGTTTCCAAACCTGTGACCTGTGTTAAACAAGACAATCCTCTTCTTCTTCTTCTTCTTCTTCTTCTCTTTCAGAATAAGGGTCTTCAGATCTTGCTGACCCTTAGCTAGATTCATGAACAGATCTTGGAATTGGGCATTTTGAGCCTGTAGAGCCTTGATTGCTTGTTCAGTCGATGGTTCAGAAGACATGATGCTGAAATAAACAGTGAAGAAGATAAGCGACCTGTAAGGGTACCTGTTATGAGGTGCATGGAATGAAATGCGTATGCTATGATTTCAAAGACGTCGAGAGATTCAAATTTGTAAACAAGAAATGAAACGCACTTTTATTAGATAAACTTGAAATCAAAATTGTTCAACAAATTCCCTAAAGGCTTTACAAAAAAGGAAATACTGGTAAGTAAATAAAAACTGGAAATAATCAAAGGACATCAACACTCCCATGGTCGTTTTCCTTTAGTGCTGACATAGTCATTGATGATCTGCTCCCTCTCCAACTGCCTTGTCAACTTCTGGATCTTTCGCTCTTACTCGTGATACTTTTCTATATAAGTATCTCTCTCTTCCCTTAGCTGCATCCAGGACCTCTTCAATGCCCCAACGTCAGTAGGCATGTAAGGATGTAGGATGGTAGGAGGAACCCCTTCCTCATCAGAAACTTCAACAATAATAGGCAAGACGGCTTCATAGGGCATTCCCAGCTTTTGGGCACGTATGCGAACCCATCGGAGATATGGTTCCATTGGTAGAGAAGTCTTTGGACCCAGCTCGTGTGGATCAGATCTGTGTACTCTATCCCAAGCCCTTATGAATCTGAGGTGTTGCTCGTCACTCTCCCCTTGGAAATTAAAGATTATACTAGGCATTATCAGCTCATGAGGTCCTTTCCTTCTGGCTCGCCCAAACTGACGTAAGGCCAAGCATGGATTGTAACTGATTCCTCCATTGGTTCCTATCAGTGGAACATTGGGGTACTCCCCAAAACAATCAATAACGGCAACCTCATCCATACCCTTAATAGTCCAAATGATGTCATTGTGAGAGAGAGACATAACCCTATAAGCCCAGCCCATGCCTTCTTTGTTTTTTAAAACTGATTGGGGAAGGTGAGAAATAAACCACCTTGCCAACAATGGAGCACAACACATAAAGGTTCCCCGCTTCCGGGCAGTACGGGCATAAAGCTGATGAAGAATGTCACC
Organism: Vicia faba; assembly: GCA_948472305.1. Classification (NCBI taxonomy): domain Eukaryota; kingdom Viridiplantae; phylum Streptophyta; class Magnoliopsida; order Fabales; family Fabaceae; genus Vicia; species Vicia faba. The sequence goes on from OX451738.1 coordinate 465,879,415, forward strand.
CAAGAGAGTGGGTACAGGATTACAAGAGATGAAGATTTTTACCGCATTCACATCAACAAAAGAGTCAGAGTTAGGAAACAATACCAAGCCATATATTAGAAGATCCAGAATATGTTCGAATGCCTTGAAGTCTAGACTATCCCAGAAATGGTTAGCCTTACCAACCAAGAACTTAGTCAGAAAGCCCTTTGCTCCACTACGAGTTTCCCAATTAGCCATTACCTCATCCTTTGTCATATGAAGGGCTGAAGCAATCTCTTCCGGCCTAAGAATCTTCTCCCAACCAGTAAACGGGGTCTGCTCTAGAATAGAGATACCGAGCAGATCAGAGAACTCTTCCAAGGTAGGGACCAACTGGTAGTCCTGAAAAGTAAAGCAATGGTACAATGGATCATAGAATTGGACCAAGACACTCATCATCTGTTCGTCCAATTTGGAAGTGACCAAACCCAAGAGGTGACTATGTCTCCTGATAAAGGAGGTAGTATCTAACATCTTTGCAACCAATTCTTTAAGCATAGTGGGAACCTGGACAAAGTTGATCCGGATGGTGTTCCTACGCATGGGTATTATGACCTACAAAACAGAACAAAGATTAATCCCTCTTGTCTTTGAAATATGTTAGTCCAATGCAAGATGTATGCAATGTTATGATGTCATGATGTCATGATAGAAAGCACATCACAAGTATCCACAAATAGCAAACATGGTAAAGGCACACAAGTCACACAAAGAGCCCTTAGATTTCAGGTTGACAAGGAGTTTAAGTACTACCCTCTTTCAGTTCAGTTGGTTCAAACCTGTCCTAAAAATAGTAACCGGGTTCTAGAGGATCTCAATATGACTGACTACCCTCGATCGATCATAATTCCAGTTTAGCAACCTTTTCTTGCAGCCAGAATCATCGCGAGAGTTTAGTCTCAATGAGTGTAGCAAACTTCTACTGTTCTATGGCCAAGTTGGTCAATTTAAAGGTTCTAAGGTCGGTTGGTGCTTAATGACCCCTTAGAAGACCCATATTCTCCTCGTTCCAGCATAAGAGATATTGGTACAAACTAAAGTGCCACACCAACGTAGCTACTGCTTCAACCGTATTGGTCTACACCGTACAGTTCCCTCACAGTTTATTGCTACTTACCTAAAGGGTGCCCCCAGATCCGGGTTAGGATCTATAGTAACTCCGATTCAAGCCCACAAATATAAAGCATACAAAGAAAACAATTGAAAACACAATGATCTAATCCTAAGGTACACCCCACTTATAAATTTTCCCCAGCAGAGTCGCCAGTTCTGTGATACGGTGGGAAAGAACTGACTATTTTTTGGATTGTTGGTTTGCGTTTTGCGTTTTTTGTTTGCAAAATGTCGCGGTAAGCAAGAGTCGCCACTGACTTTTATTTTATCCAACAAGGAAAGGAAAAAAACACAGAAAAATTCCTTTTTGAGATATTTCTCGGGATCGGGGGGTAGATTATAGAAAGGGAAGGTGTTAGCACCCTTTCTATCCGTGGTTATCTACAGGCTCTTAGGTACTTGCTCATATTGTTTTCAAAATTTTGCTTTCTTTGTGATTGTGGGTTTGAAAAAAGTCTTTGTTTGAAAAGGAGTGTAAGTGTGAAAATTTTGTTTTGTTTTGAAAGAGCAAGTATCTAAGAACCATCTACCTACTCGAAAAAGGAATCGTTCTATGCAATTTTCCTTTAGAAAATGCTATCCTACTATTGATGAGTAGGTAGCACCGTCGTTGGATTTTTAGGGTCAATTCGAATTTAGGGACGTACGGTCACTAAAGCAATGTTAGGACGCCTTAGCGGTAACCCTAATGTCTTAGATCATTTGTTTTTTTTGAGGCAACAATATCTGAGGCAACCGTTTCAAGGCAACTATGATCTTTGAACAAGAGGACGACCTCTAAAACTACCTAAACTTAATGACCGTGTACGAAGGCAACCAAGTGGGGTGTACCCTAAGAGTGCGCATGCGCGAGTGTGTTGTTTTCAGTTAATTTTGTCTTTGTACATGCTAATGGTTATCTAAGTTGATTTTAGGTTAAACATTCATTCTTGTCATGCATTCCTATTATCAAACATCTAACAGTTATATTTTGCAGAAAATAAATTGCGGAAATTAAATTACAAGGCGTCGGGTATTTACATCGCCAAAAACAACCCTTTGAAATTTAAATGAGGAAAATAAATAAAGCGATAAAAATAGTCCTAATTATCTATTACATTCCGGAAACAAATACAATATTGAATAAAATGGATCGCGTGCAAGAAATTAAATCGAGCGCGAGTTCTAGGGTTTTGACCCTTTGTTAAAGAAAAAGATTTTTTTGGTTATTTTTGAATTTTTAAGAAATAAACTATCCTAAATTAATTATTAAATTAAATTAATTAAACTAATTAATAAAATAAATATTTTTGGATTTTTTTGTTATTTTAAGAAAGAAAAATAAAATTGATCAATGCTAATAAAATCCTAATTATGTCTAAGTTAATTTTAATTATTAAAAAAAAATTAAAGTAATTCCTAATTAATGGCCTAAATTAATTATATTAATTTGTTAATAAAAAATAAAATACTGGGATTTAATTTAATAATGAAAATATTTTTTGTTTTTAATTTTCTTAAAGGAAAAGATTTGATTGGTTAATTAATAAAAAAAAAAATAAAACAATTAAATAAACTAAATGAAAATAGAGAGAGATAGAGGTATATGGGCCTGGTTTTTGGAAGTCTGAATAGCAATTCCAAGGCCCATTAACACGCTGGCCTGGTGGACTTTTTGGATTCCATGTGCGCCTTTTGACTTGGTCCATGGTAGACCATCATCTCTGGATCACCAGATTTGGCCTATGGCCATCTCGCCATTAGATACTTGAGGACACATGATGAGCTCCACACCTAGATTTGCACTGGATTACCTGAAGGAAAAATATAACAAATAACATGGGGGACCTAGGATTCGAACCCAGGTCCTGTACATGACTGCCAACGCTTGCTTCCACTAGGCCAATGTGCTTTAGTTGTTAATACATTAAGCAATAATAATAATAAGAGATAATGCGCTAATATACCAGAAAATAAAAAAAAGTGCGCAAAAATTTGAAAGGTCCAATCAGAGGGAGACACGTTGTCGTCCCTGTCCTCAGGTCTGCAAAGAAATTACCTGTAGATTTGAATCCGCAGCTAAATGCCTAGGTTGTTCCCAAAATTCACCTCAGGCCATATAAATTCCTCCCAAGACCATGGTTGCATTCGCCTTCCTCTCCCGGTCACGTCCATGGCCATTAATGGGGCTAATTTTACCTGTAATGAAAAACCCTAATCCAAGAGGAAAAACCCTAGCAATGGCGTTTTGCACCACAGAGCAGATAATAGAAATCAAATAATATGGAAAGCTTGGAAATTATCTGGTGGTTACAAATATGCCATTGATTTCTTGTAATGATGCATGGATTTTAAAATACGAAATCAAATTCAGAGGGGGATCGTGTGACACTTACAATGCTTTTGAGCGTGTATGAAGGCTTGCTAGGGATTGGTTCTGACTCAGTGAACCTCTAGCAATTTATTGGTGTCAAGCTTTGCTTCTAAAAACGCCTCAAAGTATGATTTTGGTTTCACACTTTTTACCACTTTTTTCAAGTTTTGTTTGGTTGGTTCTTGCAGCCTCTAGCCTTGTTTTCGTTCCCTCTAGCTTCCTTATGTATGATAGAATGTTTTTGGTTAACAAATATGCCTGGAATCTTTGCACATCAATGTCATGGGATTTGATTTGATTCACCATTACTAAAACTTCCAAAATTGGCAAAACTCAATCTTTTTTCACATGGAATGCTTGATACGAGTTTGATACCCTTGATGATGATGATTCAGTCCTGAAATAACCAAAAAGATATCAAGCAATCAATATTTGGATTTTATTTGATTTAATTTGATTAAAAATGAAATAATTTAATAAAAAATCAAATAAAATGATAAAATTGATAAATGGACACAAGGCTGAAGCTAGGACACATGTGCAATGTGGCAAGTTCAAATCAAGTGTTAAAGAATGGGCCCATTTCACAAAATTTGATGTTTTGGGGATAGTTGACTTTTGGCAATTTTGCAAAAATGCCCAACTTCAACAATGCATAACTTCTTCTATTTTGAACTTTTGGAAGCGTTCCTGGACTTTTTATAAATCTTGAGATGTGGTCTAACCAACCCGTTTGGTCTCATCTCATTTTGATGTTCCATGCTCATGTTATAAGCTTTGGAAAAAAAGGTGTTTTTGTTGACTTTCAAAAATGACCTATAATGTCCAAATTTATAACTTCTTGTGAGTGCATTTTCTGATCTTGGGGTATGAATATGGATTGTAGGAAATTGCATCCTATTCAAAATGAGCTTTAGATGGGTCATTTCTCATAAAGTATGAGAAAGTTATGCTTGGTCAAAGTTGAGTTGAATTTTCCTACAAAACCCTATTTTAGCAACTTTTGAGTCTTGATGAATTTTGAGCAATCCTTGATGAATTATGATCAACCCTTGATCAAACGATGAAATATCCTTCAAAAATGAGAATGTTGACAAAAAATCTCGAAGTTTGACTATTTGTAGGTCACAGTTGACTTTTGCCCTAGCACAATCGATTTTTGGACCCTTTGAGCAATTGACTGAGCAAACTTCCTCTGCAAGGCTTGAAATTTGACATGAATGACCTTGAGAACATATTAGGACATTAGGGAGCATTTGAGGTAATTTGAAATCAAGGATCTTGATGCAACACAAAACCCTAATTTGGGGTTGACTGCCTTAGGAGATGATTTGTCTGACCCACTCTTGAGCAAACTTGAGCAACTTGGAGATTTTTCTTGCAATGTTTTGAGAAATATGAGAGGGCAAATTTTGGGGTACAACAATGAAGCTGCCATAAATCTAGGAAAATGACCAATCAAGAAGATTCCAAAAAGGTTCGCGCCAGAAGTATTGCCCAAAATCAAAGTGGAGATCTAACGATTGCTGAAGAGCAAGTTCATCAGGACAACCATGTAATAAAGAAAAATGGAACTTTGAGAATTTGCATAGACTTTAGGGATTTAAATAAAGCCACCCCAAAGGACAAATATCCAATGCCTGTGGCAGAAATGCTGGTCGATTAGGCCGCAAGATATGAATATTTAAGTCTTTTGGATGGATATTCAGGCTATAATCAAATTTTCATCGCTAAAGGCGATACCCACAAAACTGTGTTTCGAAGCCCTAGGGCGTTAGGCACATATGATTGGGTCTTCATGCCTTTTGGTTTGAAAAACACATGGGCGGCTTATCAAAAAGCAATGAACTCAATGTTTCATGATTTCATAAACACCTTCATGCAGGTGTTCATTGATGACATTGAAGTAAAGTCACCCTCGAGAGCTGGTCATTTAGACCACCTTAGAAATCTTTTGTTAGAATGAGAGAATATGGATTAAAAATGAATCCATTAAAGTGTGATTTTGTGTTTGTGCATGAGATTTTCTAGGTTTTGTAATGCACAAGAAAGGCATAGAGATCAATCAAAACAAACCCAAGGAGATTTTTAATACAAAAGCACCAACAATTAAGAAATAATCCAATCTTTGTTGGGAAAAATCATTTTCCTGAGGCGGTTCGTGTCACACATAAGCAGTAAAACTTTGGCATTTTCTCCTTTGCTGAAGTTAGGTAAAGAGTATGAATTCAAGTGGGTAAACGAACACCAAGAGGCATTCGATAGCCTGAAAGATTATTTGATGAAGCCTCCAATGCTAGCACCTCCAAATAGAAACAAAGGCATGAAACTGTATATTGCAGCGTCAGAGTCGACACTGGGAAGCATGTTGGCTCAGGAAAATGAAAATAGGGTCGAAAGAGCCATTTATTACCTTAGTCGAGTATTAAATGACATTGAAACTAGATATAATGCAATTGAAAAACTATGTTTATGTTTGTATTCTCATGTACTAAACTCAAGCATTATATAAAATCAATTGAAGTTTCTGTTTATTCTTATTTTGATGTCATTAAACATATGTTGTCTAAACCCATTTTGCATATTTGAATAGGTAAATAAGCACTTGCATTAACTGAATACTCGTTAACATATGTCCCTTTAAAAGTAGTCAAGGGGAAAATCATTACAGGCTTCATAGTCGACCATTCAGTGGTCGATGCTACTGAAGCTTATGTAAGCACTAAGTCTTGGCAATGTTATTTTGATGGCTCTAAAAACAAACAAGGAACCGGAGTATGGATTATTATCTTATCACCTGATGGAATTGCAACTAGATTTCATTATAAAATGAAAGGCGAATGCTCTAACAATGAGGCTGAGTATGAAGCCTTAATAATTGGTCTTCAAATTATGTTAGACGTTGGAATAAGATATGTTGATATTAAAGGAGACTCAAAGGTAGTGGTGAAACAGTTGACCCAAGAATAAAACTACGTTAAAGTCCATCTAGTAATGTATATGTCCAGAGCATTATCGTTACTTCAAAAATTTGACAACGTTTCAATTAGTCATGTAAAGCGCATTAACAACCAATAAGCGAATGGCATGGACCAATTGGCATCTGGATATAAAATACCCAAAGAAAGCATATATGAGTTCATTGAGGTAAAAGAAAAATTGGAATTTGAAACCACACCAATGATAAAAACTTAGGGGGAAACACCTGAAATAATACCTGATCTCCTGAACTATGAGCATTTTGGAAATTTTGAAATGGCAGATGAAGTTTTCGCCATTGATGCGTTAACTGAAGACGGATGGAGGAAACCTATGGCTGATTTCTTAAAAAATTTAGTTGGGTCGCAGAGCGTAAGGTTAATTACAGGGAGTTAAATTATAGATTAATGGGAGATGAACTGTTTAGAAAAACGCCTGAAGGAGTGTTGTTAAAATGCTTAGGAGAGAATGAAGCATATGTGGCAACATCTGAAGTACATAGTGGTGCCTGCGGAATGCATCATGCAGGCCAGAAGATGAAATGGTTGTTGTGTCGAATAGGGGTATATTGGCCAACCATGTTAAAAAATTTCATTAGTTATGCCAAAAGCCGCCAAGATTTCCAAAAACATGTTGGAATTTAACATGTACCAGCTAGTGAGTTGTATTATCTTATCAAACCTTGGCCTTTCAGAGGGTGGGCTTTAGATATTATTGGAGAGATTAAGTCTCCATCATCAAAAGGCCACAGGTACATCTTGGTAGGTATTGATTATTTTTCAAATTGGGTAGAAGCAGTGGCTTTGGTTAAAGTAGACCAAGAGGAAGTCATGGCCTTCATTCAAAACCAAATCATATATAGGTTTGGTACGCTAGAGAACATAGCAACTGACCAAGGGTCTATGTTTGTAGGGAAAAAGGTGAATGAGTTCCCTGCGGAAATGAGGTTCAAACTGTTAACGTCGACACCATATTATGCCCAGGAAAATGGGTAAGTTGAAGCAGCAAATAAGACCATTATAATTTTAATCAAGAAATATGTTGGCCAAAAGCCTAGAAGTTGGCATACAAATTTGGGCCAAACATTGTGGGCATGTACCCTTAGAATTCCATTTGAAATCAGTGAGAATACAGAGGCAATCAAATATTCCTACTGAGGTATATTGGGGAATGATGCATGATGCACTGATAGATGTTGAAGAACATAAGCTAGAAGCTTTAGACACTTTGCTCAGGAAGAAAGAACAAGTAGCAAAGGCCTACAACAAAAGGATGAATTCAAAAGCGTTCATTATTGGGGACTTGGTCCGGAAAATGATCTTACCCAAGCATCGAAGAGATAGAATTCTAGAAAAATGGTCACCAAATTAGGAAGAACCGTTTCGAGTGGTTCAATTTTTTTCAAACAATGCTTATGAGATCAAAGAGCTTATGTCAGAAGATCGAATATTAAGAGTAAATGGTAAATACTTAAATAAATATAGACCTATGTTGCAAGAAATTGTAATAAGCAAAGAGTAGAAAACCATTCATTACATAATAAAAGGCCACTAAAGGGCCTGGAAAATACAATAGGCATTACAAAGTCGGCTAAAAGGGAACATTTTCCTTGAGAGTCAAGTAGCGGTCTCGAGCGAGGGACAATCGAGCATTGGTCAATGAAAGAGAGGTATCCAACTCATCTAGCTCAATGTCCAACGTGTTGCAACTGGTTTTAAATACAAAGTCGCCACCCTTAATATTTATCCTAAAGGAATGGAGTATAAAGGAATAACCCTAAAGTTCAGAGATTCTAGATTTGGACTCGGTTCTAGACGAGGGGAAGGTGTTAGGAACCCCTTATCTACCTTGTTCACAAGGATACTAGGTTTAAAAGTGCAATTTTAGGAAAAAGGGTTTTTAATTTATTAGGGGAAATGGTTTAATTTTAATCAGGGGGAATCGCCACGATTTTTGATCATATGCCTACGTATCTTAGAAGGAATTAGAGTCTCATTTTATAGTTCGCAGTTGGGTTCGTGTTTTTTATGGATTCCATAGAAATTCTTTCGAATTAACCTTGAACCTTGTCTAGGTTGAAAATTGTGTGAGCGTAGACGTGGTTCATAGTTAATTTTGAGAGAGATTCTCCTTACTCCTTTTTCGAAAATAATCTTGAGTTTTTTGATTATGTTAGTTAAAAAATGGTTTATTGTTGGTTAGTTGTATTAAGACGTAGAGCGGGGGAGTCTGATATAGCCCCCCTCATCATGTGGCCAGATATTGGCCACGTGTCGTTTGGGGATGAAGTAATATTGTGGATCGCGTGGATTTTAATATTTTGATATAAAATATTCAATTAACTTATATGGTGAAAAATGTTTTTTTTATACATGATTTAAAAGATATGATATATTGCAAATAAACAATATTATATTTTGAGTAGATTTAAAATAAATTAATTATGAATAATAATATAATATTATAATATAAATAAATATATAAATGTATATAAACATATATAAATACAAAAAAAATATAAATGAAATTATAAAAGAAAATAAATAAATAAAAAATAATTGCGCTGGGGGGTGCATATTATATAATGGTAGTAAAATTGGGGGATTTCAATAACATGGGCCTGAATTCAGATATTGAATTCAGGCCCAGGAAACAGGGGGTGCATGCTCTGTGTATATTAGTAATATGGGGGTATCAGACAGTAGGGCCTTAGTCCAGATTTTTTGGACTAGACCTAGATATAACTGTGGGTGCGTTTCATGTGCTGGCAGTAAAAACAAAAAAAAGGGGTGTAAATACAATTGGGCCTAAGCCCAAAACACATGGGAAGAGGGTCCATACGGATAATATGAGAGTGCACGCATGGAGATACAGTGGACCAACGCTTTTATGTTATTTGATATGTATCACATGGATGGGAATGAGGGAGAATGATAGTGCCGGTAGGCCAACACGCATTGGATTATGGGGTTTTTATATTTCTTTTCGAAACAGAGGCATCATTGTATTCCTCTCTCTTTCTCTTCGTCTCGTTCCCAAAAAAACCTATCCCTTTCTCAACGCGACCCAAACCCTAAGTTCCCTCAACCACGACGACCATGAACCCTATGCTTTCTCTTCTTCCTCCTGAACCTTTCTCACACCCCCTTATTTCAAAATTTCAAAACCTATTTGTTGTACCCCAAAGTTTTCCCTCCCATATTTCTCAATACATTTCAAGTGAGGTCCTCAAATTGCTCAAGGAAGTCCAAGGGTTGACTAGACAAACTCTCTCCTAAGGCAGTCTACCCCAAATTAGGGTTTCAGTTTGCTCAAGATGTTTGAGTCCAAAGGGTCCCAAATTCTCACTATTTTACTAATATGTTCTCAAGATCATCCATGTCAAGTTTCAAGCCTTGCAGAGGAAGTTTGCTTAGTCAATTGCTCAAAGGCCTCAAAGTCAACTGCGCTAGGGCAAAAGTCAACTGTGGCCCACATACAGTCAAACTTCAAGATTTTTGGTCAACATCCTCATTTTGAAGTATTATTCATCATTTGATAAAGGTTTGATCATGATTCCTCAAGGATTGCTCACAATTCATCAAAACCCAAAAGTTGCTAAATTAGGGTTTTGCAGGAAAAGTCAACTCAACTTTGAACAAGCATAAATTTCTCATACTTTATCAAAAATGACCCATCCAAAGCTCATTTTGAATAGGATGCAATTCCCTACAGTTCATATTCAGCTCCCAAGTTCAAAATATGCGCTTACAAGAAGATATAAATTTAGACATTATAGGTCATTTTGGAAAGTCAACAAAAACACCTTTTATGTCAAAGCTTCATACATAACCATGGAAGACTAAATTGAGATGAGACCAAAAAGTTTGCTTATAGGACATCTTAAGAATTCTAAAAAGTCCAAGAACACCTCTCTAGGGTCAAAATTGAGGGAGTTATGGATTGGCAAAGTTGACCCTTTTTGCAAAATTTCCAAAAGTCAAATATGTCCAAAATTGCAATTTTTGCCAAATGGGCCCAACTTTTTATGCTTGCATTGAGTTTGTAACATGGTCCACCACCTCTAAGCCCACCCATACATTTTTCTACTATTTATGCTATTTATTTTGATATTTTATTCATTAAAATTCAGAATTAAATAAATAAATAATAGAAATAATTTAAATTTTGATGTGAATCTATTTTTGGAAAGTTTTATGCTGGTTTATGTCAATTGTTTCGTGCAATAACCTTTCAAATATGTCCAGGTTCATCCACATGTGAAAATGGCATAAAATCATCAAATATGGCATTTTTTTCAAATTTTGATCATGGTCTTAAAACACAACATTATGAGGGAGATTCTTTCCATGCTTTCTTGTCTCCTCATTCTCCTCTATAAATATAGAGCCATACAAGCTTGAAAGGGATGAAATTACTCTCTAAAAAAGCTCTCAAAAAGCTCTTCAAAAAGTTCTCTAAAAGCTCTTCAAAAAGCTCTCCAGAAATCAAAGAATTGGTGCAAGTCATATCTCAAGGTTCCGGTCTTTCACAATTGACATCAAGCCTCAAACCATCCTCTTGAAGTCCTTAGGAGTCTTACAAGGCCCAAGAGCAATCCATCAAACACCTAGCACGCCCCCATTTGACAACACCAGTTTGGTAAAATTTTAAACTTCGAATCTCTTATTTTTATCACATTTTATGGTATGCTAACGTTTGTTTGAGTTTATATAGAACAATTATGGATGGTTGAATCATAGGTTCCACGCAAGAATAAAAAAACACCATAGTTAGAGCATAAAGCTTTCGAAGATTCGGGCCTAGGGATTTCTGATGATTGCACCCCCTGTTTACTTTTGCTACTAGGCCCATCTTTATTTCCTTGTTTTAATCATTTGATTTATTTCTTTTAAACTTTTTTTTATCAATAAACAAATATAAAAATCACATAAAAATAGATTTAATATTTTTTCTTAATTAAATTTTAATTTTGGTAAATTAATTAACTAAACACTTTAACCTTTTTTTTAAAAATTAAAATTAATAGAACTTAGGTTTAATTTCATTTTAATTCATTTTCCTTTTCGTAACAAAAATACCAAAAAAAACATAGAATTAATTTATTTTATTTAAATTTCATGTTTCTTTAATAATTATCTTTTTTTAAATATAGATCTAGATCAATTATTTTTTAACTTAAACCATTTTTATAAATTAAAACAAAAAACAGCAAAGAGATTTTTTTATATCTTAGGATTTTGAGACGTCTTTTCAGATTTGCGCGTTATTATTCTTTTGCACTTCATTTTATTATTGTAACTGTATATTGGGATGTAATAGATGATTAGTAGGACCTTTACCGCTTTTATTTATTTTTTCCCCCAGTTTTGGATATGTACATAATCCCCCTCCCCGAAGCCTTGGAATAGATAGGTTTTACATTTCTGCACTTTTAAATTACTGCAATTATTAACTGCTAGATGTATGACTAATAGGATTGTATGGCAAGAATAATCAAACATTAGCAAACTTAACACAAGACTAAAATAACTGAACATAACACACCTTGCACATATGCACTCTTAGGGTATGCCTTATTGGTTGCCTCGGAAAACAATGGTCATGTCCCTCGAACGTAGGGATACCCTTAACAAAGACCCTCAGTTAAAATCATCATAAAGATCATGGTCCCTCGATGTCCCTCGAAGTTGCCTACGGTATATGATCTTGTCCCTCGATGTTGCCTACGAATATATGATGACAATCCCTTCGAAATGCTAAAGTATCCTTACCGGTTGCCTTCAATGACCATTACGTCCCTTTCGATAGTCCCTCAAACTCCAACGACGGTGCTACCTACTCCTTAATAGTAGGATAGCGCTGTCTAAAGGAAACGAGAATAGAAACAATCCTTTTTCGAGTAGGTAGATGCTAGTAGGTACTTGTCAAAATCAAACTTTCACACTTACACTTTTTTTTAAACAAAGTTTTCAAAACGACTTCGTAACACTCTTGAGGACTGATACAAGGGTTAAAACGAAGTAAAACAAAAACGTTTCAAAACACACGAACACAGAAGCAATTTTTAAAATGATGAGCAAGTACCTAAGAGCCAGTAGAAAACTACGGATAGAAAGGGCGATAATACCTTCCCTTTCTATAATCTACCCCCCCCCCCCCCTCCCCGTACTCAAAATCTCGAAAAAGGAATTTTTCTGTGCTTTTTTCCTTTCCAGTTGTATAAAATAAAAGTCGGTGGCGACTCTTTCTTACCACGACATTTTGCGAATACTAAACGCAAACCAGCATTTCTTAAAACAGTCGGTTCTGCCACCGTATCATAGAACTGGCGACTCTGCTGGGAACTTAATAAGTGGGGTATACCTTAGGATTTAGTTCATCATATTTGCTTCTCTTGTTTGTTTGGTTGCTTTACTTTTAAGGGTTTTGTTTGGGGTTACTATAGATCCTAACCTGGATCTGGGGACACCTTTTAGGTAAGTAGCAATAAACTGTGAGGGAACTGTACAGCGTAGACCGATACGGTTGAAGCAGTAGCTACGTTGATGTGGCACATTGGTTGGTACCGATATCCCTTGTGGAGAAACGAGGAGAATACGGGGCTGCTGCGTGTGTCGTTAAGCATCAACTGAACTTAGAACCTTTAATCGACCAACTTGGCTATTAGGAAGTAGTGAGATAGCCGGCCTCGGTGTAAAGCTGAGAACTGGTTGATACTCAATGCTACAATCATTGAGACCATACTCTCGAGATAGTTCCGGCCGCAAGAAAAGATTGCGTGAGCTGAAACCATGACCGATGGAGGATGGTCAGTGATATTGAGAACCTCTAGAACCCGGTTACTTTTCTAGGACAGGTTGAACCAACTAAACTTCAAGAGGGTACTACCTTAAAACCCATGCAAGCCTAAACCTAAGGCTGTTTGTGTGACTTGTGTGCTTTCAACTTGAACTACTTGCACATTTTTATTATCTGACAACATGAGTTCCTTGCAGGTTTTGTTTACAGTCCTTATCCAATAACTTGGATTTCTTGCCGAGTTTACTTGCTTACATCGCCTCGCACTTTTGCTTAAACGCATAGCATACACATCATAACATCATACCATAGCATTTCCTTAACTATTTCAAGGATCTCAAGGGCCTGTGGTGCAGGTTATGATGAACCAAACGTCTGGCAAGGGGCAAGGGGATTTATTTTCCTCTAGCCAATGCCGTCTAGAGATCAAAACACGATAACTTGAGTCAGTGGCTATGAACCACTCGATATGGTGAGCTTGACTCTTGAAGAATGACTCTCAACAACACGAAGTTTCTTCAATCAATCTGCAATCAAATTCTAATAGTTTCTTGTTTACCCCGCGAGATCCTTGAAAACATTGCATACATATCATACATATCATTGCATAAGCAGGTTTAAAAGCAGGTCTCTCATGTTCTCGCTGTTTATTTCAGCAATGGCTCTTCAACAAGACAACAGAGATCTCCAAGCTCAAGATGCCCAGTTCAAGGAATTTCTCCTGAATCTATCCAAGGGGCAAGAAGACCTGAAAACACTCTTCACCGGGAATCTGACCAAGGAACGTCCTGACAACAACAAGGATGAACAATTGGAACAACTACAAGCTGAGGTAGAAGCAATGAGAATCCAGATGCTGGGGAAGATGGCTCTTATCCAAAACTTAGCTCGAGGAAAAGAAGGGCTAAGAGCCTTCCTCAACAAGCTTAACCAAGATGGATGCAGATCCATGAAAAACACAGTTAAAATTATGGATCAAGGCATTAATCAGCCCCCAGTGAGAGAAGAGGTTGGGAACGGACCTTTCCAGATTACTACTACATCACAAGCCCAACCACAACCTCTCCAACGGCAATGGGGAAATCAACATAAGAAGAATACATCTGAAAGACGCTTCACCGAAATCAATATGTCATTTGCTCAAGCATTGCAACGCATGTTGAAGGCCAAGTTGGTTATGTTAAGGGACCCTCCTCAGAATCCCAACATAGCCTCCCTAAGGTACAATCCAAATGCAAGATGTGCGTACCAGTCCAACAATCTTGGATATGACACCAATAGTTGTTGGGCGTTGAGAAATAAAATTCAAGACCTGATTGATGAAGGAGCGCTAGAATTCACACAAGACGGTTAGGATGAGTTCTTCTGCCATCCCTACAAGGCATACCATCTAAAGTGACAAGTTCTCACAAGAAGGCTTTTCGTTCATTAGAATTTTCAATGTGTAATTTTCTTTTGATTTGTTTGAACATTTATTCATATCAAACCTCGTTATTTCATCAATGCATTACACATGTTTGTCTTGAATCAATTCCTTCGTATTCACTATTTCAAAAATGCGTTCTTATTTCCTTTTGTGATATTCAACTCTCGACCAAAAGCTCTAAGCCTTTAGAGGGAGGATGACAAAAATGATATCAAAATCTCTACAGTATGATTTTGAACAGACCCTGCTGACGATGTACAGGCGTTGTTTCAAATCCTAAACAATGGAGTTATAAGGAAGATAATCCCTCGTTAACCCCTTCGAGCCAAAGAAGTAGAAGTTTTTTCTTTTCACAAAAATTAAAACCCTTAATCATAACCTGGGGCAGGGTAGTTTTCTCAGTTGATTCAAAGGTGTATTCAGTCATAATCTGTCGCTTCGTGTACAATGAATGGCATCGAAGACGTCATTCCAAAACAAAATACGGTGATGGTTCGGTATAATCGTCAAAACAGGCAGTCATTATCTCTTGAAATAAAAGCCAGTTAAGTCAAAACCTATGAAGGAGACTTAAGAGAAAAATTGGGGCATCCCGCTGACTGTAATCACAAAAGAAACGGTTCAGGCAAAAGAAGGGATAACGAAAACAAAAAAAAAGAGGTTAATACAAGTCCTCGACAAAAAGAAGATTACAAAAATGACAGCCTTTTCAAAACAAATGTTCAATTTCTGAATCATCACCAAGTATCAGAGCAAAGATTCCAAACTCAATCAGGATCTAATCGCGTAATTAACTGAGCATACGACTAAAGAACATCACGAAGAACGGGTTGGGTACACATAAAATTTGAGCCTTTATCCTTTGTTTCTTGAACCGTGAACCAGGCCACATTATAAACCTTAAAATTCCTAGCTGAAGCATGGGTTAGTTTGAGAGAATACTGTTACAAAGGTATCCTGACTCCTGTGGGCTTTGTTACGAATCCTGAGTTGATATCACATTCTTGCAAATTTCCTTTTACTACACAAAACACATTTTCAAAAAAACATTTTCAAGACAGACATGAGTTTTGCATTCTTTAAATGACATTGTTTGCATATGACTAATTGTTTGATAGCAGAGAAATCCGCACAATGGATATTCAATGAACAGGCATCCTCTCAATGGACAGAATCACCTCAGCGAGAAAGGCACTTCCAATAACAGGTCTTCCATAAGCAAGGGGCATGACATGATGTCTAAATAAACCTAGGGAAGTCTCTCCAAAAGTGTCAAATAACTAGGGGCAGATCTCCATTTGAATCGCTTGGGGAATTACGCACGCATTCCAACAACGAATCATGTGCCATCAAGAAAACATTTTTGACAGCATTACAACACAACAGACAGTGATAACTCTCTACATCCTGAAGGCGTGGACATAGTAGGAAAATACTACGCATAACAATGACCCGCTAGGTTGACATACCTAGGAGAAAATAAGGTCATCCCGGCGAACCAAAAGGGTTCGGGAAAAAATTAGGGATAAAAAATGAAAAAAATCTGTACACCCGGCAAGTCGAAAACCCGAAAGGGAGGCTTGGACAAAAAAGGGTATCCCGGTGGACTGAAAACCCAAAAGGGAGGTCAAGGCAAAAGTTAGGGATTTAAAACATACGACTATGTCCCGTCACCTGTCTATCAGTGGAAGACTTATACCTTGATCAACATTCATCAAGAGCACCAGAATTCAGATACAGTTCAGATACGCTCCAGATACGGATTCCATTCTGATACTCATTCAGATTCATCTTTCAGATACAGTTCAGATACGCTCCAGATACGGATGCCATTCTGATACTCATTCAGATTCAGCTTTCAGATACAGTTCAGATACGCTCCAGATGCGGATTCCATTCTGATACTCATTCCGATTCAGCTTTCAGATACAGTTCAGATACGCTCCAGATACGGATGCCATTCTGATACTCATTCCGACTCAGATTTCAGATACAGTTCAGATACGCTCTAGATACGGATGCCATTTTGATACTCATTCAGATTCAGCTTTCAGATACAATTCAGATACGCTCCAGATACGGATGCCATTCTGATACTCATTCAAATTCAGCTTTCAGATATGAATTCCATTCTGATACTCATTCAGACCCAGCTTTCAGATACAATTCAGATACGCTCTAGATACGGATGCCATTCTGATACTCATTCGGATTCAGCTTTCAGATATAGTTCAGATACGCTCCAGATACGGATGCCATTCTGATACTCATTCCGATTCAGCTTTCAGATACAATTCAGATACGCTCCAGATATTGATGCCTTTCTGATACTCATTCAGACTCAGCTTTCAGATACAGTTTAGATATGCTACAGATACAGATGCCATTCTGATACTCATTCAGATTCAGCTTTCAGATACAGCTCAGATACGCTCAAGATACAGATGCCATTCTGATACTCATTCCGATTCAGCTTTCATATACAGTTCAGATATGCTCCAGATACGGATGCCATTCTGATACTCAATCAGACTCAACTTTCAGATACAATTCAGATACACTCTAGATACGGATGCCATTCTGATACTCATTCAGATTCATCTTTCAGATACACTTCAGATACGCTCCAGATACGGATGCCATTCTGATACTCATTCAGACTCAGCTATCAGATACAGTTCAGATATGCTTCAGATGCGGATGTCATTATGATACTCATTAAGATTCAACTTTCATATACAGTTCAGATACGCTCCAGATACGAACGCCATTCTGATACTCATTCAGACTCAGCTTTCAGATGCAGTTCATATACGCTCCAGATATAGATGCCATTCTGATACTCATTCAGATTCAGCTTTCAGATACAATTCAGATACGCTCCAGATACGAATGCCATTCTGATACTCATTCAGACTGAGCTTTCAGATACATTTCAGATATGCTCTAGATACGGATGCCATTCTGATACTCATTCAGATTCAGCTTTCAGATACAGTTCAGATATGCTCCAGATGCGGATTCCATTCTGATACTCATTTCGATTCAGCTTTCAGATACAGTTCAGATACGCTCTAGATACGGATGCCATTCTGATACTCATTCAGACTCAGATTTCAGATACAGATCAGATACGTTCCAAATACGGATGCCATTCTCATACTCATTCAGATTCAGCTTTCAGATACAGTTCAGATACGCTCCAGATACAGATGCAATTCTGATACTCATTCCGATTCAGCTTTCAGATACAGTTTAGATACGCTCCAGATATTGATGCCTTTCTGATACTCATTCAGACTCAGCTTTCAGATATAGTTCAGATATGCTCCAGATACGGATGCCATTCTAATACTCATTCAGACTCGGCTTTGAGATAGAGTTCATATACGCTCCAGATATAGATTCCATTCTGATACTTATTCAGACTCAGCTTTCAGATACAGTTCAAATACGCTCCAGATACGGATTCCATTATGATACTCATTCAGACTCAGCTTTCAGATACAGTTCAGATACAATTCATATACGCTCCAGATATGGATGCCATTCTGACACTCATTTGACACATGTTTCAAAGTACAGTTCAGATATGATCGAGAGACGAATGTCATTCTGACACTCATTCAACACATGTTTCAAAGTACAATTTAGATATGACCTAGAGACGGATGTCATACTGACACTTATTAAATACATGTTCAAGTACAATCACGACATAGATCCATCCACAAAATCTCCGCATGTACTTTTTCCAACATGGTACAAGGGCCAGAAACAGTTGGAATCGAAGTCACTATCACATACAAGCCAGTGATACCTATATTCCCCGCAGAGTAAGGACAACCAAGGTCCGACCTCCGTATCCCCAAGCAGGAATTCCTTCCCCAACAGGTTCCTTCAAAAAGTTGATATCTGCACTCCCCAACCGAGTTTTATAACCATGAGCAGTTTATAAAGCCATCTCCCGAGCAGAGTTTATTTCTTTAACAGCAGAAGCTCAATCTCCAACAAAGCTCTTCTCTCCAGCAATGGAAGTTCATCCCCAACTGAGTTTATTTCTCCAAATTAGCAGATCTTCCAACATAGTATCTCTCTTCCCCACAAAGTCATTCCCCCGCAGGATTATTCTCAGATAGAGTCTCCCCCAGCAGAATATTCTCAAGCAGAATGGATGTAAATCTCCAGCTAATCATCTTTGGTCACTATCCCCAGCAGAAACAAAGAACTCAAATTATTATACTCTCCAGCAGTAGTCCAGGATTTATTTTCCCCAGCTAGAGAATATCACAAAAACATTGCATATCCATACATTGTAGCATGCGCATATGCATCATACAACATAATCTCATTTATTTTGAGAACATCATTAATCAATACATTTCATACATCATGACATTACATACGACTAACTCTTTGCGTTTCAGAGAAAGATACAATCAAGTCCTCACAAGTTTCTCTGGTTCAGTCAAATCGCTACCAAGATTTCTATTCCAGATTCAAGTTATGAAGCCTGGGTTCGACCGGATAATACCTTGATTTCTCTAAAATACTACAAAGCCTGGAACCGACCAGATAGTGGTATCTCTTAAATACAAGCTTAAAGCCCGGAAATCAACCAAAAAACAGCTTAACCCTCAGTAAGTTATTATGAAGCCTAGAGATCGACCAGATAGCAATACAAGATACCATGAAGCCTGGACTCGACCAGATAATGGTATAAAACACCGTGAAGCCTGGATCACGACCAGATAGCGGCAAAAAACACTAAAGCCTGGGATACGACCAGATAACAGTATAAGACGCTGCGAAGCTAGGATTTCGACCAAATAACAGTTCACCCGACTAATTACTAAGAAGCCCGAAATCGACCGAATATTAGTATTGCCTTAAATTCAAATTGAAGCCCGGATGCGACCGTATAACAACTTGATTCCTTCTGAAGCCTGGAGCATGACCAGATAAGAAGTGAGAAATTGCAAAGCCTGGAGAATGACCAGATAGCAAGTTTAATCTCATTTCCCCAATAAGTCGCTGTGAAGCCTGGAGCACGACCAAATAGAAGTCGGTCTTATTTTCCTCAGCAAATCACTATGAAGCCTGGAGAACGACCAGATAGCAGTTCATTTTCACCTCCTCGACTAAGAGATAATTCCCCAGTAGAATAACGGACGAATGGAGCTCCTAAAAAAATACTACTTTTACCAAGATAGAGACTAGCACTCCCCAGCTTAGTCCTCCTCGACAACAGGTATACGAGCTCTCACAAAGAATCTCTTATGCGATCGACACTTCTCCTAATGGCATCTTTAAGCCCATCGTCCGACACCAACCTCCAAATGGAATCTATAAGCCCATTCCCGACATCACAAGACGGATACCACTGCATGTGAGTACAAATTTTCGGGCACTCTAGTGTTCAAGCATCTTCCACCCTTGGATCACGAAAGGCAGACAAGCCAATCTACATCCTCAGGTTTAAGAAGATTGAACAGGGGCAGCTGTTGTACCCCAAAATTTTCCCTCCTGTATTTCTCAATACATTTCAAGTGAGGTCCTCAAATTGCTCAAGGAAGTCCAAAGGTTGACCAAACAAACTCTCTCCTAAGGCAGTCTACCCCAAATTAGGGTTTCAGTTTGCATCAAGACGTTTGAGTCCAAAGGGTCCCAAATTCTCACTATTTTCCTAATATGTTATCAATATCATTCATGTCAATTTTCAAGCCTTGCAGAGGAAGTTTGCTCAGTCAATTGCTCAAAGGCCTGAAAGTCGACTATGCTAGGGCAAAAGTCAACTATGGCCCACATACAGTCAAACTTCAAGATTTTTGGTTAACATCCTCATTTTGAAGTATTATTCATCATTTGATAAAGGTTTGATCATGATTCCTCAAGGATTGCTCACAATTCATCAAAACCCAAAAGTTGCTAAATTAGGGTTTTGTAGGAAAAGTCAACTCAACTTTGACCAAGCATAACTTTCTCATACTTTATCAGAAATGACCCATCCAAAGCTCATTTTTAAGAGGATGCAATTCCCTACAGTTAATCTTCATCTCCCAAGTTCAAAATATGCGCTCACAAGAAGATATAAATTTGGACATTATAGGTCATTTTGGAAAGTCAACAAAAACACCTTTTATGTCAAAGCTTCATACATGAACATGGAAGACTCAATTGAGACGAGACCAAAAATGTTTGTTATAGGACATCTTAAGCTTTCTAAAAGTCCAAGAACACCTCTCTAGGGTCAAAATTGAGGGAGTTATGTATTGGCAAAGTTGACCCTTTTTGCAAAATTGCCAAAAGTCAAATATGTCCAAAATTGCAATTTTTGCCAAATGGGCCTAACTTTTTATGCTTGCATTGAGTTTGTAACATGGTCCACGACCTCTAAGACCACCCATACATTTTTCTACTATTTATGTTATTTATTTTGATATTTTATTCATTAAAATTCAGAATTAAATAAATAAATAATAGAAATAATATAAATTTTGATGTGAATCTATTTTGGGAAAGTTTTATGCTGGTTTATGTCAATTGATTTTGTGCAATAACTTTTCAAATATGTCCAGGTTCATCCACATGTGAAAATGGCATAAAATCATCAAATATGACATTTTTTTTCAAATTTTGATCATGTTCTTAAAACACATTATGAGGGAGATTCTTTCCATGCTTTCTTGTCTCCTCATTCTCCTCTATAAATATAGAGCCATACAATCTTGAAAGGGACGAAATTCATCTCTAAAAAAGCTCTCAAAAAGCTCTTCAAAAAGCTCTCTAAAAGCACTTCAAAAAGCTCTCCAGAAATCAAAGAATTGGTGCAAGTCATATCTCGAGGTTCTGGTCTCTCTCATTTGACATCAAGCCTCAAGCCATCCTCTTGAAGTCCTCAGTAGTCTTACAAGACCCAAGAGCAATCCATCACACGGCTAGCACGCCACCATTTGACAACACCAGTTTGGTAAAATTTTAAACTTCGAATCTCTAATTTTTATCATATTTTATGGTATGCTAACGTTTGTTTGAGTTTATATAGAACAGTTATGGATGGTTGAATCATAGGTTCCATGCAAGAATAAAAAAACACCATAGTTAGAGGATGAAGCTTTCGAATATTCGGGCCTAGGGATTTCTGATGATTGCACCCCCTGTATACTTTTGCTACTAGGCCCATATTTATTTCCTTGTTTTATTCATTTCATTTATTTTTTTTAATCTTTTTTTTATCAATAAAAAAATATAAAAATCACATAAAAATAGATTTAGGATGTTTTCTTAATTAAATTTTAATTTTGGTAAATTAATTAACTAAACACTTTAACCTTTTTTTTTAAAATTAAAATTAATAGAACTTAGGTTTAATTTTGTTTTAATTCATATTCCTTTTCGTAACAAAAATACCAAAAAAAACATAGAATTAATTTCTTTTATTTAAATTTCATGTTTCTTTAATAATTATCTTTTTTTAAATATAGATCTAGATCAATTATTTTTTAACTTAAATCATTTTTATAAATTAAAACAAAAAACAACAAAGAGATTTTTTTATATCTTAGGATTTTTAGACATCTTTTCATATTTGCGCGTTATTATTCTTTCGCACTTCATTTTATTATTGTAACTGTAT
Organism: Vicia faba; assembly: GCA_948472305.1. Lineage (NCBI taxonomy): Eukaryota > Viridiplantae > Streptophyta > Magnoliopsida > Fabales > Fabaceae > Vicia > Vicia faba. The sequence continues at coordinate 465,901,744 of OX451738.1, forward strand.
ATTGGGATGTAATAGGTGATTAGTAGGACCTTTACCGCTTTTATTTATTTTTCCCCCTAGTTTTGGATATGTACATAATCCCCCTCCCCGAATCCTTGTAATAGCTAGGTTTTATATTTCTGCACTTTTAAATTACTGCAATTATTAACTGCTAGATGTATGCCTAATAGGATTATATGGCAAGAATAATCAAACATTAGCAAACTTAACACAAGACTAAAATAACTGAACATAACACACCTTGCACATATGCACTCTTAAGGTATGCCTCACTTGGTTGCCTCGGAAAACAATGGTCATGTCCCTCGAACGTAGGGATACCCTTAGCAAAGACCCTCAATTAAAATCATCATAAAGATCATGGTCCCTCGATGTCCCTCAAAGTTGCCTACGGTATATGATCTTGTCCCTCGATGTTGCCTACGAATATATGATGACAGTCCCTTCGAAATGCTAAAGTATCCTTACATGTTGCCTTCAATGACCATTACGTCCCTTTCGATAGTCCCTCAAACTCCAACGACGGTGCTACCTACTCCTTAATAGTAGGATAGTGTTGTCTAAAGGAAACGAGAATAGAAACAATCCTTTTTCGAGTAGGTAGATGCTAGTAGGTACTTGCTCAAAATCAAACTTTCACACTTACACTTTTTTTTAAACAAAGTTTTCAAAACGACTTCGTAACACTCTTGAGGACTGATACAAGGGTTAAAACGAAGTAAAACAAAAACTTTTCAAAACACACAAACACATAAGCAATTTTTAAAATGATGAGCAAGTACCTAAGATCCCGTAGAAAACTACGGATAGAAAGGGCGCTAATACCTTCCCTTTCTATAATCTACCCCCCGTACTCAAAATCTCGAAAAAGAATTTTTCTGTGCTTTTTTCCTTTCTAGTTGGATAAAATAAAAGTCGGTGGCGACTCTTTCTTACCGCGACATTTTGCGAATACAAAACGAAAAACGCAAACCAACATTTCTCAAAATAATCAGTTCTGCCACCGTATCACACTATTCCTCTTAAATCATTCTACACCAACAACATAAAAGTGTTGTCAAAAGGTAGAAACAGGAATTACCTGAAAGTGAAGAGATGGATCCGGTGGTGGACTGGTGTTGATTGGAAGGTCCTCGAAATTACGATGGTCCGATGGAGCTTCGGTCGTTGCCGGTGACAGAAGAAGGTTACACGAGGAGGGGTTAGCGGTTCACAGGGAGCTTTGTGTTTGCTGGAGGTGTCTTCACAGTGGCCTAAGTCTGGTGGCTGGTGTGAGAAGTTGCTGATAATTTCCCTCCCTCTGTAGCTTTTCTTCTACTGTAATGTTTTTTTCCCTTGTACTGTCCGTCCTTATCTTACTGTAATTGCCTCATTTTATAGTTTTTTCAAATCACATCAATTTAGGAAGGACAATTATGTGTCTTTAATTAATTAATTTGTTTATGTTTTTGATTCGATACCAATTTCAATTTGAGTTATGGTCTTAAATAATTTCCTTTCTACATTTAAGCTTGTTCCGATTGATTCTATCTTTCTCCTGGATTAATTTTGTTTTCGCTTACAGCAATTGGCCTTAGTTCTGCACTTAATTCGATTATGCTCCAAAAATATTTTGAATATCAAACTGATTTTGTTGTAAAACAGATATTATTCCTTGGTTAATTCGCAAAAAAATGTTTTTTAGATCTGGGCCACATTCTGATCGAATTGGACTTTGGGCCTTTGGACACAAAACATAGAGTTGGTCCGTAGAAAGCCCAATCTTGGATTTTAATATGGCGCTTCCTTTTTTACTGAGCAAAACAAAATAACAACTTTGAGGAAGTGTGTTTTTTTATAATAATATTAGGAGTTTAATAATAATTATAAAGTATTCCAAAAACATTTTCTGAAACAGGCTAGACTGCTTTGGGCCTTAACAAACATAAAAGAAGTTCTATACACCTCCCTTCTTCTATATCAAAAAACAGGCAAAAACCATACGGGCCCTTTCCAATTTGTATTGGGCCGTAACAATAAAGAAATGTTTCCTATATCTTATAAAGAATGGAATTTAAATGGGCCTTATTAGTGATTTATTCACAAATACACCCCTCATTAAGAAAAAGACTCATATTTTAAAACCTAATGGGCCATCAGATATTGATGGCCCATTTTAAATCAACACACTCCTTTTTTACGCTTTAACCTCCCCATAAAAGACAAAAATTAAATAATACGATTTATTTAAAGGAAACCTAAACATAAATAAGGGTAGGACAAATTTGGGATATGATAGCTGCCCCTATTTAGTCATCTTTCAATTAAATAGTGTGAGAATACGCAGGTCTTGCACGTTTAATCAAAAGTTTTTAAATACTGGAAAACCCCAAGATTTGTCCAAGATATAATAAGGATACATTGTATAGCATTTCCATGAGTATGAAGAATAGGCATAGATGATGATGTATCATCTTGCCGGCGTTTGAACCAAAGTTTTGATAGAATTTAGACAAGACGACGCAGATAACTCGTCAGTATCTAAGAGATTGCAGAATTTTGAACATTTTACCGAGACTTGATAGCCGGGGGAAATATGTAAGGTTTGAAGCAATGGAACCCATAATTCTGTGATGGTGTCGATTGTGTCGTCCTCGACCAAAACTTATCAATATGAAGAAAATAAACACCAAACTCATGATAAAGTCGGTTGTGTCATCCTCAACCATAACTCTCAACATGAAGAATACTGAATCCATGATAAAGTGAGTTGTTTCGTCCTCAACCACAACTATCAACATGAAGCAAATATACCCCAAAGTTCACGATGAAGTTGGTTGTGTCGTCCTCAACCATAACTCTCAACGTGAAGAACACCAAATCCATGATGAAGTTGGCTGTGTCGTCCTCAACCACAACTATTAACATGAAGCAAATATACCCCAAAGTTTATGATGAAGTCAGTTGTGTCGTCCTCAGCCACAACTATCAACGCAAAGAACATCAAATTCATGATGAAGTCGGTTGTGTCGTCCTCAACCACAACTATCAACATGAAGCAAATATACCCCAAAGTTCACAATGAAGAAAGTTTTTTCGTCCTCAACCACAACTATCAATGCAAAGAACATCAAATTCATGATGAAGTCAGTTGTGTCATCCTCAACCACAACTATCAACATGAAGAAAATATACCCCAAAGTTCACCGTGAAGTTGGTTGTGTCGTCCTCAACCATAACTATCAATGTGAATAACACCAAATCCATGATGAAGTCAATTGTGTCGTCCTCAACCACAACTATCAACATGAAGAAAATAAACACCAAATTCACGATGAAGTCGATTGTGTCGTCCTCAACCAAAACTACCAACATGAAACAAATACTCCCCAAATTCACTACAAAGCCGATTGTGTCTTCCTCAACCATAACTATCAACGTGAAGAACACCAGATTCATGATGAAGTCGGTTGTGTCATCCTCAACCATAATTATCAACATGAAGAAAATATATCCCAAATTGATTTAGAGTTTGAACTAATAGTTCACACAGATAAGCCTGCTGAAGATGAACCCTAAAAGTTTGTAATCTTAACTACAGTAGCTTTGCAAGATGCTATGTATGCATAATGCCCTAAACTGATGTGTTATCTATGTGTTATGTATGCCTCAAATGTTTGTATGTGTATGCCCTAAATATGCTTATGTGTTTATACCCCAAATGTTTGTACGTGCCCCAAATGCTTGTATATGCCCGAAATGTTTGTATATGCCCAAAATGTTTGTATATGCCCCAAATGTGTCTATATGCTTTTGATAGATATCTTTTGTTAAACCATCAGGTTCTCATAGTCACAAACTCCCCGACGGTGTTTGTTACCCATTTATTGTATCTCCAAGTGGATTTGGATTTGGTGAAAGATGTTAGCGAGATCTTGATGTCTATATCATAGGCGTAGGCGTGGGCATGAGCGTAGATGTGGATTTTGGCATGGATATTGACATAGTCGCAGAGATAGGCGTGGGTGTAGAGATAGACATGGACGTGGGCAGAAGCGTGGATTTTACTTCAATGTTTTTCTAACCAAAATACTTTTTGATGTTTTATCAAATGTTTTTATTGGTATGTCAATTCCCCAAAATGATTCCAAACAATATTCACAAGAAATAATTGTCGTATTTTAAAAAACAAGTCTAAAAAAAGAAAGAAATGAAATTTAAATATTTGAAGTTAAGTTCAATGTTTTATTGATGAATACGCCTCTGAAAAGGCGGACGTACAAGATGCAATCCCTAGAAATTGGTAATTACGGAAAGTTTTGATAAATAGCTGTAAATAGAAATGAAAATGATAATTCCTACTGCTATTTTCCCCAATATTCTTTTGATAACTCCAATCTTCTTTTCCTTTGAGTCGGATGATTTAGACCGATCCCTTTCTTTGTGGTTCGTAATCATGGTTCTTAGATCGCAGTCTTTTTGTTCCTTATTTCTTTGAATGAAATCCATAATTTTTGTCTGGATCGCCCTTTCGGGTTTTCAATCCACCGAGATAATTTTTTTGTGCATGTCCCTAGTTTTTTCCTGGATATCCCTTTTAGGGTTTTGGATCCACAAGGATGATCCTTAAGTCTCCTTTTTAGGGGTCGAACTTAGCGAGCTTTTTTAGACATAATATTTTTTGACTGCGTCTGTATTTTCCAGATGTGGTAATTCTTCCCCATCTATTGTTTTTGAGGATAAGACAACTAGCGAAGAATGCCGTTTTACCACAAATGGACCCTCGTAGTTGGGTGTCCATTTTCCACGTGAATCAAGATGAGGTAACAGGATCTTTTTCAGTACTAGATCTCCTTCTTTGAATGCGTGAGGACAAACTTTCTTGTCAAAAGCTTTCTTCATCCAATTATGATATAATTGACCGTGGCACACAACTGTTAAACGTTTTTCTTCAATGAGGTTGAGCTGATCAAGTCGTGTTTGAACCCACTCCACTTCTTCGAGCTTTGTTTTCATTAGCACTCGGAGTGACAAAATTCCTATCTAAACTGGGAGTACTACCTCTATGTCGTATACCAAAGAAAAAGGAGTTTCACCTGTTGATGTGTGTACCGAGGTATGGTAGCCATGTAAAGCAAATGGAAGCATTTTGTGCCAATCTCTATATGTCTTCACCATTTTCTGAATGAGTTTCTTGATATTCTTGTTTGCAGCTTCGACGGCCTCGTTCATCTTGGGTCGATATGGTGAGCAATTATGATGCTCTATCTTGAAATCATCGCATAATTATTTCATCATTTTTTTATTCAGATTAGACCTGTTATCAGTTATGATCTGTTTGGAACCCCATATCTACATATGAGATTTTGTTTGATGAAACGAGTGATCACTTGGCTTGTCACATTTGCATATGATGCTGCTTCTACCTATTTGGTGAAGTAAACAATGGCGACTAGTATAAACCGATGTTTGTTAGATTCCTTCGATTCGATCATACCTATCATATCAATTACCCACATTGAGAATGACCAAGGAGAGCTCATGACATTTAGAGGAGTAGGCGGTACATTCATTTTGTCGGTGTAGATTTGGAATTTATGACATGTTTTTGTATAATGATAGCAATCTACTTCCGTTGTTAACTAGTAATACCCTGCCCGTAGAATTTTTCTTGCCATATCATGCCCATTTATATTGGTTCCAAAAGTGCCTTCATGGATTTCCCTCATAAGCGTATCCGCTTCTTGTTTCTCTACACACCTTAGTAACACCATATCTTAATTTCTTTTGTATAATACATTACCACTTAGAAATAATTTTGATGATAGCTTTCACAGTGTTTATTTGTCGATGATAGAGGCATTTTCTGGATATTCTTGTTTTTCAAGATATCTCTTAATGTCGTAGAACCAAGGCTTATTATCCGGTCCTTCTTCAATAGCGAGGCAATGTGATGGCTCTTCAAAATGTTTAATAGTGATGCATGGGTTGTGGTTGGGCCAGGTTACTTTAAACATAGCTGCCAAGGTTGCTAGAGCATCTGCCATTTCATTTTCTTCTCGTGGGATGTGGTTGAAAGTAATTTCGGTGAATTCCGCAGCTAGCTTTAAGACATGATCCCGATATGGAATCAAGTTTGGGTGTTTGGTGTCCCATTCACCTTTGACTTGGCATATGTCCAATGCAGAGTCTCCGAATACTTCAAGGTATTTGATTCTCAGATCGATGGCAGCTTCCAGACCTAGGATGCATGCTTCATATGCGGCGATATTATTGGTGCAATCGTAACCTTGCGGTATAAGGTTTGTGATAATTTTATAGAGAAGTTAATATTGCCCTGATACCATGTCCCAATGCATTTAAAGCTCCGTCGAACATGAGTGTCCAATGTACCCCTGGTTTAGGTCCTCCATCGGGTCCTGGTATTTCGTAGTCATCAATAGCCATAAAATATTCGTCCGAAAAGTCAAATTTCATGGGCTGATACTCTGGAAATGGTTGATGACTTAAATGATCAGCTAATACACTACCTTTTATTTCCCTTTGGGTAACATATAGTATGTCGTACTCCGATAATAACATCTGCCATCGAGCAATCCTTCCTGTAAGAACTAGTGTTTTAAACACATATTTAAAGGATCCATCCTTGCGATTAGCCACGTGGTGTGTGTTAACATGTATTGCCTCAATATTTTAGTAGCCCTAGCCAATGCACAACAAGTTTTCACGAGGAGCTAGTAACTGGTTTCGCAGTCAGTGAATTTCTTACTGAGGTAGTAGATTGCATGTTCTCTTTGACCTGTTTCATCTTGTTGACCCAATACACATCCCATCGATCCTTCAAGTACTTTTAGGTACATAATGAGAGGTCTTCCCGGAACCGGTGTCATCAATATTGGTGGCTCTTGCAAATATTTCTTTATCGTCTCAAAAGTTGTCTGGAAATCCTCATTCCATGTTACAGTTTGATCTTTTTGCAGTAATTTGAATATATGCTCGCATATGGCAGTTAGTGTGATATGAACCTTGAAATGTAGTTCAATTGTCCTAAGAAACCACAAACCTATTTTTCTGTTTTTGACGTTGGCATTTCTTGTACGACTTTTACTTTGGCGGGGTCCACTTCGATACCACACTGGATTACAATAAAACCCAATAAATTACCAGACCTGACACCAAAGGTACACTTGTTCGGATTAAATCTTAATTTAAACCTTCGCAGTCGGTCAAATAACTTTTGTAAATGTATGATGTGGTCCTCCTCTGTATGAGATTTGGTGATCATATCATCTACGTACACCTCAACCTCCTTTGAATCATATCATGGAATAACGTCACCATTGCTCGTTGTAGGCTGCCCCTGCGTTTTTCAAACTGAATGATATTACTTTGTAGTAGAAAGTACCCCAAGGTGTCATGAAGGTAGTCTTCTCCATGTCTTCGGGTGCCATCTTAATCTGGTTATAACCTGAGAAGCCGTCCATGACTGAGAATACTGAAGCTTGAGCTGTGTTGTATACAAGAACATCTATGTGAGGTAGCCGGAAATCGTCTTTAGGACTTGCTCTATTTAGATCATGATAATCCACACACATGCATAATTTGCTATCTTTATTGGGTACTGGCACAATGTTAGCTATCCATGGTGGATACTCTACCACTACCAAGAACCCTACGTCGAATTGTTTAAGAACCTCTTCCCGAATTTTACTGGACATATCTGGATGAGTTCTCCTGAGCTTTTGCCGGACCGGGGGACAACCTTCTCTGAGAGGTAATTTGTGTACTACAATGTCTGTATCCAACCCTGGCAAGTATTTATAGGACCAGGAAAATATACCCATATACTCGTGTAATAACTTGATCAGTCTTTCTTTGACACTTTCTTCTAACGCTTCCCCTAGCTTGATCTCTTTTGGATCCTTTTATGTGACAAGATTAATGGTCTCAATAGGCTCTTGATATGGTTGTATACTGCCATCCTTCTGTTCTATGCTTCTTGCCAGTTCCTCAGAAAGTTCAAGATCCTCAACATCTTCCTCTTCATCTTGGTTGACGGGAGTATCAAAATCATATCGTATAGTAGCAGTAATATCATCGATGATTTTGAGCATGGATCTGCACATTTATCATGTTTTGGTGCAATTTTTGTTTAGTACGATAATTTGGAAAATGCATATCAGAGAAAGTATTGCCATTTTGGAGATATGTAGTATAAATGCAAAAGAAAAACAAGGATCTTAATTGAACACAATTTTTTTTATTAATCATGAATATTGATTGAAACACACGGGGATCCTTACAAACAACCCCTATGCCTCGGGCTTGACATAGGTTCTTTCAAAAACAAAGGAAATTAATTTGGAAAGAAAATTTCAGGAATCTCCACAATTGTCCAGTTCTTTAGCTCTTCCCCTGGGATGCATTCACGGATGAAATCAGACGCCCTTTTAATGTTGTTTTTGTGGGACATCATTGCCACTTGTTCGCCATGCTCCACCCCTTTGATGATGGAGGTTTCATGGATTGGTGGAAACCATGCTTTCCCTTTTAGAGTAGCCTTTGATGATTCATAACCCAAACCAAAACGAATCTTCTTTTCAGATATTGCGGGGAGCTTTCCCCATCCTTTCGAGTCACCAATATCCACTTTTATTTGTAAGTCCCTCCATGAACTCATACTAGTTTTTTTTACCTTTTATACCGGTAAGGTTATCATTGAAGCAACCTCCAATACTTGAAACGGTATAGCTATGCAATCTTCGTCGGCACTGATAACTTGTAGGACTCAATGTGACTTACGAAGATATCTTCTTCTCCACCAATTATGACCAATCTTCCTTCAACAAAGAACTTTAACTTTTGATGTAAAGTTGAAGTGATTTCCCTTGCTGCATGGATCCAAGGTTGTCCGAGTAAACATGTATACCCCAGTTCTATATCCATGACTTGAAAGGTGATAAAGAACATGTGCAGAGCGATCTTGACGTGAATATCTACTTCTCCAAATACTATACTCTGAGAACCATCGAAAGCTTTGACTATCGTGGAACTTGGTCTTATCACAAAACCGTCTAGTGTTAACTTCATCAGGCTAGATTTGGGTAACATATTAAGGGCATAACCAATATCAGTAAGTAACCTGGATATAATCGTAGTACCTATCTGTATTGAAATGTGTAATGCTTGATTGTGAGCTCGGCCTTGTGGAGGTAACTCACTATCATTGAAACCTAAATAGGACCCAAACGTTAGATTTTCTACCACATTATCAAATTAGTTCACAGTGATTTCTTCTGCAACATGAGCAGAACTTAAGACTTTCATCAAAGAATCCCGATGCACTTCTGAATTGATGAGCAGCGAGAGTATGGAAATGTTGGCTGGAGTTTGGTGAAGTTGGTCCACCACCCTATAGTCACTTCTCTTAATTATCTTTTAGAATTCGTTGGCCTCTTGGTCGGTGAAGCTTTTGTTCACAGGCTCCTGATTCACCTCTTCTACCGCTTTTCTTTTCTCTTTTGTCAATATTTTCATTTTTGTTTTTCAACATATCGTCATTCTTCTCCAATGGTTTAGTTCCGAACACCAGGCCACTACGGGTTATGCCCCTTGTCCCTGCTATATTTGAAATTGTAGGTTCTTGACTCGATAATGGCTCACATTCCTATTTCGAGCCATTGACATATACAGCCAGATCATAACTCCACGGTACTGTCTTGTCACTTTTGTAAGGGGTAGGGGATGGCCCTTTAATTACCATCGTAGTCTTTGACGCTACTGGTATTTTTAGAGTCTGTTTTATCGTAGAGATTTCTGTTGAATTTCCCCATAGAATCACGAGAGTTTTCTTGTCATGATTTGTCTTTTGATAAGGAATTACCAATGGTTTCTTCATACTTCCTTCAATCGCTACTATTGCTTAACCTAATGGTATGGTTCGAATTGGACTATCCTCTAATCCACAAACTATTGTAAGTTCTTTTCAAAAGCATCGTTATGTTCCAACAGGAACCCATATTCTAACAGATTTTCTTTCAACAGGTTTATCGGAGACTTTGCTTGCTTTCCTGCCCCACAATTGGTGACTACTTTGATCACATTTATCGTCGGACCACCATGCGGAGGCATGGGGTTTGATTTAATGTTCGGTTTTTCGAAGGTAATATCTTGGGCCTCCAATAAATCTTGCACCTTATGCCTAAAGGCCCAAAATTTCTCTAGGGTATGGCCTGGATAATTTACATGATATTCACATCTAGCATTGGCGCTGTATCTTGGTGGGAGTGCCCCAACTGGTGGAGCTAGCGGTTTGAGCTCTACCAAAGACGCCTTGACCAAGTGTTGTAATAGTTGGCTATGTGGCATAGGGAGGGGATCAAACTTCCTCGAAGGTCTGTCAAATTTATTTTGTTGCTACTGCTCTCGCGGAATCATAAATGGTTGTTGTGCTCTTGGTTGTGAAGCCACATCATTAACTTAACCTTCCTTCTTTTTTGTAAAATTAGGGACCGGCCTCTTTGTATTGAAAGGGGAATTTGATGAACCTCCTTGAATCTTTCCGTTCTTATTCCTGTCTCAATCCTTTCTCCAATAATTAATAAGTCAGAAAATTCCGAAGATATGCTTCCTACCATCTTCTCATAGTATACCCCTTGTAGGGTTCCCATGAACATGTCGACTAGCTCTTTCTCCAGAATTGGTGGTTGCACACGAGATGCCATCTCCCTCCACCTTTGAGCGTACTCTTTGAAGGACTTTTCCTTCTTCTAGGATAAGTTTTGGATTTGTGTGCAGGTAGGTTCCATATCCATGTTGTATTTATAATGCTTCAGGAACGCATTGGCAAGATCTGCACATGTTTTTATATGCATCCTTTCCAACTCCATATACCAATCCAGAGATGCCCCACTCAAACTATCTTGAAAGCAATGAATCACTAACTTTTGGTTCTGAGCATAAGCATGCATTTTCCTACAGTACATGCGTAAGTGGTTTCTCGGACAAGTGAGTCCTTTGTATCTTCCAAAGTCAGGTACTTTGAACTTTGACAGGATTATCACATCCGTAATGAGACCCATCTCGAGGGCATCAACGTCAAAAGCATCATATCCTTCCACGGATTTCAACCTTTCTTCTAGAGCTTTGTATTGGTCCAGTGCCAATGGGTTTTCAATAGTAGGGGTGTTGGTCATTTTCTGTGGTGCCTGATTAACATCCTCCAAATCATGATCTTCGTATTGTAAGTCCAAGTAATTATTAGCATGATTAACCGGTATTTACAGGGTGTGAGATTCCCCTGCCTTTGGTGGAGGTGGGATAAACCCTTCAGTTTCTTGTCTCATCTCGTGTTGAGCCATGACAGATTTTGGTGGCCCCGTCTCCAGTCCTTTTTTCAGTTGGTGACCGCTCGATGCACCGATAGCTTGGGTTATTTCCTCGAAGGCTACTCTGGGAATTTGTTCTTGTCTATCAATGATGTTCTTCAAAGCTAGAAGAACCTGACTCATATCACCCCTCATTGAGTCGCGTTGCTCTTAACTTGTTCCAAATCCACCTTTAAAGTTTTTTGATTCTCTTCTATTTGTTCCATGGATCTTAGCTGGTGAGCTCTTGTTTGATACAGAAGCCAAGGAGGTGGTGGTTTCCTTCTACCAATGGTTCAACTGAAGAATATATTTTGAAACAAATGAATTTTTGAGTGGCAAGTTTATGAGATGGAATGTTTTTTTATGAGTGCATGATTATGTATGAATGATAAGATTTATGCTTTGCGTGTCTTATTCACTTGGGTATATATATTGTTTTTGTAACATCGTGTGTGTGTATATATATATATATATATATATATATATATATATATATATATATATATATATATATATATATATATATATATATATATATATATATATATATATATATATATATATATATATATATATATATATATATATATATATATATATATATTAGGTTTTTCTTCTTTATTTGGTGAGTATCCGGAAAATGAATACATAAACAAGCTAGGAAACACAATGCTTTTATTGAAACGTTAATTTTCTTTAAAAGGATAATACATTTCAGATACAGAAAAATATTACAATTCTAAAACAGTAAACTTGATGCAAAGGAACCAATCGCAAAGGAAAACAATCTTCTAAGCCCGTTTGCGAAAGTCTTCTTTGAAACGATCGACCATCGTCCTGCATAACTTGAGAAAATTGTCAACATCCTCTGGGAGAGGGACCATTACACTTTTTGCATCCTTTAAGCTTCTAGGGATGTCTTTGATGAGGTTGTTGGCCAAGAATGAGAGTTTCTCATGCTTATCTTTATAGTATGAGTATTCCTGGTAGATGTTGGGAATTATCTTGTGGTTATCCCTTCTTGCTTGGGCAATCTATGTATACTGCTCTTCCCAATACATCTTTTCAGCTCTCAGATCCATATAGAGTCTTCGCTGTATTATGAAATCCATCCGGAGGCCCTCCAGTTCGAGGCATACTTGCTGGTACTCACCAGTTTTCTGGGCCAGATGTATTTCTGCCCTCATTTTTACAAGGCGCTCTCTAACTTCTGACTCATGGCTACCCTGAAGCTTGGTAGTGAGATATTTCAACTATTCTTCTTGATCTAAAGATACTTGGGCCAAGCTTTGGATTTGAGCCCTCAATTCTTCCTCCAATACTTTCTTTTCTTGCACAGCTTTTTCATACCATCTATTCAACTTTCCGATTTCATTAGCAGCATCTTCCAACCTCTAATTATGGGAATCTAGATTAAAAGTAGCACTTAACAACCCCTCGGTCAAAATTTTCCTTTTCAAACTTTCTTTTTCAAATGCTTCACGTTCTTTTTTAATATGATGGTCTTTCTATTCAAGTATGCGCTGCATTTGTCTTTTATCTTTGGTCAAGTTAAGGAGATTGAGCTCTAGTTCTTCCTTTTCCCCTTGAGCCTATTTTAGTGCTTTTTTCAAATCATATACCTCTTCTAAAGACATAGGAGGAGTGACTGGGACCTCTTTCTTATATTCAGGATCTATATCAAAAGGAAGCTTGATAATTTTTCACCTTGTTTAGAACCCATTGAGTGTAAGGTTCTTTTGACACTGTATTTTTCCTTTCCTCTCTCCCTTTTCTTTTGTTCATCCGAAGGTTTGTCTTCCAGAGGATACCCTAATTGTCGTAGGGCCAAGGTGGGGTTGTAATTGATGCAGCCTTGTGACCCGATTAGTGGGACATTAGGAAAATCCCCACAAATATAGACAATATCACTGATATCTAACTTCCTGACATACCATAACACAAAGCTAGCAGTGAGAGATCTTAACTTCTGAGGCCATTCATACCTTATCAGATCCAGAACCAAGTAACTTTCCTTGTAAAGGTGGGTCATTAACCAGGAATATAGAAATGGAATACAACAATTTAGGGTACCTCTTTTCTTATCATACTGCATAGGAATGGTGTAGTAGATATCAACAAGTATAGGTGGAGTGGGTTCTGTATTAAAAGTCTTTGTACCCCAAAACACACTGATGGTTGCAGGGTCAATATAGTCTATAGTGCGCGAAAATAAGATAACACCAAATATAAGCATCCCAAGACATTCTACACAAGATTCTCATTATTTGTTATTAGCTAAATCAAGAGCTTTACTCTCCAGATAACACCTTTTAATTCCTAGCACTTCTCCTTCTTTCTTATAATTAAGAGCAAACTCGGGATAAGGGATTCTTAAACCTTCGACCATTATTTTAATTTCGACGGTTTTCCTAATGTACGTATAAGCATTCTCTTTGGAGAAGTTTAGGATTCTGTCCAATTCTTCTAGGGTCGGAGCCAACTGAAAATCTTGAAACGTGAAGCATCTCAACGGAGGATCTTAAAACTGTACTAGAGGAGAAATGGCGTCCATCTGTACTTCGACTTTTGTTAAATCCAAAATATCTCCATAGCGACGAGTAAATGTTTTCACAACTCTTTCAGATAATTTTTCCCTTATAGCTATGATTTGGGTCACATCCGACTTGGCAGCTTTGATACAAATGAGTTGTTTTCCTTTAGGATTAATTTCCAGATACTCACAAAAAAAACCTTTGCCTTGTGAATAAGATAAACATAAGCAAACGATGTACGATAAACATGTGAAATGTAAATATGCATGCATATATGAGTAAAAGGTTAAATGACGGGATTTAATAAACAACAACCCTTAGAAGGTAGGCTCTTATCTTGGTTTTATGGATATTCTACCCTCCCTGTAAGGTGGTTTCCTTAAGGGTATCGTGAATAAAACTAGAGGGAAAGGCACAGGGGCCTCCCTTAAGTGGAGTCTCTTTGCAGACCGAAAATTTCGTCTGTAGGTCGTGAAAAATCTCTTCATGAGATTTTAGTTTGAGGTTTTATAGCGGTAGAAATGTTGGGACTAAGCCACTGGATTGACTTGACTCACACATATCAAAATAAAAATTACCATCATGCTTTATTGTTTCCAAAGGAATGGGAATATATCGAATAACCCAAAAAGAGGGGGAGAGAATCTAAGTTCGGGGGTTGGTTATCCAAAGGGAAGGTATTAGCATCCTAAACATCTGCGGTACTCCTAAGGAACCTCTTTGTAAATCAGTATATTTTGGCTATAAATGTTGTATAAAATAATAGACGGTGGAGATGAGAAAAGAAGTATTTTTTTTAAATAATTTTTGCACCTGCCACGATTGCGAACCTTTAGTGCCTACCTACCACCTTTCGTGCAATAGGGGATCAGGGTACACGTAGTTCATCTTTTAAAAATTTTAAAACACAAGTGTGTTGGTTAAATTTTAAGAGACGAGAAGTCATCGTCATTATCCGAGTGGAAAACAAATTTACTATCCACAGTTATGAGAAAGGAGAATTTGCGTCATCTCAAAGTGGAGGATATAGCTTGGATTTTAAAATCCACAAAGACTAACTCAACACCCAAGTGAAAAATATCTCACTTCACTACATATTGTAAAAGTATATTAGTTCGCATCACTACAAGGATTGACAAGAGTCTAATCTTTTGAGAAAATTTTAAAGTAAAAAGAAAAAATGGCAAAATGGTTTAAATGAGATTGATTTATTTTTATTCTTCTCACAAAAATGTCAAGGTATTGTTAAGTTGATTAAAGTTTGATTAAGAAAATATTTTGAAATTACATGGACATAAGTCCAAGTTTATTATGAAAGTGGTTCAAGTTTTGAAACAAGAAGACTTTTCAAAATGAGGGAGAAGATTTTTGAAATTAAAGATGATGGGAGGAGATGAAGAGACTATCCTAAAGCATAAGGTAAAAGCTAGGGAAAGAACCATCTAACCAACTAGAAGCCAACACTTGACACAATGAGTCAATGTAGAATTCCCATCCTTTGGATTTGAAACCAATCAAGCAAATACAATAAACCTTTTAAGAAAACCAAGCTTCATTTGCATTAAGTCTTCACAAAAATTATGGAGAGTAACAATTGTATATAGATGAATTCCAGATAACAAACAAAGCATGTGATCACAATAACCTGCACACAAAACAAACAAACAACCCAATGTATTAGGGTAAACCACAAGAATTCTAGAAAATATATAAGATGAGGTCACAAGGTCTCTAAGTAGGTCACAACTTCTAATCCTAAGTCCAAGAAATCCATCACTCCATAATGCCAAAGATAGTAACCAAGTAGTCCAAGTAACATTAAAGTTTTTTAGGGTTCAAGTTGATTATTAGGTATCTTCAAAAAAAAATGAAAAGCTCAAGTGACCAAATAAAAATCACATAAAAAGTAAATGCTCAAGTGAGCAAAGATGAAAATAACATGAAATATAAATGCTAAAATAAATGTGCTCAAAGTAAAAGCATAAAATAAAATCATAAAATAAAGTCAATTGTTAATGAGTTAGAAATTAGAAGTTAGTTGAATGACCATCTTGAAACTTGCATTTGGAACTCGTTAGAAGATTGATAAAATCAAAGCCTCTCAACATCAAATTTGCATTTGCTTTTTGTCAAGTATATCATTCATTTAAATCTCAAGGAAACAATAAATTATCAATGATGTTTAAGTGATCCAATTTGACCAAAGTTGATGAAAATTCATTAGAGGATTGGTAGAACCAAAGCCTCCTAACATTGAATCTCAAGGTTATTGGATCAAAGGGTTAAAATTAATATACTTGGGCTTTCAAACATGGATTTGGGCCACAAATGATCATTTTCTCAAATCGGGACAAAATTTAGCGCTATGTTAAGCAATCGAAAGTAGACTTATATAAAAGTCGCACCTACTTTGAGGCCGGTCAATAACAATCTATGTACTATATGTTTTGAGAAATGATATGGAAATCATTCTCCAATATTTAGTACAATAAGAAGGGATACAATGTAGAGAGATAGGGTAAGAATTAACCCACATTTGAACCAAAATTTTTATCAAACTATTATTAAAATCATTCATCCATTTTCTATAGAGTCAAACTCAACACCATGGATCCAATGAGGTTAATAAAACTTATGATAAAAATTTCACAGTCCAAGATCAACCAGAATATAATACAATATAAAATAGTATTTTAAAATATAGAAAAATATTTTTAAAATGATTTTTTAAATGAAATTAAAGGGGGAAAATAGAAATTATATTCAAATCATCCAAGAAAAATTAACTAAGTCCATAGAAAAATCAGAAATGAGCTCAAATATTTATACAAAAATTTTGGTAATTTTTTAAAGTTAGAAACTATTTTTAAAATTAAAAGAAATATGCAAAACAAACTAAAAATTGTGAAAAATAGTAATGTCAGAAATAAAAATTAAATGAGGTCACCAATATTTGTCAAAAGGTCATTGGATCCTTCCATATATTTTTTTTTCCAGAATTTAAAAATTAAGAAAAATATTTTTAACAATTAAAACAATTCAAATAAAGTGCAAAGATTATAAAAAATATCAAAACACAAAATAAAATTGTGAAACAATAATAATCAGAAAGAGAAAAATCAAAAGTACTTATCATAATTTTTTCAGATTTTTTGAAGTTAAAATGAATTTTCTTTGATTTTTTGAAGTTTATAACAATTTAAATATAAAAATCAGAAAATAAAATAAAGTCAAAAAAATGTGGACCAATGGATGAGAGTCAAAACACGTTAGTAAGATAATCCAATGGATCGGACACGCTGTGCATATCATTGTCTTTAGTGAACAATGCATTGGATCAATAATTAAATCAGATTTTTGAAAAATGTGTGGCACGCCTTCATTGGTTGATAGATGACACGTTGATCATGTTCAACCTCTAGCCAACAGATCTTCAGGTTCCAGAAACTGTAAAATTAGGACACAAGACCAGTACCATTCACTTATTCTCTTCCAGACGATTCCAATGGTACCTTCGCGAAAAATTTATATAAACTGTAGCTCAGCCATTTTTGGAAAGAAATTCTAAAAAGGGATTTTAAATTTCATGGAAAAAATGTACTTCCAGTTAAAAACAAGTGTTGCGGCTAGAATCAGAATGATGAGAGCTTCATAATAGTATCAAAGTTTGATAGAATTGGTGAAGAAATCTACCTATTGAAGTTAAGTTGCAGAGCTCTGAAACTGGACTTGGCCAGCACAATTTATGGGGTCTTAAAGCTTAATTCTTCTTCTGTTAGCTTCAATGAAGTTCAAGGAAGGTGAATTGACAAAGAAAAATGATTGAGAAAGGCTGTAAGAGCAAATTCAAAATTGCAGAAAATTGAGTTCAAGTGGAAGTTTGGCAGGGTGATTCTGGCTCTCTAAGCTTGAGAAGATGAATGATGGATGATCCTCTATTTATAGGGAAGCTAAATCAATGCTCAAGCGCGTGAAATGATGAAGTTTGGAGGGAAATCGTGTAAAGTTGCAAACAAGAAAAGTGTTACTTGTAATTTGATCAAAACTCATCCAAACATTGCATTTTAATATGCTAATCACTTCTGGAGGTTCACTAAAAATGTTTAGAAGAAAAAGCGCGTAGAAAAATGTGTTTAGAAGCTAAATCAAGGATTTCAAAATCTGACTTTTGAAGAAACTTCAGTTTCAAGTTACCAAGTTCAAATCAATGGCAATCTCAGCTCAAGGAGTCTTAGGACATGATTCTTGAAGCTTTAGAAAGATGAGATCACAAGCTTTACAATGTGTAAAGAATGGAATTAAATGGATTCTTGAACTGAAAGTTGAAATGAGTCAAAGTTGAGAAAAAGAGGTTGACTTTCTATACTTAGAAAATTTCTAAGTTTTTCTTAAAAAATGACCTATAATGTCTTGCATCCAAACATGGTATTCCATTTGAAATTTTCTCTTTACCACAAAAGATGGAATGCATTAGACCTCTTGAATGGAGTTTTGAGACTTGAACCATTCAAAATCTCCAAAATTTGAGAAAGGTATGCCTTGTTGAAGTTAGCAAAAACTCATAAAATGACATATAATCTTTTGCATCCTTATGGTATATTCCATTCATTTTTACACTTTGCACTTAAAAGAAGGGTTGAAGTTCACATATTTAAGATTAATGTGGAAAGATAATGGGCTCAAGGTGAGGAAAATTGACCAATTTATGATCTTTTGAAGTCACATATGGGAATTTGATGGTTTATTTACAAGACTTGTAATCTTTCTTCATCATCAAGTACTTTTCACACAAAATTTCGTTTAAACCTTTGAAGTGATTTGTTGATAACCATTTTAAGAGAAGAATGTCTTTGGAATCACTCAAAAATACCAAAGGATAAGCAAGATATATCCCTTTGAAGTTCAAAACCCTAGCTCCTAGAGCAACAAAATGCCTTGAGATCCCTTTGTAATTTTGATCAACTTTCTTGCACAAATACTTTAGTCATGTAAATAGAAGTTGTTGAGGATGATAAGGAGAAACCATATCAACCAAAACCACTTACAAAATTTGAGAATTGAGGGAGATATGCACTTGTGATCAATGAAACCAAAGACTTGTCCAGCTGGGTCAAACGTCTTCAATAAACCCTTGTTTCTTTGAAATATTTTGACAACTTGAGGTATGATGAATCATCATAGACTTTTTCATGATATTATTTCAAAATATCTTCAATAATGAAGCTTGAATCTCAATGAAGCTTTATTAAGGAGGGCATGGAAATAAACTCATGAACCCATGGAACAACTTGCTATAAGGTGTTTGCTTTCACCTATGATATAAAAAATTAGGGCAAACCTACATTGTATTTATTATTTAAAAGTTAGTCAAAACATAGTTGACAACAAGATACAAATTAAGGTGCTTGGTGATTCACCATGGGCAAAGCTAGAGATAATGAGAAGAGCTAAAGCGTAGTGTGTGATCTTGTTGTGATTGAGTTGATATGATATGATAGAGGAATCTTAGGGGGAAAAATTGGGGTACAACAGTTGCCCTTATTTAAGTGCCTTCTATCCGGAGATGCGAAGGTTAAAAATCTTTGTGTCGACGCGATTGAAGATACTTAAATATAAAACAAGCCCTATTTTTGGCCGTAAGATGCCATACAGTGCTTATGATTATGAATGCAAATGAAAAAATACAAAAAGAAGACGCAAGTCCCTGCTGTGGATGTAGGAAGCTAAAAACAAAGATCAAATGGAAAACCCGACCAGGAAAATAAATCATTGGTCAATAAGAGACCTGACTCTATTGGGATAAAGGCCAAATAGGAGATAAAGGATAAAAGCGATCGACAAATGACTACGAACTATCCACTCATTGAGGAGATAGAAAAAAATTAACGTCGACCCACCAGAGGAAAGAAGTGGTAAGATAGTACTGGTACATACCAATATTAGGGTAAGCGGCTAGTACTTACAACTGGAAGCAAGTGACTTCCTTCAGAGAAAAAGCATCTCAACGAAGAACTACCTTCCATAATGATATGGCTACCATTCATTGGAAAAAGATCTCAACAAGAAACTACCTTCCATAATGACAAGGCTACCATTCATTGGAGTAACAAATCTCCACAACAAACTACCTTCCATAATGGCAAGGCTACCATTCATTGGAGTAACAAGTCTCAACAACAAACTACCTTCCATAATGACAAGGCTACCATTCATTTGAGTAATAGATCTCAACAACAAACTACATTCCATAATGACAAGGCTACCATATATTGGAGTAAAAAATTTAAACAACAAACTACCTTCCATAATGACAAGGCTACCATTCACTGGAGTAACGAATCTCCACAACAAACTACCTTCCATAATGACAAGGCTACCATTTGTTGGAGTAACAAACCTCAACAACAAACTACCTTCCATAATGACAAGGCTACCATTCATTGGAGTAACAAATTTGAACCTTCTCTGGGAACTGTCAGACTTATTGGGGAAGTATAGGTTGCTCAAATAAAGAGACCATCTACTTGCTGTTATAAGGAGGAATTGCAATAATGATTTCCCGGGGAAAGTAACAGAACTTCCAAGGGAAATGAAATATGGCTTCCTGGGGAGATGCCAATGTATTTCTATTGAAGAGATAAACATTGTCATGTGCAAAAAAAATGAACATTCTCAAACCGGGGTTCAAAGCTTGCCGAAATCAAAATAATAATATGACTGGGGATCATAGGTTCAAACTAGAAATAAACTGGAATGAGCAGTCGACCAAAATAACACTTCATAAGAAATAAAATCAAGAGGGAAACACAATCCATCCAGATGATGAATTGAACAGGAAGGCTAAAGCAAAAATTCTTCCATGAGGGATGACTCTCTGGAAATTGAATGAATTTACACTTTCTGCTTAAGGTTGACACTCTAATGGAGAGAGGATAACACAATTCTGCAAAACGGAGTAACACGTCAACAAAATATTAATGAATGCAAGATGAACAATGATTTGCTAAATTCAACTATGCATGATGTATGTATGAATGTATGAATGTTATAATGTATATACTGATAAATCAGACTTAAAACACTGGGGATAACTAGACAAAACCAACTTGGGTATAGTCAATACTCATCTAAAACACCTCCAAGATGAAAATTGCATGAGAAAGTAAGCACCGATTGAGAAAACAAATCCATACTTCATGGCTTAACTCCCCTGGGAAGGATTATAATCCGGAAATAATCAAATTATAGCAATAAATCAACACAGATACAAGGGTATAACATCTTCCTCCAGGCTTTAACGGGGAATATCAAATAGACTTCAAATGGGGAAACAAATGTTTCACGGTCTGTACTTCTATTGGGAATTGCGGTGCTGATTTCAATGGGGAAACAATACCATATTGTTTGAGACATCAATTGCGGATATTGTACTGACTTCACTGAGGAGGGCAATAACACATCGCCGAGAGGAAACCAAGATACATTCTTCAATACTGAGAACGATGATTGCACCAACTTCTCTAGGGAGAACTTTTGAAACTTCACGGGGATAGCCTTATCCATGGATTTAAGAAGTCAAATATTACAACAAGAAATCAAACCTATGGGGATTTTAAATCAAATCCTGCACTTGGCAGGAGAAAACTCAAAAAGTTGACAACTGTTTCAACATTGCTTAGAAAATTCATTGCCCTTGTCTGGTTGCCTTACTAGGGAAAACGAGATCACAAACCCAACACTACACCATACATCAATTGGTATTGTCTTCAACTATCTGAGAAAAACATGAAAAACATAATGAATCCAACAAAAGTGCCTTGGTAGAAACTTCCTGGGGAAATCAGACTTCCGAAATTTTCTAGTTCGTCCGTTCCTGGAGTCACTATTTTTGTCCTTCTCGAGTCACAAAATCTAAATCAATAAGTAATTTGTAAACTCTTTTCAAAAAATAATTTTGTTATTTAATTTGTTTGCTTTGAAAATAACTATCAATAATAATGAAATATTTGTAAGCTAAATAAAATAAGAATTGCAAAGAATTTGGACAAAAGCTCAAACTTTATTAATAGAATGGTAGTCTGCAAATGGCGAGACTCCCTAGATGATTACAAAGTTGGGAAAATGGTAATATATATTGGAAAACATACATTGGAATACAATGACCACTACTCTCTCTAACAACTTTGAATTCCTAAGCAGCGACTTTGGTTGAAGAGTGGTGAGGATTCAAGAAGATTATTGCTTCAAATGATCTAGTCTTGTCTGATGCAGTTACTTTCCAAGAAATCCCTAACTTTTTCCTAGGTTGCCCTTGTGGGTTTTCAACCTAGTGGGAAAATTTATTCTGTTTATGTCTCTAATTTTTGCCTAGACCTCCCTTTCGAGTTTTTGGCCTACCGAGATACTCTTTTTTGCCTAAGCCACCCTTTCGAGTTTTCGACTTAACGAGCTGTTCTTTTTATTTTTCTAGGAGAAGTATTTCTTGAATGCATCAGCATTCACAGGACGTGGGAACTCCTCTCCATCCATTGTTTCAAGAATCAATGCACCGCCAGAGAAGGCTTTCTTGACAACATATGGGCCTTCAAAATTGGGAGTCCACTTGCCCCTAGAATCAGCACTGAAAGACACAATCTTTCTGAGCACGAGGTCACCTTATCTGAATTCACGAGGTTTGACCTTCTTATCAAAATATTTCTTCATTCTCTTCTGGTATAACTGTCCATGACACAAGGCCGTCATTCTTTTCTCTTCAATCAAATTCAAATGGTCAAACTTGTTCTTGACCCATTCAGCCTCTAACAACTTGGTTTCCATTATCATGCGTAAAGAGGGAATCTCAACTTCAATGGGGAGCACTGCTTCCATGCCATACACAAGAGAGAAATGGGTTTCCCATGTTGAAGTGCAGACAAATGTTCGTTACCCACGAAAAGTAAAAGGGAGCATCTCATAGAAATATTTATAAGTGACAACCATTTTCTAGATGATGTTCTTATTAGCAGCTTCAACAGCCCCATTCATCTTTGGCCTGTAAGGAGATGAATTGTGGTGGACAATCTTGAATTCTTTACAAAGTTCTTTCATCATCTTATTATTCAGATTTGAGCCATTGTCGGTGATAATCCTTTTTGGCACACCATACCGACATATGATATTGTTTTTGATGAAGCGCACCACCACCTGCTTAGTGACATTAGCATATGAAGCTACTTCCACCCATTTGGTGAAGTAGTCAATTGCCACCAAGATGAAACAATGTCCATTTGACGCCTTGGGCTCAATAATTCTAATCATATCAATACCCCACATAGAGAAGGGACATGGGGAGGAAATAACATTGAGAAGTGTCGGAGGCACATGGATTTTGTTAGCATAAATCTGGAATTTATTTCACTTCTTTGCAAATTTGTAACAAGAAGATTCCATTTTCAGCCAATAATAACTTTCCCTAAGCATCTTCTTTGCCATTGAATGTCCATTGGCATGTGTACCAAAGAAACCTTCATGGACTTTATGCATCAACATGCCTGCTTTGTGTCTATCCATGAATCTGAGCAATACCATGTCATAATTTCTTTTATACAACACATCTTCATTGAGAAAAAAGCTGCGTGCTAACCTTCTCAATGTTTTCTATCTTTATTCGAGGCACCAACCGGGTATTCCTGAGTCTGGAGAAAATGCTTGATGTCATGATACCAAGGCTTTTCATCTGCTGCTTACTCGGTCGCAAATACATGAGCCGGTCTATCCAAATGTCGCACTGTGATACGACACATATCATTCCAAGTATTCACTTGATACATAGAAGCCAGAGTTGCCAAAGAATTCTCCATCTGATTTTCAACTTTGGGAATATGATGGAATTCAACTTTGTTAAAGAAGGGTAATAATCTTCTAGCTAATCTTTGTAAGGGATCAAGCCAGGGTGACGAGTATCCCATTCTCCTTTAATCTGGTTAACTACCAAAGCTGAATCACCATATACATCTAGAACTTTGATTCTGAGATCAATGGCTTCCTCGAGACCCATGATACAAGCCTTATACTCCGCCATATTATTGGTAAAATCAAATGTCAGCCTTGCAGTAAAAGGAATGTGTGATCCATATGGAGTGATAATCACAATGACAATTCCTTTTCCATAAGTGTTCACATCTACATAAAATACCATACCCCACCGAGATTCAGGATCTGGACCTTCCCTAGGAAAAGGTTCATCACAATCTTTTTATTTCAAGAACATCACATCCTCATCAGGGAAATCAAACTTAACAGATTGATAGTCATCAATCGGTTGGTGAGCAAGATAATCCTCCAACACACTGCTTTTTGTAGGCTTCTAAGTACGGTATTCAATATCATAGTCAGACAATAACATCTTCCAACGGGAAATTCTCCCAGTAAGAGCAGGCTTTTCAAAGATATATTTAATTGGATCCATTTTGGAAATCAACCAAGTAGTATGATTCAACATATATTCCCACAACCGCTTTGCCGCCCAGGCCATAGCATAACATGTCTTTTCCAACATAGAATACCACAACTCACAGTCAGTAACCTAATAAATGGCATATTCTTTCTTCCATGTTTCATCTTGTTGTCCCAAAATACAGCCCATAGAATTATCTAACACTGTCAGATACATGATCAATGGTCTTCCTTCAACGGGAGGGAGCAAGATAGGAGGTTCAAAAAGATACTCTTTAATACTTTCAAATGGCCACATACAACCCTGATCTTTCTTTAACAACTTAAAGATTGGTTCACACGTTGCAGTCATGTGGGAAATGAATCTGGAAATGTAAGTCAACTTCCCAAGGAAGCCTCTAACTTGCTTTTCAGTTCTTGGCGCAAGAATTTATTGAATTGCTTTGACTTTATCAGGGTCAACTTCAATTACTTTTTGGCTGACAATGTAACATAACAATTTCCCTTATCAAACACCGAAGGTGCATTTGTTTGGATTCAAGCGGAGACGATACTTCCTTAAATGCTGAAACAACTTCAACAAATCGTCTACATTCCCTTCTTCGGTCTGTGATTTGGAAATCATATCATCAACATACACCTCAATTTCCTTGTGCATCAGATCATGGGATAAGGTTGTCATAGCCTTTTGGTACGTTGCACCAATGTTCTTCAACCTGAAGGGCATCACTCGGTAACAGAATGTTCCCCAGGGTGTGATAAACGTTGTTTTTTCCATGTCCTCAGGAGCCATTATTATTTGATTATATCCTGAAAATCCATCCATGAACGAGAATACTTTGAATTTTGTTGTATTATCAACCAACATATCAATATGTAGTAATAGAAAATCTTCTTTTGGACTAGCTAGATTTAAATCTCTATAATCAACGCACATGCAAACTTTTCCGTCTTTCTTTGGTACTGAGACAATATTGGCAATCCACTGAGGGTATACTAATGTCACAAGAAAAACGACATTAATCTGTTTTAAAACTTCTCCTTTAATTTTTACTTCCATATCAGGGTGAGTTCTTCGCAATTTCTCCTTGACTGGAGGGAATTCCGGCTTCAACAGCAAATAATGCTCCACAATATCAGTATCTAGACAAGGCATGTATTGGTAAGACCAAGAAAAAATGTCCACATACTCTTTCAACAATTTAGACAACCTGCTCTTCATATCAGGATGCAACAATGCTCCAATCTTGACCTCCTTTGGCTCTTCCTCTGAACCCAAATTGATGGTATACAATGGCTCTTTATATGGTTGAATGTCACTTTCCTTGCGCTCGAGCAACCATGAAACCTCTTCTGGAATGTCATCATATTCTTCTTCTTCGGCCCCATAGACAAGATATTCAAAGTTGTGAGAGGATGCAGGGTCATTGTATTCAACGGGTTTATTAATTAATATGCACATATGATTTATGATTGCTTTTAGAAACTGAAACATATATCAAGTGATTATGCAAATTTATTTACAGTTATTATTCATTTCAAAAGTTTTTTTCTGATTACCATTTTGCAAGAAAAAGCGTAAAATAAAAAACACAATTTGGGAATCAAAGACAACTTTTATTTATGATTTTAATGAGCAAAGCAAACAAATAAGCCCGTACAATATTAACTTTCACCTTTGGAAGAGTGAAAGCTTTTTGCAAATATAAATAAAAACAAATTACTTTGAGACATGGATGAAAGAGGGAATATTAATAGTGACCCAGTTCTGGACTCTGACTCCAGGTGTCACATAATTCGACATTTCCTGCTCTTTTTCATCCTCCACAATAGCATTAATTCCATAAATAGTTAGATGGAGGTAACCTCCATTGTGGAAAATATCCTAATAACTGCTCACAGTAGACTTTGACTACAAGGTCTCAACTTTTCCATTCTTCACCGAGTATCCTAAACCATCCTTATTCTTGTTCACCGGCGGATGAACAATTTGTGACAATACTTTACTAGGGCCATTGCACACAACCTGTTGAGCATCTTTGAATAAAGCCATAGAATTCTCATTCTCTCTCACGTTATCAACAGACAAAGCTTGGAACTGCGTTCCAACAGTAACTTCATCTGCTTCTACAACATTGAAACATGATAAATGATAAATCAGCAATGCTTGCTCTCCATTTATAATAACCACTTTACCTTCACGTACGAACTTTAGCTTTTGGTGTAGAGTTGAAGTGACAGCCCCTGCCTCATGTATCCATGGCCGTCCTAGTAAACAGCTGTATGCGGGCACAATATCCATGACTTGGAAAATGATCTGGAAAAGGTGTGGGCCTATGTGGATAGGCGGTTCCACTTCCCCAATAAATGACTTCCTTGATCCAACGAAAGATTTTACAATAATACCACTTGGGCGCATGGGATCCCCTTGATATTTCAACTTCATTAGCGTGTTACTTGGTATAACATTTAAGGCAGTCCCATTATCAATCAGTACATTTGACAATGAATCATTTTTACAGTTCATGGATATATGGAGATCCAGATCGTGATTCCTCCCTTCGTCAAGAAATTCATCATCGCAAAATCTTAGGTTATTACAAGACGTAATATTACCTACCACACTGCTGAATTGATCTAACGACATATCACACTCCATGAAGGCTTGGTCCAACACCCGCATTAAGGGTTCTCTATGGGCAGCATAATTCATCAACAATGCTAGGATAGTTATCTTTGAAGGAGTCTGCAATAGCTGATCTACAATTTTGCAGTCACTCATTTTAATAATCTTCAAAATATCATCCACATCTTTCTCCAGGGTAGCACCACTGGACTCCCCTACAACTTTCTTATTCTCATCACTTTCCATAACTTTTTTACCAGCATTATCATTTCTCTGAACAACTGGGGCAAATACACGACCATTGCAGGTCACTCTACCAGTCTCAACAATATTCTCGATGTTATACAACGGTTGGATGGGAACTTCCAGACCATCCTCTAAAATAGTAGCATTGTACTTGTACGATACAACTTTATCTAATTTGTAAGGAACATGCCCTGTCAAGAAAATCACCACTGGGGAAACAACTGGCTTGCTACAGTATTCAATCTCAACAGGGGAAGAATCATTAAAACAAGGCACAATTACGTTCACCCCTTCTTCAGAAATTTGGGTACCAAAGAATCATCGCCGGAGAACATATCCTCATATGAGGAAAATAATTCATCCACAAAAGCATATTCATCATCCGATTCAACCTCAGCCAGGAAAACTTCAATTTTATTAACCTCGTGGTAATCATCTCTTTGGCTTGAAATCTTGATAGTTCCATTATCCAATAACAATTGAATACCTCTTCTTACAATGGAACATCCTCGGGAATCCCTGCAGCAAACCCGATAAGATCCACAGTGGTGATCTACCTGACTAGCCATGTGGCAGAAAGTAGCATGCAATTGCACAAGATCATCATTCATATGGTCCACATCAAATATCTGAAACTCTCCAGGGCATCCAAAGACCATGTTCACTTCCTCCTCATATTCTGCCCTAGGTCTGATTGTATGGATGAGGCCCTTATCAATCATCTCCTGTAAATCAGCCTTTATCTTATCGCAACCTTGTATATTAGTACTACAGATACAATAACCAGCATGGTCATGAGTATAGTAACTAAACTCTCAAAGGTCTGCATGCATCTTTAGCAAGTCTCCTTTGACCAAGTTAATATCATAAATGCGGAAGTCTCCTGGACAACCAACAACCATGTTAACAACATTTGTTCCTCTATACTTTGGTAGAGGATTATATTTGACATTAGGAATGCCATCTTTGAAGGACAAAAGACCATATCTAACCATTTTCTGTACCTCGTACTTCAGAGGATAAATTTTTTCCACATTTTGCCCTAGTGCACCCTGATGGAAAGCGCACGTCTGATCTGCCTTGTAGTACCAAGGCAATGGTGATTGTATAGCCGGGGGTGGCCTGTCTGGACAAACTTTTTCTGGATCAATGCTCGGAGTAACTCTGCATAGCTCATGGGGATAGAGTCAAAAGGATATCTCCTTTGATTCCGCCCTTGATTTCCTTGAGGGGATGGTCTTTGGTAAGCGACTGTAGTCGGAGCTGTATTAACAACTAGAGTTACTGAGGCAACCTGTTGATGGCGCTCATGATTTCTTCTAGGAGGATTAATCCTTCTTTCTTGAATAACAACATTTGTCTCTCCTTCTTTCTTTTTAGCAAACCCGTATGATGGTTTCTTCATACTGTTGGAACTTTCACTTTTTGTCAGACGACCTTCTCTTACAGCTTCTTCCAATCGGATGCCCATTCCCACCATCTCGGTAAAACAACTGGGTTCACTCGCCACCATTCTTTCATAATAGAATGCACCTAGTGTCTTCAGAAAAATGTCTGTCATCTCTTTTTCTTCCATTGGAGGAATCACCTGGGCGGATACTTCACGCCATCTATGTGCATATTCTTTAAATGACTCCTTGTCCTTCTGAACCATGGCCCTGAGTTGATCACGGTCATGTGCCATGTCCATATTGTATTTGTATTGTTTGATAAACGCTTCACCCAAGTCATTGAAATTATAAATGTTGGCACTGTCCAGGCACATGTACCATTTCAATGCTGCACCGGTCAAACTGTCTTGAATGAAATGAATCAACAGGGGTTGATCATCCGTAGGAGTAGACATTCTCCTCACATACACCACTAAGTGAGCACAAGGGCAGGTGTTTCCCTTGTACTTTTCGAACTCTGGTACTTTGAACTTTGCATGTATTTTCACATTTGGGACCAAACACATATCATTCACATTCTGCCCAAACAGTTCTTTTCCTCCGAGGGCCTTCAATTCTTTCTGCATCCTATCAAACTGATCCTGAATATCGTCCATTCGAGCATAGACACCAAAGATTTCATTTTGTGGAGGAATAGGGTGATGCACTTCATCATTAGCAAATGTTACCATATTCACCGAGGGTGGTGCAGCATAGTGAATCTCATTTCTAGCAGCAGGAGTAATATCCACCACAGGAGGTGCAGAAGCAGCAGTTTCCGGAGCAAGCGGTGCTACTTGAGGATCCTGATTATAACCTTCTGGCATAAAGTTTTCTACCATTCCTCAAGGATAACCTTTAGGAAAACGATTCTGAACATTATAAGTTGGAGTAGCAGAAACAGGAACAGTAGAAGCTTCGATAGTAACTATTGTCTGTTGAGGCTGAGCAAGTGGTGGCTGATTCTGAGCAGCCATCAATGATTCCATTAGAGAAGTGAGATTGTCCATACCAGCCTTCAGAGCAAAAACTTCTTCATGCAGCTCGCGATTCTCTTGTTCTAGATTATCCACCTTCCTTCTGAAATTAGCTCGAGTATTATACTGATGAGACAACTTGCTGAACGAAGTAAAGAAGCTCAGTAAGACACCTGGTTATGCTAAAAAATGCAAGAAGTATGTACAATATGATGCATGATATGCAATGCATATAATTTATTTTATTATTAATATTTCAAGGAACTCAAATATTTATAAACAATTTTGCAAATATCGAAGTAATAACACATTTGAAATACTGAAAATCTCATTATAATAACCTCAAAATGGATTACACTTTTTAGTACAAATTTCAATAATCCCAAGTACAAGATGAAGATAAAGTCTAAAAACCCTAAGAAAGAAAATCTGATGGAGATCACTCTTCACGCTGACGCTTTTCTGTGAGTCTTGCAATCTGAGCCTTTAACCTCTAGTTCTCTTCCGCATACCCGTTGGCGACCTCTTTCCAATCATCAGAGTCAGGAAGTGAGCAACTAAGGTCTGTATGAGGCTTATAGGAAAATAAATCCTCTTGCATCTCCATTGTCTCTATAGCACGACTTTCAAGAATCTCGATCAAACTATCTTTCTCTTTTAGGTCTGCTCTGTAGGACACATCTAGAGTCTAGCACTTATTCTTCCAAGCTTCCTTTTCCTGCTGCATCCTGACTAAGGCAAGCTGAAGCTCTTCTACATCATACAATATGGGAGGTGTATTCTTCACAAACATATCAGGCATGGGTGCTTCACGAGAATACGACATCTTCAACTGGATGGCTCTTGCTTGTACCCACTGAAGATAAGGCTACAAAGAAAAAACCCCTATATGTCCCAAGTCCTTCCTACCATTCTTGTAAATATAACGCCAAGCCTTCGCAATCACCTATTTAGCTTCCTTATGAACCTCTCCCTCTTTAAGAAAGAAACCACTCAAATGAATACTATTTGGCTTATCCCTCATCGGATATCCAAGTTGTCGATGTGCAAGAACAAAGTTGTATTTAATTCCTCCCTTTGTACCAAGAATAACATTAGGAAAACTACTACAACTGTCAAAAATCTCTACAATATAGCATACCTGATGATACCAAACAATATCTGAATGAGTGAGGGCCATAATCTTCGGAGCCCAACGAGGTTCCTTCTTGACATCCCAAAAAGCATCGAATCGAGGTAAGTGAGAAATAAACCACTGATACAACAAAGGCGTGCATCAAATGATCATCCCTCCATGGTAAGAATCCCGAAGATGAATAGAATAAAAAAGAATCACCCAATAATGTAGGGACTAGGTTCCCAATCATAAATATCCTGATGGCATTGATATACACAAATTTGCCGACATTGGGAATTAAGAATAACCCATAAGCAAGTAGAGAAAAGATAGCCTCAAAAGCAAGCGTACTCTTCATTCTGGAAAGATAACAAGCTTTCTACAATAAGAAATGAGTTGGTAATCCTCTAATTCTTCCTTTGGTAGTCATGTGTGATTCAACCTTAGATTTCCCTAAATGGATCAAAGCAGCAATCTCATGGGATTTTGGCTCCCCTCCAAACCAGTAAAAGGAACACGATCAGTAATAGGTAAACCCAACAGATAAGAATACTCCTCTAATGTAGGCATTAACTAATAATCAGGGAAAGTAAAGCATCGATACATCGGATCATAGAACTAGACCAAAGTCAAGACAATGACCTCCTTCATTCTGAGCTTCATAAGAGAAATGATGGACCCATACTTCCTCCGAAGATCTGTAGAACTCTCGATCTTGGGTATCAGACTCATCAACTCATTTATCTTGGGAACTTTGAAATTGTAATTCTTAATCTTCCATAGTTAAAAAGTACCTGAGATATTCACAAAAGAGCAAACTTTAAGTCCCATGAAACAAAATGTTTTAAAGGATGCTCATGGGTGCATGAATGCATGATGCAACAATCACACATAAGATCACAAACATATGGTTCATATGTTCAATGTCACGAGCATGAGGTTGAAGGTACTACCCATAAGGTATGATCTAAAAGTTTATCACCTTCCAAACAAGGTTCTAAAAGGTTCCCATAGTCTACATCCTTCCTTCAGATATTACCAATTTCCCGATTGACTCAGTAATTAGTAATACTCTCAAGAAAAACTCACTCGAGTGTAGTATCGCGTGACAACCATTTCCGGATTACTCAACCATAGCTTCCGCACTACACTGTTGCACCCCAAAATTTACCCTCTTGATTTTAGAATTTTAGGCTTATGTTTCATCATAAACATCATATTGCATTAGATCCATACATTGTGATGGGATCAAAGTATTTTGGTTATTAAGTTTTCCTCAAGCTTTGGAAGTCGATTATTTTGACAAGTTGCACAAGGAGAGTCTTATTATCTAAAACTCTGGATCTTTCAAGCCCAAAGGTTTCATATATCTCAAAATATCTTATCCACCTCATTGGATCCTCAGAAGATTGAAGATTGTGTTGACCATGAGGAGAATCACATCCTTTTGATTAATCAATCAAAATTAGGGTTTTGGATTTAATCAGGAATTCTTGGGAGTTTTGACTTGAAACTTTTCCCATCGCCTTTATATGATCATATGCATCTATTTTTGAAGTGTTGATCATCAATTTTGAGTGGAAATGGATCAATTGATTCAAAGGGGCAAAATGGTCATTTTGGCCAAAATTTGTCAAAGTCAAAGTTGACCAAGTGAAATTTTGGTCAATCATAATATTAAAGGTGTATTTTTCTTATTTCAAGTCCGTTTTGATCATTGGATCAAGAAGATTGATGTTTGGTTTGAAACTTGTTCATGAAGAAACCCTAAAAAATTTCTAAATTTGGAAAGTGAGGACTTAACTTCAAAAATTCACCATTGATTCATCCTTGATCCAAAAAATGCAAATGAGGTATGCTTGGAAATCTAAGAGGATGATCTTTCATATCCTTTTGGTCTCATGTCCAAATTGTCAAGGAATCAAGATCTATGGTCTCAGGGTGAAATTATAGGACATTTTCCAAAATTTGTGATTTCATTACAATTTTCAAGGGACCTAGGTGGACCAAACATGAGGCCAATTGCAACAAGGTTGAAGAACATTGCAAGACCTTTCCAAATAGTTCTCATTTGTGTCAAAATTCAAAAGTATGAGCAATTTTTGAAGTTTGGAATTTTGAGGCATTTTATTGAAATTTGACAAGTATGCAAAATGGCCAATTCTTGAGAAATCAAGTTTCAGCCATTCTCTTTGTTTCTAATCCAGCCCATGACCTATTTGTGACTTGCTAAGGCCTAAAATGCCAGCTATTTTGTGCCACATGGACCATGGTGTTTGCTTGCATACAAAATCCTCAAAGTTGCCAAGAAGAGCCAATTCACCAACACTCACTCTACTCAATGAGTCACGACATGTAACTTTTAGGGATTTATTCTGATGATATTTGGCACACAAAATGCAAGAGATATGATAGAATGCACGAGCAAAATGCACGAGCAATATTTGGCCAAAATTTTCAATCAGGCCCTCTAACAACTTTGAGGACCAATTTCCTCTTCTAACTTTCTTTACTCAATCTATATAAGGTACTACAAGCCTCATTTCCTGCCAAAGGCGCTCCAGTTGCCAAAAATTCGGATCTGAACTTTTTCAGCTCCTGTTGAAGTTTTCTTCGATTCTCTCATCTCCTTCACGTAATCATCAAATTTCTTGTGGATTCATCATCCTTGAAATGTGTAGATGAATATCATGGAGTTGGTTTGCTTCTGTAACTAAGGAATCAAGGCTTCCAGTTTCACATTGAGGTAAGATTTTTGAACTTCGATTTGCTTTGTTTTGCATGATTTGATGATGTATTCCATGTTCTCGATGTATTAGCTGGCCAGACTATAGGTCTGGCGTACTTGGTTCACTTGATTGGGGATTAAATCGTGTAATATGCATTTTCTGTAACTTCTACATTTCATGTTTTCAGTAACTTCGCGCGCGTTTTTTTTTAGATCCATTTCCATTGAGAATTTTGATGATAATCATGAGATAGATGGTAACTTCCACTTTAAGTTGCACTTTGATTCATGGATTTTGGTTGAGAAATGAGTGCGTATGACATATCTGAATATAGGCCCGTGGCTTGTTTTGTTGAACACATTTTGATATGCTGGAGGTGGAAGACGAAGTGAGGTGGCGCACTCTGATTGGTTTATTTTAATTCTTAATGCATTTTATATTATTTTATTTTAATTAATTTCTTCTGATTTTATTTTATGATCAAAACACCTTTAAAAATTCTAAAAAAATTACCATATGCTAATCTTGATTTCTAGTATTTGTCATAACGTTTCTGAAATTTTTAAAAATCACTTGATTGGTGAAACAAATTCGTGCATTAATTAATTTTGTTTAATTGATTTTTGCATAACTTTTTTTGTTAATTTTTGTTTCTGATTTTTCCTTTGTACAAAAATTATATAAAAAATATTTTCGACACTTTGATAGGTCCTTTTTAGGATTATGAATTTTATTTTAGAATTTTATTTTTTTAGTTTATTAATTAATTAATAGGATTTAATTGATTCTTATGTTTTGACAATTATTTTAACCATGCTCTTAATATAGGAAAATTCCAAACAAAAATCAGGGATACTTGTTTTTAATTCTAATATTTTAATATAATTTTGGTTGAATATTTTTCGGACTTTTGATTATATTTTTATTTTGAGATATGCATATTTTTCTTAATTGATCAATGGTTTTAATTTTGATTTTATTTTTGACTTTTCTTTAATTCTAAAAATGTGGAAAAATAGAAATATGTCTATTTAGGGTTCCCTTGTGATTTGCATGATCTTGGTTTGAATTGTTTGATTTTAGATCTTATTTAATTAATATTTGAGATTAAAATTCAAACAATTATGGTTTGTGGCTCACATGGAAAGTTTCAATTTCAAAACCAACTTGTCCTTAGCTTCAATTAAAGTTAGCTCCTGTTTGAGGTTCATATATGGATTGAGGATCTTGAAAATATTTTTCTTAAATTAATTGAAAAGGTTTGGTATTTTCCATTGATTTATTTTGAAAACTTGTTTAGATTGATGGTTTCACCAACTAGTTTTGATGTTAAAGCTCGATTGATCCTTTACTCTACTATCCATGCACTTTAAACTTGTTTTTTAACCTTTATACATCTTAAATATGTTATGGAAATTTTGGTTTGAATTATTGAAATCCTTTTCTATTTTTGATGTATTTTTGAAGTGAAAGTGATCAATTGTTGTTGCATTCTTTGTCACAATTTGTTTGATGGCCAATGAACTTATGTGAAGCCTATAAATTAGCACTTAATGATCACATTGCTTCTGTTTTCTCACATCAATTCAAGTTAATCCTCTTGACTTCTCATAATTGGTTGATGAGTACTTTTTTATCCATACCTCCTAAGTGATGTTCTTGTGTGAATTTTTCTTTGACTTTTGAATTTTTGCCTTGAGTTTGAGGTCATCAAATGACCAATGATGACATGTTGGGGAATGATACATCAAGGATACTCTCATAAATAATTGAGATCACTTGACCTCTAATGTTTGAACCATTTCATCTTATTATGAATTTGATGTTCAACCTTTTCTTTTCTTTTGAATCTTTGAGGTACATTGAATGCACTTGTGCAACATGCTTTAGAATCAACATTTTAAACTCTTGTCATATCCTTGTAGCAAGTTGGAAGCTTGATTTCAAGTCTTTGGATGGTTTAAGTCTTCTAACTTTGTCTTTGTTTGAATTCCTTTCCTTGCTAACTTATGATCTAAGCTTTGTGATACATTTTATAGTATCCCTCTTTTGTTATGCGTGTGAACCATAATTAAGTGAATGAGTATGGATGTATAGTGTTTGCTACTGACTTTCAAGGTTTTGTTTGTATTCTTATCTTGTTCCTTTGATCCTTGATTGATATTTACTTGTCAATTCAACATGGTGACAAGAAAGGAGGTATAATTCTTTAGCTTTTACCTAATTGTTTCTTGTGCCTACTGTATACTTCTTACATCTACTACTTGGATGCTTTGTCATCATGTTCTTCCATTTCCTTGTCATATCATTATCCATCCCTTACTGGTTCATCATTTCTCTTT
This sequence comes from Vicia faba, assembly GCA_948472305.1. Lineage (NCBI taxonomy): Eukaryota > Viridiplantae > Streptophyta > Magnoliopsida > Fabales > Fabaceae > Vicia > Vicia faba. The sequence goes on from OX451738.1 coordinate 465,937,527, forward strand.
GAAATCATTAATTTGTCTGTTGAATGTGCGAGGTACTCTAAGGAAAGTTTTCCATTTTGACTTGATGTTGGGGTGTTCCACACTATTTGTGGAACACAGTTGGTTGTGCTTGCACCGCTCGTGTGCTTTGTATATTTGTTATTCTCTTGCAGGATATATATATATATATATATATATATATATATATATATATATATATATATATATATATATATATATATATATATATATATATATATATATATATATATATGATTGTGACTGCTATACATCACCTGTGGGATATGTTAATATTTGAAGTCTCTGTGCTTACATTTGATGGCGTGATTTATGAATTGATTTGTTTGTTGATGCTAGCTTGCTTGAAGTTCTCTGGGTTTCTTTTTTCTTGCCCAGTTGCTACGGATAGTCATCCGTTTGGTAATGCACTATTTCTTTTTTACTGTTTCCTCCCTTTATTGCTTTCTATTGCATGATGGGACCTCCATTGCTGATATATGTCAAGAGTCCCTCTGGTTTATTTAAAGACCTGTTTAAGGCAATTCTATGGGTGTGCTAATTGTGATTGTTTAAAATCCTATCTTCAGAGTAGGTATTATACACATGTGTTTATATTTGTGCCCGCATTGTATTACAGATGATAAGTCCTCAAAAGGAGGCTAGCGGGAAGAATTCGTAATCGACCCCCGCACATACTAGTCCATGTCGTTCCTATGCTCACTTTCTATAAGTAGATGCTCTGAACTTGTGCCCAAGATCTGAATGAATTTAATTCCTTTAAATACGAGTGAAAAGGGTTCGCGCAATCGGATCCCCACGCTTTCTTTAGCTCGTGTTGCCCAACCATGATGCTTAGTGTACACATGCACTATGTCTTTTCCCCAAGATCTTTCTTGCCCTGGTAATTGATATCACGATTAAGGACCCTTTTATATTCCTATAATTCTATAACTTGTTGACTCGGGTGATACGCTTCCCTTGGCTATGGCTTGACCCTTTGTCTGATGCTTGGTTGCTTGTCTATGGAGGGACCTCCCTTTCTACTACTAGGCATGTTCCTTGTAGGTGTTTGATATTTGAGTGATACTCAAGATTTTGTTTGTCCAGATTTTTTGGCATCTGTTTGCTTGTTTTTTTTGTCACAAGATCCATGACACTTTTACCATGCTCCCTTAGGATCACTCGTGTAGGGTTAGTCCTCGAGCTATACCTTAGGATAGGAACCCATGCATGCTAATATATTTTAGAGACATCCCTCTTTCATCCTCAACCTTAGGGTCAATCATTGTATGATAACATTATGAGTAGTGTTGGGCTAGTCTCCCTTAGTTATTTTTCCTTTCTTTTCATATTGCATCTTAAAACTAAAACCTCTTCTTGGCAAATCATAAAATATCTCTAATAAACTTAAATCCTTCTTCAAATTAAAAAATACAAACCAATCTTAATTGTTTGTGCACCTTTTGGATTTGTTTTAGACTTTGTAAATTAATGTTTTGCCATCCTTGCCATGATTTTTTTGTTATCTTTTTGTCGATGTTTCGCCATTTCACCTGTTTGTTATCCTACTTTGATTCTCAATATCAGTGTTAGGTGTGATGTTTTATCATATGAATTGTGATGTCTCGCCATCTTTGCCATGGTATCTTTCCATCTTTTATCCATTGTTTTGCCATCACATTTGTTTGTTCCCGATGTTTCGCCATCGCACCTGTTTTTTATCCTACTTTGATTCTCAATACCATTGTTAGGTGTGATGTTTTATCATCTGAATTATGATGTTTCACCATCTTTGCCATGTTACTTTGCTATCTTTTAGCTTATGTTTTGCCATCGCATATGTTTGTTGCCGATGTTTTTCCATCACGTATGTTTGTTATCCTACTTTGATTCTCAATATCATTGGTAGGTGTGATGTTTTATCATCCGAATTATGGGTGTTTCGCCATCTTTTGCCATGACATTTTGTTATCTTTCAGCCGATGTTTCGCCATCGCATATGTTTGTTGCTGATTTTTCGCCATCACATGTGTTTGTTATCCTACTTTGATTCTCAATATCACTGTTAGGTGTGATGTTTTATTATCTGGATTGTTGATGTCTCGTCATCTTTGCCATGCTATCTTGTTATCTTTCTACTGATGATTCACCATCGCATATGTTTGTTACTGATGTTTCTCTATCGCGTATGTTTGTCATCCTACTTTTATTCTCAATATCATTGTTAGGTGTAATGATTGGTCGTCTTGTCTGATATTTTGCTATCACGCTGATGTTTTATCATCTTATCTGAGTTTGTGTTACCAGGCGATGTTTTGGCATCCCTTTTTGTTGCTTTATCATATTTATTGATGTTTTGCCGTTTTATCTGATGTTTTTCCATCTTGGTTGTTTCTTTTGTCTTCTTAACTAAAAAACACAAACCAACCCGAATATATTATCCGAACTATGGCTACTCTGATTCCTTAAAAGGGATACGTAGGCATTGGGGTAGAGCCCGAACGAGCATAACTTTTATTTTCCCTACATTATTTTCTCTTTTCTTTTGCATGCATTCCCTCTTTGCATTTTATTTTAACTATTAGGCTTAGATATAGATTTTACACGCACTTAGATTAGAACGAACAAGAGTGGGTACCGTAGAGTACTACGGGCGTGTGGGGTGATAATACTTTCCCCTTGCGTAACAGACTCCCTTACCCGATCTCTTGGTCTTAAGACCGTGATTTCCCCCTCTTCAGGTTTTCTCGATGTTTACCTTTCCCTTTCGGCGGAATAAAAGACGTTCGATGGCGACTTCATTTATTTTATATCAGATGATAGTTCGGCAAGTTGTTTCAGCTGGCGACTTCACTGGGGAATAGACTGAGAGTTGACTAATTGCTGGTCCATCTCGGAGTCGATCCTAGCTTTTGTTCTCTTTTTCTTTGGGTGTTTTTGGTTGTTTATTGCTTTCCATTTTTGTTTATTTATGTGCTTCATCAGTGTGCTTCCATGTATTACATTTTGTTGTCTCATATACTATGGATGATGTTGTTATTGTTAGAACAATGTTTGAATCTAGTACCCTATATTTAAGTTTTGATGATAACAAAGTGAAAAGATATAGTAGTTAAATATTTTATGATTGAATTATATGCTGCCTAAAATTACTATGCTCTGACTTGCAGATATGCTAATTAAAATAAGCAAGATCGCGTTTTCAGCATCAGAATATGATTTCATACACCAGCATCAGAAGTTGCTGAATCAGAACGTCAAGATCAGATGATCAACGCTTGCATATGCTGAAGCTTGATGAACAGAACTGCGCGTAAAACACTCTGATACAGAATCAAATCAGTTCATCAGCAGCGAAGCAGAATCAGAATGAGCCAAGCCAGAACGTGCATTGAAGAAGCAACGGTACTGTGCATTGAAAGCTAATCAATACCAACGGCATCATTCTAGACAAGATCTGCTCAAAAAGGAAAGCTTGTTAATAGCATTGAATCAAGAATATTTGCTTCAACGTTCATCCTCTCAAGTGCTATATAAACCAAGCTTTGAAGATTATCACGGCTAATGCTTCAAAACTCTCTACACGCACAAAGCTGAACAATAATCTTCACTCTACAAGTTTTGCTAAACCAACAAACTCTGATACTTTATTAGCGTTTAGCAACCTAGTATTCTAAGCTTCATTTGTGTAAACATCACAGTTGTGATATAGTTTTTGTAGAAAACATTCACACACATTTGCTTATACCTTTGTAAGAAAGTGTTGCCTTGACAAACCGGATTGTGGTTTGAATCAAGAAGGTTTTAGCAGTTGCTAAAGCAGATTTGTATTCAGTTGAATATAGTGAATTAAGACCTCGTTGGAGAGAGGCGAAATCACCTTGACGGGTGGACTGGAGTAGTTTGAGATCAAACGAACCAGGATAAAAATACCTTGTCATTTGCTTTAAGATTCCAGTTTTGCAATTCAACCCCCCCTTCTTGTGTTTTTCACCCCTTCAGTTATGTTGTTCATTTGTGGGGGTGGGATGTTACTTTTTGAAGTAAAAGGCACAGTACCCAAGTAAAAGTGCACTATTTAGGAAACCTAGGAATAAAGTGGAACATGACTGCTACTAGACGAAGGTCCTACTATGCAGTCATGTCTTCTGCGCTCATATAAGGTATAAATGGGGTGCTATCATCCTCCACGTCTGTGGAATGACGATAATGCTTCCAGGAGGACCCATGATTTTGAGTTACCTTCGGCTTTACCCTGACCTAGACTATACCCGTGAGTAGGGAGGGTTGATTCTTACAGGTAGTGATGGTGACTCAGGTTCTCGTAGGAACTATGGTTCTGATGGTAACTTTTGTTGGTGACTATTCCAAATTTTTGATCATGCAACAGATTAGTGGTGTCCAGTGGAGACCTTGATCCTATCATGTTTGCATCATAGCATATTTACTTTAAAATATTATAATACAGAATATTTAACTTGCGTATGCATTGTCATTTCCAGGGTTGTCCAGAATTTTCTTCTCCTCCAAGAATGGCAGACAACGCTGGTACCAACAAAAGAGAAACTAGGGATATTATTAGCTTCAAATTTGGCGCAAGTGCTTGGCCTTTATTGAAGAAATTTAGTGACCAAGTATTCTATCCAAACTCTCGGGTTTTCAATAAAAGACACGGGAATCTCTTGTCTTTATTAGATGCCAAAGTTGATACTAGAGCTCTCCAAACTCTGTTGTAATTTTATGATCCAAAATTGCGGTGCTTCACGTTCCAAGATTACCAACTTGCTCCTACGCTTGATGAATACTCTTATCTACTTAATATTAAGATCAGAAATCATGTTCCTTTTTCTAGTGTCCCGGAAGTACCTGATTATGAAGTCATTTGCAAAGCACTTTATTTGAGCCTGAGTGAAGTAAAAAGTGATTGGAGGGATAAAAGCACAGTTTTAGGTCTTTTCGTGGGGTTTCTGATGAGTAAACTAGTGATATAGCGAAAAAATAATGTTGGGATGCGTTCAATGCATTACTAGCAATGTTAATTTATGGTGTTGTACTCTTTCCTAATGCTGAGAAGACTGGGGATCTTGCTTCCATATGTGTTTTTATGAGCCCAAACCCTATTCCGACCCTATTGGCCAACACTTATTATGCAATTCACTTGAGACATAATAAAGGAGGGGTTATGACGTGTTGTGTTCCTATGCGCTACAAATGGTTCATGTCCCAGTTTCCTACCAAGGGATCGTTCGTTGATAATAGTAGCACTCGTTCATGGGCATCCAAGATAATGTCTCTTACTTCCTTTAATATTACATGGTATAGACTCAGGGTTGATAGTGCTGAAGTAATCACAAGCTGCAGAGGTTTCTCTAACATTCCACTCATGGGAACACAGGTAATGATTAACTATAACCCTATTCTCGCATTACACCAATTAGGGTATGCCATGTGGAATCCACCAAAAGAAAGTGAAATAAGAGAATCTGTGTACTGTAAGAAGGGAGAGGATCTTGAGATATAACATAAAGTAGAGGTTGCTTGGGCTAACATTCACAGGAAAGGGAAGGATTTCTTTGGAAAAAAAGAGTTTGTAGCTTTTAGGCCGTATATAGACTGGGTTGAAGGAAGAGCAAGAACTCTCATGCTTCCTTTTTCAAAGGAAGAACCATTGTATCCATAACCTACCAAGAGGAAGGATGATGTACCGAAGGAGATTTTTTACCAAATAGAAAAGGAAAACCAAAACCTATGTATCTATCTTGAAGACAAAAATATGGAGATGTACTTTTTGGAAGCAAAAAAGAAAGAATTAGCCCGCCAGCTGAAGGAATATGAAAGTGAAAGTAGTTCTGGAGGTAGGAAAAACAAAAGAAGACTTGGGGTGGAAGACCACTTTGTATCTACAAAGGAGTATCAACTTACTTTGGCCAATGCAGAAAAGAATCATCAGGAAACCGTAAAGTTTCAAACAACCAACAACAAAAACAAAGCAAAAGTCAAAGAGATGGAGAAGCAGCTTAAAGATGTTAAGTTAGAATTGGAAGCAAAGTAAGACCAGATGACTGAAGTAATGAAATAAAACGCCAGACACTGAGACAAAATAAAAGAGATGGAAGATGCACTTGTACCCATACCTTTACCAGAGTGCAAAGAATGTGATCGCTTCTTGGAGCAATGTGTATACTTAGAGGGACAACTATTTCGGAAAGATGTGGTGATCGATAGCTTCGCACATGGACGATATCGTGAAGAGACAAGGAAATTATTTGCAGAAACCAGAGAATGGAGTGAAGGGTATTTCCGTCAAGGGGGGCCATTGTATTTCACAGAAATCAGAGAACCACCTATTTGATTGTTGTTTTTTCTTTCATGACTTTTGACCACCACCAGTCTTGTTGGATGGAATCATTTATATTTTTACTCGTTTTGGTCCATTATTGTATAAACTTGCTTCTGATCTGAAGAATCATTTCTATTATTAAATCAACTTTCATTGTTATATCTTTTGTCGGCTTCTGATTATCTCCCTTATTATGATTGTTTGATATTCCTGGGGATTGACAAAATTCTTGGAACACCTTGGAAATGAGTAACATTTCATGCATAATCATTCATTCATGCACATTACATACATGACAGGTTATCTCAGGACGGTATTCTCATTTTCTGCTTTTCTTATCCAGAATTGAGGTGGGTTTGAAATTAAGGAAGATTCAAATCAGTGGTTCATCAGAGGGTGGTAAGAAGCCATTCAATGCTTACCCTAAGAAAAGGGAAGGCGACACAAGTGGGGTTTATTCCCATAGAGGAAGAGGAGAGGATCTTCAGCATAAACAAATCAATGTTGTCTCTATTCCTGTTAATGCTCCTCCACAACAGAGACAAAAACTGGTGCCCCAACAACAAAGACAGCAAGATGCTCTCCGTCAGTATAATAATCAACAACAGAGACAACCGAGAAAATTAGATCCCTTGCCAGTATCTCTTACTGAAGCACTCCACCATTTGCTCGATTTGAAGTTGATCAGTTTGAGAAATATGCCGCCACCCACCGAAAGACTTCCTCCTAATTATGATGCTAACGCAAGATGTGAGTTCCATTCTGGTCGAGCTGGTCATTCTACTGACAATTGTTTTACGTTAAAGTGCAAGGTACAAGATTTGTTGGATGCTAAGGAAATTGAGTTTACTCCAGTGACCGATCCAGATGTTACCCAAAACTCAATGCCTAGGCATGGAGGGGCTGTTGATAATATGATTGATGATAATGGAGAAATGCTGAATTTATTTATGAATGTGGAGCAGGCAACTACTCCGTTGTGGTATGTTAAGGGGTATTTTCTTGAAAATTCTGTTTCCCGGGCTGTGCTTCAGACTGTGCCAAGTGTAGAGAGCAGCCGAAGGGTTGTGATGATTTGAAAGCTGGCATTCAGTTCATGATGGACGGGGGTTCCTTATAGTTCGATAGAAGACCAAGATGCCGAAAATTCACCAAGGAAGATGTTGATGTGATATCTATTCCATACTCCCCTACGCGTATTCCTACTCCATCTAGGGCGCCTCCTTTGATGATTACGGTACCTAGACCCATGCCGTATACTAGTGAGAAGGTCATCCCATGGCATTATGGTGCTGATGTTTATTACCATGGGGTGAAGCAAGAGGTAAATCCTCGTCCTTCTGAGGAAGAGTTTACTGAAGACAGCAAAGGGGATGTTAATACTTTCTCCAGTGTAAGTCGAATGACTAGAAGCAAGAGGGTGTTTGGTCCTGACAATGTACAAGATGCGGAAGATGCCTCTGCAAGAGAAAAAGGCAAACAACAGGTGATGATTGGTAATCTGAGGGTTACCCCAACCAATGTGACTCAACCAATTCCAGTACCAGAAGCTTCTTCAGTTCCTGATGAAGTTGAGGAGTTGATGCGAATTATCAGGAAGAGCGATTATAGCATAATAGATCAGTTAAGTCATACCCCTTTTAAGATGTCCATCTTGTCTTTGTTGATCTATTCAAATCGTCACAGAAATTCTTTGATGAATTTTTTGAAGAACGCATTCGTGCAACATGAGATAACAGTCAATTAATTCGGTAATGTTTGTGCTAATATATCTGTCGGGAACGGTCTGGGCTTCACAGATTTTGATCTTCCTCCAGAAGGGAGAGACCACAACAAAGTGTTACATATTTCTATGGTATGCAGAGGCACTACTTTATCCCGAGTTCTGGTGGACACAAGGTTGTCTTTGAATGTATTACCCTAGTCAGCATTGATGAAAATTGATTATTCTGGTCTGGAGCTGCGTCCTAGTGATTTGATGGTGAAAGTCTTTGATGGGTCCCGAAGATCAGTGTTTGGGGACGTGGAATTACCTATCAAGGTTAGTCCTCGCACCTTCACCGCTACCTTTTTTGTGATGGACATATAGCCATCATATTGTTGTTTGTTGGGGCGGTCATGGATTCATAAAGTAGGGGAAGTCACTTCTACTCTTCACCAGAAAATCAAGTATCCAACTGAGGGAAAAGTGATAACTGTGTGCGGAGAAGAAGAATATATTGTGAGTTATTTGACATCATTTTGCTATGTTGAGGTTGAAGATGAAATACATGAGACTCCTTTTCAGGCGTTTGAGACAACTCACGCGGTTAATTTTCCTCCTCTAGAACAGAAAAGGAAGCTGGAAACTGTTATGTCTTCTCTTAGAGATGCTAGAGTTGTGGTGGAGAACGGTAACCCTGAAGGTTGGGGTCAGGTGTTGGACGTTATCCCTAAATTCAACAAATTCGGTCTTGGTTTCAGTCCAGGTCAACTGAGTGCAACTCCCAGAGCATCTGGTTTATCTGCTCCTATGAAGTTTCCCATCCTTATGCTACTCAAGAAGGATACACCAATGTAGTTGGTGACGATAGGATTGATGGTTACAATATTAAAGATTGGATTCGTCCAAGTACTCAACAATTAGACTTCTGTGGATGTTATCCATGTTTCAAGCGCTGAGGAGTAATTTTCTTGTTTTCTTTTATTATCATGACATAATTCATGCGCTCTGCCCAAGGCGTAATGAACAATTTGTGTAGGGACACCATGTTTATTTTCAAAAGTTTGTCATGAATAAAGAACGTTTTTGCATTCAAATTTTGCTCCATTCTCTTCTTTTTACTTTTCTTTAAATGAAAATGTTTCCCTTTTTACACATCGTCACTAAAACACCAAAATGTCATTTATGCAGATGCACTTCCACCACGAATTATATTGATAACGACTCTGCTATCGCTCATTATGACTTTGATAATCCGATCTATCAAGCTGAAGAGGAGGCATATGAGGATTGTGATCTCCCCGAGAAATTAGCGAGGTTGTTAAAACAAGAAGAGAAGGTTATCCAGCTGAATCAAGAGTCAATTAAGGTGGTGAATATTAGCACAAAAGAGGTAAGAAGAGAGGTCAAGAGAGGGGAAGATCTCGAGGAAAGTATGAAAGTCAGATTAATTGACCTACTCCGTGAATATTCTGATATCTTCGCTTGGTCTTATGAAGATATGCCAGGGTTGGATACATATATTGTTGTGCATCTACTACCGCTCAAGGAAGGTTTCTCCCCTGTCAAGCAAAAGCTCCGAAGAACTCATCCTGAGATGTCCAAGAAAATTAAATAAGAGGTGTAGAAACAATTGGATGCGAATTTCTTAAAAGTCATCAATTAGCTTCCATGGATTGCAAATATTGTGCTGGTGCCTTAGAAGGATGGTAAGTTCAGGATGTGTGTGGATTACAGGGACTTGAACAGAGCCAGCCCTAAGGATGATTTTCCTCTTCCTCATATTGATGTGTTGGTCGATAATACTGCTCACTCCAAAGTGTTTTCATTCATGGACGATTTTTCGGTTTACAATCAAATTAAGATGGCTCCGGAGCATATGAAGAAGACAACATTTATCACGCTATGGGGAACCTTTTTCTATAAGGTGATGTCGTTTGGCTTGAAAAGTGCGGGGGAAACGTATAAGCGTGCCATGGTACCTCTTTTTCATGATATGATTCACAATGAGATTGAGGCATATGTGGACGATATGATTGCTAAGTCTAATACGGAAGAGGAACATCTTGTTCATCTGGAGAAATTGTTTGAGAGACTGAGGAAATTCCTGTTGAGGCTGAATCCAAATAAGTGCACCTTCGGGGTGAGATCCGGCAAGTTTTTGGGTTTTATCGTAAGTTAAAAAGGTATCAAGGTTGACCCTGCTAAAGTGAAGGAGCTACAAGAAATGCCCGAACCAAGAACAGAGAAGGAAGTCTGTGTGGGGAGGCTAAACTATATTTCTAGATTTATTTCTCATCTCACGGCCACATGTGAATATTTGTTCAGTTTGTTAAAGAAATATCAAATGATAAGGTGGAATGAAGATTGTCAGAAGGCATTTGAGAAAATAACGGAGTATTTAAAGGAACCTTCGATACTCATGCCGCCGGTGGAAGGAAAGCCACTAATCATTTATTTAACCATGTTATAGAACTCTATGGGTTGTCTCCTTGGTCAACATGACGAGATGGGAAAGAAAGAACAAGCCATTTATTACTTGAGTAAGAAGTTTACGGAGTGCGAGTCAAGGTACTCATTGCTGGAAAAGACTTATTGTGCACTTTCTTGGGCTGTCAGACGCTTAAGATAATACATTTTAACTCACACCACCTACTTGATATCCAAAATTGATCCAATCAAGTACATTTTTGAGAATCCGACTCTTACAGGCAGGGTAGCCCGTTGGCAGATGATACTCACTGAATATGATATCCAGTACACTATGCAAAAGGCGATCAAAGGTAGTATATTAGCTGATCATCTTGCTCATCAGCCCATGGACGATTATGAATTGATGAAGTTTGACTTTTCAGATGAGGAAATAGTGTACATTCTGGATTGTAATATACCAAGCCCAGATGAAGGACCCGAGCCAGGATCACGTTGGACTCTTGTGTTCGACGGTGCCTCCAATTCCATGGGCAACAACGTCGGAGCTATTATCACCTCCCCTGAGGGATTCCATATTCCTTTTACAGATCGTATTTGTTTCGATTGTACTAAGAATATGGCCGAGTATGAAGCTTGCATTTATGGTATTGAAGCAACGATCGACCTGCAAATCAAATATTTGAAAGTTTACGGGGATTCCAATCTTGCTATCATCCAGATTAATGGAGATTGGGAGACTCATCATCAGAACCTGATTCCCTATCGTGAGCATGTTATGAAGTTGATTTCGTACTTCGAAGAGATCACGTTTGAACACATTTCCAGAGAAGAGAACATTCTAGCTGATGCACTGGCAACTTTGTCCTCCATGTTTAGAGTTAAATGGGCTAACGAAGCACCTTCCATTACCATCAGAAGGTTGGATGAGCTAGATTTTTTCTTTGAAGCCAATTTGGAATCAGACTATAAACCTTGATTTTATGATGTCAAAAGATATCTTGAAACACAAGAGTACCCTGAAGATGCATCCATCACAGACAAGAAGTTCTTGAGAAGATTTTCGGCCAAGTTCTTTCTTAATGATGATGTGTTGTATACGAGGCATCATGATGGTTTACTGCTCAGATGTGTTGACAAGAGAGAAGCGGCTAGAATCATTGAAGAGATACATGAGGGTGACTTCGTAACTCATTCCAGTGGGCATAACATGGCTAAAAAGATTTTTCGAGCTGGTTATTATTGGTCCACCATGGAAACTGACAGTTATAATCATGCACGGATTTGCCACAAATGTCAAGTCTATGCTGATAAAGTACATATTCCTCCAGTGCCACTGAATGTCTTCACTTCACCTTGGCCGTACGTAATATGGGGAATTGATATGAAGGGGAAGATCGAACCAACTGCATCCAATGGACATCGTTTCATTCTGGTTACCATAGATTATTTTACTAAATGGGTCGAAGTTGCATCTTATGCTAATGTCACCAGAAAAGTGGTAACTCGGTTCATTAAACATCACATTATCTATCGTTACAGAGTTCTTGAAAAGATCATTACAGACAATGGGTCTAATTTGAACAACAAAATGATTAAGGAGCTTTGCGAGTCATTCAAAATCAAGCATCATAAATATTCTTCGTATAGACCGAAGATGAATGGCGTTGTCGAAGCGACCAATAAGAAGATCAAGAAGATCATACAGAAGATGGTAGTAACCTATAAAGATTGGCATGAGATGCTGCCCTTTGCTTTACATGGTTATCGTACCGTGGTGCGTACTTCGACTTGGGCAACCCCATTTTATTTGGTTTATGGCATGGAAGAAGTGTTTCCTGTAGAAGTCGAAATTCCTTCTCCTAGGATCATGGGGGATGTTGAGCTCGATGAAGGTGAATGGGTACAAAATCGACTGGATCAGTTAGAAATTATCGATGAGAAGAGGTTGACGGCTGTATGTCATGGTCAGGTATACCAGCAAAGGATGAAGAAAGCTTTTGTCAAGAAAGTGCGGCCTCAGTGTTACAAGCCAGGTGACCTTGTGCTAAAGAGGATAATTCTTCCCCAGGGGGATCCTAGAGGCAAGTGGGCTCCGACTTATGAAGGACCATTCATGGTCAGAAAGGTTTTCTCTGGTGGAGCGATGATGCTCGCAACCATGGATGGAGAATAATTCCATCTCCTTGTGAATGCTGACGTAGTTAAAAAATACTTTGCATAAAAAAAAGAACCCACTAAGTTGAAAACTCGAAAGGGCAGCTTAGGCAAAAAGAGGGTTTCCTGGTAAATCGAAAACCCGAAAGGGCGATTCAGGAAAAATTTAGGGACTTAAAGAAAATGACTACACTCAGCATGAGTTCCATTGTTTCTTTTTCTCTTTTTCAGTCACCTGGTAGAAGTTCAGAGCCAGTCCAAGAATGTTTTGTCAGAAAGCAAGGAGACGAAAACATTAAATTCATAAGAGTTATAGCAGAGTCGGAACTTGACATTTGTGTTCACATTTCCATTTGTAAACATTTGTTTGTTTTGTTTTTGCAATTACCTATTTCTAAGATTTGTTTCCAAATGTAAATGCCTTTTTCATAGGCTGATTTCCCAAGTAAACAAAAGATCCTCTTTTATATACGTGCACATAACTTCCTTTTTACTATTTTGTTTGCAAAAATGTCCAATATTTTGATAAACATGTGCATATAGACATTGTTGGTCCTACATGAACATGATAATCTAAGTTATAATTTCTTGAAATACGGATAATAAATACAACTGTCATGCTATGCAAGGGGCATGTTAATTTTCTTCTGGATGGAATATTCAACTACTTTCTTGTGGATATTTAGCTAAGTTGTTTCATGGCCCCGTACTGGTGGCAAAGGTTTACCTCTGCCCTTTGAATGCTCATTCCTTCGGAAAGACAAACGAAAGAAAAACCATTTGCAACATATCTTCCTAATATAGAGGTCATGGGTCAGGATACTGTCAGGATTTTAGTGCATCGTCAAGATTGACAAGTCCGGATGGAGTCATTTCTCTTCCATGGTGGCATTTTCCCTGCTGCAGTTTCATGTGTATCTTGACTGTTTGTTTTAACATTGTCTGCATGTAGGAACTTGTTTGTTTTTTAGTGTCAACCCTGATGCGCTGAATATGTTTACCTTGAAGTATTTCTTTTGTTTAAACCATTCATTATCACTCTTTAAATGATTTTCGGGCATTTTGATACCAATTGTGCCAACTCTTTTGCCTATTCAAAAGATTGGAGGAAGGGTGACGAAAGTTAAAGTCGATATCTCTATTTGTATGCTTTTGAGTAGAACCCTGTTGACGATGTGCAGGCCTTGTTTCAATCCCTAAACACCAGAGATATAAGGGAGATAGACCACCGTTAACCCCTCTGAGCCTTCGAAGTAGGAGTTTCTTTTCTATTCGAAAAAACCCTTATTTTCAACCTGGGGAAGGGTAGATATTCAGTGAATTTGAGCGAGCATTCAAATTTTGGAAAGAGTGTCCTGTCTGAGGATCACCATATTTTATCCCTCACATAATGAGGCCGGGAAAAGATCAAAACCATAATGGTTATTTCCTCACAAAAATCCCGAGGTCAAGATCGAATTGATACAACAATGGTTATCCCTCGCCGACCAAGGAATGAGGCAGTCACTTTCCTCCAAAAGTTCAAAGACTTAGGGTCACACAACTTGTTTGAAGTGGAAAGTATGAATAAGAAGCAAAAAAAAAAGCCCGCTAAGTCAAAACTTGAAAACAAGTCGCTTAGGCAAAAGTTAAGGCATCCCGCTGGACTTCTAAATTGAAATTCAAAAGAATTTATCCAGGCAAAAGTTTTGGAAAGCTAAAAGGAATTTGAAAAGCCTGAAAGGCAGAAAAATATTATCTAATAAAAATCTTCATCAAAAGAAAGTCGTGTGATCGAACACCAAAAACCAAAGGTTAAGTGACTGTCGTATCCAAGAAATTATTGTAGTTCCTCAACCATCATAAACTCCTCTTGAGAGATGAATGTCCATGTCAAGATTAACTGAATTTAGGACTTGAGAACATCAAGAAGGGGGTGGGCACCAAATAACTTGAGCCATAAAAACTTTTTTCAAAAACCATGAACCAGGCCACGTTTAAACCTTTAAAAGTCCTAACTGAAACATGGGTTTAACTCGAAAGCATGCTACATATTTACATATGTCCATGTTGGTATCTTATCTACTGCATCATGTTCATTTTAAAAAATAAAAAAGAGAGAAGAAAAAGTTTTGAAATTTTACACTCTAGCTAGTGATTCATTCACAACAGAGGTGCGACATATTTTCATTCAAGGATTTTAATTTCAAGGATTACATAATTATCGCATTAGGGTTGTCATTCCCATAATAAACACCCTTCTGAATACAAAACAAGTGTTTGACATCAAAAAGAGCGTACACAATGAACATTAGTGAAGAGCTTAATTTTGTCAGGAGAAGAAGATTCGACTACTCTGTTGAACATAGGCCATTCTTGCCCTGAATGAGTGTTAATGTCAAAGTAACCCCTTACCATCCTCGATAGTGTTGATGATTGGATGAAACTTCCAAATCCCCGGTGAATTTGATGTAGTTCGACTATCTTCACGGTCTATTTTTATGGTTGCATACCAAGGATTCAGGAATCCCCAGCAAAGCACTCTTCAACACAGTTTTGTTTCCTCAAGTGAAGTTCCATTTCCTCAAGTGAAGTTCCATTTCCTCAACATAGTTTTGTTTCCTAAACAAGGGTTTCATTTCCCACATCTGATTTGTTATCTTGGTGTCACTCTCAACACGGTTGCACGCCATCTTTTCCACAGATTATAGTCTCGCCCTGATCTTCCCTGGTAACGTCCAATCTCCACTGGCACCTTTTTCATAGATTACAGTTTTGATCTGATCTTCTCCAGCAGAGTTTGCAATTTATTTTTGCTTCTTCTCTCAATATTTGTAGCATGTTTCTAACAATTGCTTAGTTTTACTCTCGATAGAGTTTCAGCCCTACAAGAATTTCTCCCCAGCCATTCCTTCTATCTTCTCTTCTCTATTGGATTTTGCATTTTATTATTGCAAGTCTTGTCATATTTTGACTTCTTGGTTATGGTCCTCTCTATTGGCCATTCCTCAGTGAAACATTTCACATTCATCATTACATTGCATCCACTAAAACGTGTATCATTTCCGTTATATGGAGCATTTCTCTATAAAATTTTTTTCAAACATGCATCGGAACATAATCCATTACTATTTCTATTTTCCCCAGTTAATTTTCTAAACTTCTTATTTTATCCCCAACGAGGTCCTCATCCTCAATATCTCTATTTCACCCCATAAAAATATACTTTTGAATGATCGAGTGTCTTCTCTTGATTGTAGTTCAGTTTTTCCCTAGCACAGTTTTCTCGGGTTTAGTCTTCACTACCCTCGTCGGTTCATTCCAATGTCTATTGATGTACCTTTTGAATACCAGTTTCATCTTGATATTCTCTTTTAACACATTTTTAGTTGTACGCCCTAATCACCTTACTTTGGGTCGAGCTTTGAGTTTCGTCTCCTCACCCGCGCATGAAATCCAATTTCGTCCTGATACTCATCTAGTTTAGTTTCATGTAACTAGTTATAATGACTCGAGTTTCGTCTCGTTTTTTTCTCACACCTTTGACAATTTATCGATTTTCATTTACCGAGTCTCTTTGTAATGCTTGTAATGCGTCCCTGGTTGAAATCAATCTCTTTTGTTCCTTGGATTCTTCTATCAATTTTCATTACTGTTTATCCACTGATCTGAGACCAGCAGGTGCTCTGAGAAACATGCGCTCTCATTACTTTGCTTTGGGTCGAGTTTCGATCTCGTCGCCTGTGCATGAAATCCAATTTCATCCTGGTACTTATCTAGTTTAGTTTCGTCTAACTAGTTATAATGAGTCGAGTTTTGTCTAGTTTTTTTATCATACCATGGACCCTTTATCAGTTTTTGTTTACCGAGTCTTTTTGCAGTGCTCTTACTGCGTCCTTGGTTGAAATCATTATCTTTTGTTCCTTGGATTCTTCTATCAGTTTTCGTTACTGTTTATCCATTAATCTGAGACTAACAGGTGCTCTGAGAAACATGCACTCTCATCACATTTGCTATGGGTCGAGTTTTTCCTCGTTACCCGTGTGTGAAATCCATTTTCATCCTGGTACTCAACTAGTTTAGTTTTGTCTTGCTGGTTATTGAGTCAAGTTTCATCTCATTTTGTTCCTCACTCCTGGGATTCTTTAGGTTCCTTCATATTTTCTATCTTAGGTTGAGAGTAGTAGGTGCTCCTAGAATCACACACTCTAGCCTTTTTGCCTCGCGTACTTTTTTGGAGTTTAGTTTTGCCTGTTCTCTGTGGTTCGAGTCTTATCTCACCCCTTTTTGTGGTCCAGTTTTATCATGGCCCATTTATTTTGAAGTTTAGTTTTGTCTACTCTTCTAAAATTTTAGTTCTGTTTAATTTTGTTAAAAATCTGCGTTACAGCTTCATTCTGACGCATGTCTTGGGAGGTCCGATTTTCATTAAACCCTTTGTTTTGCTAAATCCAATTTTGTTTGGTGTATTCTTAATCCCATGTCTGTTGGCATTCTTTATCCTTGGGAGGTTATGCTTCTTTTTCAAGAGTGTAAATGTTTGGGTTCTTTTGTATTCAATCATCTTAAACTCTGAAAGCTCAAAAGTTGTCACTTTTCTCACTTATCCGGTTAAAGATAATTGAATAGGGGTAGTTGTTACACCCAAAAATTTACCCTCTTGATTTCAGAATTTTTAGGCTTATGTTTCATCATAAACATCATATTGCATTACATTCATACATTGTGATGGGAGCAAAGTATTTTGGTTATCATGTTTTCCTCAAGCTTTGGAAGTCGATTGTATTGATAAGTTGCTCAAGGAGAGTCTTATTATCTAAAACTCATGATCTTTCAAGCCCAAAGGTTTCATATATCTCAAAATATCTTATCCACCTCATTGGATCCTCAGAAGATTGAAGATTGTGTTGACCATGAGGAGAATCACATCCTTTTGATTCATCAGTCAAAATTAGGGTTTTGGATTTAATCAGGAATTCTTGGGAGTTTTCACTTTAAACTTTTCCAATGGCCTTTATATGATCATATGCACCTAATTTTGAAGTGTTGATCATCAATTTTGAGTGGAAATGGATCAATTGATTCAAAGGGGAAAAATGGTTATTTTGGCCAAAATCAGTCAAAGTTGACCAAGTGAACTTTTGGTCAACCATCAAATAAAAGGTGTATTTTTAATATTTCAAGTTCATTTTTATCATTGGATCAAGAATATTGAAGTTTTTTTTGAAACTTGTTCATGAAGAAACCCTAAAAAGTTTCTAAATTTGGAAAGTGAGGACTTAACTTCAAAAATTCACCATTTATTCATCCTTAATCCAAAAAATGAAAATGAGGTATGCTTGGAAAGCTTAAAGGATGATATTTCATATCCTTTTGGTCTCATGTCAAAATTGTCAAGGAATCAAGACGTATGGTCTTAGGAAGTTCATGTCTCAAGGTGAAATTATAGGACATTTTCCAAAATTTGTGATTTTCATTACAATTTTTAAGGGACCTAAGTGGACCAAATGTGAGGCCGATTTCCACAATATTGAAGAGCATTGCAAGAAATTTCCAAAGAGTGCTCATTTTTGTCAAAATTCAAAAGTATGAGCAAGTTATGAACTTTGGAATTTTGAGGCATTTTATCGAAATTTGACAAGTATGCAAAATGGCCAATTCTTGAGAACTCAAATTTCAGCCATTCTATTTCTTTCTAATCTAGCCCATGACCTATTTGTGACTTGCTAAGGCCTTGAATGACATCTATTTTGTGCCCCATGGACCATGGTGTTTGCTTGCATACAAAATGCTCAAAGTTGCCAAGAAGAGCCAATTCACCAACACTCACTATATTCAATGAGTCACGACCTGTAACTTTTAGGGCTTTCTTTTCAAAGTACCAATATTTGCAAAGTACGATGGGGTTTCTTGTCCCAAACTCCATTTGAAATCTTATGTACGCAAGATACAGCTGCACACTGCTGATAAGAAGCTATGGGTTCACTTTTTCCAAGAAAGCTTGGCTGGAACACAACTTGAATGGTTTTATCAGTTAGATGGTTCTCGTATCAATACTTGGGAAGATCTAGATACTGCCTTCTACCATCAGTATCAGTACAACACCGACTTGGCGCCAACGAGGGTTCAATTGCAAGATATGACCATGGGGAAGAACGAAGGATTTAAGGAATTTGTGCAAAAGTGGAGAGACCTTGCTAGTAGGGTACAACCTCCCTTGACTGATAGGGAACACATCGACATGTTCATGGGCACTTTATATGGTCCTTTCTTTAATCTGCTGGTTGGCTGCTCTTCTTCTGGTTTGACCGCATTAATCTTAAATGGTGAAAGATTTTAAAGTGGCATTAAAAGTGGGAAAATCTCGGTGGCATCTACCTCCACTCCCAATCCTATCAAGAAACCTTTTTCTATGAAGAAGGAAGTTAAAGCTGTGTATGGGGCAAGGGCCCATACCAAGAAGAATGACCACCCGTCTGTCAATGTTGTCTGAATCTCCAATCCAACTCCTACTCCAAGACCATATGCAAATCATCAATGTTTCGAAACTCCAAGAAGATAATTTACAAGGTTAGGCATGTCACAGTCTCAATCCTTCAACATTTTCTCAAGGCTAGTTTAGTGACGTAGCGCGATCCTTCCGCCAACCCTGACACCTCGTCACCAAAGTATAATCCGAAAGCAAAGTGTGCTTATCATTCAAACATCCCCAGGCACGAGACTGACCAGTACTGGGCCTTGAAGAACAAAATCCAGGATTTAATTGATAACAAAGCTATTGAGTTTGATCCTCCTCTGACGTTGAATGTAATTACTGATCCAATGTCGAAGCATGACAAAGGTGTTAATGCTGTTGAAGATACAATTTTTATTGCCTCTATTGAAGAATTGACTACTCCGTTGAATGTAATCAAGAACAATCTGTTGAAAGTTGGGATCTACCCTGGCTGTGAAGAAGACTGCGTGTGCTGTACAAGACAACCCAATGGATGTGAAGGGCTGAAAAAAGGTATACAACACCTGATGGATAGCCATGAAATTCTGTTTAAAAAGACTCCGCCTGCCAAGAGTTTGGTTAACAAATGTGAAGACCTCTCCATTATTACCATCTCCAACAAGCCTATTAGGATCACCTCCAAAGGTCCTATTAGGATTTCAAATGAACCCACTATTGCTCCCTTAATAATTACCAGTCCCGGACCAATTCCTTACTCTTCAAAACAAAGTGGTACCATGGAATTACGGTGCTGATGTGTTCTATGATGGGATTAAACAAGATGCCTGGATTATAGAAGAAAAAGATGACAATATTGGCAACATAGCTGGCTCAAGCAAAGTAACTAGAACTGGGAGAATATTCTCACCCAATATCTCACCACCAGTTATTACAAAGACACCCATCCGCATTACTGCTGCCAAGCCAAGTACCGAGACAAGAGGGAAGGAGAAGGTTGTTGAGCCTGATGTGATTGAAGTACCTTCCAAAGACGTAGCTAATGAAGAACCCTCCGCCCGCGAGATGGACGAGATTTTGAAGATCATAAAAAGAAGTGACTTCAAAATTGTAGAACAGTTGGGGCAAACCCCTTCTAAGATTTAAATGTTGTAATTGTTGCTTTGCTCCGATGCCCATGCTCGCACATTAATCAAGTTCCTGAAAAAAGCACATGTCCCCCATGAGACAACAACAGACCAATTTGAGAATTGCGTGGCTAGCCTGACAGCTGATAATGGCTTGGGTTTTTCAGATGTTGACTTAACACCTCTCGGGAAGAATCACAACAAAGCATTACATGTTTCAATCGAGTGCAAAGGGACCACCTTAGCACGTGTTCTAGTCGACACTGGTTCTTCTCTGAATGTATTACCCAAGGGGGCGTTAGACCGTCTCGACAGTGAGGATTTAGTATTGAAGCCAAACGATATAATGTAAGGGCGTTTGATGGATCAAAGAGGACTGTTCATGGGGAAGTAGATCTTCCAATCAAAGTGGGCTCCCAAATATTCAACTCCACATTCTATATTATGGATATTCGCCCTGCCTATTCTTGTCTGTTAGGTCGCCTGTGGATTCATAAAGCTGGGGCAGTGACCTCAACCCTCCATCAGAAACTCAAATATCCAGTCAAGGGCAAAATAGTCACCGTCTGTGGGGAAGAATAGTTTATGGTGAGCCACCTTAACTCTTTCAAGTATGTAGAGATGGACGGAGAATTCATCGAAACCCCATGTCAAGCCTTTGAGGTTGTACCGCCAATGATTGCTACTACTAAATGTTCTTCTGATGAGTCTAAAGTTGTTAAGGCCACGCCAAAGATGGTTTCAGTCAAGGATGCCCGTGCGGAAATTGAAGAAGGAAATTGTGATACTTGGGGAAACTCCTCGATATCCCTTTTAAAGCAGACAAATTTGGGTTGGGCTTCGCCGTCAAAGCTCAGAAGGAAGTGAGGCGTGCTCGTGTTGGAAAGCCACCTCTCTGCATTGGAAGCCATGAAGTCAACGCCGTGGGTGATTCTGAAGAAGAAGCTGCATTTGAGGAGTGGGTGTACCCAACTACAACGGAGCTGAAGAATTGGCATACAAAGGACTTTGTGCCCATCTCCTTCATTGAGGAGTAATCTACTTGTTATTGATTTTATCAATTCAAGAACTTGTTGTCTGTAATATTTTGATAATGACTTTTAAGCCATGTGCCTAGCCCGAGGCACTTTGGTCCATTTGTCAAGGGTTTTATTTATGTTCATCTAATCATATGATCATTCAGTACATTGGATTCTTTTGCATTCAAATATTTGTGCTCATTGTCTTTCCTTTCTTTCAAATACGTTTTCAAAAATAGCCATGTATCTTACATGCACACACACACACACTCTTGCAGGTCTACATCCATTCTGGATTCTATTGCCAATGACTCTACTATTTCCGACTATGACTTTGAATGTACTATCAACGAAGCCGAAGACGAAGGCGAGGAATATTGTGACATACCAGGAGAACTAGCCAGACTTCTGTTACAAGAGGAAAAAGCTATTCAACCACATGAAGAGTCAGTTGAAGTTATCATCCTGGGTACTGAGTCAGATAAGAAGGAAATCAGGATCGACGCTAATTTGGAAAGCAGTGTTAAGAGCAGGTTGGTTTAGATGTTGCGTGATTATGTGGAAGTGTTTGCTTGGTATTATGAAGATATGCCTGGGTTGGATACCAACATCATAGTTCACCGTCTACCGACAAAAGAGGACTGCCCTCCTGTTAAACAAAAGGTTCGTCGCATGAGGCCTGATATGTCTGAAAAGATCAAAGCTGAAGTAATGAAACAGTTTGATGCAGGGTTCCTAGTTGTGACATCCTATCCTCAATGGGTGGCCAATGTGGTGCCAGTACCAAAGAAAGACGGGAAAGTCCGCATGTGCGTAGACTATAGGGATCTGAATTGGGCAAGCCCAAAGGATGACTTCCCTCTACCTCACATTGACGTCTTAGTTGATAATACTGCTCGGCATAAAGTCTTCTGATTCATGGATGGCTTCTCAGGCTATAATCAAATAAGGATGGCTCTCGAAGATATGGAAAAGACTACTTTCGTTACGCAATGGGGCACCTTCTGCTACAAGGTCATGTCGTTCGGATTAAAGAATGCAGGGGCAACATATCAAAGGGCTATGGTAGCCTTATTTCATGATATGATTCATCATGAGATAGAGGTATATGTGGATGATATGATTTCCAGATCACAAACTGAAGAAGAACATCTCGATCACCTGCACAAACTATTCGAAAGGCTGAAAAAGTACAAGTTGAGGTTAAACCCTAACAAGTGCACGTTTAGAGTACGATCTGGAAAGCTTCTGGGTTTTGTTGTCAGCAATAAAGGCATTGAAGTTGATCCTACCAAGGTAAAGGCCATCCAAGAAATTCCATTCCCTCATTCTGAAAAATAAGT
Organism: Vicia faba; assembly: GCA_948472305.1. Lineage (NCBI taxonomy): Eukaryota > Viridiplantae > Streptophyta > Magnoliopsida > Fabales > Fabaceae > Vicia > Vicia faba. Next base: position 465,960,078 of record OX451738.1, read on the forward strand.
CGGAGGATTCTTGGGTCATCTCAATTACATTTCCTGTTTCATATCACACTTAACTGCTACTTGTGAGCCACTCTTCAAACTCTTGAAGAAAGATCAGGTAGTCAGATGGAACGATGAATGTCAGATTGCCTTTGACAAAATCAAAGAATACCTACAAGAACCTCATATTCTCATGCCTCCAGTCGAAGGAAGACCCTTGATCATGTACTTGACATTACTAGAGAATTCTATGGGGTGTGTTTTGGGCCAACATGACGAGTCTGGCCGAAAAGAGAATGCTATTTATTACCTGAGCAAAAAGTTTACCAACTGTGAAATTAGATATTCACTGCTCGAGAAAACTTGTTGCGCTCTGGCATGGGCTGCTCGCCAGCTAAGACAGTATATGTTGACTCATACCACTCTGTTGATTTCTAAGATGGACCCAATCAAGTACATCTTCGAGAAGCCTGCCGTTTTCGGACGGATAGCCAGATGGAAAATGATCTTTACTGAGTACGACATTCAATACACGACTCAAAAAGCCATCAAAGGGAGTGTACTAGCAGATCATTTGGCCCATAAAGCTGTGGATGATTATCAGTCAATGAACTTTGACTTCCCTGATGAGAACATCATGCTGGTAACTGACTGTGCAAAATCTGGACCGTATGACGGACCTGAACCACCCGATGGACTATGGTATTCGATGGGGCTTCCAACGCCTTAGGTAACGGAATTGGTGTTGTGATCATCTCTACTAAAGGTTTACACACTCCTTTCACTGCCAGACTATGCTTCTATTGCACAAACAATATGGTCGAGTATGAAGCATGCATCTTAGGTATGAAAGCTGCTATTGACTTAGGATCAAGCATTTGGATGTGTTCGGGAATTCCGCCTTAGTGATCAACCAAGTAAAAGGAGATTGGTACACTAAACACCCTAATCTTATCCCTTACAAGGAACTTGTGCTATCCCTAATTCCTTACTTTGAAGAGATCACTTTTGAGCACTTCCCTAGGGAAGAAAACCAGTTGGTTGACGCCTTGGAAACCATGTCTTCAATGTTCAAGGTCAGATGGGACAATGAAGCCCATATGATTACAATTCAAATATTCGATGAACCTGCACATTGCTATAAGCTCGACACCGATGCGGAAAAGCCATGGTACCATGAGGTGATGAGATACCTTGAAGCTCAAGAGTATCCAGAGGGGGAATCTATCAATGATAGAAAGTTCTTGTGAAGATTTGCAGCCAAGTTCTTCCTCAGCAACGGGATATTGTACAAGCGCAACCATGATTCAACTCTACTACGATGTATGGACAAGAAGGAGGCAGGGGAGATTATGGAAGACATGCACGATGGTCTTTTCGGTACTCACTCATGTGGATATATGATGGCTAAGAAAATCTTAAGAGTAGGTTACTATTGGTCAACGATGGAGAATGATTGCCATCAACATTCAAGAACCTGTCACAAATGCCAAATCTACGCGGACAAGGTCCACATGCCTCCTATACCTCTAAATGTCATGACCTCTCTAAGGCCATTTGCAATGTGGGCATTGACATGATTGGAGAGATCAAGCCCACAACTTCCAATAAACACCGCTTCATTCTTGTTGTTATCGACTATTTTACCAAATGGGTCAAAGCCGCCTCATTTGCCTCAGTCACCAAGAATGTGCTAGCCAGATTCATCAGACACAGCCTCATCTTCCGTTATGGTATCCCGAAAGGATCATCACCGATAATGGGACTAACCTCAATAATGCTATGATTACTGAGATTTGCACTGAATTTAAGATCAAGCATCACAGTTCTTCTCCATATAGACCAAAAATGAATGGCGCAGTCGAAGCGGCCAACAAAAATATCAAGAAGATTATGCAGAAGATGGTAGTAACCTATAAGGATTGGAATGAGATGTTGTCGTTTGCTCTACATGGCTACCGTACTTCAGCTAGAACCTCAACTGGGGAAACTCCCTTTTCCTTAGTTTATGGCATGGAAGTTGTTTTTTCAGTAAAAGTTCAGATCCCCTCACTAAGTATTATGAATGAGACAGGCTTAGGCGAAGACGAGTGGATTCAAACGAGATTGGATCAGCTGAACTTGATTGATGAAAAACGATTAGCTTCTATTTTCCATGGTCAGACGTATAAAAAACGAATGATCAAGGCTTTCAACAAAAAGGTCAAGCGTCGAGTATATCAAGTTGGTGACTTGGTGATAAAACGAATCATTTTACCACAAGGCGACCCCAGAGGCAAATGGACTCCCACCTATGAAGGGCCATTTGTTGTCAAGAGAGTTTTCTCTGGCAGTGCCATGATGCTGACTACCATGGATGGCAAGGATTTCCCACATCCCATAAACGCGGACATAGTTAAAAAATACTACACATAAGAGAACCGTTAGGTTGACACACCTAAGCAAAATAAGGGCATCCCGGCAAACCAAAAGATTTGGGCAAAAATTAGGGATATATGCAAAAGATTGTACACCCGGCAAGTTGAAAACCCGAAAGGGCGACATGGGCAAAAAAGGGTATCCTTGTGGGCTGAAAACCTGAAAGGGCAGTCCAGGCAAAATTTAAGGATTAAAAGCGTATGACTATGTCCCGTGGAATCAACACAGTCAATTTTATCACCAAGGTCCAAGTTCAAACGGTCCAAGATCAATCCAATCAACTTCTATCAAACGGCAAGGGACATTCGAATACATTGGGGAAATAGTAGAGTTAGAAGGGAATGAGATTATTTCACATGGCTATTTGTTTTCATTCTCAATTTTGTTTCCCTTTCGATGATTTCCTCTTACTAGGATCTCCGTCTCTCTGTACAAAAAATGTCTATTCATTGGCAAAATATCAATACAAATTACTTTGAAATGAAAATTTTTTGTCTTTGTTTTGAATGTAAATTTGTCCAAATTGAATGAACATATGCATATGAACATAATTAAAAAACTATTCGGCACATGTGTCCTGCTAAGCTGCAGTAAGCATCTCTTTAATGTACATGAAATATCCCAAGAGTTATCACATCACCATTATCCCCACAAGGACGGTTGCAATAAACCTTTCCCCAACAGGTTTTATTTCCCTAACAATCATCGAGGAACCACATAACTCCCCATCCGAGTTCAAATTTCCCCAACATACAACAATCAAGACACCACGAGTTCCCCAGCTGAGCATATCATCCCCAGTTGAGCATATCTTCCCCATCCAAGGCTATTATCCCCAAACGGAGTTTATCTTCCCCAGTTGAGTGTATCCTCCCCAAGTTGAGTTTGTCCTACCCGACTGAGTCTACACTCTCCGGTTTGAATTTTCTTTCAGATTATTGCAAATCACAGGGCCACAACCCCTGATCCCTAGGAAACCAGTCAGCAAAGCCTTTACTATTTCCAAAAGATTCTATGAAGCCTGGATCCGACCAGATATTAACACAATTTTCAAGTTATTACTGAAGCCTAGACCCGACCAGATAATAGTTTGAATTCTTCAATTACTGAAACTTGGGCCCGACCAGATAACAAATTTGAATACCTGAAACCTGGATCTGACCAGATAACAGTTGATCTTAATTTCAAGATGCTATGAAACCCAGACCCGACTAGATAATAGTCTAACTCTTAAAATATTTAGAAGAACTTGAACTCAATCCGACCAAGGTTTAATTTCTTTTTCCCAGTAGAGTTTTCCTCTACCCTAACAAGTTGTCGTGAAGACTGGATCCGACCAGATAGCAATTACCCTCGGAGATTCGTTGTGAAACTTGGAAACCGACCAGATAACAACTAAATCCCCAAACAGTTTATTGTGAAACCTGGACCCAATCAGATAGCAATTGACTTCATCAACCTCAAAAATCGGCAAAGCCTAGACCCGACTAGGTAACATTTTTTCAAACAGTTTATTGTGAAACCTGGAGTCCGACTAGATAACAACTAACTATGATCCCCAGAGAGACACTATGAAGTCTGGACTCGACCAGATAATAGTACAACTTTCCAAACACCATGAAGCATGGACCCGACCAGATAGTAGATACCACTTCAAGTTACTACGAAGCCTGGATCCGACCAGATAACAGTTAACTTCCGCATCCCCAACAAGTTGTTGTGAAGCCTGGATCCGACCAGATAACTATTCAATCTCAAGAAAATTTTCTGCAAAGCCTGGAATCTGACCAGATAACAGTTAATTCGTCTTTTTCCCCAGTAAGTTACCGTGAAGCCTGGATCCAACCAGATAGCAGTTGACTACTTCATCCTAAGAAAATTTTGAAGCCTGGATCTGACCAGATAACAATTGACATTCAAGAGATATTCTCCTCTGAAAGCAACCTTTCGACAAAGTTTGAAGATATGCATATTCTTCATCCCCAACGACAATCAGGGATTCAATCTCCCAGAACTTTCTCAGCAGCAGTCAAGGATTTACTTTCACGGACAAAAACATACATCTCACATTCATACATCATAGCAAGTACATACCATATGCATTTATCATAATACTGTATCTGGTGAACATCATGCAAGCATTTGCATTTTACTAACTCTTTTTCTCACAGGTAAAACATCAAGTTTTAGTATAAATCAACAAGAGATTTGTGCTGATACTTCTTACAGTGTTTACCAACATTCCTCCAAATGGCATCTATAAGCCCATTCAACATCCGTCTTTGAGTGCAAATTTCTGGGCACTTTAGTGTTCAATCATCTTTCACCTTCAAGTCACAAATGGCGGATCCGCCAATCTAACTCTTCGTGTTTAAGAAGATTGAACAGGGGCATCTATTGTACCCCAAAATTTTCCCTCTCATTTCTCAAATATTCTCTCATAAGATCTTCTATGACGTCAAGTTTGCAGCAGTGATACATCAATTTAGGTTTGGAATTGACCCAAGGGCAAAAGGGTCAATTGCATACTAGAAAGTCAAACTTTGACTTTTTGGTCAAACATTACATTTTAAAGATCAAATTTCATCAAGACATTCAAGAATATGAAACTTGGTCATCAAGAAATCAAAAAGTCAAATTTCATCTTTGAAAAGTCAAAATTTCAAACTTAGAAAGTTTTCTAAGTGTTGGAAAATTCATGTTTTTTTCACAACTTTATGCCAAATTTCCAACATGATGCAAGATGATTTAAGGGAAATTTCCAACATGAAAGTTGTATATCTCAATGAAATCTAAAAAATTATAGGGCAAAACTTTCCCTAGAAATTCTTGGATTTCAAGTTATGAATTCATGAAATCATGGCATTTTTGAATAAACACTTAGAGAAATTTTCAACAGTTTTGTCAGGGTTTTATCCCAACTTCTTGGCCAATTTTCACCAAGTTCCAGTTTGATTTAACAAAAGTGGCTAACATGAAAGTTATAGAGGGTGTTTCAAGCTTTCCAAATCATTAAAGAGCATGAATTTATCATATTTGAGCTAGGAGATTCAAGGATCTGAAGTTGGACATTCATTCTTAATTTACAAGGCAGATTTGTGATGAACAAGGAACCAAATCTTAGCCATGATGCATAATCTTCACTTTGCAAGCCTCTTGACTTGCAAATCTATCCATAATCAGATGTTTACACAATTGATTAAACCATTATCCAAGTGGTTTAAGTATTGTCCATTGCATCTTTCCATTTTTAGAACAAAGGCACCATTGCCATTCTTGCAAAGCTCACTTTAATCATAAAGTCAATTTCTTGAGCCTCTAACTTGTTGTTCTAATCACACTCAACTTCTACAAGTCAGAACAAACATGTTTAAAGTGATCAACCATTTTAGATAGCTTGGTACAAGCATTGGAACTATAATCTTCAAGTTTGCTTCATGTACAATCTAACCTAGCCATAACATGTGATTCAAAATCTGAGTTTTGTTTCAAGTCTCAAACCTTATCTATAAATAGAGAGGCCAATCACAAGAGAAAGAGGTTAGAAAAAATAGAGAGAAAGGCCATAAAAATAGAAGGGGAAACTAACACTCAAACTCATTTTTGCTGTCAAAAAACCAGATTTGTACACAAAACCTCCATTTTTGAGCTTTAAAGTCCAAATCTTTAAATCTCATACCTTGCAAGTTTTCTCCAAACAAACTATCCAAAAACCTCATATAAACCATATAGAAGTTGTTCAAACATAAGAATAACTTATGTAATATCATTACCACCATCTTCTAAACTCAAAAAATATACATTGCAACTTGACTCGGTTGGAGCAGTTCAACCATTTTCAGTACAAATGGAAGTTGGAGTTACTTCAAGAAGGTTCAAAGGAGCTCAATCAATCACCACTTTACACTCGGAAACATCCGTACGTGTTCTAAAGCTTTCTCTTTGAGAGACGAGAGGCTGACACGGGTGCCCGTGTCACATAACACGGCCCGTGTCAGCTTAGTTGGGTTGAAAAAACATGATAATATGCAGGGACAGAGGCTGATACGGGTGCCCGTGTCAAACGACATAGCCCGTGTCAATATTACTGGTGCGTACATGAGCAAAAAAAGATGAACAGGGGCTGACACGGGCACCAGTGTCACGTGACACGGCCGTGTCAGGTTGGATGGGACCAAAAAAATGCATAAAAGTCATGGACAGGTCCTGACACGAGTGTTCGTGTCCACTGACACGACCCGTGTCAACTCGGGCACCAAATTTCTTGATTTTTTTAATAGATTTTTGAGTTTATTTTGGACATGTTATGTTGCTTGGAAATGACCTAACTTTATAAAACATTTTTTTTCAAATGAAACTTCAAAAACAATTTTCTAAATATTTAACTTAGACTTAGGTTTTTCTTCAATGAAATTAATTACAAAACCTTTTGCTATAAAAAACCCTAAAAAACAATTTCTCTCACTTTACATCTTCTTGCATATTTTATTATTTTTGCATTATAAATTATGTAATTGTCAAAGCCTTGTAATAGTAATTAGGGTTTACTTTACTTGTCATCCCCATTTGTAAATTTATATCCCCCATCCCCAAGTGATGTAATAGCGTAGTAATTTTACTTTCCGCAATTTATCGCTTTCATATAATGTTAGTAATTAGGGTTTGTATGGAAAGATAAAACCAACAAGTAGATAACCCTAATTCAAGATAAACAAGCATGTAAATCAATACATTTGCACACAAGCACCCCGAGGGTAAACTACACTTGTTGCCTTACAAAAATGGCCATGTTATGCATGTGGGATACCTTAGCAAAAGCAATCAAAAATATAAGATCATAGTCCCTCGATGACACTATCAATGTTGCCTTTCAAAATGATCTTAGTACCTAAAAGAAATGCTAATATATCTTACAACATTGCTAATCATAACTATGCGATGACCCTTGCCCGTCCCTTTTACATCCAAAGATAGGGTTATTTACCAAATCAATGGTAAGATAACAATGTCAAAGGAAAGAGGAAATGAATATGAAAGACTTTTGAGTAGGTAGAAAGTTCCTAGTTACTTGCTCAATTTCAAAACAAAAACATCCTTGCTATTTTCAAAAATAAAAACCTACACTTTCAAACATCTTACAAACTTGAAAAACATTTTCAAAAGATCAACACTTTGTATACATTCTTACAAACGAGAATCATTACAAAGTTTGCCTAAACGATGGCATCTTTACAAAATACTATCAAAAACCACACAAATCACATTTTTAAACAAAAGCAAGTGATCTAGCAAGTAACTAAGAGCCCATGGAAAACCATGGATGAAAAGGGTGCTAATACCTTCCCTTTTCATAATCTACCCCTCAAACTCAAGAAAACATCTCAAAGGTCTTTCCTGTTCTTTTTAGCCTTTCCTTTTGGATATAAGAAAATTCGGTGTTGACTCTTGCTAACCGCAACATTTGCTATAAAATGCAAAACACCCAAGTCAGTTCTCCCACCGTATCACAGATGGGATTTTCATAAAGAGAGAAATCCAAACCAAAAGTCAAAAAGGCTCTTTTAAGAGCATTAAAAATCTTTAAATAATGAGGAGTCGACTACATAAGCATGTCGACCATGGTTGATTTCACAGGTAGGCGACCATGGTTTTGTAAGCGCCGTCGACCAGAGAAAATTTTATGGTGAATGGATTGGGCCCAGGGAGGTGAAAAACCCGAAAGAGTTAAAAGGTCCATAAGCGCCTAAAACTCCTAAGGTGAAACATTATGGAGGGAGAACATGGGTTCTACCACAATGGAGAACGTGGGTTCATAAAATTAAGTTCAATATAGAAAATGGGTTCGTGGGAGGAAGTTATGAAGAACACGTGGCATGCAAAGAAACGAAGCCCACTAGAAAGTAGTTTATTTATGTGTATTATAAAATAAAGCACTTAGTGCACTTTTGTAAAGGGTTAAACTTTTCACATTCCTGCACACTAGTCGTTCAAAGTAGCCAAGCGAACTAGTGAAATGAGTTAGTAAAAGGTAATGTATGTTTGAACCAACTTATTTTACAACTTTCTTTAATGTTATGTCATTATCTTTTAAAACCTAAAACACTTTTCATCTCCTTTAATTTGTCTTTTTGTCCATATCTTATGCAATTTAAAGCGTTTGGCTCCGGTCGAATGCATCCTTTTTGAAAACGCTTTGACTATGCTCGCGAACTGAGGCACTACTCTGAGATTTTTTGTTCGATCTCGCATGTAAACTTGTTTTCAAGAGACCGGCGTTGTTTACCAAATGCATAGGTAAACAAATTTGCACTCCCAGTGGGACAGTGCTAATAATTTTGCGTATAGATTTACAAAATTCTTATAGTTAGTGTTTGTATGAATTTAAGAAGTGGTAAACTTTTTTATAATTCTAGAATGCCATACTCTGACACAAACATCGCACATACACAAATATCTACACAAAATGTGGGTGTCATACCAGTAAGTACCACAACTCAAAGAGCGACAATTTTATCTCCCATAAGATCGACAACAATTCATGGTTCAGTGACGACAGTCACAATGACAGAACCTAGGCACGGGGTATCACCATTTGACCCAAATCGAACACTCTTTCTAAGGGGTCCAAGGTCATTATTTGTCTCTCACCAATATGGTATGCCTTATTCCATGATTGATATCGCACATAAACTTGTTTTCAAGAGACCAACGTTGTTTACCAAATCCAGAGGTAACCACCTTGTTTAAGGTTAACTTGTATAAACTGATTGTGTAACTTTTCTTTCTTAGCTTGCCTATCTTTATGGTTTGTGTGAATAGTTTTTATAAGCAAATTTTTTTTGAAAACTTAATTCAAAACCCAGTTTCTTGTGTTTTTCTCAACCTTCAATGACATTAGGACAAACTAAAACACTAACACTTTACTCCCCTTTTTTAGCCAAAAATTGACAAAAATAGAGTAAATGTAAATAAGAATGGAATCAAGAATGCATGCAAGCATAAACACAAATAGAAACACACAAATCTCAGGCGGAAACAAACATATGGAAGAAAACAATCTCATTGATGGAAACACATCATTGAGTTACAAACAACAACACATAAGTGCATACAAAAAATAGGTCTTAACCCCTTACACATAATGTTATGAAAACAAACAAACAAAACTCAAACTAACAAGAACACAACTTCTTAAGCACTAGTGCTTCTAGCTTTTTCTTCATCTTCACTATTGTCCTCACTTTCATAATTATTTCCACCTGAAGTGTCTTCTTCCTTTCCATCTTTATTCTTACCAGTCACATCTTTTCTTTCCTCCAAGGATTTGATAATCTTTTCAAGTTTGATTTTTCTCAGTGCATGTCCTGATGGATTCACCAAATTCATTGCAAGTATTTATAAGTTCAACAATCATTCCAGCTTCTGAGGAGAGACTTGAAGCCTTCTTTCCAGATGTTATGACAATATCTAGAACATGTGTCCCTGTGAATAGCTTGTAATGCAAGGACAAATGAGCTTTACTCTTGCTAACTTTATCTAAGTTGTTCATAATCCCTGGATGCTGACTTAAAATTATGCCATAGATGAGAGTAGGAAATGCAATGGGCATTTTCACAACATATGAATGAGCATGCTTGATGGTTCGTTCAAAGATGTAAGTCCCAAAATCAAATTTTATTTTAGTTCCAACTATATAAAGGAACTTTCCTAGCCCTGCAACTATTGAGGAGGTGTGATTAGTAGGAACCCACTTGGGAGCTCCTATCCTGTTCATCACAACATATTTTACACTTAGATTAATCATAAACAGTTTCTTTGGCCATTAAGTCACTTTTCCTGCAGTGATCTCTTTTCATATAGTACTGTCAATTATCTCAACTTCACCTTGCTCATCATCACATATTCCCAAATACATGTTAATAAATATAAGAGAGAACTCCATACATTTATCTCTGACAAATGTCTTTATGTAATCCCTGCTTCTATTATTGTTATAATCTTTAGGAATGTTTACTATGAACTCCTTCACAAGTGTTTCATAACATTCTCCTAATCCATCCACAAACTTCATTAGTCCCGCTTTCTCAATGAGAATTATCACTTCTTTGCATTCACGAGCATCTTTGCCCAATTTTATTTCTAATGAAAGCCTTCTATGAATCACAAATCACCATTTCTCTATATTCTCAACATCAAGAAAATAAATATTACCAATTTCTACTTTAGGAATATTGAGGGGAACCTTTTTACGTGTTACTATTTTTCTTGCAGATGAAACAATGTCTTGAATATTGGGTCCAACATCTTCCTCATATTCCGAGTCACTAGATGATTTTTATTTCCTTTTCAATGATTTTTTCAGCCCACCAGAAGTTTATACTTTGCTCCATCTCTTACCAGGACCAGCAAAATGACTCTTCTTCAAAACCTTTTGGAGATTTCTTTTGGATTCAACAACCTTTCCTTTTATATTTTTCAACCTTTTTTCTATTCTAGGAGTCAATTTTATAACAATTGGTTCATCACCAGTATCCAAATAATCAATAACAACAATATCAATATTTTCATTATTGTTCATAGTAGAATTCTCCTCTTCTTTGTTAGAATTAGTTTATTCTCCTTCCGAAGACACATGACCTTCATTGTCTTCCTGAACTATTCCTTCTATAGGATGTTCAAAACACTCAATAGGGTCAATTTCTTTGACATGTTCTTGAGTGGAATGATTTGGTTGTGTCAAGGATGTTATAACATCTCACACATCATTAGGGTTGATACCTAAGATAGTTGAGACTATTCTACGAATGCTTCCATTAACAGAGATAATATAAGTAATATTAGGATTACCTTCTGGTTTCTTGACAATATCCTTTTTGCTAGAAATTTCAGCATTTGATTCAAAATCAGGAATTTTAGAGGACTCTGGATTAATAGCAATACTGGATTTTTCATTCTTACCATCACTAGTATCCTTAGGGATGGATACAAAAGGAGAGTATATACTTATCTTGGATGTTGCACCCATCTTCATAATGAATGTCTTGGTCCTCGTCTTTGTTGGAACATATGGGAGGATGGTAGTGAGAGGAACAACATCAATGGGGCTCCACATGTTTTCACTAGAGGCTGAAGAGCTTGACATTTTGAGATTTGATAGAACTTGAGATGCTCGAAGAATGTAGGAGCACATGAAAAGTTTAATTGTTTTCTTTAACTTAGAGTGAACAAGGAATGTGGATGGTAATAAATAGTTTGATAACGTGTAGTGGGGGATTATATGGTTATGCAATGTTTTTCCTAAGATAGCATGCATCATTGATTGGTGAAAATAATTTCTCTCACAATAGTCTATTTTTAAAAGAGTGTTGGAGATTTCTGACTGTTGGTTCTTGGTAGCCTGGTATTCACAATTCAGTTTGACATTGCACTCTTTTTACCTTTGAAGCAACTAATTCATTTGAGCCCATTTTCATCTATTTTCTATAGATATATTCAAGTTCATACCTTTATAGTTCTATTTATCTTATTTGATTTCAACTTCCTTAATTTTTGAAAATGTAAATAGAAAAAAGACATCCTCAGACAAGTTTCTAGTAGAGGTACAAGTTACAGGACTATTAACAACATCCTTGTTTTTCAATTTTTTATTATATCTGTTATAGAGTTATCTCTAGATTGATAAGAATATCTAGGACAACCATACAATCTAACACTTAAAAGTTTTATGTGACCATGTTTACCATAATAGTGCCATTTCCAGGGAAGATGTTTACTTTAGTTTGAGTTCTTTGTAACTTGGGAAGATGTTGGAGCATTGGGTCAGACATTTCTATTCCATTTTTTAACCGCAAGCATGTTTTGTCACATATGCTCCGTGTTTGTCATTCAAGGACATATAGTTATAGCCTATACTAGTGAATCTGTGAGTGCAACTTCACCATTAGATGTTTTGCACGATGTCAAAACTAGGAAAACTTAGCATTTATGTATATAGGACAATATCTCTAAGTCATGTGGAACTCCCTTTCATTAGAGGTCTTAGGAATAATTTAAAACTAGTGTAAAATTGGTCCCAATCATGAAAAACCAGTTTCTGCACAAAAAATATGTTTATGTGTCTACCTGAAGTTTGCATGTGTCGACACATAAAATAAGATTTTCTGAAATTTCTTAAAAGCTTCAGTATGTGTAGACATATACAATTTATGCGTCAAAAAATGTACTGCATTATTAAAGCATGTAGCTATTGTTTTGAATATATCGACACATAACCTTTTCAGGTCGGCACATACAATTTTGTGGGTCATTTTTTCATAATTTTTTCATTCTAAAACTTCCATATTTTGCCTAAAAAGTTCGCAACTATAAATATATCATGTTAGAACAAGATTTGGTTCTGCAGATAATCTCTTAGTTTTGATGATAACAATACATATATTTTATATGTAACAATTTTATGCTCAAATAGTTCTTTAGGTGTGCAGATAAAACATTCAAATTGATTCAGGATTATAGTATGAAGAATCATCAGAAATGTGTTTAGCTCGCCTCAGAAAGAACATTAAACCTAGTTCTGATGTAACATCAGTAGTTCTAATAAATGTTAAATGTTTTCCAGAAAGTGATCCACATGTACTTCTCCAGATAAGTTGTTGCTTCAAAAGTTAAGTGTGTCCAGAAAAGAATCTACAATGAAGATCAGAAATCAAGATAAAGTGATTCTCAGATAAAGCTTTTACTTCCAGCTCATATATCAAGAAACCGTTTATCAGATAATTTGTTGCTACATGTCTGAAGACAAGGTTCTGGTTCTGATAGATAATAATATTTTTGTAAACACTACAATCAAACGTCTTTTGGAATATTTATCACTTCTTAATAGAAACATTCCATCAGAATATTAAGAACAAAGACGTGATCTCTTATGTGCTCTCTCCTACTTCAGATTAGAAGTATCTCAATATAAGAGAAGATCATAAACTTACACAAGAAGAATACAGTACAACGTACAACACCTTTTTCCTTTATTTGTGTAGAACGCACTGTATGGATAAACTTTTGAAGTTCCCTTTGTATCCCACGATCATACGCTACCATGGTAGCAGGCGGCTTGGTGAAAGCGACATTTTCCAATAGTCTCCTTTTCTCAGCCTATATAAACAGATTACTACTTCACTTGATAATAACAATTTTGGACCAACAATTTGGAAACTATTCAAAATATCAAGGAATCAAAGTTATTGTACAAAGAAAGAAAATAAAAGATAGAAAACATTCAAAAGATATTAAAGAACACAAAGAGTTGTTTCTTAGATTTGTTTTAAATTATTTTCTATAAAAACACAAGAGTTGTTTATCATTATTGTGTTATTTATAATTGTTGTATATATAAGAGTTGTTGCTCATATTTGTGTGTAAACATTTGTTCTTCATTTAAGTGTTAAATCTTCTTTTTAGAAAAAATCTTGTTAATACTTTTTGATTGTAAATCTTTCTAGAGTTGTTTCCTCGAGTGACTAAGTTGTAGTTAGAATTACTTGAGAGGGATAATATGGTTTTATAAACTCTTAGAGGTTGTTTTAATCTTTCTAGATTATTGGATTAAGTCATTTTCTAAGGAAAAATCACCTTGGCGGATGGACAAGAGTAGCCTTTTCTAAGGTGAACTTGTATAAACCAAATGTGTTACTTTTCTTTCTTGTTTAGTTATCATTGTTTGTTTGTGAGAAATATTTGCAAAATAAATAGTTTTTGAAAACCCCAATTCGTACCCATCTTTCTTGTGTTTTTCCAAACCTCTAATTGGTACAAGAGCTCCGACTCTGTTATTGATTTTCAAATCAAACTCTTAATCGTGAAGAGAGATCCACTGTGAGAAAAACTTCTATGGCTACTGCTCATACAAACGAAAGAGATGGTTACAGTACTAAGCCTACTATTTTTGATGGAGAGAAATATTATTATTGGAAAGATATAATAGAAATCATATTTCTAGGCTATGATGTTGATCTTTAGGATCTTGTCATTTTTAGTTAGGAAGCACCTGTATATGCGATTGGTATTCCCCTTCTCAAAAACAAAATGAATGATGATCAAAAGCGTGTGCTCAATAATCATCATAAAGCTACAACTATTCTTCTCAATGTTATATCTCACAATGAATATGTGAAGATCACTAATAGAGAAACAACAAAATTTATTTTTGATTCGTTAAAAATGACACATGAAGGTAACACTCAAGTCAAGGAGAATAAGGCTCTGGCCTTAATCCAAAAATATGAAGCCTTCAAGAAAGAAGAAGAAGAAACCATTAAAACCATGTTCTGAAGGATTCAAACTTTGGTTGCAGGACTTAAAGTTCTAGAAAAGGTTTATTCTATAGATGATCATGTTAAAAAGATCAACAAAACACTTCCTAAGAAATGGAGATCTATGGTTACTTCTTTGAAGTTGTCTAAGGATATAAACAACCTATCTCTTGAAGTGTTGGTTAGCTCTTTTAGAAGTCATGAAATAAAGATAGAGGAAGATAAGCCCCAGAAAAGAGGAAAGTCTATCACTCTACGATCAAGGTTAGAACGAACCAAGGAAGAAAATTGATGATTGTTCCAAGCTGAAAAAGTAGAAGATTCTGAAGATGAACCTTCTAATGACGAAGATGAATTGTCCCTTCTTTCCAGAAGAGTCAAAATATTCTTGAAGAAAAGGCAAAGAAACTTTAGAAGACCCAAAAGCAGATAAGATCATTCAAAATCATCTGCAAGAGGAAGAGCATGCAAAGATGTTACTTGCTACAAGTGCAAAGGAGCCTAGACACTACAAAAATGAATGTCCAAAGCTTCAGAAATTAGAAACCAGAAAAGAAATCTCCAAGAAGAATGCCTTCAATGGAAATAAGGTTTCATGGCAACATGGGATGAATCAGAATATGAAGAATCAGAATTTGAAGAGGAGCGCGCTAATGTAGATTTCATGGCCACTACTTCAAACGAAAATGTATCAGAAACTGAGTCAGACTTAGAAGAGGTATATTATGATCTCTCTCGTGCTGAACTAGAATTAATTTTATTTGAATCTATGAGTAGGTATTAGAAACTTCAACTAAAATTCAAGAACAATAAAAAAAGTTCATGAATCTGAAGTTGAAGAATATGGTAAGATGATTTTTACACTTGATAATTTCATTACTTCATGACATTTTTTCACCAAGATGAAAGATGATTTAAAGAAAACTTTCAACATGAAAGTTGTATATCTTGATGAATTCTACAACTTTATATTAGTGGATTGATGTTCAAAAAATGCTTAGATTTGAAGATATAGGCTCATGAAGTCATGACATTTCTGTATAAACACTTAGAGAAATTTTCAACAAGTTTGATCAGATTTTTGTCCCAACTTCTTAGCCAATTTTCATCAAGTTCCAATTTGATTTAGCCAAACTGGTCAACATGAAATTTTCAGACAATTTTTCAAGATTTCCAAAACATCCAAGAGCAAGAATTTATCATACTTGAGCTAGGAGATTCAAAGGCATGAAGTTGGGCATTCATTCTTGAATTACAAGTCATTTTGGTGAAGAACACATAACCTAATCGGCATGCTATGCTGCATAATCTTGCTTTGGAGGCCTTCTAAATTGAAAATCTCACCATAATTTAATGTTTACACAAACTTTTGAGCTATGGTCCATTTTATTTAAGCATTGTCCAAAGCATAATTCCATTAATGGCACAAAGTTAACACTTCCATTTTTGAAAACATGCTTTTGCAAAATGTCAATGCATTGAGCTTTGTAATGGTTATATTGGATTACAAGAAAGCTCAAAAGCATGGAGAAAACCCTCTGCATCCAACAACTTCAGAACATGCTTTAACTTGAAACATTGAAACTATGAAAATTCATCCAACTTGGTTTTTAACTTTCAACCAAACGATAACATGTTATCTTGCAAATTTTATTACTTCAACCTCCCAAACCTCTTTCCTATAAATAGAGAGATTAATTGCAAGATAAAAAAAGAGATGAACAATCCCTCAAAACCCCTTTACTCTCAAAAAACCAGAATTGACCACAAAACCTCCATTTTAAACATTGAAGTCCAAATCTTTGAATCTCTCAAACCTTGCAAAGTTTTGTCCTAACAAATCATCCAAATACTTCACATACATCATATATAAGTTGTTCAAACATAAGAACAACTTATGTGCCATCATTATAACCATCCTCCAAACTCAAAAATAGTACCTTGCAACTTGACTTGGGTGGAGTGATTCAACAACTTTTAGCATAATGTGAGGATTGGCATAACTTCAAGAAGGTCAATGGCAGCTTAATCAATCATAATATTGCACCTGGAACAGCTAGAAGAGGCTTCAGAATTTTCTCCAAGAGAGGTAAGTTTCCTTAAACTTTGATATCCTTATCCATACATCATTTGTTTTCATTTTCAAAAGAATAAAAGAGGACAAATCAAGTCATAAGAGTGCAAACATTCAGAAGTTTCAAAGAAAATGATTCAGGAGCCCTGACATGGGTGGCCGTGTCACCTCACATGGGCTGTGTCAGGGAGAAAATGTGCAAAAAAGGGGGCAGATGCTAACACGGGTGCCCGTGTCACATGACACGGCCCGTGTCAACACAGTTGGGACTGAAAACGTGCAAAAGGATAAGGCAGGAGCTGACACGGATGCCCGTGTCACACGACACGTCCCATGCCAATTCAGATGGGACAAAAAAACATGCATAAGGAAATTGGAAGATTATAACACGGGTGCCCGTGTTCGGTAAAACGGCCTGTGTCAGCCCTGGCTCCAGAAATCCTAATTTTGAGATTTTTGCTATAATTTTGGATCGTTAAGGTTACATTGGACATTTTCCATTGCTGGGAGTTGACACTAACATTAAAAATTATTTTCTAAACAAATTAAATTAGACTTAGGTTGTATTTTAATTAATTTAAATTTTATGTTTTGATTAGATATTTCATTAACTTTTTTTAAATTAAAATCAATTGGTTACTTATATTAACTACCGAAACATATTTTCTACCAAAAAAACCTTTAAAAAAAATTCTTTTTTCTACTTACATTTTGTACATTCTATTTTTATTCATGTTCAATGGTTTGTAATAGTAATTAGGATTTTATTGCTCTCCTCCCCTCATTTATAAACTTGTAACCCCCATTCCCAAAGCGTTTTAATAACGTAGGACATTTAAATTCCACAATTTATCACTTTCCTTATTATTGCTAGTAATTAGGGTTTGTATGATAAGATTTAAAATCAAACATTAGACAACCCTAATTCAAAGACAATATACTTGAATACAAAACACTTTGCACACTTGCACCTCTAGGGTAACCCACACTTGTTTCCTAGGATTTAGACAGTCATGTCTCTCGAACATGGGATGTTTTAGCAATGACCCTCGATTATAATATTGTAGTCCCTCGATGACCCATCGATGTTGTTTCGCTAAACGATCTTAGTCCCTTATGAAATTTGCTAAAACGTCTTACAGGTTTCCTTCTATGACTGTACGACGACCCACGTTTGTCCCTCACATCCAATTATAAGGCTTTCTACTAACTAATGGTAGAATAGCACTATCTAGAGGAGGAGGGAAAGAATAAAGACTTTCTTTTAAATAGGTAGAACTCTCATAGTTGCTTTCTCACAAATATTTCAAAACAAAGATCTTTCAACACACCAACACTTTCTTGAAATATTTTCAAAGTCAACACTTTGTATGCATTCTTATAGAGACGGGAATCATTACAAAGTTTTCCTAACGATGACAATTTTTTCAAAATATTTTCAAATAAACACATTCACAAAAGCATTTCAAAAGTGAGCTAGCAATTAAGATCCAGTAGAAAACTACGAATAAAAAGGGTGCTAACACCTTCTTATAATACGGTGGGAGAACTGACTTGTCTATTTTGTGTTTTATTGCAATTGTTGCGGATAGAAAGAGTCGCCACAGATTTTTCTTTTATCCAATAAGGAAAGGTGAAAAGAATAGGAAAGACCTATTATAGATTTTGAGTTTGGGGGGTAAGTTATGAAAAGGGAAAGTGTTAACACCCTTTTCAACCGTAGTTATCTACGGGCTCTTAATCGCTTGTTAACTTTATTTGTTTTATGTGCATGTGATTTTGAAATGCCAAATAGCAAGGAAGTTTGCTTTATGATAACTCTTATATCAGTCCTCAAGAGTGTTGATAAAGCATTTTTTTAAATTTTTTTGAAAGTGTGAGGTGTAAAAAAAGGTTTTAAGTTGTGAGCAAGCAATTAACAGTAACTACCCACTGAAGGTATTTTTTGTATTTTTCTCCTCCTTTGGATAGTGTTATCCATACCATTAGTTAGCAGGAAGCCCTATCTTTGGATGTTCGAGGGACATGCGTAGGGTCGTCGTTATGGTCATTGAAGGCAACAGGTAGGGATACCTTTAATAATTTGAAGGGACTGTCATCATATATATTCATAGGCAACATCGAGGGACAAGATCATATACCATAGGAAACTTCGAGGGACATCAAGGGACCATGATTTTTATGATGATTTGTAATTGACAGTTTTTGCTAATGGTATCCCTAGGTTCGACGGACATGACCATGTATTCGTAAGGCAACAAGAGAGGTTAACCCTAGAGGTGAAGTGTGTGAGTCATTCAGTTCATTTAACTTACGATTAGGGTTAGCTAATTATTTCTTTTACGTCCTACCATACGATCCTATTAATCTAAGCAGTAACAGTAATAATAAAACAGTAAAGCAGAAAGAAACGTCCTAAGCTATTATAGGGCTTCAGGAAAGGGGATACAAACCATAAAACTTGGGGGTAAAGACAATAAATAAACCCTAAGTTAAGCTATTACAAACTTTGAGCAGATACGATAATTAAAAAAAATAATACAGAAAGTAATAAACGCGCGAAAATTGAAACGAGAACATGTTTGAAACCCTAAAAATCTAATTATTTAATTTTAATATTTATTGAGAAAGAGATTTGAAACTTTAACCTAATTCTAATTAGTTTTAATTAATAAAATAAGGTCAAAATCATTAAATCAAATAATTTACCAAAAAAATTAAATTAAATTAAATTAGAAAAACCCTAAGTCTATTATTATTTTTGTGATTTTCTGATTTTATTATTAAAATAAAATTGGTTTTAAAAGCAATATAAAATAATTAAATAAATAAGAATAAAATCGAGAAAATAGAAGTTGGGCCTGATGTTGTGAAGAAAATTGGGGGTGCACGCTAGAAATTTGTTAGGCCCAACTAAAGCAAGCCCAAACACCTGCGCGCTTCAGTGCTGCTGGCTCTTTGAGGGTCTAGTGCGGGCGCTTAAATCTGGGGCATTTGATCTGATGCTGTGATTCTTTGATGGTGATGATCTAGTGACACATGGTGTACACGCTTGGACCTGGGGTATTGGATCTGCAGGAAACAAATAGGAGAGAAATAAATTGCAAAAGGACTAGATCGAACCCAACCCCCTTTAGACTAATGCCCTATCACGCTTTGCCATGCCAATTGAACTGCACGCTTCAACTGTTAGCGAAATAACAAGAAATATATATATATATATATATATATATATATATATATATATATATATATATATATATATATATATATATATATATATATATATATATATATATATATATATATATATATATATATATATATATATATATATATATATATATATATATATATATATATATATATATATATATATATATATATATATATATATATATATATATATTAAACATGATATCTGTACCGGCTAGATGTTGGAGCCCTAACTTCGGTCGTCTTTCGGTCGTCTCTTCCATCAAAACCAGGAAAATAGACACAAATAATGATCCAGGGGGACCCAAATCCCCTAATTCAGGGCCTGTGGTCTCAATGGAAGCAATTTCGTTGCTAAAACTGGCTGGTTTAAGCACTATTACGCAAATAGTATCACTCTGAGCAAATATGGAATATCATTATTCTGCGTGCATGGGATCATGTGGATGATTCAGATCCGTTCAAAAACATCTAAAGAACACATTAAAGATATTAGCATGGTTTAAAAGAAAACAAAAACAAAAATACGAAAAACTGTGAATGATGTGCAATCGGCGATTCCAAGTAAGGGTGTTCTGCGTGCTTTGTGACTTCAAAACCATCCCAAACTTACTCAATATCCTTGCGGGGAATGAATGGAATCAAGATCTTATAGTAAGAAGGCTTCTAGTGAGGGTTTGGAAGCTCTAGGGTTTCTTGAATTTTTTTGAGAATTTGACAACTTTGAGAGGCTAGGGTTTCGCATCCCCTTGAATTATGGAGAAATATATAGTGTGATTTTAGGTCAAAGCAAATGGACTTGGGTCTTTGTATAAAAGATTTAATTTAATTTTAATTATTTTTCATTATTAATGAATTAAATAAAAAATAATTAAAATAAAACAAAGAAAAAGGGTGTAAGAAACAGATTTGAGGTGTAGTACACGTGTGGACTCTCAATCCATGGCCCACAAGTCAAAAATATCAAAATTGCTAAACTTGAAATTCATGCATTTCACCAAAATTTCCCAACTTGCACTGGTTATAACTTGCTCAATTTTCATCTTTTGAAGATGATCATTGACGTTTTGGAAAGCCCAAGATGTCCTCTACAACCTATATTTTGATCATTTTTGCATTTGGATATTTTGTCTTGACGTAATTTGCCTTGACAAAAAAATTCCTTTTTGTTGACTTTTAAAAAGACTTGTAATGTATTGGCTCATATCTTTCCAATGATGCAGTTTTTGGAATTGGGAATATCAACAAAGTTGTAGAGGATTGGATTCTCTTAAAAATGAGCTTTTGTTGGGGAAAAATGGATGAAGAATGTGAAAGTTATGTCTGGTCAAATTTTAGTTAACTTCTCCTAAGGAAACCCTAACTTAGTAACTTTTGATTCTTGATGTTTTGAGAGATTTCCTTGAGGAATCATGATAAATCCTTGATCAAATGATGAATATCACTTCAAAATGTTGATGTTGACCAAAAATCTTGAAGTTTGACTGTATATTGACCATAATTGAGTTTTGGCCTAATATAGTTGATTTTCAGTCATCTGAGCAAACTTGTGATGCAAGGCATGAAACTTGGTATGAGCATTCTTGAGGATATGTAAAAAACCATGGAGACCAGTTGAGACTTTTTCACCCCAAATTTATTGGTAAAAAGTGAAACCCTAGTTGGAAGTTCATTGTTTATGAGGAGAATTTGTCATATCAATTCTTGGTCCACCTTAACCCTTTGAGAACCCTAGGAGTGTGTATTGAATAAAATGAGAGGGAAAATTTTCGAGTACAACAACTTCCCCTGTTCAATCTTCTTAAAATTGAAGAATTACATTGGTTTGTCTGCCATTCATGATCTGAAGGTGGAAGATGATTGAACTATAAAGTGCCCAGAAATCTGCACTCGTTGGTGCACGAAGTAACGTTGTTGATTGATAATATGCTTGAATAGGCTTAAAGATGCTATTAGGAGAGATGCCGAAGTGCCGTAGGAGATGGTCTTATAGATGCCATCTGGAGTATCCATTGGTAGGAATATCCGAATAAGTCTTTGCTTGACCATCTATGTGATGTATGCTAGGTGAGCCCGTGTACGACTGTATCTAGCAGATATGCTAGGGAAGTGTCATAATGAATCTTCGTCTTGATTGTATCTGAAGGGAAACTTTTCAAAATTCGGCCTCTGAAGGAAATGTTTGTCTGTATTCATTCACTGAGGGAGATGCTCGTCGGAATTCAGTATCCGACAGAAAGATGCTTGTCAGAATTCATTCTCCGATGGGAAGATATTTGTTGGAATTCAGTCTCTAATGTTTTGTCATGTAGATAGTCGCCCTATCTGGTTTCAGGAATTTATCTTCAATCTGTCTTTGTTGGAAAAACCACTCTCGGAAATTCATACTGGCTAGTCACATAGTTAGTTTCCCCGTCTGGTTTCGAGCCTTAATATGTGGCCTGTTATTTGGCTAGTCACATAAATAGTTTCCCCGTCTGGTTTCAGAAATTAATCCTTAACTTGCTCTGTTTTTCGGTAAACATGTCCTACTCCGGGAGTTCATACCATTTGGTCGTATAGATAGTTTCTCGTCTGGTTTCCGGCACTAATCTTTGACCTGTTGTGTATAAGTTGATAGAATTCATCTGTCTGTGAATTCAACCTGAAAAGGTAAAGTCAGTTTCATGTGATGTCATGATATATGAATTGCATGACACTCTCAAAATAAATGAGAATTTTATATACATTTCAGTTATGCATATGCTATGATGTATGGTAATTGTTGTATGATTGTAATATGTGAGCGTATCGGTCGCACTTTGTGGTGTCGTTGAACTGGGGTAAATAAATCCCTGATTGCTACTGGAGATAAAGAATGTAATTCATCACTTTTTGTTGAAGTTAATTTTGCTGGGGATTCCTGCTTTCTGTCTGAGGATATTCCGTTGGATACTTTTGACTTCTGTTTGAGGATAGAAGCCTTCAAGGAGAGTTTATAACCCTTCATTGTTTTCGAAACCGATGGATTACATGCACTCTGACTGGGGATGAAAGAATTAATATTCCTTTGATGCGAGTGGCTACTCTTCTGGAGATGGTTACCCGATTAATCCTGCTGGATAGAAGAGTTCTATTAGAAGAATTTACCAATTTGGAGAACTAAACTCCACTGGAGGGTGGACTTTCGTAGTTAGAGAAATAAACTCTACTGGGAAACGAAGCTTCATGGACTACTTGGGTATTTTATGAAACTCTGTTGGGGAACCCAAGAAATCCCTAAACCGTGCTGGGGAATTTTTCAAGATGCTAGGGAAATGACTAGGCTATATGTTGGAGATACGACGGTGAATTGTGGGAAGATGCCCCTATTTTTTGACTTAGTGGGTAATGTATGTTTGCTGAGGATAAACTTGTGAAGATAGTCCTCTAGAGGTAGTTATTCCGTGGGGATTTATGGATGACTTTCGACATCTTCCCAAATCTTAGAGCCCTTAGTAACTGTCTTTTCTGTTTTTAATGCATACATTTGTAAACAGTAATCCCATTCAAATGCATATGTTCATTTAAAATAATCATTGGACATTTTTGCAAACAAAACAGAAAATAAAAACAAATAGTTTTGAACTTTAAGAGAGATGTTTTGTATTAATTTGAGTATGTTTCACCTATAAACAGGTGCTTTTGTACAAAGAGACGGACATCCTAGTAAGAGAAAGTCGTCGTAAAAATGAGAAATATACAAAGTGGTACACAAAGAAAAACAGCTATGTGAAATAATCCCATTGGGTTTCAACTCTGCTATTGCCTTTATATCTTTGAGTGTCTCATCACTTGGCCGTTTAGATGAAGTTGGCTGCATTGATTCGTAGCGTTTGAATTTGATAACAAAGTCTGGCTGTAAGGTGATCCAACGGGACATAGTCATACACTTTTGATCCCTAATTTTTTCCTGCACCGCCCTTTTGGGTTTTCAGTCCACCGGGATACCCTTTTTTGCCAAAGCTGCCTTTTCAGGCATTCGCCTTGTCGGGTGTACAGATCTTTCATATATATATATATATATATATATATATATATATATATATATATATATATATATATATATATATATATATATCCCTAACTTTTGCCAAAACCTTTTTGGTTCGCCGGGATGCCCTTATTTTTGCTTAGGCCAGTCAACCTATGGGGTCTCTTTTTATGCATAGTATTTTTTTAACTATGTCCGTGTTTACAGGGTACTGAAGGTCGTCACCTTCCATGGTGGTTAACATCATATCTCCACCAGAAAATATGTTTTTGATCATAAATGGTCCCTCATATGTAGGAGTCCATTTGCCCCTGGGATTACCTAGTGGCAGGATGATGCATTTGATTACCCAATCACAGGCTTGATATACTTGAAGTCTAACCTTCTTGTTAAAAGTTTTGATCATACGTTTCTGGTACATCTGACCATGACGAACAGCCACAATACTTTTCTTGTCAATCAGGTTCAATTGGTCAAGTCGAGTCTGAATCCATTCATCTTCGTTTAAACCTGCATCCTTCATAATTCTCCGGGAAGGAATCTGGACTTCGATAGGAAAAACAACTTCCTTACTGTAAACGAGAGAAAATGGGGTTGCCCATGTTGACGTGTGCATTGAGGTATGGTAATCGTGAAGGGAAAATGGAAGCATCTCGTGCCAGTCTTTATATGTTACCATTATATTCTGTATAATCTTCTTTATATTCTTATTGGCGGCCTCCACAGCGCCATTCTTTTTCAACCGGTATGGAGAAGAGTTATGATGTTGGATCTTAAATTGCGTACGGAGCTCGATGATCATAGTGTTATTGAGGTTGGTACCATTATCTGTGATAATTCTTTCTGGGATACCGTACCGACAGATAAGGTTATGTCTAATGAGCCGAGCCACAATGTTCTTGGTAACAGAAGCAAACGGGGCTGCCTCTACCCACTTTGTGAAGTAATCAATGGCGACAAGGATGAAGTGATGTCCATTTGAAGAGGTAGGTCTAATATCTCCAATCATTTCAATTCCCCACATTGCAAATGGCCAGGGAGCAGTCAAGACGTTTAAAGGAACCAGAGGCACATGTACTTTGTCAGCATAGATTTGGCATTTGTGACAAGTCCGGGAGTGATGATGACAATCTGTTTCCATTATGGACCAATAGTAACATGCCCTCAAAATCTTCTTAGCCATTGTGTGCCCACTAGAATGAGTACCAAAGATACCCTCGTGCATATCCTCCATGATCTTCTCAGCTTCTTTCTTGTCCATGCAACGAAGCAAAGTTAAATCATGGTTGCACTTGTAGAGAATTTCGTTACTAAGGAAGAACTTAGAGGAGAATCTTCTTAGAAACTTCTTGTCGTTGATGGATTCTCCCTCAGGGTATTCTTGGGCTTCAAGGTACCTTTTCACCTCATGGAACCAAGGCTTTTCCTCTACTCCCTTAGTATTAACCTCATAACAGTATGCCGGTTCGTATAATATTTCAATAGTGATATGAGGGGCTTCGTTATCCCATATGACCTTAAACATGGATGACAGGGTAGCTAACACGTCCACAAACACATTTTCTTCTCGTGGAACATGTTCAATGATAATCTCTTCAAAACATGGGAACAATGTTAATACATGCTCTCGATAATGGATGAGATTAGGATGCTTCGTGTCCCATTCTCCCTTAATCTGCCTGATCACCAAGGTTGAATCTTTGTATACTTGTAAGATTTTGATCCTCATATCAATAGAAACCTTTATACCAATAATGCATGCTTCATATTCGGCCATATTGTTGGTGCAGTTAACACACAGTCTAGTAGTGAAGGGTGTATGGAAATCTTCATGGGAGATAATCACAACACCAATGCCATTATCGAGCGAGTTGGAAGCTCCATCAAAAACCATAGTCTATCGGGATCCTTTTTCATGTCCTTCATCCGGTCCAGGATCTTCACAGTCAGTTACTAGCATAATGTTCTCGTTCAGGATATCAAAATTCATAAACTGGTATTCGTCCATGTCCCGATGAGCCAAATGATCTGCCAGTACACTTCCTTTGATTTCCTTTTGAGTGGTGTACTGAATGTCGTATTCTGTCAAGACCATTTTCCATCTTGCTATTCTTCCGGAGAGAGCGGGCTTCTCGAATATGTATTTGATAGGATCTATTTTAGAAATAAATAAGGTAGTGTGAGTCAACATATACTATCTTAGTCGGCAAAGAGCCCATGCCAAAGCACAACAAGTTTTCTCGAGCAGTGAGTATCTTGTTTCCAGTTGATAAACTTTTTTCTAAGGTAGTATATTGCCTGCTCTTTTCAACCAGACTCGTCATGTTTCCCCAACACACACCCCATGGATTTCTCTAACACTGTTAGGTATATGATTAGAGGTCTTCCTTCAACTGGTGGCATCAAAATTGGAGGTTCTTGAAGATATTCCTTGATTCTGCCAAAGTCTATCTGACAATTGCCGTTCCATTTTACTACTTGATCTTTCTTCAGTAGCTTGAAGATTGGTTAACAAGTAGCATTTAAGTGGGAAATGAATCTGGCAATGTAGTTTAGATGTCCCAAGAAACCTCTAACTTCCTTCTCAATGTATGGAGTTGGTATCTCTTAAGTAGCCTTAACTTTTGTAGGATCTACCTCAATACCTTTGCCACTGACGACGAAACCTAGGAGCTTACCAGATCTTACTCCAAAGGTGCCCTTGTTCGGGTTCAGTCTTAACATGTACTTCTTCAGCCTTTTAAACAGTTTTTGCAAGTGATCAAGGTGCTCTTCTTCAGTATGGGACCTGGCTATCATGTCTTCAACATAGGCGTCTATCTCGTGATGGATCATATCATGGAACAATGTTACTATAGCATGCTGATAGGTTTCCCCAACATTCTTCAACCCAAATGGTATAACTTTGTAACAGAAGGTGCCCCACTGTGTAATGAAGGTAGTCTTCTCCATGTCCTCAGGTGCCATTTTGATCTGATTATAACCGCATAAGCCATCCATGAAGGAGAATATCTTACGCTGAGCGGTGTTGTCAACCAGAACATCAATATGATGAAGTGGAAAGTCATCTTTGGGGCTCGCCCTATTCTAATCTTGTAGTCCACACACATGCGTACCTTACCGTCCTTCTTAGGTAGTTGCACCACGTTTGCAATCCATTATGGGTAGGAAGTAACAGCTAAAAACCCGACATTAAACTGTTTCATGACTTCATCCTTGATCTTTTCTGACATTTCAGGACGCATACCACGAACCTTGTGTTTCACTAGAGGGCAATGTTCTTTTATTGGCAGACGATGAACCACAATATCAATATTAAGCCCCGACATGTCTTTGTATAACCAAACAAAGATCTCAACATAGTCACGTAACATCTAGATTAACCGTTCTTTGACACTATTCTCCAAGTTGGCACCTATCTTGACTTCCTTTTTATTCTCCTCAGTACCTAAGTTTACCGCCTCGACTGACTCTTCATGAGGCTGTATTTCTCTTTCCTCTTGCCGTAATAGTATAGCAAGCTCTCTCGATACTTCAAAATCTTCCTCACCTTCATCCTCGACTTGGTAGTGTTATACCCCAATTTTTCCCCTTAAGATCCCTTTATCATTACATGTTGATTCATTCACAACAAGATCACACTAGGATTCTTGGTTCCCCTCCCTACTTTGAGTTTTTCTCCTTTTGAGGAATTACCAAGCACCTTGACTTATGTTCCTTTTGTGATCATGAATATGGTTTTGTTTTCTTCATTTAACTAATAAAATGCAATGTTGGTTTGTCTTTCTTATTATCCATGTAGGTGAAGGCAATGAGATTTAACAAATTACTCCATGGGTTCACGAGTTTATTTCCATGCCCTAGCCAATAAAAGCTTGAGAAGTTCAAACCTCACCATTGGAGTGGTTTTGGAGGAATTGGCATGGCAACTTTGTTTTGGTTCATCATATTTCAAGGTTATTAAATTTGACTCAAAAGTACAAGGGGTTGATTGGAGAAGTTGTCATGTTTGGACAAGGCCTTGTTCCTATTGGTCACAAGAGCATATTTTTTTATATCAAATTTCAAGAAATGGAAGTGTTTTTGGTGGCTATGAGTCCTCATTATCATCCTCAACAACTTCTATTCACAAAGTAAGAATATTGGTACAAGAAGTTTGTTCAAACTTATCAAAGTTCCTCAAGGCATTTTCTTGATCTAGAAGCTAGGGTTTTGAACTTCAAAGGAATATATCTTGTTCACCTTTTGGTATTTTTGAGTGATTCCAAAGACATCCTTCTCTTCAAAGGGTTATCAACAAGTCACTTCAAAAGATCCAAGGAGTTTTCATGTGGAAGAAGCTTGGTGAAGAAGAAAGATTACAAGTCATCCAGATGAATCCACAATTTTACATAAGTAAATTCAAATGATCACAACATTGTCAATTTTCATCACCTTGAGTCCATTATTTTTCCATAATGATCTTGAAGATGTGAAATTTATTCCTTCTTTTATGTGCAAAGTGGGAAAATGGATGGAAGTTGCCTTAAATATGCAAAAGATTATAGGTCATTTCATGATTTTTGGCCAACTTCAACAAGTCATAGCATGCTCAATTTTTGGATATTTTGTGTGGTTCAAGTTTCAAAATTTCATTCAAGAGATCTACTTCATCCCATGTTTTTTGGTCAAGAGCAAATTCCAAGTGGAAGGCCATGTTTGGATGCAAAAGATTATAGGTCATTTTTGAAGAAGAATTTGAAATATTTCTAAGTATGGAAATTCAACCCTTTTTCTTCAACTTTGACACAATGCAACTTTCAGCTCAAGAATCCATTTGATTCCATTCTTTTTCCATTGCATAGCTTGTAACCTCATCTTTCTAAAGCATCAAGAATCATGCCCTAAGACCCCTTGAGTTGGAAATGCCATAGATTTGAATTTGGTAACTTGAAACTTAATTTTCCACAAAGTCAGAATTTTGAAATCCATAATGTGACTTCTAAACACAAGATTTATGCATGTTTTTTATTTAAACTTGATTAGCAAACTTGCCAGAAGTGATTAGCACCCCAAAACGCAAGATTTGATTGAGTTTTGATGGAAATGAAGTCACACTTCACTCGTGCTCGACCTTCATTCAATTTCCCTTCAAACTTCCTTGTTTCTTCCAATTTTCATTCCCATTCACTTCCCTATAAATAGAGGGTCATCCCCCATCCATTTCTTCAAGCTTTGAGGGCCAAGAACACCCTGCCAAAACCTCACACGAACCCATCTTTTTTGAATTCAGTTTCTGAGATTTAAACTCCATTTTCCAAAATTATTTGCGCATTCATCATCCTTAAGCATCATACAAACTCTCCAGCACTTAAACCAATCAAAACGAGCCATAATTCAAGCTACAGAAGTCCAGTTTCTGAGCTTCTTCTTTGAACTTCGGAAAGGTAGAATTCTCCACCATTTGGATCCAAATCAAGCACTAATCTATTATACTCCTTCTTTTGATTCTAATGCTGCTTACAATTTTTAAATCCATTGAGAATTGAGAGAGAAATCTCAAATTGAACGTGCTCGCTATTTTCTGGGTTTTTGATTCATATCTCTCTCCATACCTTATATAAATTTGGCGCGATGGTGGTGTTAGAATCTTCTTGAAGAGACGAGTTCAATGATACTAGTCTGGGATTTTAATTTTTCCATTTGCAAAATCTCACAAAATCCCCATTGCAGGGTGACTGGAGGTTGAAGACGATGACATGTCTCGTCTCAGCCAATGATAGCGTGCCAAACGTTTTAATTTCATTGGTTGCCCTTTTTCTGATCCTATGTGTATCTCACTAAGGTCCATATCAAGCACAGCACGTCTGGTCCACTGGATCAGCTTACCAACGCGTCTTGACTATGATGATGGTTCACATCTTTTTGGTTTTATTTTATTTTCTGATTTTATATTTTTTATTTATTAAATTTTCAAAAATTCATAACTCTTTTATTTTTTATCCAAAAAATATGAAAAAATTCACAAAAATACTTTGAATTATTTCTGATCTCATGACTATTTTTTCACATTTTTATTTTTATATTTTTTATATATTTTTGAATTATTTGGTTACTTTTAATTAATTAAAAAATACTTTCTGACATTTTTTTAATTCTGAAAAAATCCATAAATATTATTTTGCATTTTTTTGACTTTTTAAAAATTTTATGGAATTTTATATTGAGGTTTACTATTTTTGACCTATTTTCTATTTGTTTGAGCAAATTTAAATAATTTAAAAATAGTTTATGACTTAAAAAAATTACCAAAAAATTTGTAAAATTATTTGAGCCTTTTCCTGATTTTTCTATGGTCTTACCTTTTATTTCTTGATTAATTTGGACATAGTTGGTATTTTTATTATTATTTTCTTTTTTAAAAAACATTTTTAAAATGCTTTTTTATGTATATTAAATGAGATATTATTTTGTGATTATTTTCTGGCTGATCTTGGGTTAAATTTTGGATCATGAACTTTATTAACATCATTGGATCCATGGTGTTGAGTTTAACTCCACAAAAATGGATGAATGATTTTAATAATAGTTTGATTAAAATTTAATTCAAAAGTGGTTTGTATATCTTTTTCTCCATCCCTCTTCATCTCATCCCTTTCCTATTGCACTAGATGTTATTGGAAAATGATCTCTATATCATGTCTCAAAACAAATGGTGCATAGATTGCTATTGACCGGCCTCAAAATAGGTGCGACTTCTATATAAGTCCACTTACGATTGCTTAACATAGCACTAAATTTTGTCCCGATTCGAATAAATGATCATTCGTGGCCCAAACTTATGATTGCAAGCCCAAATATGTTAGTTTGATCTCTTTGATCCAATAACCTTGAGATTCATTGTGTGGAGGCTTTGGTTCTACCAATCCTCTAATGGATCTACAACACCTTTGGTCAACGCATATCACTTAAACATCATTGATCATTAAATGGTACTTATGAGAATTCCAAATGGTTGATATACTTGACAAAAATCAAATGCAACTTGTTGTGTGGAGGCTTTGGTTCTACCAATCCTCTAATGAGTTCCAAATGCAATCTTCAAGATGGTCATCCAACTAACCACTAATTATTGACTTGATTTACCTTGTGCTTTCATTCTTTTTTATGCTTTATGTACCATTTACTTTTATCATTTACATTTCATGCCATTTTCATCTTTCCTCATTTCAGCATTTATTTTCTTGCCATTTTTACTTTTCTCACTTGAGCTTTTCTTTTCCTTTCTCAATATACTTAATAATCAACATAAACCCTAAAAAAATCTTTAATGGTACTTGGACTATTTGGTTACTATCCTTGGCATTATGGACCATGGGAATTTTTCTTGGACTTAGGATTAGAAACCTTGGCCTATCTTGGAGACCTTGTGATCTTATCTGATTATTTCGTCTGGAGTTCTTGAGGTTTACCTCAAGACATTGGGTTGCTTGTTTGTTTTTGTGTGCTGGTGTTTGTGATTACATTCTCTATTTGTAATCTGGAATTCACCCGTATACAGCTGTTACTCTGCCTAATTTTTATGAAGACTTAATACACTTGAAGTTTGGTTCTCTCAAGAGGTCTAGTATTTTGCTTGCTTGGTTTCAATCCAAGGAATGAGAATTCTATCTTGGCTCATAATGTCAAGTATTGGCTTCTTGTTGGTTAAATGGTTCTTATCCCTAGCTTTTACCTTATCCCTTAGGATTGTCTCTTCTTCTCCTCTAATCTTCTTTAATTTCAAAATCTTCTCCCTCCTTTAGGAAAACTTTTCTTGTTTTGAAACTTGAACTATTTTCATAATAAACTTGGACTTAGGTCTATGTATTTTCAAAACATTTTCATAAATAAACCCCCCAATCAACTTAATGATACTTTGACATTTTTTTTGTGAGAAGACTAAAAGTCAATCAATCTCATTTCAAACCATTTTTCCACTTAGGCTTTTACTTTAAACTTTTCCCAAAAGATTAAACTCTTGCCAATCCTTGTAGTAATGCAAACAATTATACTTCTACAATATGTAGTGAAGAGAGATATTTTGCACTTGGGTGTTGAGTGAGGCATTGTTGATTTTAAAATCCAAGCCATATCCTCAAATTTGAGATGACGCAACTTCTCCTTTCTCATGATTGTAGGTAGTAGGTGTGTTTTCCATACGAACAATGACAATGATGTTTTATCTTATAAAATTAACCAATGCATTTGTGTTTCAAATTTTTAAAAGAGGAACTACGTGTACCCTGATACCCTATTGAACGAAAGGTGGTACGTAGGCACTAAAGGTTCGGAACCGCGGCGGGTGAAAAAATCATAAAAATATATATTTCTTTCCTCACCTCCACCATCCATTTTATATACAACAGTTTTTTAGAGCCAAAATATACAGATTTTACAAAGAGGCTCATGCGGAGTACCATAGATGTTTAGGGTACTAATACCTTTCCTTTTCATAACCAACCCCCTTACCTTGAATCTTTCCCCCTCTTTTTGGGTTATTCCCTCTTTTCCCATTCCTTTGGAAACAATAAAGCGCGATGGCGATTTTGATTTTGATTTGTACAAAGTCTAGTCAATCCAATGGCTTAGTCTCAAACATTTCTAAGTGGGGATAGATTGACCTCTTGATATTCCATCCCTAAGTGGGTTAAGCCTATCTTTTTTATATTTGTATATGTGTTATTACTATTTGTTGTGTTATATGTTGTATATATGTTTGTCTAGATTTTCCTGGTTTTCAGGGTGCTTAGTGATTACTCATAAGTCCTATACGCGGACTTGGGCAAACTTTAAGATATGACGGGCGTTATAGTCATGTTAACTTTGAGGGAGTAATCCCAAAAAAGGAGGCATGAGATCCCCCACTCAGTGGAGGCCCCTTTGACTGTAGTGTCATTTACCGAGTAATCGGGAAGACGTACTGCTTTCGACCTGGGAGCCTGTTGAAACTGAGGACCGTAGAATACCAAACCCATCTTGTCCTTTTAGGTGTAGTGCGGAAGCTAAGACAGAGTAATCCAGAAATAGTTGTCATGCAATACTACGCTCGGACGAGTCTTTCTTAAGAATATTACTAATTACCGAGTTAATCGAGAAGTTGGTAATATCCAAAGGAAGGATGTAGACTCTGGGAACCTCTAGAACCTTATTCGGCAGGTGATAACTTTTTAGACCAATACCTTATGGGTAGTACCTTCGACCTCATGCTCATGACGTTGAACCTATGAACCCTATATGTGTGATCTTGTGTATGGTTGTTGCATCATGCATCCATGCACTCATAAGCATCTTTTGAAGAAACCATATTTCAAGGGATTTAAAGGTTCACTATTTGTAAATAACTCAGATACTTTTAACCATGGATTCTGGAAAGAGAAAGACCGGGAAATATAGTTTCAAGGATCCCAAGATAGATGAGTTGATCAGTCTAATTCTCGAGATCGAGTGTTCTGCATACTTTCAGAAGAAGTATGGATCCATTATTCCTCTCATGAAGCTGAAGATGAAGGAGAGTATTCTCTCGACCTTGGTCCAGTTCTATGATTTGATGTATCATTACTTTACTTTTCTCGATTATCAGTTGATGCCTACACTGGAGGAGTATTGTTATCTATTGGATTTACCTGTTACCGATCGTGTTCCTTTTACTGGTTTGAAAGGTGAGCCAAAACCACATGAGATTGCTTCCTTGATTCATCTGGGGAAATCTGAGGTGGAAGCCCATATGACTAATAAAGGGGGGATTAGAGGATTACCATCTCAATTCTTATTGGAGAAAGCTCATTACTTTTCCAGAATGAAGAGTACAGTTGCTTTTGAGGCCATCTTTGCTCTACTTGCTTACGGGTTGTTCTTTTTCCCTAATGTGGACAAATTTGTTGACATTAACGCTATCAGGATCTTCATGATTGGAAACCCAGTTCCTACACTGTTGGGTGACGCTTATTACTCTATTCATCTTCGGAATTCTTATCATGGGGGATGATTATCTGTTGCACGACTATGTTGTACCAGTGGTTTATCTCTCATATGCCTCAGTCTGATGCTTTTTGGGATGTCAAGAAGGAACCCCGTTGGGCTCCTAAGATCATGGCACTTACTCACTTGGATATTGATTGGCATCATCGAGCTTACCATGATATAGAGATTATTGACAATTGTGGTAGTTTCCCCAATGTACCTCTTCTTGGTACAAAGGGAGGAATTAGCTATAACCCTATTCTTGCACGGTGACCGCTTGGTTATCCGATGAGGGATAAATCGAATAGTATTCATTTGAGTAGTTTCTTTCTGAAGGAAGGGGAAGACCATAGGGAAGCTAGGAAACAGATTGCAAAGGCTTGGCGTCACATTCATAAGAAGGGTAGGATGGATTTGGGACCTAGGGGTGTTGTTTCTTTGGAGCCATATCTTCAGTGGATCCGATCGAGATCCATTCAGTTAAAGATGCCGTATACTCGGGAGACACCCATGCCTGATCAATTTGTGAAGACCACTCCTCCCTTATTAGATGATCTAGAAGAGCTGCAACTTTCTTTGGTTAGGATGCAACAAGAAAGGGATGCTTGGAAGAACAAGTTCCAGACTTTAGAGAGTTCATACAGAGAAGACCTGAAGGAGAAAGATGACTTGATTGAGATCCTTGAGAGTCAAGCGATAGATTCTATAGAGAGGCAATGGGATTTATTTTCTCCTAAGCATCAATCAGGTGCTGATCACTTACTTCCTGATTTAGATGATTGGAATGAGGTTGCCACCAGATATGCGGAAGAAATCCAGAGGTTTAAGGCTCGGACTGCCAGGCTCACGGGGAAGCGCCAGCGTACAGAGTGATCTCCATCAGTTCTATTCCTCAGGGTTTTAGATTTTATTTTCATCTTGTACTTGGGATCATTGAAACTTGTAATCCATTTTGAAGTTGTTATAATAAATTTTTTCAGTATTTCAAAAGCTTTACTTTGATGTTTGCAATATGTCTATAAACGTTAAATCCCTTGAAATATTAAATAACAAAGTAAAAATAATCATCTGCATTACATATCATGCATCATATTGCACATTTTCTTGTATTTATTGTGCATATCAAGGTGTCTTACCAAGCTTCTTTACTTCATTCAGCAAGTTGACGCATCACTACAACATCAAACTAATTTTAAGAAGAAGATGGACATCTTAGAACAAGATAATTCCAAGCTGCACGAAGAAGTTTCTACTTTGAAGGCCTGAATGGCCAATCTGACTACTCTGATGGAAGCTCTGGTGGCTGCTCAGAATTAGCCACCAAGTGTTCAACCTCAACCAACAAGGGCAAATATTGAAGCTCCGACTGTTCCCGTATCTGCTACTCTGGTTGTTGTTCAAAACCGTATGCCTCAAGGTTATCCATGGGGAATGCCAGAGAATTTTGCACCTGAAGGTTTTAATCTTGGTCCGCAAGATACTCCAGTGGTTCAGACTATTGTTACTCCAGCACCTCCTGTGGTGCATGTTGTTCCAGCTGCACCTTCTTCGGTGAATATGGTTCCGTTTATTAATGGTGATGTGTTTAGTCCTTTCCCTCCGCCGAGTGAAGACTTGGGTCTTTATTTCAGAATGGATGATTTTCAAGAGCAGTTTGACAAGATGCAGAGATAGATGAAGGCCCTCAGGGGAAAAGAGCTATTTGGGCAGAATGTGAATGAGCTATGCTTGGTCCCAAATGTTAAGATACCTGCTAAGTTCAAGGTCTCGGAATTTGAGAAGTACTAGGGTAACACTTCCCCTCGTGCTCATCTGGTGATGTACGTAAGGAGAATGTCTACCCATACTGATGATCAGCGACTGGTGATTCACTTTTTTAAGGATAGTTTGACTGGTGCTGTGTTGAAGTGGTATATGAGTTTGGATAGTGTAGCGGTACAAATGTTCAAGACTAAGCCATTGGATTGACCAGACTTTATACAAATCAAAATAAAAATCGCCACCGTGCTTTATTATTTCCAAAGGAATGGGAAAATAGCGAATAACCCAAAAAGGGGGGGAAAGATTCAAGGTAAGGGGGTTGGTTATGCAAAGGGAAGGTATTATCACCCTAAACATCTACGGTATTCCGCAGGAACCTCTTTGTAAAATTTGTATATTTTGGCTATAAAAATGTGTTGTATATAAAATGGATGGTGGAGGTGAGAAAAGAAATATTTTTTTTAATGATTTTTGCATCCGCCGCGGTTGCGAACCATTAGTTCCTACGTACCACCTTTCGTGCAATAGGGGATCAGGGTACACGTAGTTCCTCTTTTAAAAAATTTGCAACACAAGTGTGTTGGTTAATTTTTAGAGATAAGACATCATCGTCATTGTCCGTGTGGAAAACATACTTACTACCCACAATCATGAGAAAGGAGAATTTGCATCATCTCAAAGTGGAGAATAATGGCTTGGATTTTAAAATCAACAATGCCTCACTCAACACCCAAGTGGAAAATATCTCACTTCACTACATATTGTAGAATTATAGTTGTTTGCATCACTACAAGGATTCATAAGAGCCTAACCTTTTAAGAAAACGTTTAAAGATAAAAGCCAAAGTGGCAAAAATGGTTTTAAATGAGGTTGATTGAATTTTAGTCTTCTCACAAAATGTGTCAAAGTATTATTAAATTGATTGGAGTTTTTTGATGAAAATGTTTTGAAATTGCATGGACCTAAGTCCAAGTTTATTATGAAAGTGTTTCAAGTTTAGAAACAAGAAGAGTTTAAAAATGGAGAGAGAAGATTTTTTGAAATTAAAGAAAATGGGAGGAGTAGAAGAGGCTATCCTAAAGCATAAGGTAAAAGCTAAGGAGAAGAATCATTTAACCAACAAGAAGAAAATACTTGACATTATGAGTCCAGATAGAATTCCCATTCTTTGTATTGAAACCAAGCAAGCAAAGATACTAGACCTATTGAGACAACCAAACTTCAAGTGTGTTAAGTCTTCACAAAAATTGGACAGAGTAACGGCTGTATACGGGTGAATTCCAGATTACAAACAGAGAATGTAATCACAAAATCCTGCAAACAAAAACAAACAAGCAACCCAATGTCTTGAGGTAAACCTCAAGAACTCTAGACAAAATAATCAGATAAGATCACAAGGTCTCCAAGATAGGCCAAGGTTTCTAATCCTAAATCCAAGAAAAAGTACCATGCTCCACAATGCCAAGGATAGTAACCAAATAGTCCAAGTGCCATTAAAGATTTTTTTTAGGGTTTATGTTGATTATTAAGTATCTTAAGAAAGGAAAATAAAAGCTCAAGTGAGCAAAGTAAAAATGGCAAGAAAATAAATGCTCAAATGAGAAAAGATGAAAATGGCATGAAATGTAAATGCTAAAAGTAAATAGTACATAAAGCATAAAAAAGAATAAAAGCATAAGGTAAAACAAGTCAATAATTAGTGGTTAGTTGGATGACCATCTTGAAACGTGCATTGGAACTCAATTGAGGATTGGTAGAACCAAAGCCTCCACACAACAAGTTGCATTTGCTTTTTGTCAATTATATCATCCATTTGGAACTCTCATAAGTACCATTAAATTATCAACGATGTTTAAGTGATCCACGTTGACCAAAGGTGCTATAGATCCATTAGAGGATTGGTAGAACCAAAGCCTCCACACAATGAATCTCAAAGTTATTGGATCAAAGAGATCAAATTAACATACTTGGGCTTGCAATCATAAGTTTGGGCCACAAATGATCATTTATTTGAATCGGGACAAAATTTAGCACTATGTTAAGCAATCGTAAGTGGACTTATATAGAAGTCGCACCTATTTTGAGGTCGGTCAATAGCAATCTATGCACCATTTGTTTTGAGACATGATATAGAGATCATGCTCCAATAACATTTAGTGCAATGGGAAAGGGATGAGATGAAGAGGATTAGGGCAAAAGATGAATAAACCACTTTTGAATTAAAAATTTAACCAAACTATTATTCAAATCATTCATCCATTTTTATGGAGTTAAACTCAACACCATGGATTCATTGACGTTAATAAAGCCATGGTCAAAAAATCAACTTAAGACAGCCAGAAAATAATCACAAAATAATATCATATTTAATATATACATTAAAAGGTTTAAAAATGTTTAAAGAATGAAAAATAATGAGGAAATTATCAATTATATTCAAATTAATCAAGAAATGGAAAATAAGACCATAGAAAAATCAGAAAAGAGGCCAAGTAATTTTACAAAAATTTTGGTAATTTTTAAAAGTAAGAAACTATTTAAAAATAAATAAAATAAATGGGTAAAATAAACAAAAATAGTAAAAAATAGTAAAGTCAGAAACAAAAATGAAATAAGGTTACCAATATTTGTCACCATATCATTGGATCATTCCATAATTTTTTCAGAATTTAAAAATGTAAAAAAGTATTTTTAAACATTTTAAACAAATCAAATAAGTGTAAAATTTATAAAAAATACCAAAACAAAAAATTAAATTGTGAAAAAATATAAATCAGAAAGAGAATAATCAAAAATATTTTTCATAATTTTTTCAGATTTTTTGGACTAAAAATGAATTTTCTATGATTTTTTTAAATTTAAAACAATTAAAATATAAAAATCAGAAAAAGAAAATAAAAGTAAAATATGTGGACCACTGAATGAGAGTCAAAACGTGTTAGTAATCAAATCCAAGGGATCTGGCGCGCTGTGTATATCATATCATGGTCATTAATGAATAATGTACAGAATCTATAATAAATCAGATTTTTGAAAAACACAAATGGCACGCCATCATTGGTTAGAAGATGACACATAGTTCATCTTCAACCTCCATCCAACGTGATTTGCAGGTCTCTCAAACTGTAAAATCAGAAGCTCATACCTATGCCAATCGCTTCGTCTCTTCAAGACGAAAACAACCACACCCTCGCGCCAAATTTATATAAACTGTAGCTCAAGCAATTTGGAAAGAAAGTTTTGAAAAGGGATTTGAAAATTCATGGTCAAAGCGTGCTCCCAGTGAAATGTAAGTGTTGCAACTAGAACCAGGGCAAGGAGAGCAACACAATGATATCCGAGTTTTAAAGAATTGATGAAGGAATCAACCTATTGAAGTTGAGTTGCAGAGCTTTAAAACTGGACTTCTATGAAGCAGTATAAGGCATGATTCTTGAATGTAATTATATGGTTAGCTTCAGGGAAGATCAAGGAAGGTGAATTGAGGGAAAAATGGATTGAAAAAGGCTTGAGAATAGATTTCGAAGTTGCTGAATTTTGGGTTGTGAAGCAAGTTTAGTAGGGTGATTCTGGCTATCTAAGCTTGGGAAATTGAATGGGGGATGACCCTCTATTTATAGGGAAGAGAATGGGATCAAAAGGAATATCAAATGATGCGTTTTGGAGGGAATTCGTGTGGGTCTGCATCATGAAGAAAGTGTGACTCAAACTTGATCAAAACTCAGCCAAATCGTGCGTTTCATGATGCTAATCACTTCTGGAAAGTTGCTAAACATGATTAAAACCAAAAACGCGTGGAAATCTTGTGATTAGAAGCCAAAACAAAGATTTCAAAATCCTGACTTTGTGAAAAATTCAGTTACAAACTACCCAATTCAAATCCATGGCATTTCCACCTTAAGGGGTCTTAGGGCATAATTCTTGATGATTTGGAAAGATGAGGTTACAAGCTTTGCAATTCAAAAAGAATGGAATCAAATGGATGCTTGAGCTGAAAGCTACATGGAGTCAAAGTTGAAGAAAAAGAGTTGACTTTCCATACTTAGAAATATTTCAAATTCTTCTTTAAAAATGACCTATAATCTTTTGCATTCTTACATGGCCTTCCACTTAGAATTTGATCTTAACCAAAAAATAAGGAATGAAGTAGATCTCTTGAATGAAATTTTGAAATTTTAACCACTCAAAATCTCCAAATATTGAGCAAGTTATGACTTGTTGAAGTTGGCCAAAAATCATGAAATGAACTATAATATTTTGCATCCTTAGGGCAACTTCCATCCATTTTCTTACATTGCACATAAAATAAGGAATGAAGCACACGTCCTTAAGATCATCATGAAAAAAGAATGGGCTCAAGGTGATAAAAATTGACCAAGTTATGATCATTTGAAGTCACACATGGAAAAATCGGGGATTCATCTGGGTGACTTATAATCTTTCTTCTTCACCAAGTTACTTCCACATGAAAACTCCTTGGGACTTTTGAAGTGATTTGTTGGTAACTCTTTGAAGAGAAGGGTGTTTTTGGAATTACTCAAAAATACCAAAAGATGAGCAAGATATGCTCCTTTGAAGTCCAAAACCCTAGCTCCTATATCAAGAAACATGCTTTGAAGAAACTTGCCAAGTTTGAACAAGCTTCTTGTGCCAATATTCTCGCTTTGTGAATAGAAGTTGTTGAGGATGATGATGAGGACTCATAGCCACCAAAACCACTTCTATATCTTGAAATTTGAGAGAAATATTCTCTTGTGACCAATAGGAATAAGACCTTGTCCAATCATGACAAATTCTTCCCTCAACCCCTTGTACTTTTGAATCAATTTTGATAACTTTTAGATATGTTGAACCAAAATAAGCCTTGTCATGCCATTTCTTCCAAAATCACTCCAATAGTGAAGTTTGAATTTCTCAAACTATTGACTAAAGCATGGAAATAAACTCATGAACCCATGAAGCAACCTGCTAAACCTCATTGCCTTTACCTACATTATTAACAAGTAAGACAAACCAACATTGAATTTTATTAATTAGAGAGAAAATCAAAGCAAAATATTCATGATCACAAAATAAAACAAGTCAAGGTGCTTGGTAATTCCTCAAAAGAGCAAAGCTAAAGATAAGGAGAAAAACGAAAAGCCTTAATGTGATCTTGTTGTGATTGAAACAATATGGTATGATGAAGGAATCTTAGGGGAAAAAATTGGGGTACAACAAATAGCGCCAATATCCATACTTTTAATGATTTGGGAGAAGAATTCATCAAACAATACAAGTACAACATGGACATGGCGCCTGACTGTGATCAACTTAGGGCCATGGTTCAGAAAGACAGGGAATCATTCAAAGTGTATGCGCAGAGATGGTGTGAGGTAGCCGCCCAAGTGTTTCCTCCCATGGAAGAGAAGGAGATGACTAAGATTTTCTTAAAGACACTGGGTGCTTTCTACTACGATAGGATGGTAGCAAGCGCACCAAGTGACTTTACTGAGATGGTAGGAATGGGTATCCGCTTAGAGATGGTAGGAACTATCAGCATCATCAGTAAGTCGCCTTAGTTACTCATGTTATGAATGCCGCTTCAACTACCGTTACTTATCAGAGACCGTCCCAGCAGGGGAATCAAGGGTATAATCAGAGAAGGGAGAGTTCTGACCCTATTCCTATAACCTATACAGAGTTACTACCATCATTGATTTAGAAAAATATGGTCCCGATACGACCACCTCCCGTCATACCATCACCATTGCCTTGGTATTACAAGGCATACCAAATATGTGCTTTTCAACAGGGAGCACCAGGGCATAGTGTTGAGAATTATTATCCTTTGAAGAATGAGGTGCAAAAATTGGTAAAGTCTGGTGTTCTATCTTTTAAGGACATGGGACCTAATGTGAAAGATAATCCTCTACCCAAGCATGGGGGAGTAAATGCTGTAAATATGGTGGTCGGTTGTTTAGGCGACTTTTGGATTTTTGACATTAATTTGGTTAGAGGAGATTTGGTGAAGATGCACGCAGACCTCTGTGAATTTAGCTACAATACGCATGACCATTCTGATTGTTCTATTTTCAGTACAAATATACAGGGTTGCGATAAGATAAAGGATGATTTACAAAAGATGATGGATGAGGGCCCCATCCACATAATCAGGCCTAGGGCTGAGTATGAAAAGGAAATGAATATGGTTTCTGGATGTCCTAGTGAATTCAGTTTTTTTGATGTGGAGTATATGAATGAGGACCTCGTACATTTGCATGTTACCTTCTTCCATATGGTTGGTCAGGTGGAGCACCAATATGGATCTTGCATAGTTTGCTGTCGAGACCCCCGAGGATGTTCAATTGTGAGGAAGGGTGTTCAGTTGTTGTTAGACAATGGAACTACCAAGATCACAGGTCATAGAGATGATTATCATGAGGTTGATATGGTTGAGGTTTGTTTAATGGAAGAAGAGTCATAGGAAGAGTATGCCTCCGCGGATGAGTATTTCTCTTCAGACGAAGATTTGTTTTCCCGAAATGACTTATTGATGACTGGTTGTGTTGAAGAAGGGGTAAACGTCATTGTGCCTTGTTTTGGTGCACCGGCCCATTTTGAATTGGAGTACCATAGCAAGCCAGTTGTTACCCCATTGCTAATTAGTTTTCCAGGACCTATCCCTTAGAAATCAGATAAGGATGTGCCTTAGAAATACAACGCTACAATCTTAGAAGATGGGGTGGAAGTTCCCATCCAGCCAATGCCCGATGTTGGGAATATAGCTGAAAATAGCAGGGTGACCCGTAGCGGTCGTGTGTTTGCGTCGGTTGTTCAGAGATATGTTGCTTCCAGAAAGAAAATTGCTGAGAATGATGAACCTAAGAAGACTACAGGAGAGACTAGCGGAGCTACGCTAGAGAAATAAGTGGATGATATTTTGAAGATAATTAAGATGAGTGACTACAGGATTGTAGATCAGCTACTGCCGACTCCTTCAAATATATCTATTTTAGCTTTATTAATGAATTCCTCTACTCATAGAGAATCCTTGATGAGGGTACTAGACCAAGATTTTGTGGAGAGTGACATGCCAATAGATCAATTCAGCAGCGTAATTGGAAACATTAAGTCGTGTAATAACTTGAGCTTCTGCGATGATGAATTGCCAGATGAAGGGAGGAATCACAACCTGGCCCTCCACATATCTATGAACTGCAAGAATGACTCACTATCCAATGTGCTAATTGATAATGCAACCGCGCTAAATGTTATACCTAGGAGTACTCTCATGAAGTTGAAATACCAGGGAACACCTATGCGCCCGAGTGGCATCATTGTGAAAGCATTTGATGGGTCAAGGAAATATGTCATCAGTAAAGTGGAGTTACCCATCCATATAGGACCACATTTGTTCCAGATAACCTTCTAGGTCATGGACATTATTCCCGCGTATAGTTGTTTGCTAGGACGGCCATGGATACATGAAGCAAGGGCTGTCACTTCAACCTTACATCAGAAGCTAAAGTTTGTGCATGAAGGGAAAGTAGTGATTGTAAGTGGGGAGTAGGCATTGTTGATATCTCATTTGTCCTCCTTCAGTATTGTAGAAGTGGATGAAGCTGCTGTTGGAACCCAGTTCCAAGCCCTATCCGTTGACAACATAAGGAGAAATGAGAATTCCATGGTTTCGCTGAAGGACGCGCAACAGGTTGTGTGCAATGGTCATAATGCAGTTTGGGGACGAATTGTGGATCCACCTGTGAACAAGAACATAAATGGTTTGGGTTTCTCTTTGAAGAATGGAAAAGGCGAAAGTTTGAAGTCAAAGTCTACTATGAGCAGCTATCATGATGTTTTCTGCAGCAGAGGTTACTCCATCCAACTGATTCTGGAATTAATGCTGTTGAGGAGGATGAAGTAGAGCAGGAAATGCCGAATTATGTGACGCATGGAGTCAGGGTTCAAAATTGGGTCACCATTGATGTTCCCTCTTGCACACATATTTCAAAGTAATTTGATTTGATTAATCTTTTTTTTTTCTTGAAAGGCTTTCACTCTGCCCGAGGTGGAAGTATTAATGTTGTAAGGTTTATCT
The DNA here is from genome assembly GCA_948472305.1 of Vicia faba. Taxonomy (NCBI): domain Eukaryota; kingdom Viridiplantae; phylum Streptophyta; class Magnoliopsida; order Fabales; family Fabaceae; genus Vicia; species Vicia faba. Next base: position 466,003,907 of record OX451738.1, read on the forward strand.
GTTTACTGTGACTTTTAAGATCATTAATAAAAGTTGTCTTTATTTCCCAAATTGTTTTTTTATTTTTTGCTTTTTCTTGGAAAATGGTAATAAAAAAAAACCTTTCAAAATAAATAATAAACTGAAATTCAATCTTCATGATCACTTGTTATATGTGTCAGTTTCTAAAAGCAATCATAAACCATATGTGCAGATTAATTAAAAAACTCGTTGAATACAATGGCCCTGCACCCTCTCCCAACTTTGAATGTCCTGTGTTTGGGGTTGAAGAAGAAGATTATGATGAGATTCCATAAGATGTCTCACGGTTGCTTGAGCAAGAGGAAAATACCATTCAGCCATATAAGGAGCCTTTGGAAGTGGTCAATTTGGGTTCAGAAGAAGATTCGAAGGAAGTCAAGATTGGAGCATCACTGCATCCTGATGTGAAATGAAGGTTGATTGAGTTGTTGAAAGAGTATATGGATAATTTTTCTTGGTCTTACCAAGATATGCCTGGTCTAGATATAGATATTGTTGAGCACCTTTTTTCATTGAAGCCAGAGTGTCCGCCAATTAAACATAAGTTGAGAAGAACTCACCCAGATATGGCAGTAAAGATCAAAGATGAGGTTCTAAAGCAGATTAATGTTGATTTTCTTGTGATGTCAGTGTATCCTCAATGGATTGCCAATATTGTCCCAGTACTGAAAAAAGACGGAAAAGTCCGCATATGCGTAGATTACAAAGATCTAAATAAAGCTAGTCCAAAAGATGATTTTCTATTGCCTCACATCGACATGTTAGTGGATATCACATCAAAATTCAAAGTATTCTCGTTCATGGACAGATTTTCCGGGTATAATCAAATAAGAATGGCTCCAGAGGACATGGAAAAAACAACGTTTATCACACCCAGGGGAACATTTTATTACAAAGTGATGCCCTTCGGGTTGAAGAACGCTGGTGCAACGTACCAGAGGGCTATGACAACCCTATTCCATGATCTGATGCACAAGGATATTGAAGTATATGTTGATGATATGATTTCCAAATCCCAGACTGAAGAAGGGCATGTAAAAGATTTGTTGAAGTTGTTTCAGCGTTTGAGGAAATATCGTCTCCGCCTGAATCCAAATAAATGCACCTTCGGTGTTTGATCGAGGAAGTTGTTGGGTATCATTGTTAGCTAGAAAGGAATTAAAGTTGACCCTGATAAAGTCAAGGAAGTTCAAGAAATTCCAGCACCGAGAACTAAAAAGCAATTTAGAGATTTCCTCGGGCGTTTGAATTATATTTCCAGATTCATTTCCCACATGACTGCAACATGCGAACCGATCTTTAAGTTGTTAAAGAAAGATCAAGGTTGTGTATGGATGGATGACTGCCAAAGGGCATTTGAGAGTATTAAAGAATATCTGCTTGAACCTCCTATCTTGCTCCCTCCTGTAGAAGGAAGACCATTGATCATGTATCTGATACTGTTAGATAAATCCATGGGTTGTATTGTGGGACAACAGGATGAAACAGGGAAGAAAGAATTCTCCATTTATTATCTCTATAAAAAATTCACTGATTGTGAGTCGCGGTATTCCATGCTGGAAAAAATATGTTGTGCTTTGGCCTGGGCGGTAAAGCGTTTACGATAGTATATGTTGAATTACACCACTTGGTTGATCTCCAAAATGGATCTAATCAAGTACATTTTTGAAAAACCTGCTCTTACTGGGAGAATTGCCCGCTGGCAGATGTTGTTATCTGAATATCATATTGAATACCGAACTCAAAAGGCTATTAAAAGTAGTGTGTTGGCAGATTATCTTGCTCAACAACTAGTGGAGGATCACCAGTCTGCAGAATATGAATTCCCCGATGAGGATGTGATGTTCTTGAAAGTAAAAGATTATGATGAACCATTACCTGAGGAAGGTCCTGACCCTAAATCTTGTTGGAGTATGGTATTTGATGGAGTTGTGAATGCTTATGGTAAAGGAATTGGTGTTGTGATTGTCACTCCTCATGGATCACACATTCCTTTTACTGCAAGGTTAACATTTGATTGTACTAATAACATGGAAGAATATGAGGCTTTCATCATGGGTCTCGAGGAAGCTATTGATCTTAGAATTAAAATTCTCGATGTCTATGGTGATTCAGCTTTGGTAATAAATCAAATTAAAGGAGAATGGGATTCTCGTCACCCTGGCTTGATCCCTTACAAAGATTATGCTAGAAGATTGTTACCCTTCTTTAATAAAGTTGAATTCCATCACATCCCTAGAAATGAAAACTAAATGGCGGATGCTCTGGGAACTCTGGCTTCTATGTACCAAGTGAATACTTGGAATGATATACCCCGAATTACGGTTCGATAGCTGGATAGGCCCACTCATGTGTTTACAACAAAAGAGGTAGCAGATGAAAAATCCTGGTATTATGATATCAAGCATTTTCTTCAGACTCAAGAATACCCGATTGGTGCGTCGAGGAAAGATAGAAAGATATTGAGAAGATTGGCAGGAAGTTTCTTCCTCAGTGAAAATGTGTTATACAAGAGAAATTATGACATTGTCTTGCTCAGATGCGTGGATAGATACGAAGCAGGCATGTTGATGCATGAGATTCATGAAGGTTCATTTGGCACTCATGCCAATGGACATTCGATGGCTAAAAAGATACTAAGGGCAGGTTACTATTGGATGACAATGGAGTCTGACTATTACAAATTTGCAAAGAAGTTCCATAAATTCCATATTTACGCAGACAAGGTCCATGTGCCTCCGAAACTTCTCAATGTGATCTCTTCCCCGTGGACTTTCTATATGTGGGGTATTGACATGATTGGGATGATAGAACCCAAAGCTTCAAATGGACACCGTTTTATCTTAGTAGCAATTGATTACTTCACCAAGTGGGTGGAAGCTGCTTCTTATGCCAATGTTACCAAGCAGGTGGTTATACGCTTCATTAAGAATAACCTTATATGTCGATATGGTGTGCTAAGCAGAATCATCACCGACAATGGCTCGAATTTGAATAACAAGATGATGACATAACTGTGTGAAGAATTCAAGATTGTCCATCACAGTTCATCTCCATACAAGCCAAAGATGAATGGGGCTGTCGAAGCTGCTAATAAGAATATTAAGAGAATTATCCAGAAAATGGTTGTTACTTATAAGGATTGGCATGAAATGCTCACTTTTGCTCTAGATGGATATCTAACATCTGTCCGCACTTCAACAGGAGCAACCCCATTCTCCCTAGTGTATGAAATGGAAGTTGTACTCCCAGTCGAGGTAGAGATTCCCTCGTTGCGTGTGATAATGGAAACCAAGTTGACGGAGACTGAATGGGTCCAGAACAGGTTTGACCAATTGAATTTGATTGAGGAAAAGGGAATGATAGATGTTGTACCCCAAAATTTTCCCTCCCATATTCTTCAAGATTTGGCAAGATCAAGCTTCAAATGGATCAAGGGTTGCACAGTTCAAACACCCTCCTAACACAGTCAAAATTAGGGTTTTGGTTCTCACAAGGAAATTGAAGTTTTCAAGGGTCCAATCAAGTCCCATGTGCCTATATACATTTCCAAGCATCCATATGTCAAGTTTCAAGACTCACAGCATCAAGTTGCACAGTCAAAAGCCCTAATTGCTTCACAGTCAACTGTAGGGGTAAAATGGTCATTTGGCAGTCAAAAGTCAAAAATTTTGGTCAACATCTTATTTTGAAGCCACAATCATCATTTGATAAATTCTTGATCATGATTCCTCAAGCATGGCTCAAAAAGTCTCAAGATGCAAAAGTTTCTATTTTTGGACAGTTGAAAAGTCAACTGTAACTTGACCAAGGCATAACTTTTTCATGGTTCATCAGAAAAATCCCATCCAATGCTCATTTTTAAGGGGATGACATTTACTACAACTCATCTTCACATTCCAAGTCCAAGAAATGCTCTCACAAAAAGTTATCAATTTCAACATTATAGGTCATTTCCAAAAGTCAACAAAAAGGCACTTTAAGTCAAAGACCATAACTTGAGATTGGTAAATCAAAATGACATGGGACCAAAGGCATTGGTTAGAGGACTTCAATACCTTTCCAAAATGTCAAAGAACATGGTCATAGCTTCAAAATTGAGCAAGATATGCATTGGAGAAGTTGGGAAATTTTTGGGAACTTTCAAAAGTCAACTTTGCCTAAAACACTTCATTTTTGCTAATGGGCCTCAAATTCCTTCTTGAATCTTTACCCAAAGCTTATGCACGACCCATTGAACTTAAAATTATTTATTTTCTTATTTTTAATTAATTAATTGAATTTATATTAATATTAATTCATTTAATTGGTTATAATTATAGGAAAATTAAAAAGATATGGTTTTTGGGTCTTTTGAGAAGCAAATCAGATCAGGGCAAGCTGGCAAACTCGTTTCTCAATCAACAAGGCAAAATATCCATGATTGGCAAGGTTTCATGAAAGAAAAGATTGAAAAAGATATGATTGGCAATCACACATTCAAGTCATAATGGCATGGACTTTTGGGCTTATTTTTAATCTAATTCCATTCACATATATGTGCTGAAGCAAACCCTAAAGCTGGACACGAAAAAGCTTCCACAAAAACACCATTGCCGAATTGAAAAAAAGTCAAGAATTTTGGAAACTGAATTCCCACTTGCAGGCCAATTTGAGCCTTTTTCTTGTTTCCAATATATTGCTGGACCTTCCAGGAAGCTGTTGCCATTGAGAGCAAGCCTTAAAGCTCAAGAAAACGCTCTAACAAATTCACGGTTGATCACTTTTTTTCCAAAACTGTAAACTTCGATTCATGCATTTTTAATACATTTGGTTGATTGTTTTGTGTTCATAGCATTCAGGTGAAGCTTCTGGTATGATTTAATTTCGTTAATATGCCTTGAAACGCCAGTTTCCATGTGAGAGATTTAGGGTTTCCAAGCTTTTAGATTGGGGCTTTTCAGCATGAGTAAAATTAGAGACCATAATGCCCATGGCTGAAACCGTCTGGATGAGACGAAAAAGATGGACCTATCGCGCCCTTTTTATATTGTCCCTAATTCTAATCGCTATTTTTCAGTGTTGAAGTTAGTGGGGGTTTAAAACCCCCGCTATTTTCTTGCTTTTTGTTTCAGGAAACGAAGAAGAAGACGTGCGTGGCATCATGTGACTGGAAGATTCAAATTTGGCGCGCTTTATTTTGTTTTATACCATTATGATTGTTTTTCTTATATAATAATTGTTGTCCACTTATATTACAAACGCGTTTGAATGGTTCAGTGGCAAAGGCACAAGGGCAAGGAACGCTGGGACTTGGGTTCGATTCCCAGGTCCCCTATATAATTCATAATATTTTTTCTAACACAATCTTGTGCAGCAATCACCCAGTGGTCCACCCTAAGCCTCACGCCTCAGTTAGCCAGGTGTCTCTCAACTTCCATCCAGTGGCCAAGAGATGGGGAACATGATACTCCCCAGTCAAACAGCATGCACATGATTCCTGAAAGTCAACGAGGCTTGGTCTTCAATGGGCCAGAATTTCTCACAATTAACCTCCACATGGGCCATCTTACCCCCTTGGTTTGCATATTTATTTTATTTTATTTTCTTTTAATTTTCTTTTAATCGTTTAATAATTATTTTTATTAATTCACCATAAATTAATTTTTCCTAATAAAAATCAGAAAATCAAAATTTGTATATTTAATTATTTTATTTATTTCGCCATTAACCTATTTTTTGTAAATAAATGCCAACTAATTAGTTTAATTTAGGTTTAACTTCAATTTTGTTCTTAATAAATAACAATTACATAGAATTAGGTTTTGACACTTTTAATCTTTTTTTTCTTAATTAATTATTATTATCATTATTAATTATTATTATTTTTGTATATAAACATGTAAATTAATTAATTAGTTTAAATTAGGCCAACTTTAATATTTTCATTAATAATTAAAATAACTTAGAACTAGGGTTTCATTAACTTTAATTTCAATTCTTTTTCTTATTTTCATTAAATACAAAAAAAACATAAAAAAACACTTTCTTTTATTTAATTAATTAATTAATTAGTTTTTAATTTAATTTAATTTAATTTCAAACAAAAGGACAAAAAACTCATAATTTCAAGCAAAGGGTCAAAACCCGAGGACGTCCTGATTTCAATTCTTTTCGCACGTTATTCTTATTTCTTTTGATTATTATGTAACTGCTTCCAAGGATGTAATAGTAATTAGGTTTATTGCTTTTTTTACTTTCCGCATCTTTATCAAAAACGGGTCTTTGTTTTTTGGCGATGTATAGACTCGCGCCTTGTAATAGCGTAGCTTTTACCTTTCTGTATTTAATTTTCCGCACTCCTAACTGCTAATTGCATGAAAGAATGTATGATAACTAAAAAACAACTCGTAGCTCACCATTGCATGATCAAAGATAAACATAACATGAAAACAACACACAATGCACATGCCACTTCTAGGGTACGCCTCACTCGTTGCCTCTCGAACGTGGTCGTCAAGTATAGGGTGTTTTAGCGGTCGCCCTTCTGTCTAAGATCCAGTTGCTTCGAAACGGTCGCCTCGGATTAAAAAGGATCTAGGACATTAGGGTTACTTCTAAGGTGTCCTACTATTGCTTTGGTGACCACATGTCCCTATAATCGAATTGACCCGAACACCTCCAACGGTGGTGCTACCTACCTCTCAATGGTGGGATGGCATTACCTTAAGGACTCTTACACAGCCTAATTCCTTAGGGTAGGTAGATGACTCATGGGTACTTGCTCTCTTCAAAAAAAATAAACAAAATACTTTTCACACTGACACTTTCAAAAGTTTTCAAAACAAATTTTTCAAACACTCTTGAGGACAGATACAAGAGTCACTCAGAAATCTTTCAATGAAACTTTTTTCAAACCCACACACATTTGAAAAGCAAACATTTTGAAAACATAAGAGCAAGTACCTAAGAGCCCATGGATAACCATGGATAGAAAGGGTGCTAACACCTTCCCTTTCTATAAATCTACCTCCCGAACCGAGAAACATTCTCAATAAGGAATTTTGCTGTGCTTTTGTCCTTTCCATGTTGGAGAACATAAAAGACGGTGGCGACTGTTGCTTCCGCGACATTTCGCGAACCAGCTTTAAACAGTCAGTTCTATTTCCACCGATCACAGAACTGGTGACTCTGCTGGGGAATATTCTTAGTGAGGTGTACCTTAGGATAGATTATACTTATGTTTTCAATTTCCTGTTTTGATTGCTTTAATATTGTGGGCCTGTTTTGGGAGTTCTATAGATCCTAACCCCGATCTGGGGGATACCTCTTAGAAAGTAGCAACAAAACTGTGAGGAAACTATGCGGGGTATACTGACACGGTTGAAGTAGTTTGCTACGTTGATGTGGCACTTTGGTGAGTACCGGTAACCCTTGAGTCAAGTCAAGGAGAGTACGGGGCCGCCGCGTGGTGTCGTGAAGCATCAACTGACCTTATGAACCTTACTTGACCAGCCTGGCCTCTTTAGGGTAGTGAGATGACTGACTTTGGTGCAGTCCGAAGTTGGTTGATACTCGATACTACACTCATTGAGGGTTGTTTTCTTGGAATATTTTGATCGCCAGTTCAGTGGCTAAATCAAAACAATGAACATAGAAAACAAGCCAATGATATTGAGATCCTTAGAACCCAGTTACTTCTGATAGGACAGGTTTTGAGCCCACCAACTTCAAGAGGGTAGTACCTAGACCTCATGTTGGCCTAAACTCTAAGGGCTGTCTTGTGTGACTTGTGTGCCTTCAAACTTGACTACTTTCATACTTGTTATCTAACACACGAGTTTCTTGCAGGTTTTGTTTAAAGTCCTTAATCTGGGCTTATAACAGGGTTTACTTACATTACTCCACGCATAGCATAACATCATACCATCATACCATTGCATACATCCTACATAAGGACTAATCCATTTCAAGGATCTCAAGGGTCTGTGATGCAGGTCATGATGAATCAAAATACCTAGCAGGGGAAAAGAGGATTTATTTTCCTCTAGCCAAGAGTCAGGGGCTATGACCCACTTGAAATGGTGAGCTTTAACTCTTGAAGAAAGTTCCTCTAGCCAAGTTTGTTTGGAGATCAAAACATGACAACTCGAGTCAGGGGCTATGACCCACTCGATATGGTGAGCTTTGACTCTTGAAGAAGGACTCTCAACAACACGATGTTCCTTCAATCAAGCTACAAATTCAAATGCTAACGATTTTCTTGTTTACCCCGCGAGATCCTTGAAAACATCGCGTGCATACATACATATCATTGCATGTCAGGTACTCTTCTTTACAGGTCACTTACCTTCTTCGCTGTTTATTTCAGCAATCATCATGTATGCCGAACCTTCCAATGAACAAGCTATCAAGGCCCTCCAGGCCCAGAATGCCCAGTTCCAGGAGTTGGTTATGAACCTAGCCCAGGGTCAACAGGAATTGAAGACTCTGCTTATGAAGAAGAAGAAGAGGACTATGTTGTTCAACCCTAGACGCAAACCTGGGAATGGATCACAAAGTGAAGCTGAGCTGACTACCCCATCTGTTGGGAAAGACAGTCCCTAAGAAAGAAAGGTTCCTAGTCCAGTGGTCTCCGAAAACGAGACGGATTATAATGATGAACAGTACCCTCCTGCTGAGGATAAGTACAAGCAGTTGGAAGACCGCCTAAGCGCTATGGAGATACAGAAAGTGCCTGGCTTGGACTTCGAAGATCTAGGTCTCTCCTCTGGGGTGGTGATCCCACACAAGTTCAAGGCACATGCTTTCGCGAAGTACGACGGAGCCTCCTGTCCTAAGCTGCATCTGAGGTCTTATGTAAGGAGGATCTAACCGTACACTGTTGACAAGAATCTATGGATCCATTTCTTCCAGGAAATTCTTTCAGGGACTCAACTCGAATGGTTCTATCAGCTAGATGGAGCCAGCATTCGTAACTAGGAGGACTTAGCTACTGCTTTTTATAAGCAGTATCAGTATAATGCCGACCTCGCTCCTACACGTACCTAACTCCAGGGTATGTCACTAGGGACGGGTGAAGGTTTTAAGGAGTATGCGCAAAAGTGGAGAGACCTTGCTGGTAGGGTGCAACCACCGCTGACTGACCGTGAACTTGTGGACATGTTCTTGGGGACCCTGTCTGTTCCATTCTACAACCATCTGATTGGGAATTCGTCTGCTGGATTCACAGATCTTATCTTGACTGTGGAGAGAATTGAAGCTGGTATCAGGTCTGGGAAGATTCAGGAAGCTACGCCTGCTGATGCTCAGAAGAAGCCCTACCATGGGAAGAAAGAGTCCAATGCTGTGTTTGGTCGAAAGAATCGTCATGATCAATATGTGGGGGCAACCCAGATCTCTAATCCTATGCCTGCTCAGCAAAGACAGGGGAAGCAACGTAAGGAGGTCGCACCCAAAAGACAGTTCACCAAGATCAACATGTCACTGGATCAAGCACTACAGCAATTGTTGAAGGCCGGGCTGATTACCTTAAGGGCTCCTCTTCGGAATCCGAACACTTCTGCTCCTAACTACCATCCTAATGAGAGGTGTGCCTACCACTCTGATAGCCCGGGGCATACTACGGACAACTGCTGGCCTCTGAAGAACAAGATTCAAGACATGATTGATGCCAAAGAAATTCAGTTTGAATCATCAGAGACTCCAAACATAATCACTGCTCCTTTGCCCAATCATTGAAGGCTTTTGTTTATTTGAATTTCCGAGTTGTATTTTTCTTTGCTTATACAAACAATTAATGTGATAGCAAACTCTTTTATTCCATTAATGCATCGCATATGTCTGTTTTGAATTAATACAATTGGTTTCACTATATTCAAATTTCTTTCATTTTTTTAATGTTCAACTCTTGATCTAAAATTCTAAGCCTCTTGAGGGAGGATGACGAAAACGATACCACGATTTACAATATGCTTTTGAACAGACCTCGCTGATGAGGTACATGCATTGTTTCAATTCCTAAACACTGGAGTTATAAGGATGATAATCCCTCGTCAACCCCTTCGAGCCAAAGAAGTAGGAGTTTTTTCTTTTCACAAAAAAATTAAACCCTTAATCATCACCCGGGGCAGGGTAGTTCTCTCAGCTGATCTAGGTGCACAACGAATGACACCAAAGAAGTCCTTCCGAGACAAAAGACGATGATGGTTCCGAATAATCCTAAGGACAGGCAGTCATTATCTCTCAAAAAAATAAAAGTCCAATAAGTCAAAACCTATGAAGGAGACTTACAAAAACCGGGGCATCCCGCTGACTGTAATTACAAAGAAACAGTTCAGGCAAAAAACCGGGATAATGAAATCAAAAAAGAAAAAGAGGTCCTACAAACCCTCAACCAAAAAAGGAAATGACTGCCTATTCAAAATAAATTGTCAACATCCGAACCATCACCGGAATATCAGAGCAAAGACTCAAACAAGGTTTAACGCACGATTAGTTGAGTTTAGGTTCGAAGAACATCACGAAGAGCGGGTTGGTACAAATAAAATTTGAGCCTTTATCCTTTGTTTCTTAAACCATGAACCAGGCCACGTTACAACCCTTAAAAGTCCTAGCTGAAGCACGGGTTAGTTCGAAAGCATACTGTTACAAAAGGTATCCTGACTCATGTAGGGCTTGCTGTAAAATCTTGAGTTGACATCACAATTTACAAAAAATTCACTTGTTTTACTGAAAAATGCATTTTCAAAACTTCAAGACAGACATAAGCGTTGCATTTCTGATATAACATTGTTTGCATATGACTATTTGTTCAAACAACAGAGAAATTCGCACGACGAATATCTAAGTGAACAAAAGTACTTCCAACCAAGGGGCATGGCATGAGCATTGTCCATCATCTGGGGCAATTAAGTCAAGATTCAGAGAATCTCTCAAATTCCAAACAGCTTAGGGCAAATCTCCGCCCGAGTCACTTGGGGCATTGGACATGAATTCCGACAACGAATCTTGCATGATCAGACATCTTCTGGTAGCATGGCAACACAACACTATCAACAGGGGCACCTCCCTACATTCTGAGAGCGTGGACATAGTCGAAACAAATACTATGCATAATCAAAGACCCGCTAGGTTGACACACCTAGGCAAAAATAAGGGCTTCCCGGCGAACCAAAAAGGGTTCGGGCAAAAATAAGGGATGAAAAATGAAAAATCTGTACACCCGGCAAGTCGAAAACCTGAAAAGGCGGCTTGGGCAAAAATGGGTATCCCGGTGGACTGAAAACCCGAAAGGGCGGTCCAGGCAAAAGTTAGGGATCAAAAGTGTACGACTATGTCCCGTTATCTCGTCACTTGCCTACCAGAAGAAGATTTGTCAATCGGCAGGTATCAAACACCTCACAGGCCTTCCTCTCCCGCAGAAACTGGGGCAATAAGAATGGTCGGAACGATCTAGTTGCTCTGTCTTCCAGGTACCAAGGTAAGTTCAGCTGAAGAATTTGACCAAGATACCTTCACTCCCCGCAGAGTAAGACCAGAATCAGCAATACTCTCCCCAAGCAAAGTTGGTCTCCAATCAGCCCCGAAAAGGCACAGTACCTCCAGCAAGTCAGCAACACTCTCCCCAAGCAGAGTTAGTCTACTGTCAGCCTTAAGGAAGTTGGGTATTCCCAGAAGATCTCAACATTCTCCAGCGGAGTATACAGATATTCCTAAGCAAGCATCCCCGACAGTCTCAATATAAGATTGTTCCCTGGCGGAATGCAGACACCCCAGTGGAACCCTTCCCCAGTACAATCCAAAGGCTCCCCAGGAGAGTTGAATCAATCTCCCCAGTAGGAAGCTTATCCCTAGTAGATTCTGGAAGCTTGTCCCCTACAGGGCGTATCTCTCCCCGGCTTTATTCCAAGGTTATTCCCCACCAGAGCCTATAACTGGGTTATCCTCAGCTAATTACCACGGAGAGATCGTCCCCGGTGAAGTCTTCCCATCCCCAGCGGAGTTCATCAAACCTTCCAACATAACTCAACAATGGTATCCCCAGCGGAGTTCTCATTCAAACCTCAGCGAAGTATCTCTTCCCACAGAGTAATTCCCCGCAGAGTAACCTCTCCACCAGGTTTATTCCCCAACTGAGTCATCTTCTCCTACCGGTTTATTCTTGCAACCATCATTCCCCAGCGGAAACGAAGAATTCTACTCTTCAAATGTCAGCCCAGGATTCAACAACTTCCCGGCGTTCGTCAAGGATTTATTTTCCTAGACGAAAATACAATTCATAAACATATATATAGATAATGCATGCATATACGCATCACATCACATAACCTCATTCATCTTTGAGAATATCTTAAAATCATGCAGTTCATGCATCATAGCATTGCATACAACTGATGTTTTGCCTTTTCAGGAAGAAGGTCGATCCAAAAATGATTACTATCAACTGTCGCAGTTCCAGATTCGATACCTGCATCCGGCCAGGGAATATCTGTGAGGGATTGATTATGGATTCGATACCTGTGTCTAGCCAGGGCATATCTACGTTAAAGAGATTAAAGAGATAGCTGGGAAATGCTCCAGATATAGATGTTGTTCTTTTGCTTATTCAGATGTTCTCTTCAGAGATAGCTTGGAAATGTTCCAGAGATGGATGCTGTTCTTTTGCTTATTCAAAATTTCTTCTCAGAGATAGTTTAAATATGCTCCTAAACCGGATGCTATTCTGTTGCTTATTCAGAGTTTGCTTATTCGGAGATAGCTTCGAAATGCTCCAGAGATGGATGCGGTTCTATTGCTTATTCAGATTTCCTTTCAGAGATAGCTTAGAAATGTTCCAGATATGGATGTTGTTCTATTGCTTATTCAAAGTTTCTTCTCAGAGATAGTTCAAATATGCTCTAGAACCGGATGTTATTCTGTTGCTTATTCAGAGTTGCTTTTCAGATAACTTAGAGATGCTCCAACCACGGACGCTATTCTATTGTTTATTCAGAGATTCCCTTCTAGAGATGGTTCAGATGTGACCCAGACATGGTTACTTTCCGACACTAATTCCATATTTCCTTTCAGAGATAGCTTAGAGATGCTCCTGACCCAGATGTTATTCTACTTCTTATTCAAATTCAAGTTTCTAAAGACAACTTAGAGATACTCCAGACCCGGAGGCTATTCTAGTGTTTAGCCCAGATTCATTCAAAAAAACATTCCGGACATGATCCAGATTCAGATGACATTCTGCCACTCATCTAGGTACAGTACGAATATACCCCAGACGCGGCGGTCATTCTACTGTTTATTCAGACATCAGCAATTAGATATAGACCAGATATGCTCCAAACACGGAAGCTATTCTATTTCTTATTCAGATTCAACTATCTGTTACACCTCCGGATGGCATCTTTAAGCCCATCTCCACGACTATCCACAGCAGTCTCCAAATGGCATCTATAAGCCCATTCCCGACAAAATTCTGTTACAGCTTCAGATGGCATCTATAAGCCCATCCTCCTATCCATCATCTCTCCAAATGGCATCTGTAAGCCCATTCTCGCCATCATGCTACTGATACTCTACTATGTGAGTGCAAATTTCTGGGCACTTTAGTGTTCAATCATCTTCCACCTTCGGATCACGAAAGGCACGCCAGCCAATCTACATCCTCAGGTCTAAGAAGATTGAACAGGGGAAACTGTTGTACCCCAAAATTTGCCCTCCAATATTCTTCAAGATTTGGCAAGATCAAGCTTCAAATGGATCAAGGGTTGCACAATTCAAACACCCTCCTAACACAGTCAAAATTAGGGTTTTGGTTCTCACAAGGAAATTGAAGTTTTCAAGGGTCCAATCAAGTCCCATGTGCCTATATACATTGCCAAGCATCCATATGTCAAGTTTCAAGACTCACAACATCAAGTTGCACAGTCAAAAGCCCTAATTGCTTCACAATCAACTGTAGGGGTAAAATGGTCATTTGGCAGTCAAAAGTCAAAATTTTTGGTCAACATCTTATTTTGAAGCCACAATCATCATTTGATCAATTCTTGATCATGATTCCTCAAGCATGGCTCAAAAAGTCTCAAGATGCAAAAGTTTCTATTTTTGGACAGTTGAAAAGTCAACTGTAACTTGACCAAGGCATAACTTTTTCATGGTTCATCAGAAAAATCTCATCCAATGCTCATTTTGAAGGGGATTACATTTAATACAACTCATCTTCACATTCCAAGTCCAAGAAATGCTCTCACAAAAAGTTATCAATTTCAACATTATAGGTCATTTCCAAAAGTCAACAAAAAGGCACTTTAAGTCAAAGACCATAACTTGATTTTGGTAAATCAAATTTACATGGGACCAAAGGCATTGGTTAGAGGACTTCAAGACCTTTCCAAAATGTCCAAGAACATGGTCATAGCTTCAAAATTGAGCAAGATATGCATTGGAGAAGTTGGGAAATTTTTGGGAACTTTCAAAAGTCAACTTTGCCTAAAACACTTCATTTTTGCTAATGGGCCTCAAATTCCTTCTTAAATCTTTACCCAAAGCTTACGCACGACCCATTGAACTTAAAATGATTTATTTTCTTATTTTTAATTAATTAATTGAATTTATATTAATATTAATTCATTTAATTGGTTTTAATTATAGGAAAATTAAAAAGATATGGTTTTTGGGTCTTTTGAGAAGCAAATCAGATCAGGGGAAGCTGGCAAACTCGTTTCTCAATCAACAAGGCAAAATATCCATGATTGGCAAGGTTTCATGAAAGAAAAGATTGAAAAAGATATGATTGGCAATCACACATTCAAGTCATAATGCCATGGACTTTTGGGCTTATTTTTAACCTAATTCCATTCACATATATGTGCTGAAGCAAACCCTAAAGCTGGACACGAAAAAGCTGCCACAAAAACACCATTGCCAAATTGAAAAAAAGTCAAGAATTTTGGAAACTGAATTCCCACTTGCAGGCCAATTCGAGCCTTTTTCTTGTTTCCAATATATTGCTGGACCTTCCAAGAAGCTGTTGCCATTGAGAGCAAGCCTTGAAGCTCAAGAAAACGCTCTAACAAATTCACGGTTTATCACTTTTTTTCCAAAACTGTAAACTTCGATTCATGAATTTTTAATACATTTGGTTGATTGTTTTGTGTTCATAGCATTCAGGTGAAGCTTCTGGTATGATTTAATTTCGTTAATATGCCTTGAAATGCCAGTTGCCATGGGAGAGATTTAGGGTTTCCAAGCTTTTAGATTGGGGCTTTTCAGCATGAGTAAAATTAGAGACCATAATGCCCATGGCTGAAACCGTCTGGATGAGACGAACAAGATGGACCTATCGCGCCCTTTTTATATTGTCCCTAATTCTAATCGCTATTTTTCACTGTTGAAGTTAGTGGGGGTTTAAAACCCCCGCTATTTGCTTGCTTTTTGTTTCAGGAAACGAAGAAGAAGACGTGCGTGGCATCATGTGACTGGAAGATTCAAATCTGGCGCGCTTTATTTTGTTTTATACCATTATGATTGTTTTTCTTATATAATAATTATTGTCCACTTATATTACAAACGCGTTTGAATGGTTCAGTGGCAAAGGCACAAGGGCAAGGAACGCTGGGACCTGGGTTCGATTCCCAGGTCCCCCATATAATTCATAATATTTTTTCTAACACAATCTTGTGCAACAATCACCCAGTGGTCCACCCTAAGCCTCACGCCTCAGTTAGCCAGGTGCCTCTCAACTTCCATCCAGTGGCCAAGAGATGAGGAACATGATACTCCCCAGTCAAACAGCATGCACATGATTCCTGAAAGTCAACGAGGCTTGGTCTTCAATGGGCCAGAATTTCTCACAATTAACCTCCACATGGGCCATCTTACCCCCTTGGTTTGCATATTTATTTTATTTTATTTTCTTTTAATTTTCTTTTAATCGTTTAATAATTATTTTTATTAATTCACCATAAATTAATTTTTCCTAATAAAAATCAGAAAATCAAAATTTGTAAATATATTTAATTATTTTATTTATTTCACCATTAACCTATTTTTTGTAAATAAATGCCAACTAATTAGTTTAATTTAGGTTTAACTTCAATTTTTTTCTTAATAAATAACAATTACATAGAATTAGGTTTTGACACTTTTAATCTTTTTTTTTCTTAATTAATTATTATTATCATTATTAATTATTATTATTTTTGTATATAAACATGTAAATTAATTAATTAGTTTAAATTAGGCGAACTTTAATATTTTCATTAATAATTAAAATAACTTAGAATTAGGGTTTCATTAACTTTAATTTCAATTCTTTTTCTTATTTTCATTAAATACAAAAAAAACATAAAAAAACACTTTCTTTTCTTTAATTAATTAATTAATTAGGTTTTAATTTAATTTAATTTAATTTCAAACAAAAGGACAAAAAACTCATAATTTCAAGCAAAGGGTCAAAACCCGAGGACGTCCTGATTTCAATTCTTTTCGCACATTATTCTTATTTCTTTTGATTATTATGTAACTGCTTCCAAGGATGTAATAGTAATTAGGTTTATTGCTTTTTTTACTTTCCGCATCTTTATCAAAAACGGGTCTTTGTTTTTTGGCGATGTATAGACCCGCGCCTTGTAATAGCGTAGCTTTTACCTTTCTGTATTTAATTTTCCGCACTCCTAACTGCTAATTGCATGAAAGAATGTATGATAACTAAAAAACAACTCGTAGCTCACCATTGCATGATCAAAGATAAACATAACATGAAAACAAAACACAATGCACATGCCACTTCTAGAGTACGCCTCACTCGTTGCCTCTCGAACGTGGTCGTCAAGTATAGGGTGTTTTAGCGGTCGCCCTTCTGTCTAAGATCCAGTTGCTTCGAAACGGTCGCCTCGGATTAAAAAGGATCTAGGACATTAGGGTTACTTCTAAGGTGTCCTACTATTGCTTTGGTGACCACATGTCCCTATAATCGAATTGACCCGAACACCTCTAACGGTGGTGCTACCTACCTCTCAATGGTGGGATGGCATTACCTTAAGGACTCTTACACAGCCTAATTCCTTAGGGTAGGTAGATGACTCATGGGTACTTGCTCTCTTAAAAAAAAACAAACAAAATACTTTTCACACTGACACTTTCAAAAGTTTTCAAAACAAATTTTTCAAACACTCTTGAGGACAGATACAAGAGTCACTCAGAAATCTTTCAATGAAACTTTTTTCAAACCCACACACATTGGAAAAGCAAACATTTTGAAAACATAAGAGCAAGTACCTAAGAGCCCATGGATAACCATGGATAGAAAGGGTGCTAACACCTTCCCTTTCTATAAATCTACCTCCCGAACCGAGAAACATTCTCAATAAGGAATTTTGATGTGCTTTTGTCCTTTCCATGTTAGAGAACATAAAAGACGGTGGCGACTCTTGCTTCCGCGACATTTCGCGAACCAGCTTTAAACAGTCAGTTCTATTTCCACCGATCAAAATAGCCTTATGTCATGGTCAGTTATATCAGAGAAGAATGAAGAAATCTTTTGATAAAAAGGTTAAACCTCATGAATTCAGAGAAGGCGACCTCATGCTCAGGAAGATTATGTCTTTCAACACTGATTCTAGGGGCAAGTGGACTCCCAATTTTGAAGGCCCATATGTTGTCAAGAAAGCCTTCTCTAGTGGTGCATTAATTCTTGAAACTATGGATGGCGAGGAGTTCCCACGTCCCATGAATGCTTACGCAGTCAAGAAATACTTCGCCTAAAGATATAAAATAACAGCTCGCTAAGTTGAAAACCTAAAAGGGCGGCTTAGGCAAAAAGGAGCATCTCGGTAGGCCGAAAACCTGAAAGGGTGGTCTAGGCAAAAATTAGAGACCTAAACAGAATAAATTTCCCGCTAAGTTGAAAACCCGCAAGGGCAGCTTAGGCAAAAGGTAGGGATTTTCTTGGCAAGTAACTACGTCAGACAAGACTTTATCTTTGAAGCAACAGTCTTCACGGATCCTCACCATACTTCAACAAAAGCTACTGCTCAAGATTTCAAAATTTGTTAGGGGGGATAATGGTCATTGTATCTCAATGTATCTTTTCCATTATGTATTACCATTTCCCAAACTTTGTAATCATCTATGGAGTCTCGCCATTCGCAGACTACCATTCTATTAATGAAATTCGAGCTTTTACCCAATTCTTTGTGTTTCTTATTTTATTTAGCTTGCAAAGACTCCATTTATTATTGATAATAACTTTCAAAGCAAAGAGATTAAATAACAAAATTTATTTTTCAAAAAAAAAAATAGATTTTTACAATTTACTTTTACTTTGAGATTTGTGATGAAACAATGACAATAAAAATTGTGATCCCAGGAAAGGACAAACTCCAGTTGTTTTGAGAAGCTTTTGTTCCCCTCGAGAAGGTCTACTAGGGTTGTTTTCACCGTATTGAGTTCATGGTTCCGGTATCCTCGGTCAAGTGTGGATTCATTTCTCCTCTTTTCAGAGTTTTCATGATGTGAAGTTTCAATCCACATTTTTCTCCAGTGAAGTAGGCTTGAATTCCCCAGTGATGTTTGATTGTTTTGGTGTCAGTCTGCTTTATTTAAGACTGGTCTTGCAATCTCCAGTAGGCATGTTACTTTTGAAAAAAAACACTTGTTTCATCGGTGAAGCCTGAAGAGGTATGTTCTATCCCTGTATCCGTACTATTTCATCACTTTGATTTATCTACCCTTCTTGGAATGATCATCTTGGTTGAAGCTTAGTCGGGTGTTGTTAGTGCCCGAGGCAGTTTTTCCTGGTTGTTCCCCATGTTGTGGATCTGTTTTATCAGCATGCACACGATAACACTCATACATTCATACATGCATCATGCATAGATAAAATTGACAAATCATTGTTCATTGACATTTGTTAATATTTTTGTTGCCATATTACCCTGTTTTGTAGAGATACGTTACCCTCTTTTCATTAGAGCGTTGGTCTTAAGAAGAAAATGTACATTCTTTTAATTTCCCTACTGAGTTGTCCCTCACAGAAGATTTCTGCTTGAGCCTTCCGGTACAGTTCCTTGTTTGGACGGATCTTGTTTTCCCTCTTGAGTTTATTTCTCAAAGGATGTTTTCTGGTTGACTGTTTCATTTCCATTTTATTTCTAGTTTGGGTCTGCGGCTCATCGGCAATATTATTTACTTTGGATTTCTGAAAACTTTAGATTTTGGTTGGTGCATTTATTTTGCACGAGAAGACTTTATCCCCTCATCAAGAATATCCTGGCATCTCCCCAGGAAGTCATACCTCTTGCCCAAAAAAAAGTCATTTCCTTTTACAATCCTTCGTGACCGCAAATAGAAAGTTCTCTTTATTTGAGACAGCTCGTGTATTATCCTTTCCAGGCGGCATGCCTTGGTTAAAGAAGAAGTTGAGACCCATTCTAGGTGAAACACCAGAATCTTGGGGAAACTTTTTATCTTTTTGCTATCTCCAGTGAATGTTGATAGTTCATCGTTAGTGAATGACAGTGATATATTTTCTCTTTCTACCTTCAGTGAAAGTTGGTAGACCATCGGAAGTGAACGTCAGTGTTTGTTATGTTTTTGCTACCCTCAGTGAAAGTTGGTGGACCATCGACAGTGAACGTCAGTGTTTATTATCTTTTTGCTATCTCCAGTGAACGTTGATAGTTCATCGTTAGTGAACGGCGGTGATATATTTTCTCTTTCTACCTTCAGTGAAAGTTGTTAGACAATCGAAAGTGAACGTCGGTGTTTGTTATCTTTTTTCTACCCTCAGTGAAAGTTGGTAGACCATCGGTAGTGAACGTTGGTGTTTGTTATCTTTTTACTATCTCCAGTGAACGCTGATAGTTCATCATCAGTGAACAGCAGTGATATATTTTCTCTTTCTACCCTCAGTTAAAGTTGGCAGGCCATCGGCAGTGAACGTCGGTGTTTGTTATCTTTTTGCTACCCTCAGTGAATGTTGGTAGTTCATCGTCAGTGAACGGTGATGCTATGATATTTTCTCTTTCTACCCTTAGTGAAAGTTGGTATACCATCGGCAGTGAACGTCGGTGTTTATTTTCTCTTTCTACCCTCAGTGAACGTTGGTAGTTCATCGTCAGCGAACGGCGATGCTATGATATTTTCTCTATCTACCTTCAGTGAAAGTTGGTAGACCATCGGCAGTGAACGTCAGTGTTTGTTATATTTTTGCTACCCTCAGTGAATTTTGGTAATTCATCGTCAGTGAACAATGATGCTATGATATTTTCTCTTTCTACCTTCAGTGAAAGTTGGTAGGCCATCGGCAGTGAACGTCGGTGTTTATTTTCTCTGTCCACCTTCCGTGAAAGTTGGTAGACCATCGGCAGTGAACGTCAGTGTTTGTTATCTTTTTTCTATCTCCAGTGAACGTTGATAGTTCATCGTAAGTGAACAGCGATGCTATGATATTTTCTCTTTCTACCCTCAATGAAAGTTGGTAGACCATCGGCAGTGAACGTCGGTGTTTATTTTCTCTTTCTACCCTCAACGAACGTTGGTAGTTCATCGTCAGTGAACGGCGGTGCTATGATATTTCTTCTCTTTCTACCTTCAGTGAAAGTTGGTAGACCATCGGCAATGAATGTCGATGTTTGTTATCTTGATCTCCGCCTTCAGTAAATGTTGGTAGCTTCGCCTTCAGTAGAAGTTGGTGTGTCTTTTGACCATCCTACCATTCTCTCTGATTCAGTTCTTTTGGTCCACCAGTGATTTATTTCCCTGGTGGAGTTGCTCCTTTGTTTTTTTATTATTGTTGCATCCCCAGTGTTATTTTGCGTCTCTTTGGTCTTGTTCATATGCATTCATATGCATAAGAATTTGCATGGCATCTTAGGGCCAAAAATAGGGTTTATTTTATATTTAAGTATCTTCAATTGCGTCGACACGAAGATTTTTTAACCTTCGTATCTCCGGATAGAAGAAACATAAATAAGGGCAGCTGTTGTACCCCAATTTTTCCCCCTAAGATCCCTTTATCATACCATGTTGATTCATTCACAACAAGATCACACTAGGATTCTTGGTTCCCCTCCCTACTTTGAGCTTTGCTCTTTTTGAAGAATTACCAAGAACCTTGACTTATGTTCCTTTTGTGATCATGAATATGGTTATGTTTTCTTCATTTTACTAATAAAATGCAATGTTGGTTTGTCTTGCTTATTATCCATGTAGGTGAAGGCAATGAGATTTAACAAATTACTCCATGGGTTCATGAGTTTATTTCCATGCCCTATCCAATAAAAGCTTAAGAAGTTCAAAACTCACCATTTTAGTGGTTTTGGAGTAATTGGCATGGCAAGTTTGTTTTGGTTCATCATATTTCAAGGTTATTAGATTTGACTCAAAAGTACAAGGGGTTGATTGGAGAAGTTGTCATGTTTGGACAAGGCCTTGTTCCTATTGGTCACAAGAGCATATTTTTATCAAATTTCAAGATATGGAAGTGGTTTTTGTGGCTATGAGTCCTCATTATCATCCTCAATAACTTCTATTCACAAAGAGAGAATATTGGTACAAGAAGTTTGTTCAAACTTATCAAAGTTCCTCAAGGCATTTTCTTGATCTAGAAGCTAGGGTTTTGAACTTCAAAGGAATATATCTTGTTCACCTTTTGGTATTTTTGAGTTATTCCAAAGAAATCCTTCTCTTCAAAGGGTTATCAACAAGTCACTTCAAAAGTTCGAAGTAGTTTTTATGTGGGAGAAGCTTTATGAAGAAGAAAGATTACAAGTCATCCAGATGAATCCACAATTTTACATAAGTAACTTCAAATGATCATAACTTGGTCAATT
Organism: Vicia faba; assembly: GCA_948472305.1. Taxonomy (NCBI): domain Eukaryota; kingdom Viridiplantae; phylum Streptophyta; class Magnoliopsida; order Fabales; family Fabaceae; genus Vicia; species Vicia faba. The sequence goes on from OX451738.1 coordinate 466,025,737, forward strand.
TTCATCACCTTGAGTCCATTATTTTTGCATAATGATCTTGAATATGTGAACTTTATGCCTTCTTTTATGTGCAAAGTGGGAAAATGGATGGAAGTTTCCTTAAATATGAAAAATATTATAGGTCATTTCATGATTTTTGGCCAAATTCAACATCCTTAAGCTCTCTTTTCCAAAATTCTTTGCGCATTCATCATCCTTAAGCATCATACAAACTCTCCATCACTTAAAACAATCAAAACGAGCCATAATTCAAGCTACAGAAGTCCAGTTTCAGAGCTTCTTCCTTGAACTTCGAAAAGGTAGAATTCTCCACCATTTGGATCCAAATAAAGCACTAATTTATTCTACTCCTTCTCCTGATTCTAATGCTGCTTACAATTTTTAAATCCATTGAGAATTGAGAGAGAAATCTCAAATTGAAGGTGCTCGCTATTTTCCGGGTTTTTGATTCATATCTCTCTCCATACCTTATATAAATTTGGCGCGATAGTGGTGTTAGAATCGTCTTGAAGAGACAAGTTCAACGATACTAGCCTGGGATTCTAATTTTTCCATTTGCAGGATCTCACAAAATCCCCATTGCAGGGTGTCTGGAGGTTGAAGGTGATGACATGTCTCGTCTCAGCCAATGATAGCGTGCCAAATGTTTTAATTTCATTGGTTACCCTTTTTCTGATCCTATGTGTATCTCACTAAGGTCCATATCAAGCACAGCGCGTCTGGTCCATTGGACCAGTTTACTAACGCGTTTTGACTATGATTTGATGGTCCACATCTTTTTGGTTTTATTTTATTTTCTGGTTTTATATTTTTTTATTTATTAAATTTTCAAAAATTCATAACTCATTTATTATTTATCCAAAAAATATGAAAAAATTCACAAAAATACTTTGAATTATTTCTGATCTCATGATTATTTTTTCACATTTTTATTTTGATATTTGATATTTTTTATATTTTTTTGAATTATTTGCTTACTTTTAATTACTTAAAAAATACTATCTGACATTTTTTTAATTCTGAAAAAATCCATAAATATTATTTTTGATATTTTTGACTTTCTGAAAATTTTATGGAATTTTATATTGAGGTTTACTATTTTTGACCTATTTTCGATTTGTTTTGAACCTTTCCCTGATTTTTCTATGGTCGTACCTTTTATTTCTTGATTAATTTGGACATAGTGGGTATTTTTCTTATTATTTTCTTTCTTTAAAAAACATTTTTAAAATCCTTTTTATGTATATTAAATGTGATATTATTTTGTGATTATTTTCTGACTGATCTTGGGTTAAATTTTGGATCATGAACTTTATTAACATCATTGGATCCATGGTGTTGAGTTTAACTCCACAAAAATGGATGAAGGATTTTAATAATAGTTTGATTAAAATTTAATTCAAAAGTGGTTTATATATCTTTTTCTCCATCCCTCTTCATCTCATCCCTTTCTTATTGCACTAGATGTTGTTGGAGCGTGATCTTTATATCATGTCTCAAAATAAATGGTGCATAGATTGCTATTGATCGACCTCAAAATAGGTGCAACTTCTATATAAGTCCACTTATAATTGCATAACTTATCGCTAAATTTTGTCCCGATTAGAATAAATGATCATTCGTGGCCCAAACTTATGATTGCAAGCCCAAATATGTTAATTTGATCTCTTTGATCCAATAACCTTGAGATTCATTAGGTGGAGGCTTTGGTTCTACAAATCCTCTAATGGATCTACAACACCTTTGGTCAACGTAGATCACTTAAACATCATTGATAATTAAATTGTACTTATGAGAATTTCAAATGGTTGATATACTTGACAAAAAGAAAATGCAACTTATTGTGTGGAGGCTTTGGTTCTACCAATCCTCTAATGAGTTCCAAATGCAAGCTTCAAGATGGTCATACAACTAACCACTAATTATTGACTTGTTTTACCTTGTGCTTTCATTCTTTTTTATGCTTTATGTACCATTTACTTTTAGCATTTACATTTCATGCCATTTTCCTCTTTTCTCATTTGAGCATTTATTTTCTTGCCATTTTTACTTTTCTCACTTGAGATTTTCTTTTCCTTTCTTAAGATACTTAATAATCAATTTAAACCCTAAAAAATCTTTAATGGTACTTGGACTATTTGGTTACTATCCTTGGCATTATGGAGCATGGGACTTTTTCTTGGACTTAGGATTAGAAACCTTGGCCTATCTTGGAGACCTTGTGATCTTATCTGATTATTTTGTCTTGAGTTCTTGAGGTTTACCTCAAGATATTGGGTTGCTTGTTTGTTTTTATGTGCAGGTTTTTGTGATTACATTCTCTGTTTGTAATTCGTGATTCACCCGCATACAGCTGTCACTCTGTCCAATTTTTGTGAAGACTTAATACACTTGAAGTTTGGTTCTCTCAAGAGGTCTAGTATTTTGCTTGCTTGGTTTCAATCCAAGGAATTGGAATTCTATCTTGGCTCATAATTTCAAATATTGGCTTCTTGTTGGTTAGATGGTTCTTATCCCTAGCTTTTACCTTATGCCTTAGGATAGTCTCTTCTTCTCCTCCCATCTTCTTTAATTTCAAAATCTTCTCCCTCCTTTTGGAAAACTTTTCTTGTTTTGAAACTTGAACTATTTTCTTAATAAACTTGGACTTAGATCCATGTATTTTCAAAACATTTTCATAAATAACCCCCCCAATCAACTTAATGATACTTTGACATTTTTGTTTTGAGAAGAATAAAAGTCAATCAATCTCATTTCAAACCATTTTGCCACTTAGGCTTTTACTTTAAACTTTTCCCAAAAGATTAAACTCTTGTGAATCCTTGTAGTGATGCAAACAACTATACTTCTACAATATGTAGTGAAGAGAGATATTTTCCACTTGGGTGTTGAGTGAGGCATTGTTGAATTTAAAATCCAAGTCATATCCTCCACTTTTAGATGATGTAAATTCTCCTTTATCATGATTGTGGGTAGTAGGGGTGTTTTCCATACGGACAATGACGATGATGTTTTATCTTATAAAATTAACCAACACAGGCACTATTACATGAAAGGTGGTACGTAGGCACTAAAGGTGGTACATAGGCACTAAAGGTTCGCAACCGCGGCGGGTGCAAAAATCATAAAAAATATATTTCTTTCCTCACCTCCACCATCCATTTTATATACAACAGTTTTTTATAGCCAAAATATACAGATTTTACAAAGAGGCTCCTACGGAGTACCATAGATGTTTACGGTACTAATACCTTCCCTTTGCATAACCAACCCCCTTACCTCCCTCTTTTTGGGTTATTCTCTCTTTTCCCATTTCTTTGGAAACAATAAAGCGCGGATGCGATTTTTATTTTGATTTGTACAAAGTCTATTCAATCCAATGGCTTAGTCTCGAACATTTCTACCGCTACAGATAGATTGGATTTTCAAAGTCATAACTGGCAATAGAAAAACTGTTATCAATGGGATCCAGGGTGGATGTGGATCTGCAATTTGATATGTGGGTGTGTGTAAGAGCAAATAGCTGTTTTTTTTATAAAATAAACTAAAAGAAGGACAAAGAGCTCAAAATTTGAATGCAAAACGTCCAATGATTTATTAAAATAACGTATGAAAATGAAGTACGATAACCCTCAAAAAAAGACCATTGTGCCTAGGGTAAGACACAAGGTTTAGAGTTTAATCTGTTCAAAAATTACATATCCCAAAAATAGAAAAGGACAATTACTCCTGGATAAAAGAGATTGGCATAAAGTCCCTAGCCGTCCAATTATTGAGTCCACCATTGGTAGTAGGGAAGATCCAACTATATAGGTCACAGTCACTGTCAGCATCCTCCACAACATTGACTCTATGTTTACTGATGCGTAGTGGTGGTCTTCTGGAAGGAGCACGATGAACCTCCCTTTGAGCTCCTGAAGTGAAACACAAACCAAACTTGTCAGACTTATAGGGAATGTCAGGGAGTTGGACCCAAATAGTACATCCACCTTCTTCAACCACAGCCTTGGCGTCATTCAGAGAAGCCATCTTTAGTTGGGGCCTTGTAATCTTTGGAACAACATTAACAACGTTGGTAACAACAATCGTTTGAGGAACCTCTTCAAAATTCCAACAGGGAGTCTCAAAAAATTCACCGTCCATCTCGACATACCTAAAAGAATTCAGGTGGCTCACCATATAATCCTCTTCACCACATACTGTACAATCTTTCCGTTTACAGGATATTTCAACATCTGATGTAATATAGAGGTGACAGCGCCTGCCCCATGAATACAAGGGAATCCAAGTAAGCAAGAGTAAGCCGGGAAAATGTCCATCACATAGAAAGTGGAGTCAAATATTTGGGAACCAACTTTAATTGGGATGTCCACCTCCCCATGTACCATTATATTAGAACCATCAAAATCCCTCACCATAATTTTACTGGGTTTCAATGTAAGCCCTTCATCATTCAATATATCTAAGGCACCCTTGGGTAGGACATTCAGAGATGAATTGGTGTCAACCAACACATGAGCTAGAGTAGTGCCCCTGTATTCAATGGAGACATGAAGGGCCTTGTTATGTTTTCTTCCCTCAGGAGTCAGATCAGCATCCGAGAAGCCTAGTCCATTATCAGCTGTCAGACTGGCAACACAGCTCTCAAATTGGTCGGTAGAAGTCCCTTTTGGCACATGAGCAGACTTCATAAAATTCACCAAAGCTTTAGCATGGGCCTCAGAGCACAACAACAAAGCTAACATTGAAATTTTGGAGGGGGTTTTCCCCATCTGTTCCACAACATTGTAGTCACTTTTCCATATGATCTTTAAAATTTCCTCCAATTCTTGTTTGGAGGCCTCAGGAATGGTTTCTTTTGATGCCTCCGCCTGGGAAGGCTCACTCAATACTTCTTTTCCCCGAGTCTCGGTTGACTCAACAGCAGGGGTAGCAACAGAAGTAGAAACGATCTTTGGAGACATTTCTGGAGAGAAAATCCTTCCGCTTCTGGTAAACTTACTATTCCCAACAATATTATCAATGTTAGGATCAATATCTTCAACAACTTTATTCTTGCTAGCCAATAGGTCTTGCTTGATGCTATGGTAGTAGACGTTAGCTCCATAATTCCAAGAAACAGCCTTATCAGAGGAATATGGTATTGGCCCTGGAGATGTAATGATCAGGGGAGCAACTTTAGCATTGATTGTAATCCTTATAGGACCTTTGGAGTAGATCCTTGTAGGATTATTGGAAATGGTAATAATTGACACATCTTCAGATCTTACATCTTCACATAAGTTTTTCACAAAGGGAGTCTTCTCAAACAGAATTTCCTTGTCGTTCATCTGGCGTTGAACACCTATCTTCAGCAACATATAACCATTGAGCAGGAATGCATGAAGGTAACAATCTTCACCACAACCCAGAAATAAATTGGCTTGTAACAGATTCTTCTTAACAAATGGAAGAGGAGTAGCCAGGTTATTCATAGAAGAAACAAAAAGAACATCATCAACAACATTGATACCCTTGTCATGTTTGGGAATCAGTGTAGTAATCAAATTGGAGGTCTCAGGAGGATTCAAATCAATCTCCTTTACATCAATAAGGACCTGAACTTTATTCTTCAGCGCCCAACAGTCATTTGTATCATGCCTTGGGCTGTTGGAGTGGTAAGCACACCATGCATTTGGATTGTAACGGGGAGAGGAAGTGTTTGTGTTTTGAGGAGGATCCCTCAAAGTGACCAAGTTAGCTTTCACCAAATGTTTCAAAGCCTGAGACAATGGCATGTTTATTATGGTGAATAGTTTTCTAGGCGCATCTTGTCTGCGCTGATTGTTTTTGGCGTTGAGTTGGTGCAAGGTTGGATATCATTACAGCTCCTACCGTTGGACAGAGTTCAATTTTAACATGGCCTCTCTGGCCATAGACAACATTCACTTCCTTCTTTCCACTGAACGACTTGTTCACAGTACTTGAAGATTGAGCCCCTTGGATTTTACCACTCTTGATACCAGCTTCAACCCGTTCTCCTGTCAATATCAGCTCGATGAATCCGGCTGAAGAGCTTCCAATCAAATGGTAGCAAAATTGGCCTATCAGAGTACCCATAAACATTTCTATCAACTCCCTATCAGACAAGGGAGGTTCGACTCTACCTGCAAGATCCCTCCACTTTTGGGCATAATCTTTGAAACCTTCACTAGAACCCATAAACATGCTTTGGAGTTGCATGCAGGTTGGAGCAAGGCCAGTATTGTATTGATACTGCTTGTAAAAATCAGCAGCCAAGTCTTCCCAATTACGTATATTGGTTCCTTCCAGTTGATAGAACCATTCCAATTGTGTTCCCGACAAGTTCTCTTGAAAAAAAGTAAACCCATAACTACTTATTAGCTGTACGGGGTTGAATCTTCCTGACATAAAACCTCAGATGAAGCTTGGGACATAAACCACAGTCATAATTTGCAAAGGTGGGAACCCGTAACTTATGTGGGATGACCACTCCGGAGACCAACCCTAGTTCCTCAAAGTCCAATCCAAGTACCCTATGAATTTCCGAAGCATTGATATGATCCTCCAACTGTTTATACTTGTCGTCAACAGGAGGATATTGTTCCTCATAATAGTCAGCTTCTTCTTCAGACCCTAGGTTGTTGTCTTCTTCCTTCACGCTTTTGTTATCTTCTTCTTTATTATCCTCTTCATTTGATGGGGTTGCGAATTCTAGAGCTCGCTTGGCTAGACCTCTAAATATCCTCCCCATGTTCAGGATGCCATTATGTTTCTTTACCTTCTTCTTCTTCTCCTTAGTGATGAGAGCCTTTAGATCTTCCTTCCCCTTAGATAGAGTCAGCAGCATCTGTTGGAACTGGGCGTTCTGAGCTTGAAGATCCTTAATGGTTTGTTCAAGAGCCATTTCTTTTTGCTGAAATAAACAACGAAAAGATAAGAAACTTATCTTGAAGTACCTGCTTATGTAATGATATGTATGATATGTTTATGCAATGTTTTCAAGGATCTCGCGGAGTAAATAAAAAGTGAACTGTTAGAAGTTGCTGCAACTTTGACTTAAGAACTTTGCATCGTTGAATGTCCTTCTATAAGAATAAAGCTCGCCATGTCGAGTGGGTCATAGCTTTGACTCAAGGTATCGTGCCTTCATCTTTGACAGGATCTGGGTATAAGAAAATTAATCCCCTTGCCCCTTGATAGACTTCTGGTTCATGATAACCTGCATCACAGGCCCTTGAGATCCTTGAAATGGTTAATCAAAATGCTATGTTATGATGTTTATGATGTTATGTTCATGCTTAAAACATAATAGAAAACACAAATAAGCTACACAAAGACCTTTGGTTTAAAGGCTTGCATGAGGTCTATAGGTAAGTACCCTTTTGAAGTTTAGTTGGCTCAACATGTCCTAGCAATAGTAACCAGGTTCTAGGGATCTCATATGATTGATCTTTCTCTCATGCATTGTTTCAGCTCAAGCATTTGAATTGCGACCGAAATATCCCAAAAGTCCAATCTCAATGAGTGTAGCATCGAGTATCAACCAACTCAAGTCTGCACCAAATCCGGCTATCACACTACTTTCTAATGGAAATATGAGTCAATTTAAGGTTCTAAAGGTCACTTAGTGCTTAATGACACTATATGGAAGCCTAATTTTATACCTGACTGACTCAAGGAACATTAGTACAAGCCAAAATGTCACACTAACATAGATATCATATCATCCATATCAGCCTACGCCGTATAACCTCCATGATTTATTGCTACTTACCTAAGGTGTTCCCCGATCCGGGTGTAGGATCTTTGCAAGAAAATACCCAAATAAAACCCTCAAATATAAAGCAAACAAAGCAAACAGTTTAAAGCAAGTAAATGTGATCTAAGATCTTAAGGTAACCCCTCTTTTTAGGTATTCAGAGTCGCTAGATCTGTAATACGGTGGGAGAAATAACTTGTTTGTTTTGTGTTTTATTGCAATTGTTGCGGATAGCAAGAGTCGCCACCAGCTTTTTTTTATCCAATAAGGAAAGGTGAAAATAACATGAAAGACCTATGATAGATTTTGAGTTCGGGGGGTAAGTTATGAAAAGGGAAGGTATTAACTCTCTTTTCATCCGTAGTTATCTACGGGATCTTAATTGCTTGCTCACTTTATTTGTTTTGTGTGCATGTGCTTTTGAAATTTTTTTGAAATACCAAATAGCAAGGCAGTTTGCTTTATAATAACTCTTGTATCAGTCCTCAAGAATGTTGATAAAGCATTTTTTTAAATGTTTTTGAAAGTGTGAGGTGTGAAAAAGTGTTTTAAGTTATGAGCAAGCAATTAATAGTAACTACCCACTCAAGGTCTTTCTTGTATTTTTCCTCCTCCTTTGGATAATGTTATCCATACCATTAGTTAGCAGGAAGCCCTATCTTTAGATGTTCGAGGGACAGGCGTAGGGTCATCGTTATGATCATTGAAGGCAACATGTAAGGATACCTTTAGCAATTTGAAGGGACTGTTATCATATATATTCGTAGCCAACATCGAGGGACAAGATCATATATCGTAGGAAACTTCGAGGGACATCGAGGGACCATGATCTTTATGATGATTTGTAATTTAGGGTTTTTGCTAATGGTATCCCTACGTTCGAGGGACATGACCATGTATTCGTAAGGTAACAAGAGAGGTTAACCCTAGAGGTTAAGTGTGCGGGTGATTCAGTTCATTTATCTTGCGATTAGGGTTAGCTAATTATTTATTTTACGTCTTTCCATACAATCCAATTAATCTAAGCAATAACAGTAATAATAAAATAGTAAAGCAGAAAGAAACATCCTACGCTATTACAGGACTTCGGGAAAGGGGATACAAACCATAAAACCTGGTGGTAAAGATGGTAAATAAACCCTAAGTTAAGCTATTACAAACTCTGAGCAGATATAATAACTAAAAAAAATAATACGAAAAGTAATAAACGCGTGAAAATTAAAACGGGAACAAGTTTGAAACCCTAAAAATATAATTATTTATTTTTGATATTTTTTGAGAAAAAGATTTGAAACTTTAACCTAATTCTAATTAGTTTTAATTAATAAAAAAAGGTCAAAATAATTTAATCAAATAACTTACCAAAAAAATTAAATTAAATTAGAAAAACCCTACGTCTATTATTTTTTTTGTGATTTTTTGATTTTTTTGATTTAAATAAAATTGGTTTTAAAAGTAATATAAAACAATTAAATAAATAAGAGTAAAATATAGAAAATAGAAGTTGGGCCTGATGTTGTGAAGCAAACTGGGGGTGAACGCTAGAAATTTGCTAGGCCCAACCAAAGAAATCATAAACACATGCGTGCTTCAATGTTGCTGGCTCCTTGAGGGTCAAGTGTGGGCGCTCAAATCCGGGGAATTTGATTTGATGCTGTTATGCTTTGATGGTGATGATCTGGTGATACAGTGTGTACACGCTTGGACCTGAGGTATTGGATCTGCAGGAAACAAATAGGAGAGGAATAAATTGAAAAGGACTGGATTGAACCCAACCCCCTTTATATTAACACCCTATCACGCCTTGCCTTGCCAACTGAACTGCACGCTTCAACTGTTAGTGAAATAACAAGAAATATATATATATATATATATATATATATATATATATATATATATATATATATATATATATTAAACATGATATTTGTACCGGGGAAACGCCGGAGCCCTAGCTCTGGTCGTCTTCTCTGGTCGACTCTTCCACCAAAACCTACAAAATAGACACAAATAATGATCCAGGGGGACCTAACCCCCATAATTCATGGCTTGCAATCTCAATGGAAGCAATTTTGTGGCTTAAAACTGGATGGTTTGGGTGCTATTATGCAAACAGTATCACTTAGAGCAAATATGGCATATCATTATTCTGCGTGCATGGGATCATGAGGATGATTCAAATTCGTTCCAAAACATCTCAGGAACACATTAAAGATATTATCATGGTTTAAAACAAAACAAAAAAAATACGAAAATTATGAATGATGTGCAACCGGCGATGCCATGTAATGGTGTTCCGCGTGCTTTGGGACTTCAAAACTATCCCAAACTTACTCAATATCCTTGTTGGGAATGAATGGAATTAAGAAATTGCAGTAAGAAGGTTTGTAGTAAGGGTTTAGAAGCTCTAGGGTTTCTTGAAATTTTTTGAGAATTTGACAACTTTGAGAGGCTAGGGTTTCGTGTCCCCTTGTGTCTAAATTATGGAGAAATATAGTGTGATTTTAGGTGAAAGCAAATGGGCTTGGGTCTTTGTATAAAAGATTTAATTTAATTTTAATTATTTTTTATTATTAAAAAATTAAATAAAAAGTAATTGTAATAATTAAAATAAAACAAAGCCAAAGGGTGTAAGAACCATATTTGAGGTGTAGTACACGTGTGGACTCTCAATCTATGGCCCACAAGTCAAAAATTTCAAAATTGCTAAACTTGAAAATTATGCATTTCACCAAACATTTCCCAACTTGCACTGGTCATAACTTGCTCAATTTTCATCTTTACAAGATGATCTTATACTTTTGGAAAGCCCAAGATGTCCTCTACAACCGCTATTTTGATCAATGTTTCATTTTGTGATTTTGTCTTGATGTGATTTTCCTTGACAAAAAATGCCTTTTTGTTAACTTTTAAAAAGACCTGTAATGTATTGGCTCATATATTTCCAATGATGCATTTTTGGGACTTAGAAATAAAAGCAAAGTTTTAGAGGATTGGAATCTCTTCGAAATTATCTTTAGTTAGGGAAAAATGGATGAAGCATGTGAAGTTTATGCCTGGTCAAAGTTTAGTTGACTTGTCCTAAGGAAACCCTAATTTAGTAACTTTTGATTCTTGATGTTTTGAGAGATTTCCTTGAGGAATCATGATCAAACCTTTATAAAATTATGAATATAACTTAAAAGTGTTGATTTTGACCAAAAATCTTGAAGTTTGACTGTATATTGACCATAGTTGACTTTTGGCCTAATATAGTTGATTTTCAATCATCTGAGCAATTAACTGAGCAAACTTGTGATGCAACGCATGAATCTTGGTATGAGCATTCTTGAGGACATGTAAGAAACCATGGATACCACTTGATACTTTTTCAACCCAAATTTCATTGTGAAAAGTGAAACCCTAGTTGGAAGTTCATTTTTTAGGAGGAGAATTTATCTGATCAATTCTTGGTCCACCTTGAGCCTTTGAGAATCCTAGGAGTGTGTCTTGAATAAAATGAGATGGAAAATTTTGGGGTACAACAATTCCTTTTCATAACCTACCCCCCGAACTCAAGAAAATTCTCAAAAGGTCTTTCCTATTCTTTTCACCCTTTTCTTTATTGGATAAAAGAAAAGTCGATGGCGACACTTTCTATCCGCATTATTTGCGATAAAACACAAAACACCAAGTCAGTTCTCCCATCGTATCACAGAAATGACGACTCTGCTGGGGACTACTAAAAGTGGGGTTACCTTAAGATCCAGATCACCTTTATTTGCTTTAATTGTTTGCCTTGTTTTCTTTACATTTGTGTGTTATGCTTGGGTTTATTACATGTAAAAATCCTATACCTAGTTTTGGGGAATATTAGGTAAGTAGCAATAGATCGTGGAAACTACACAGTGTAGACCAATATAGTTGAAGTGATGGCTACGTTATTGTGACATATTTGTTGGTACCGGTGTCACTTGTGTTGAATCAAGGAGAATATGGGGCCGTTGTGTGGCGTCATGAAGCACTAACTGATCGTAGAACCTTAGTTGAACAACTTGGCCATTAGAAAGTAGTGAGATAGTCGGCTTTGGTGAAAAAATAAATATTGGTTGATACTCGATACTACCCTCATTGAGTTTGGAATTTCGGGATATTTTGGCCGCAAGAAAAGATTTATTGTGCTGAAACAATGCCCGATGAAGAAAGATCAATGATATTGAGATTCCTTATAACCCGGTTACTTCTTTTAGGACAGGTTGAACCAACTAAACTTCCAGAGGGTACTTGCCTATAAACCCCATGAAAGCCTAAACCTAAGGTCATTGTGTGCTTTGTTTATGATTAATTATTCATGACATCATAAACATCATGACATCATGCCATAGCATTGTCACTAACAATTTCAAGGATCTAGGAATTTATCTTTGTTCTGTTTTATAGGATATGGCTTCCGCTCGTAGAAATACCATCCGAGTCAGCTTCGTAAAAGTGCCTCCTCAACTCAAAGAGTTAGCATCAAGGGTTCTTAAAGATTCTCCCTTCACTAAAAGATATGTTCGACTTCTTAGTTTGGTTACCTCAAGCTTTCAAGAAGAAATGATGTATGTGCTCTTTCAGTTCTTTGATCCTATGCATCATTGCTTCACCTTTCTCGATTACCAATTGGTGCCCACATTGGAAGAATTATATCAACTATTAGGAATGCTTGATCAAATACCATTCACCCGTTCATAGGAAACTCCAATGCTTGAAGTTATTTCCAATTCCTTGCATTTGAAGAGATCTGACATTGTAGCTAATTGGAAAATAAGGAGTGGAGTCGAGGGTTTTCTAGTCATGTTCCTGTTAGAGAAGGCTCGACTATTTTGGGAGGATATGGATTTTCAAGACTTTGAAGAAGTATTGGCTTCTCTAATGTATGGGTTAGTAATGTTCCCTAATCCAAACCAACTCATAGATGTGAATCCTCTCAAGATTTTTCTTTCTCGTAACCCCGTGCCTACTTTTCTTGGAGACATTCTACATTGTCTTCACACTCGCACTATGAGGAAGCGAGGAGCTCTTATGTGTTGCATACCGGTGCTGTCTAGGTGGTTTATTTCGCACCTTTCTCGATCAATATTGAAGAATGAACAAGGCTTGATGTGGTCTCAAATGGTGATGTCACTTTATCATTCAAATATTCGTTGGTGTTATCAATCTTTGGAAGAAATTACTATCATTGATCGTTGTAGGGGAGTTCCCTAATGTTCCACTCTTAGGCATTAAGGGAGGTATTACTTATAACCCTTCACTAGCTCTACGAAAATTTGGCCATGCTCAAAGAGATGGTCCTCAAGATGCACTTATCCATGGTATTGTGTTTGACTATGAGAATGATGTCCAAGGATATCGTCAATTGTTTGTACGAGCTTAGGGAATGGTGAACAGGGTTGATAGTAAGATTTTGGGGGTATAAGAACTCCATTCCTTTGGAGCCCTATCTCAAATGGGTGCGAGCTTACACTCAAAGCCTAGTAATGCCATATCCTACCATCGTGCCAATAGTTGTGGATCTTGTTGACAACGGAGATACTTATTATAATATTTTCCATCGGATATGCCTACCAACCTCGAAGAATTGCAGAGATCATGGATTCAGCTCAAGGGGGAATGAGACACCTTTGAAGCTCGACTATATGCAAGCGAGAAGAAAGTGTTGGAGCTCACAAGGAAACTTCACAAGGAGCTAAGCCTAGATGCATACATTTCACCAAAGAGGATGCATCCATCGGAGACTTGAGTCTTTTATTTGAGGAGTTTAGTTTGTTATCTCTTTGATACCTTGTTGCTTTCTTTTTCATTGTAAGCTCGAGGGGTAATTGTAATCTTTGAACTTATTAATAAAATTGTGGTGTTTGTTTCCTTTTTAGCTAAGAAAATTTTAATTCCTTAAGGTCCTTGAAAACATTGCATCGACATAAAATGCATCATATCATAAGCAGGTTTTCTGATACAGGTTTCCTCATCTTTTTACTGTTTATTTCAGTATAATATGGCTCTAGAGAAAACTGTCAAAGATCTTCAGACTCAACACGCAAAGTTTCAAGAGACTATCCTCAACCTAACCAAAGGTCAACATGAAATGATGGCACTCATTGCCACCAAGAAGAAGACCAAGAAGAGGGTTGTTATTCTCAACATGGGAAGAAAGTTCAAGGGGCCTGCCCGACTAGCTCAAATAGAAGAGGCTTCTTATGAGGAAGAAGATAATCAAGAAGAGGAAGCTAGAAGCACTAGAGATGGGGGAGGAAATAATCAAGCTACTGAGGACGAAGTCTATTCCAAGGACCAATATCCACCAGCGGATGATAAGTACAAACAGCTCGAAGACCGACTTATGGCCGTAGAGACCCAAATAGTTCCTAGTTTGGACTTCAGAGACTTAGGTATGGTTCCTGGGGTGGTCATTCCGCACAAATTCAAGGTCCCTGTTGATCCTCCGTCGCGCACGAATAAAAAATGAGTGTTTTTTAAAATTGTAAATAGCGACAATGACTCGAGTCGTTTCGCAAGGATTCTTGAAATTGTTATTAATTAATAGAAATATTATTGGGGGTGGTTTGGTTTAAAGTTCGATTTAAGAAAATAGTGCAAAAGTAAGTGATTATAAAATAAATGATTATAACAGGTTAATCTACCGGTTCTACTACCAACTTATCATTGGTCATTACAATTTTAATTCCTTAAGCAGTATCAATTCCTATTCGATTGTAATATTTATGAAACAAGCATCGACAATACTACATGAGTTATGTTCCTAATCACCGAATTAAGAAAACGGTTAAAGATAGCGCGAATTAACGAAAAAGCAAAGTTAAACGCAATTAAAGTAAGGAACATATATCTCAACCGAATTAAATCAACTATTCTATAAGAAACAAATTAAGAAAACGAAAATAACAAAATAAATTAGAAAGGAATTGAATTAAAAATGATAAGAACCTTAAAGTTTTGTGGAATTCGAATTCGGTAGATTGCCCTTAGGATTAGTTCTCCATGAATGATTTTGTACAATCAAAATTTCTATCATGAAAATAAGGTTAACTATTGTAGCACAGTTGAAAAAATTATAAACAAAATAGGGTTTTTCACTACTAAGTCAAACTGGGTCAGAAACATAAACCAGACCCATAAAACGACCCGAAACAAATTATTTTCTAACGTCTGAAACTTCAACGAATTACTGGGACTTATGCAGGCCGAATCAGCTTTTGACTCCAACATGAAAATTGTAGTTCTTTCTCTTAGCTTCCCAACGAATATTAAAACGCGTCAATCTGATTCCCGTAGCTCCAATTATGATTGTTTTCATTTAAAACTGCTAATGTTGAAAATAAAATATGAAAATCAAATAAAAGCGAAAATAAACTAAATTATAAAAACATTATAAAAACATTATAAAAACATTATAAAACATAAAAATGAACAAAGTAAAACATAGAAATGATTAAGTACAAACATGGAATAATGTGCATCAAAATGCACTGATCAAATTCCCACATACTTAAACTTTTGCACTCCGAGCAAAACAAAATCAAAATATCAAAAAACACAACAGCATCATCAGTTACTCATTCCAGGCTACAAACTCTTCTTTGGTTAAGACTTCATATATAGGTACTAATATTGCACACTAAGGATATCATAGGAACACTACTCCGCAATTGTGCATTCATAAACCTCCTGAATATACAACCCAATTAGAATTATGTTATTATGCCAAAGCCTAACTTATCCTCCTTTTTGCTCTCTTTCATTTTGCCGCAATCACATTAAGCCAGTTATCAGGTCTGGGAAGATTCAGGAAGCTACGCCTGTTGATGCTCAGAAGAAGCCCTACCATGGGAAGAAAGAGTCCAATGCTGTGTTTGGTCGGAAGAATCGTCATGATCAATATGTGGGGGCAACCCAGATCTCTAATCCTATGCCTGCTCAGCAAAGACAGGGGAAGCAACGTAAGGAGGTCGCACCCAAAAGACAGTTCACCAAGATCAACATGTCACTGGATCAAGCACTACAGCAATTGTTGAAGGTCGGGCTGATTACCTTAAGGGCTCCTGTTCGGAATCCGAACACTTATGCTCCTAACTACCATCCTAATGAGAGGTGTGCCTACCACTCTGATAGCCCGAAGCATACTACGAACAACTGCTGGCCTCTGAAGAACAAGATTCAAGACATGATTGATGCCAAAGAAATTCAGTTTGAATCATCAGAGACTCCAAACATAATCACTGCTCCTTTGCCCAATCATTGAAGGCTTTTGTTTATTTGAATTTCTGAGTTGTATTTTTCTTTGCTTATACAAACAATTAATGTCATAGCAAACTCTTTTATTCCATTAATGCATCGCATATGTCTGTTTTGAATTAATACAATTTTTTTCACTATATTCAAATTGCTTTCATTTTTTTTGATGTTCAACTCTTGATCTAAAATTCTAAGCCTCTTGAGGGAGGATGACGAAAATGATACCATGATTTACAGTATGCTTTTGAACAGACCTCGCTGATGAGGTACAGGCATTGTTTCAATTCTTAAACACTGGAGTTATAAGGATGATAATCCCTCGTCAACCCCTTCGAGCCAAAGAAGTAGGAGTTTTTTCTTTTCACAAAAAAATTAAACCCTTAATCATCACCCGTGGCAGGGTAGTTCTCTCAGCTGATCTAGGTGCACAACGAATGACACCAAAGAAGTCCTTCCGATACAAAAGACGATGATGGTTCCGAATAATCATAAGGACAGGCAGTCATTATCTCTCAAAAAAATAAAAGTCCAATAATTCAAAACCTATGAAGGATACTTACAAAAACTGGGGCATCCCGCTGACTGTAATTACAAAGAAACAGTTCAGGCAAAAAACAGGGATAATGAAATCAAAAAAGAAAAAGAGGTCCTACAAACCCTCAACCAAAAAATGAAATGACTGCCTATTCAAAATAAACTGTCAACATCCGAACCATCACCGGAATATCAGAGCAAAGACTCAAACAAGGTTTAACGCACGATTAGCTGAGTTTAGGTTCGAAGAACATCACGAAGAGCGGGTGGGTACAAATAAAATTTGAGCCTTTATCCTTTGTTTCTTAAACCATGAACCAGGCCACGTTACAACCCTTAAAAGTCCTAGCTGAAGCACGGGTTAGTTCGAAAGCATACTGTTACAGAAGGTATCCTGACTCCTGTAGGGCTTGCTGTAAAATCTTGAGTTGACATCACAGTTTACAAAAAATTCACTTGTTTTACTGAAAAATGAATTTTCAAAACTTCAAGACAGACACAAGTGTTGCATTTCTGATATAACATTGTTTGCATATGACTATTTGTTCAAACAACAGAGAAATTCGCACGACGAATATCTAAATGAACAAAAGTACTTCCAACCAAGGGGAATGACATGAGCATTGTCCATCATCTGGGGCAATTAAGTCAAGATTCAGAGAATCTCTCAAATGCCAAACAGCTTGGGGCAAATCTCCGCCCGAGTCACTTGGGGCATTGGACATGAATTCCGACAACGAATCTTGCATGATCAGACATCTTCTGGTAGCATGGCAACACAACACTATCAACAGGGGCACCTCCCTACATTCTGAGAGCGTGGACATAGTCGAAAAAAAAATACTACGCATAATCAAAGACCCGCTAGGTTGACACACCTAGGCAAAAATAAGGGCTTCTCGGCGAACCAAAAAGGGTTCAGGCAAAAATAAGGGATGAAAAATGAAAAATCTGTACACCCGGCAAGTCGAAAACCTGAAAAGGCGGCTTGGGCAAAAATGGGTATCCCGGTGGACTGAAAACCCGAAAGGGCGGTCCAGGAAAAAGTTAGGGATCAAAAGCGTACGACTATGTCCCGTTATCTCGTCACTTGCCTAGCAGAAGAAGATTTGTCAATCGGCGGGTATCAAACACCTCACAGGCCTTCCTCTCCCGTAGAAACTGGGGTAATAAGAATGGTCGGAACAATCTAGTTGCTCTGTCTTCCAGGTACCAAGGTAAGTTCAGCTGAAGAATTTGACCAAGATACCTTCACTCCCCGCAGAGTAAGACCAGAATCAGCAATACTCTCCCCAAGCAAAGTTGGTCTCCAATCAGCCCCGAAAAGGAACAGTACCTCCAGCAAGTCAGCAACACTCTCCCCAAGCAGAGTTAGTCTACTGTCAGCCTTAAGGAAGTTGGGTATTCCCAGAAGATCTCAACATTCTCCAGCGGAGTATACAGATATTCCTAAGCAAGCATCCCCGGCAGTCTCAATATAAGATTGTTCCCCGGCGGAATGCAGACACCCCAGTGGAACCCTTCCCCAGTACAATCCAAAGGCTCCCCAGGAGAGTTGAATCAATCTCCCCAGTAGGAAGCTTATCCCCAGTAGATTCTGGAAGCTTGTCCCCTACAGGGCGTATCTCTCCCCGGCTTTATTCCAAGGTTATTCCCCACCAGAGCCTATAACTGGGTTATCCTCAGCTAATTACCACGGAAAGATCGTCCCCGGCGAAATCTTCCCATCCCCAACGGAGTTCATCAAACCTTCCAACATAACTCAACAATGGTATCCCCAGCGGAGTTCTCATTCAAACCTCAGCGAAGTATCTCTTCCCACATAGTAATTCCCCGCAGAGTAACCTCTCCACAAGGTTTATTCCCCAACGGAGTCATCTTCTCCTACCGGTTTATTCTTGCAACCATCATTCCCCAGCGGAAACGAAGAATTCTACTCTTCAAATGTCTGCCCAGGATTCAACAACTTCCCGGCGTTCGTCAAGGATTTATTTTCCTAGACGAAAATACAATTCATAAACATTTATATACATAATGCATGCATATACGCATCACATCACACAACCTCATTCATCTTTGAGAATATCTTAAAATCATGCAGTTCATGCATCATAGCATTGCATACAACTGATGTTTTGCCTTTTCAGGAAGAAGGTCAATCCAAAAATGATTACTATCAACTGTCGCAGTTCCAGATTCAATACCTGTATCCGGCCAGGGCATATCTGTGAGTGATTGATTGTGGATTCGATACCTGTGTCTAGCCAGGGCATATCTTCGTTAAAGAGATTAAAGAGATAGCTGGGAAATTCTCTAGATATGGATGTTGTTCTTTTACTTATTCAGATGTTCTCTTCAGAGATAGCTTGGAAATGTTCCAGAGATGGATGTTGTTCTTTTGCTTATTCAAAATTTCTTCTCAGAGATAGTTCAGATATGCTCCTAAACCGAATGCTATTCTGTTGCTTATTCAGAGTTTGCTTATTCGGAGATAGCTTGGAAATGCTCCAGAGATGGATGTTGTTCTATTGCTTATTCAGATTTCCTTTCAGAGATAGCTTAGAAATGTTCCAGATATGGATGTTGTTCTATTGCTTATTCAAAGTTTCTTCTCAGAGATAGTTCAGATATGCTCCAGGACCGGATGCTATTCTGTTGCTTATTCAAAGTTGCTTTTCAGATAACTTAGAGATGCTCCAACCACGGACACTATTCTATTGTTTATTCATAGATTCCCTTCTAGAGATGGTTCAGATGTGACCCAGACATGGTTACTTTCCGACACTTATTCCAGATTTCCTTTCAGAGATAGCTTAGAGATGCTCCTGACCCGGATGTTATTCTACTGCTTATTCAAATTCAAGTTTCTAAAGACAACTTAGAGATACTCCAGACCCGGAGGCTATTCTAGTGTTTAGCCCAGATTCATTCAAAAAAACATTCCGGACATGATCCAGATTCAGATGACATTCTGTCACTCATCCAGGTACAGTACGGATATACCCCAGACGCGGCAGTCATTCTACTGTTTATTAAAACATCAGAAATTAGATATAGACCAGATATGCTCCAGACACGGAAGCTATTCTATTTCTTATTCAGATTCAACTATCTGTTACACCTCCAGATGGCATCTTTAAGCCCATCTCCACGACTATCCACAACAGTCTCCAAATGGCATATATAAGCCCATTCCCGACAAAATTCTATTACAGCTTCAGATGGCATCTATAAGCCCATCCTCCTATCCATCATCTCTCCAAATGGCATCTGTAAGCCCATTCCCGCCATCATGCTGCTGATACTCTACTATGTGAGTGCAAATTTCTGGGCACTTTAGTGTTCAATCATCTTCCACCTTCGGATCACGAAAGGCACGCCAACCAATCTACATCCTCAGGTCAAGAAGATTGAACAGGGGCAACTGTTGTACCCCAAAATTTGCCCTCCCATATTCTTCAAGATTTGGCAAGATCAAGCTTCAAATAGATCAAGGGTTGCACAGTTCAAACATTCTCCTAACACAGTCAAAATTAGGGTTTTGGTTCTCACAAGGAAATTGAAGTTTTCAAGGGTCCAATCAAGTCCCATGTGCCTATATACATTTCCAAGCATCCATATGTCAAGTTTCAAGACTCACAGCATCAAGTTGCACAGTCAAAAGCCCTAATTGCTTCACAGTCAACTGTAGGGGTAAAATGGTCATTTGGCAGTCAAAAGTCAAAATTTTTGGTCAACATCTTATTTTGAAGCCACAATCATCATTTGATCAATTCTTGATCATGATTCCTCAAGCATGGCTCAAAAAGTCTCAAGATGCAAAAGTTTCTATTTTTGGACAGCTGAAAAGTCAACTGTAACTTGACCAAGGCATAACTTTTTCATGGTTCATCATAAAAATCCCATCCAATGCTCATTTTGAAGGGGATGACATTTACTACAACTCATCTTCACATTCCAAGTCCAAGAAATGCTCTCACAAAAAGTTATCAATTTCAACATTATAGGTCATTTCCAAAAGTCAACAAAAAGGCACTTTAAGTCAAAGACCATAACTTGAGATTGGTAAATCAAAATGACATGGGACCAAAGGCATTGGTTAGAGGACTTCAAGAACTTTCCAAAATGTCCAAGAACATGGTCATAGCTTCAAAATTGAGCAAGATATGCATTGGAGAAGTTGGGATATTTTTGGGAACTTTCAAAAGTCAACTTTGCCTAAAACACTTCATTTTTGCTAATGGGCATCAAATTCCTTCTTGAATCTTTACCCAAATCTTATGCACGACCCATTGAACTTAAAATGATTTATTTTCTTATTTTTAATTAATTAATTGAATTTATATTAATATTAATTCATTTAATTGGTTTTAATTATAGGAAAATTAAAAAGATATGGTTTTTGGGTCTTTTGAGAAGCAAATCAGATCAGGGCAAGCTGGCAAACTCGTTTCTCAATCAACAAGGCAAAATATCCATGATTGGCAAGGTTTCATGAAAGAAAAGATTGAAAAAGATATGATTGGCAATCACACATTCAAGTCATAATGCCATGGACTTTTGGGCTTATTTTTAACCTAATTCCATTCACATATATGTGCTGAAGCAAACCCTAAAGCTGGACACGAAAAAGCTGCCACAAAAACACCATTTCCAAATTGAAAAAAAGTCAAGAATTTTGGAAACTGAATTCCCACTTGCAGGCCAATTCGAGCCTTTTTCTTGTTTCCAATATATTGCTGGACCTTCCAGGAAACTGTTGCCATTGAGAGCAAGCCTTAAAGCTCAAGAAAACGCTCTAACAAATTCACGTTTGATCACTTTTTTTCCAAAACTGTAAACTTCGATTCATGCATTTTTAATACATTTGGTTGA